>CM033325.1:41822877-43022877 GCA_019359835.1 Pharus latifolius
ACGCCCCAGCCATCGCCGTGGCAACGCCGTTGAACAGCTTGCTTCCCTGCGCGACCGTTGTCAGCATTTTCTTGCCACGTCGCTGTGCTTTGCCAGCCCTTGTCGCCACTGCCTTGCACCGCCCAACAGCATTGCGTCCCGATGAAGCAATGGTTTGATCAGCAGTCACCTCACCAGTGCACAGTCGCGTCGCCGCTCGCCGTTGCTGCTTCTGCGCCGGGCAAATCTTGTCATCTGACACAAATTCAATGCTGTAAATCCTTGCAAGCTTCGCCCACTGCTCTATTTAAACCACCAGTGCCTTGTATCTCCTCTTCACCAGGACTTAGCCAATTTTGCAAATTCTCTCGTTGCAGTCGTCTTCTCCCGAGTCCAACAAGAAGCTTCACGGTGGCAGCCTCAACCGTAGCATCTCCTGCCAAATTAACTGCCCCAGTGAGTTCCCCTTATCCTCTCATCATGCTGTATCACTTAATTGGATTTCCTTGCCTCCTATCGCCGGCGATCACCGGAATTTGCTGAAACTCGAAGAATGCCCTGTTCCGGCAATGCAGGCCAAATTACCTCGAATTAGCTTTCGATCCTGTGGAAGAAGTTGATCAGTGAGCCGTTTCCAGCAAGCCTGTGCATCAAGATCTCCAGATTGAGCTTCAATCGAAGCTTTCCCCAATTTTGAACTTCTCCAGAAACCGGCGATCGTCGCCAGGCTTCTCTGGCCATCCTCCGGCCAAATTGATCGTGCAGGTAGATTCCTCTTATCTCTCCTTCACTTCCTGAGCTTGGAATTAAGTTCATTCGGCCTAAATCAAAAGCCCCAAATCTCATGTCTTCTTCTCCGGCGTCGATCACCGGAAACCTATTCCTGGCCGTTTCAGCTTCATCTACTTTGTCTTTCAGGTGTGCCTCAACTTCCTGAGCATAATTGTCTTCTAGCTCGATCTTTGAAACTGTCCAGAATTCCAGATACAGCCATGCCAAGATTTTGACCAGTAGCTTCACTATGCCGTCGCCACCACACTTCTCCTTTGAATTTCATCACCTTCTGGCCATCTTCTGCCCTAGATCCTGTTGAGTGATTTATTCCTGTTATCATTGCCTACATCCCAGACAAAGTGGTGCATCATTTGGAGCTCTAGATCAAAAGTTATGCCAAGCCCTAGTTTGGCCATGTCAAGATCAATGCTAGACTATGTCAGTCAGTGGCATTAGCCCTTTCACTTCCTTCCAGATGTGCATTTGGGCATAACTTTGTCCTTAGACTCCTGAGGTTGTGATCAACATTTTCTTCTTCTATCACAACTTGATTTGCGCCCTTGAATTATATTTGCCGCTAAACCCTAGTTTTTGACACTATTCTAGTGCATGCCAGCCAATGGCATTGGCCTTGTTTACCCACTTCTGATTGTGCATTTTGAAAGCCACTTTGCCCACTGAATTTGTAGAGTTATAATCTACACTTTCTTCTACTGTATAACTTGAGATAAGCTCTCTAGTTTTCCTTGAAGTTATGTCAGAATCTTGATCTGAATGTCAATCTGCTGACATTCGCTGTTCTTGATCAAACCAGCCACAAAACTGATGTTCTTATTGTAACCTTGAAATCCTAAGAGCATCAAACACCATTCTTAGCCTATTCTTTGAAACCCTAGATCTCAACTCAGTTCAGCTCGCAATTTCAATTATCTCCAATATCGTTCAGTCACTCTTGTTAAGCATATCTGCATATAGACCCTAAATCATCTTAATATAAAGTAAATTTGTGTATTGTTTGGTTTGTCGTCGAGCAATCTAGAAGCTGAGATCGAGGACTTCGCTGTTGAACGTCATCAACTGCTGTTTCTTACGACGCGGAAGGCAAGTCATATCCTTGGTCATCTTGAACCTATATTTTAAATGTTGCTAAAACATAACCTTGAATATAGATAATATTGCATGAGAAAGATTGAGGATGATTGATTTATGAATTGGCAGTACTAGACTGGTTATCTGTGAAATGTGAAATAAACAAGTTTTGAGCCATGAACTATTATATGTATGTATATACTTATATTCATGAAATAAAACCCCTAGCCGTGACCAGAAAATGGTATGGATGGCGGTAGCACTGGAGGTGCTAGACTGCAAAGGAATGCAGGCACTGAAGGTGCAGGGTTGTGGATGGTCTGGTCACTGGCATATAAGGACTAGAACCTTGTGTTGTGCGTCTAGTGGCATGAACAGCGTGCTAACCGCAAGCCTGGTATGGGACAGGCCTGAACAAGTAATTATGTGAATCGCACATGACACCCCTGCTGGAATTGTGTAGTGATGCACGATAAACACGGAGTACGGCTCCCACCATATCACTGAAGGTGATCTCGCACGTTGATCCAGTAATGGAAACATATGTAGGGGTGGAGGTTTGGATACAACCTGCCACAACTGTGTCTCCTTGAGAGCCACAGGGTCGGGGGTGAATTGTGAGTGAGACATAACAAAAGTTCTTGTTATCTCCACCTTGCCACTCACACATGGTTGTGAGGAGGGGTCTAATCATTTTGTTATGATAGGATGGGCTTGAAAGTGGAATATCTTGCGGGTAAATTGGTACCTCTCTGCAGAGTTAAAAAAACGTATTCGAATACTCCGAGCTCCCGGGTTTTATAGGAGTCTGCTGCGGTGGATTAAATCCACGGGGTGTGACACAAGTATTATTTTCTAAATAAAATATGTTTTAATCAAGATACCCAAATGACATGTGTTGTCATGATAAGGAGTGCTGCCGTGGGCTGTCGTGTGTCGACGTGTCGCGGTAGTGCTATAATCTAGTGAACATGAATGATGATGTTATATTATGAAAAGTGCTGCCATAAGATGAGATGAGAAAGGAAAAATTATTTTACAAATATCCATAATTCTTGACTAGTCTAGGTTCATGTCATCACTACTATAGGTATCTACTCTTACCTATGACTTGCTGAGTACGTAAGTGCTCACCCTTGCAATCTACAAATCAATAGACGGAGCGATCAACAATCAAGATGAAGGCGTGGAGAACTTATTGGATCCAGAAGGAGGAACGTCAGTTCCGCCAGAGCCCTGATGTGTGTTGTTCTGCTGTCCACTTCTCTTTGTGGGTGGGTCACCTATCTTCTGCTGCGTAGTTAAATTTTGCTAAACCCTGAATGCCTTGTAGGCATTGTAATCCTCTTTATGTAATATTAAGGCCAGCAGGCCACACTGCTTAACATTTTGTAAGTTACTCTGTTGCAATGTGATATACTCCTGTGCTTGACTTATCCTGGGACGTCAAGAGTATGTGTATGCTATGCATATATGGGACTAGCTGCAGCGAGCTAGGTCTCTACAGGAGTAGTCGTAGTCCCAGTTTCGGGCGCGACAACCCAGGGGCCAGAAAAGGCGGCGCCTGAGGAGGCACCGGAGGCCAGGTCCCCGGGCGAGTGTGACGCAACTTACCTGGACTTAGTCCCGCGGAGATTTCCCCCAACAGCAGCCCCCATGCCCCCGGGGACGTTGCTCGAGTCCTCGGTGGCATGGTACATGTCACCGGAAATCTCCGGACCAAGCCACCGGAGCCGTGACGCTTCGGTTTCCGTGCCGGCTTTATGGCCGCGCCGCTTCGCCATAAATGCGCTCGCGGTTCCAACCGGCGCCTCGATTTGCGCGCCAGTCCCTTCGTTTCCCGCGCACCGTTTGAATTTCAACGGCCCAGATTGGTTCGCGGGATGCCACGTGGCACCCATCTAGATCGTGGCTCGACCCTATAAATAGGGCCTTGGGGGGCCCGGTAGCTTCATTCCAAACTTCTCAGCCTTAGCGGATTTTGCTCTCCCGTAGCCCTCTCCCGGTAGCTCTCCCCGGTAGCTAGCGTCCGGTTCATTTAGCCGTAGCCTCCTGAAAGTTAACCACCGAAAAAACAAACCTGATGGCACCGAAAGGTCGAGCGAAGGCGACCGACGTGCCCCCGGAGGAAGTTGCTCCGGACTTCCTTTGGGCCTCCGAGTTTACGGCCGAGGACGCCGAGTCCATGGTCGAGCGCGGCGTCGTCGCGGACAGGGACTTCCGAGTCCCCGTGAAGAAAGACGCTCCCCGCCCCAGGCCCGGAGAGGTCGTGGCCTTCGAGGTCTTCCTGGAGGCGGGGCTCCGGCTCCCGGTGCATCCCATGCTCCGGGAGTTTTTGAAGGAGTACGGGCTGGCGCTCAACCACCTCACGCCGAATGCCCTCGTCCGGATGGGTATCTTCATCTGGCTCTTCGAGACGACGACAGGAAGGGAGCCTCTAAACCCTGAGTTAGGAGTGAAAATTTCCTTTTTCATCAATAGCATGCATGCATGTATCTAGTAATAGCCAATCAGTATCTATCTTAAACCCTAAAATCTCCAAATCTAACCTGCGACCTCAAATCAAGATCAGATTGCTCAGGTGTAATCTATCAGTTATTCTAAACTTAAAAGCCTTCAGAACCCAGATCCAATTCTATCTCTAAATCCCATAATTATCAACTCCTTCTATTTCAAAAACAGAATATCCTATATTACCTAAATACCCTAAGTTTCAGAAATCCAGATTTAATCTAAATCTTGACCAAGTTCAGACCAGATTATTTCTGGAACATAATCAAGGATATGCCAATACCTTAATCCAGAAAGTTGGCAGCCAGATTTTATCATCTAGACTCTTTTCACAAATCAGTCCAGAGTTATTGCAAATTAGTCCTTTATCTGATATCTGGAAACCCAAAAAGGCTAAAATCTCCAGATTAACTTCAAACTCAAAATCTCTTCAGCAAATCTTTTCTAAATGCTATTTGTCACAAGTTTCTCTTCTGTTCAGATTCCAAAATCTCCTAAGTGCCAGAATTCGAAATCAATTGAAATTCAGATTTCAATTATCCTAAAATACCCTATTTTCAGTTGTATCAAAAACTATTCAAATGTGCCAGATTTTATCAAACATCTTTGCCAAATATTTTGTTGAATATATCTGCCAGATTTGTGAAAGAAAATTCAGTTTAAACCTTCCAGAATTCTAGATTACAGAACAGTCGAAAAATCAAGAATTTGAAATTGCAACTCAGCCCAATTCGACCAGAGAACTTTGCTGTTCACAGGGACCAGAAGCTAGCCGTGGTTCCTTGCGCCGTGCACACTCCGCCGCCGGCCAAGTTTCGCACCGCGCTCGTTGACCGTGCATGTTGTGTGTACGTGTCTTCGCCTCAGCCATTGCCGTGGCGGCGCCGTTTGCAACGTCGACGACCAGCGCCTGCTCCCGCGCGCGACCAGCAAGCCTTTTGTCAGCAACTCCTCGCCACGTCGCCTTGCCGCGCCAGTGTTGTCGCCACCGGATTGCTCCATCTTTGCAAAGTCCCGATGAACGACAATGGATGGACAGTTGCAGTCCTGTCGCCGTCGCATCACCGTTCTTCGCTGTGTCTTCGCCGCTGATGCTCAGCACGCAATCCATCTCATCACAGCTGCCAATTACTTCGTTGTCTCCTCTTGCAAGCTTCGCCTGGCCTATTTAAGCACTCCTGTGCTCAGCAGCTCCTCCATGCTTCACCAGAAACCAGCCAAGTTCCAGAATTTGCTGTTTCGTTTTCTTCTTCTCCGGCGAGCCGTCGAGGAGGATCACGGTGCCAACACTCTACACATAATCTCCTGCCAAATTAACAACATCAGTGAGTTCCCCTACTCATTCTCTCTGTGTGGTATCATCTAATTGCTCACCGGTGACCTCTAACGCCGGCGATCACTGGAATTGCCGATTGCCCTGTTCCTGCAATGTAGCTTAATTCAGCCCGAATTAGCTTTCAAAATTGTAATCTAAAATGATCAGTGAGTTATTTCAAGCATGCCTGTGAACTTAGAATCATCAATTGATCCCAATTTGAAGCTATTCCCGATTTGCAAATTGACAGTCACTGGCTCACAGTCGCCAGGCCATACCGGCGATCCTCCGGCTAAATTGACGTCGCCAGTAGCTTACTCATACCCTTCTATCACTCCTAGAGCAAGGAATCGAGTTCAATCGTCTTATGTTGAAAATGCCCAAATCCAGAGCTTCTTCTCCAGCGCCGATCACCGGAGAGCTTGTTCCAGCCATTTCAGCCCTCAAAACCTTGTCTAGTGTGTGTGCTTTGACCTCCTGACCATTTTTGTCTTCTAGCCCGACACCTAGATCGGCCTAGATTGGAAGTTATAGCTTTGCCAAGATTTTGTCCAGAAATGATCTAGTGCAGTGTGTTCACCTCAGTTCATCATCAGATTTCTTGCTGTCCAGCCATCTTCAGCCATAGATCCTATTGTAACTTTTGTTCCTGTTACTCAAGCCTACTCCTAGACAAAGTTAGCACATCAGTTGAGCCCTTGAACAGCATTTTATGCTAAGCCCTAGGTTTTGGCATTGTCAGCTCTATGCTAGAGCTTGTCAGCCAGTGGCATTGACCTTGTTTACCCACTTTTGATTGTGCATTTTGAAAACCATTTTTCCACTGAATTTGTAGAGTTGTGATCTACATTTTCTTCTACTACCACTGACGAGGATGACACCCGGGTCATTTCTAATAAACTTTTGGTTCAAGACAGGTTCGAAACAGACTTGCGCCTGGTGATGCGAACTCAAGCTATTCTGAGGGGCATCACCATGAGGTCGCAAGCTTTACGCGATCAGGTCGCAGCTTTACGCGGTCAGACCGTAAGCCTTGCGCGGTCAGAAGTTCGTAGGCTATACGCGAACTACACATTCGGGATATTGCGCGGTCAGCCATATCCCGCGGTCAGAACATCTGCCGATCAGGATACTTGGGATCTATCTATTCGGTTGCCCATACAACAGGATATTCTAAGTATCCCGAAGATTCCTACACGTGGAGAATCAACCGTCAGAAGGTTAACACATACAGTTATCCATGAATAACAACGTGTTTTAACCTGTGTGGAGGTTAAGAGCAGTTCCAAAAACCGCATCCAACCGTCCATGCAACCGATTGATGCAGTTTCCTTCACAATGGCACCCTTTCAAACAGTACAAAAGGATGGCATGAAGCATCAATCGGGGGGGATTGAAAACCAAGGGATCATCCGAAACATCAACAGAGAGATCGGAAGATCAAGAAATCCAAATCATTTAAGTTAGCCAAGTCTACGGCCCACCTCATATAGCATTTTAGTAAGCCCTCTTTGGCTTATCCTTGTACACTTTTACAGGAAAAATCCTCGCCTGTGAGGATTTTTTCCTCCATTTGTAAACCTTTTACCACACTTAGTGAAATCTCAACAGGACGTAGGGCTTTTACTTCCCACCATCGAGGGCCCGAACCTGTCTAAACTCTCTGTGTTCCTGTTCACCATTGTTCAGCATACCTTCCCGAAGGGTCATCTTGAAAGGTCTCACATTTACAAATTCTGCATAAGTTCGGCTGAGGACCCCGAGTCCGAATCGTCGACAGCTGGCGCCCACCGTGGGGCCTTTCTCAAGGCGTCCTAATTAAAATTCGGAGGTTCGCCGAAACATGGCTGGAGCATATGATTCCGAGAACGATTTCGATCTCGAGGATTATGCCCATATACCCATGCCTTCTCCAAGCGATCCTGTTCCGATGGAAGAGGTCGAAGGCCAGAATCTTCCACAGGTTGAATCATCTCCTCAAGTCATGTTAATCGACCAGGAGGTAACTGGCACAAGGTCAGAACCCGCAGAGGTTCTTAATGTGCTAGGTGATGAATCCGGCCCGTCATACGATCCCGCTGAGGGAAAATATGATGGTGACCCTGAAGTTAGCCCAGGAAGGTTCGACCCTGATAACCTCCACCGTCTCTTTGATTTCGAGTCTGACTCGGAACAAACCGAGATGTTCTCCCCATCGGTGACCTCTCTCCCTAGGCAGTTTGCTGCGTTGTCGGAGGAACTCCCGATCAACAGGCTGCCAGGAAAGAACAAGATCGCAAACAGAAAGAGGAGCAAGATCTCGAGCAACAGAACAACGAACTACGCAGAACTGCCCTAGAGGCTCTTCAAGATGCGCAGGCTCGTTACGATGCTGCCCTGAGTTCTTCTCGACGGTCGCGTGGTCGTAGACGTGACCAGACTCCTTCCTTACCACCGGAGCATTTCCCAGTGGACGAAGAAACAATAACACCTGGTGCCCCTAGGAGAAGTACCCATGGTCGACTGCGATCTATCGCGGAAGTCATGCGCAATTTTCCTCCTACGGTCACGGATGCGCAGAGACCGGCCTTTTTCAGGATCCTGGCGGAAAGATTGGACGAGGTCGCATCCGAGGCGACCCAACAGCCTCTTCCCGCTCAGTGACACATTCCCGTGAACGAGATGGTCCTCATTTTGGCTCTGGCCGACGGAGTTACCCGCAGCCTATACCGTCCCGACAGGACAAATAGCGGCGAATGCAGGACTCTCGTAGTAGGGATCGAGTTCCCGTTCACTCTCGTTTGGGACCACGAGTAACCTCGCCATTACGTGAGTTTGCTCGAAACCCAACCGAAAGTCGCAGGACGGTTCACGGTCCTTATGTTGGTTGCAAAGCTTTCTCGCCTGGCCTACGAGTAGTCGTTTGGCCCGATAAGTTTCGACCAGGGGCCATTGAAAGGTTTGATGGAACTCAGAACCCATCCGAGTTCCTTCAGATCTATATTACTGGCATCCAAGCAGCAGGAGGCGATGGCAAGGTCATGGCCAACTACTTGCCAACAGTCCTCGCAGGACCGGCTAGAACCTGGCTGTTCAATCAGCCTGAGTGTTCCATCTACAATTGGGAAATGCTATGCGATGCCATCCTCAGCAATTTCCAAAACTGTTACCAAAAGCCGGGTAAGGAGGACGACCTGCATAGACTGCGGCAAACTTCGACCGAAACACTTTGGCAGTTTGTCAAGAGGTTTGTCGGGGTAAGAAATACCATCCCGAACATATCTGATGGCTCCGTAATCAGGGCATTTAAGCATGCCGTTCGATACCGGAGATTCACTGAAGACCTGCTTATCCACCCTCCTTGATCAGTGGCCGATCTGTTCGATATGGCTGATCGATACTCCCGATGCAGCCGAGGCAGTCGAATGGAACCGAATGGTTGACAAGGGGGACCTACCGCCCCAACCAGGCTTCAAGGACGCCAGGAAAGAAGATTCAAGCAAAAAGCCGGAGTCTTCACCGAGTGGGAAGTCCAAAAAGTCGAAGAGGAACCGCTCTGGACAGTACCGTGAGGTCGCAGTCGCGGAGAAACCACCTTCGACCAAAGGTAATAAGTCTTCTTTTAAAAGTAAAACTGCTTCTGGTGGCCGGGATTCTGACCAGCCAGAAAAATCAACTAATCGCAGGAGGGCAAGAGGTGGTGTCCACTCCACAACTCCGCAGGCCACGACCTCAAAAATTGCAGGAGTTGTTGAAACAGCTGGATGATTTCTACCAAGGAGCTGGGCCAATGCCAACCTTACCGCCTAAAGAGCAGGCGTGCGGGGTTAGAGACGTCAACGGAGACGAAGAGATGGCTTACCAGGTACCTCAAAATCATGTTAATGTCATTTTCGGAGGTTCCTCCTCTTTCGTTTCCAGAAGGCAGTTTAAAAACCTTTTGCCGAGAGGTTAACCAAACGGAGACATCCCTTGGTGAACCTCAATATCCCCGTTGGTCGGATATGCCTTTGACGTTCGATCGCGCTGACTGTCCTGTGGGGCTAACTCGACCATTGAGGCTACCTCTGGTTATTACCCCAATCATCAGTAACGCGAGAGTCGAAAGGGTCCTGATTGATGGGGGAAGTTCCCTTGATCTTTTATTGGTCAAGGCACTCGACGAGATGCAAATTCCTCGTTCGAAGATCAAGCCCATAATCCATCCGTTTTATGGGATAATCCCAGGCCCCTCCATGATGCCATTGGGACAAGTGGTCCTCCCGGTCACTCTGGGAGAACCAGATAACTTCCGAACAGAATTGGTTACTTTCGATGTAATCGATTGTGATTCAGCTTATAATGCAATCTTTGGCAGGCCGACTCTTTCTAAGTTCATGATGGCAACGCACTATGCTTATCAATGCGGGAAATTGCCTGGCCCCAAAGGTGTCATTTCGGTCCGAGGTAGTCGCAACGTGGCGCTCACGTGCGACCGGCTATCTTTGGAGATGGTCGATCAACTTCCCCTCCGGGACGCTCAGGTCGCCGCCGTTGCCACCGATGCGATCAGGGCTGCTCCTCGACCAGATGAGAAACTCAAACAAGTTCCTTTGTACCCAGATGACCCATCCAAGACAATTCGGGTTGGGTCAGCCCTGGATGACAAATAGGAACTCGACCTCGTTGCTTTCCTCCGGGCTAACGCAGACGTGTTTGCGTGGAAACCGTCCGACATGCCCGGTGTCCCAAGGGAAGTAATTGAGCACAGGTTAGCAATTCGACCTGGACAACGACCAATAAAGCAAAAACTCAGGCGTTTTGCCACCGACCGACAGAAAGCCATCCGAGAAGAGTTAGACAAACTCTTACAAGCCGGGTTTATCCGCGAAGTAAACCACCCAGACTGGCTCGCCAATCCGGTCATGGTCCGCAAGTCAAATGGCAAGTGGCGCATGTGCATCGACTACACTAGCCTCAACAGTGCCTGTCCGAAGGATGACTTTCCCCTTCCCCGCATCGACCAGCTGGTTGACTCTACTGCGGGTTGCGAACTGATGAGTTTTCTGGATGCCTACTCAGGATATCATCAAATTAGCATGGCAGAAGATGATGAAGAGAAAACTGCCTTCATCACCCCGTTCGGCACATACTGCTACGTCAGAATGCCGTTCGGTCTCAAGAACGCTGGTTCCACGTACCAGCGCTTGATGCAAAAGACCTTTCTCTCCCAGATAGGGCGTAATCTCGAAGCATATGTAGACGACTTGGTTGTAAAGAGCACCAAAAGATTGTCTCATTTGGACGATCTTGCTGAAACCTTCTGTAACTTGAATCGCTTTGGAATAAAACTGAACCCGGAGAAATGCTCTTTCGGGGTTTCTTCAGGGAAGCTTCTTGGTTTCCTTGTGTGTTCCAGGGGCATTGAGGTTAATCCTGAGAAAATCAGAGCTATTGAACAAATGAGGTCACCCTCGACCATGAAGGATGTTCAACGCCTGGCTGGTCGCATGGCGGCTTTAAGTCGCTTTATATCGCGATTAGGCGAAAGGGGACTACCTTTCTTTAAAGCCTTGCGGAAGCATCATAACTTCACGTGGTCCGACGAGGCCGAAAAAGCGTTTCAGGTGGTAAAAACATATCTGTCCAGTCCGCCAGTATTGGTGTCTCCTGAAAAGGAAGAACCATTTCTTCTGTATTTGGCGGCCACCCCACACGCGGTCAGCGCAGTTCTGATCGCGGAAAGGGAAGGAGTACACAGACCCGTCTACTATGTGAGCGAAGTACTTCATGGTCCTAAGGAGCGCTACCCTGAGGTCCAGAAGATACTTTACGCGCTACTGATGGCTTCCCGTAAGCTACGACATTACTTTCAAGCACACAAGATCACAGTACCTTCCTCTTTTCCTTTAGGAGATATTGTCCGAAATCCAGAAAAATCTGGTCGAATCGCCAAATGGGCGGTCGAATTCGGTGCCTTCGAGATCCATTTCACCCCTCGCACGGCGGTTAAGTCTCAGGTTTTGGCCGACTTTGTGGTCGAATGGACCAACCTTGAGCCACCCGTACAGTTGACAAAGGAACTGGAGTGCCCCGATTATTGGACAATGTACTTTGACGGCTCCCGTAGTTTTCAACACTCGGGGGCTGGAGTGGTCTTAATTACGCCTCAGGGCGAACAGCTTAAGTATGTTATTCAACTACACTTTGTTGCCACCAACAATGCAGCAGAGTATGAAGGTCTTCTTGCAGGGCTCCGGGCAGCAAAATTCCTCGGAGTCCGTCGATTAGTGGTGAGGGGGGAATCACAGCTAGTCGTAAACCAGGTAAACAAGGAGTACAGCACCTCCGATGAGACAATGGCTCATTACCTGGGGGAAGTGAGGAGATTGGAAAAACACTTGAGTCACTTCGAAGTCCAATACGTCCCGCGAAAGGACAATATTCTCGCAGACCAATTATCCAAAATTGGATCCTCACGCTCATCCTCTCCGGCAGGAGTGTTCATTGAACACTTGGACCATCCTTCGATAATGACTTCGGTCGAGGATGATCCGGCAATAGCCTTCGTTGCCAACCTCGGTCAGGAACAAGATTGGACTCATCCATTGAGGGTCTATCTTGAACATGGGACCCTACCCGAGGATGAAACCAAAAGCGATCGATTAATTCGAAAGGCACGTCTGTACAAACTCATAGATGGGGTTATGTACAGAAAGGGTACTCAAGGAGTATTCATGCGCTGCATATCTCAGGAGGAAGGAAAATCCCTCTTGAAAGAAATACATGACGGTGTATGCGGTGCACACGCGTCATACCGAACACTGGTCGGAAAAGTTTTTCGACAGGGATTCTACTGGCCTTCGGCACTCGATGATGCCAAGCTTATGGTCAAGATGTGTCCACAGTGTCAATTTCATGCAAGACAGGTTCATCAACCTGCTTATGCATTGCAAACTATTCCTCTCGCATGGCCCTTCGCGATCTGGGGAATGGACATCGTCGGTCCTATGCCACAAGCGGTCAATGGGTACAAGTTTCTGTTCGTAGCCATTGACACGTTCACAAAGTGGATTGAGGCCGAACCAGTACGAAATATTACTGCATCAGCCACACAAAAGTTCTTTCACAAGAACATTGTGGCACGATTTGGTGTTCCAAACCGTCTCATCACAGACAACGGTTCTCAGTTCGCTAGCGGTCTTTTCCTAGACTACTGCGATCAGATTGGGAGCAAGGTGTGCTTTGCTTCCGTGGCACATCCACAAAGCAATGGTGCCGTAGAACGGGCCAATGGGCAAGTATTGCAAGGCATCAAAAAACATGTTTTGATCGCCTCAAGACCCGCTCGGGGGCTTGGGCAGACGAGCTCTATACTGTTCTATGGGCACTACGGACTACCTCTAGTCGAGCCACCGGTGAGACACCCTTCCATTTGGTCTATGGGGCCGAGGCTGTGTTGCCTATGGAAGTTAGTATTGGATCTGTTCGCACGAATCAATTCGAACAGGTCAACCAATCTGAACAGCGATCGCAAGATCTCATCCTCCTGGAAGAACGGCGTGATCGCGCCCTGATCAAGTCCGCGGTATACTTGCAGGCTCTACGCAAGTATCACAGTAAAAAGGTGCGACCACGTGATCTCAACGTGGGCGACTTGGTTTTACGAAAAATTCAAGACCAGTCTAACCGCAATAAATTCTCTCCAAAGTGGGAAGGACCATACACTGTCGTCTCAGTGCCGCGGCCAGGATCTGCGCGGTTAGCCATGGAGGATGGTCGGATTTTGTCCAATACCTGGAACATCGATCAACTTCGCAAGTTTTACGTGTAAGTACCACACCCCTTTTCCTGTTCAATCAGCATCTTTTCATAAAAAGCATGTCTCGTTTTCATACAATAAGTGTTTTCCTTTAAAGCCCAAATTATACAAATTCGACCTGGGGGCTGATCGCCGGCGGTTAGGTTATTACAGCATTTTTCAACCGGATTCGCTGGTCAATCTCATGATCACTTCCAGATAAGTCACTCCTAAATAAGCCGTTTCTCAACGCACACGGGACTATCTGGCTAGTCTTCGGTCATCTGGGTGGCTACCAGTTTGCAATAAGTTTAAAATGTTACTTTAATCTTGACCATCGGCTTGAAGCACATATCCCTGGTCATCATACTTATGTTTTCCCCTCTGCTTAAAATACTAAGGCTCCAGTATTCATAAACAGAGGCGGGGGCTAGAGGGATATACTTATAGTATGAAACTTATGATGTGAATATGCACTTTCTTTTGAAAAAATAGTTTTACATACATTGCATTGTAATTACAATTGTTTGGTTACAAAAATAAGGATCATTCGATCCCCAGCTCAGTCAGGAGTCTATCTACTAGGGGCTGGACTTCCTCTATGACTACATCGAGCAGCTCTTCACTCTCGACCTCAACCGGACCCACCAATGCGTTCAGATCTGCATCTGGGCCATGGTGAAGTCGAACCCGGCTGAGTACGGCTGCTGCGGCTGATCGAACCCTGGTTCTGATCGCCTCTTCGCGTCGCCGTGTATCTCCAGGGAGATACTCAAGCAGTGAATCCGCCTGGGCAGTAAGCAGCGATGTCCAGTCATTTATACTGAGGTTGTCTTGCCTCAGTTCTACCACATCGGTCTTCAAAAGATCAGCCACGGCCTTTAGTTTTTCGAAGATCCGGAGGCTCAGTTCTTTGATTGTCCGATCGGTGTGGCGAATCGAGGATTCAAGAATCTCCTTGTCTCGACTGAGCTGCGTAATTCGACCTGCTTGCGCTGTACAGAGAGAAGAGATTATTTGCATATTATGGATTCAAGTCTTCCTAATCAGGAATCGACTTACCAGCATTCTCTGATCGAAGTTTGTTGAGTTCAGTTTCTTGTTTCTTAAACATTGAAACTGAACCGGCCACCTCTTTCTTCAAAGATATAACCTCTCTGCAGCAAAGTCAAGGCAATCACAACCAAGATGCGCCCATGCTAAACCAAAGGGTAATGGTACTCACCTGCGCAAGCTGTCGCGTTCTTTTTGAATGGCTTCTGTACTAGCCATCACAACGCGCAAATGGCTTATTAGCCAGGATAATCCCTGTGGTGCCAAAGAAGAAGATCAAAGGTGTCCTAAGTACAATTCAGGCACGAAAGCAGAGTTTTATTGTACCTTCATAAACTTTTGTAAAACAGCATCATTCAGTTCAGAGGGAATCCTCGCTAGAGCCTCCGACGCGCCACTACAGGGACAGTAGGTGGGAGTGCCGGCTGGACACCACCCCCAGAGGCCACTGGTGGTGACCTGGTCCCTGTACTTGTTTCACCTCCCGCGGTCCGGACGACTTCCTGAACCACGGGAGCAGAGCGCTCTTCATTAGAGGCTCCCTCATCAGCCCTAATTTCAACCTCCCCAGTGGCGGTTGAAGGGTTAGGCGCTGTCTTCTTTTGCCTAACAGGAAGAATGGGTCAGGAAGCTTTTATCTAAGATTACTCTCAAGTAAGAGTTCTTACCTTATTTGAAATCTCATTCGTTCCTGGGACTTCTGGGAAAATTCCCCTTGCGAAGGAGAGCCGTCTCCGGTTCTCGCCTTCCTTATGGTAAACAAGGCAGCACCCCCCTGGAAATGTCATGTTATAGGCATATTCTTAGGGAACAGGTAAAAACACATAGAAAGATCTTTACCTGGGCCACCGGGCTAACTGGTGGGGCTGCATCTGAAGGCCTTGGCGATTCCAGAGTTGCTGGAACCATCATAGCTGGCCTTTGTTCATCCACCTCCTCCTCTGTCCGCAGAGGAGGAGGATTTTCCTCCCTGGAACCCCCAGTGGTCCCAGGGGGAAGCTCTCCTCCCTGTATGTACATTAACTTGTCAAATGTGCAGAAAAAGTCATTGAAGGAACGGTCGAAAAGATTCCTTACCTTCGTCGTCCCTTCAACCAGAGAAGCAGAGATAATTGACCCTGAAACCTCGGGGGCTTCAGGAATTGGAGGGTCACCCGCGACCACAAGATTTTCGGTGGTCGCAGGATCTTCCACGACCACCTCTTCGGTAGTAGTGGTCTCTGCGGGGCAGCTTGGGGCATCGCTGGATGGGAGATCCGCGATCTTCCTCCTTCGAAGGATCAGAGGAACGTCATCCTCTTCCTCCTCGCTCCCCTCTCCCTGTACGACGAAGAAGTGATTCCATGTCGCGCCTGAAAAAGTAGCAGGAATGCGATATCTTACCACAGTCTTTCTTGCGGGATGAGGAATGCTTCGTGAAGACCCCTCCCCAGGGTTCAGCTTGGTCTTCTTAGGGGCAGGACTCTTTGTCCTGGGTCTCTGAGAGACTTTCTTCACATTCTTCGCCGTCGGCTTTTTCAGAGAGCCGACATTTTCACTTGGGAACGTCGCATCCGCAAACTTCCCTAGGAGCTGGTTCGCAGTCCATTACAAGGGATTAGCACTGGACACACACAAGACCTGCAGAACCAAAGCTGGACAAGGAAATTACCTTTCGGCGCTCCTGTCTGAGGTCATCACCAGCGTGAATCAAGCTCTGCGGGCGAGGTGATCCCTTAGGGCCCTCTACATCGGAGTTGTAGGTCCTAAGGAGGGAGTTGGTCCGCCTTTCAATCTCGGATGAAGGCAGGACTGTTCCCAAACTCAAGTCAGAATTTGTACAATTCAAAAAGGAGAGAGTTCAGCACCAAAGAAATAAATACCTTGACTGTAGTCCAGGGTGCTATCAGCCATGGACCTAATCTCCCACGCCGGATGAGCCCTTTCACGTAGAGGACTCACCCGGTTCTTCACGAAGTCTCGAATGATATCTCGAGCCGTCAATCCTTCATTGACCAAGTGAAGAATCACCTCGGCATGCTTTGAAAGCTCCGAGTTCATCGCCGGGGGAATGTCTAACTCGCTCGACTTCTCCGGTCGCGAGTTTTCAAACCATAAACTGCTTTCGGATGGTGGAGAACAGTAAAACCACCTTTGGTACCACCCATGCACAGAATCTCGCAGGGGTGGGGAGGGATACTCCTTTTTATCCCTCAGCCGGAAGTAGATGCATCCGGCGGCGTTGGTGCTCTTCGACCACGCCGAAAAGTAGAATCGTCGGAAAAGATCCACGCTGGGATATATTCCGACGAAGGCTTCACAAAGGTGCTGGAATACTGCAAGGATCAGCATCGCGTTGGGGTGGAGGTTGATCAGTTCCCACCCGTAATGTTCAAGGACATCCTTAAGGAACCGACTCTCAGGGAATCGGAACCCGCAACGCAAATACTCCTCAAAAACCACCAACTCGCCTTCTTGGACAGTTGGGGTTTCTTGGTCCTTCTCCACAGGTCGCCAGTTAATGAGCAGCCGCGGAGAAAGGATCTCCTCCTTCTCTAACGCCATCAGGCTCTCCTCGGAATGGTGAATGGATCTGCTCCAGGACGCCATCTTTGGTGTAGAATCAAAGGGGAAGCTGGCGATTTGGGGAAGATGAAGGCTGAAGAAAATGAGGGTTTTGAGCGGCGGGAACAATGAGGGTTTTAGCTGTGTGGCTTCTTTGAGAAGACATCTGCTCTTTTTATAGACCCAAGGCGACGCATTAATGAGTAAACGGCTCATTTCAAACGTTCCATTGAATGCTTTATTCATTTCCCATAATGGATACTGTCTCTGATGGACCCGATAAAGTACTCAGGCGTCGGATCTGAAACAAAAAGATTTCTTTGTTTTGGAAACTGAAAGTGCAAAAGGACTGAAAAATTTTCAGTACTTTTCAGAAGGCGTTTTTCCTTTTTATACTTTGAACATCTTTTTCAAAAAAATCATGTAACTCAATTTTTGACGTACTGGAATGTTTCTAATTGGGTTATGGTTTTATCGAAATCATGTTTTAGGCTGAAACTTCGATTCTAATCGGAGTGACGGCCTGACCGAGCCCCAACTCTGGTCGCACTTTAGTTCTGACCGCAGCTCTGAAACTGATCGCGGAATCAAGGCAGGTCGCGGTGCTTTTTTCTTAAAAGCGATTCTGATCGCAGAACTAAAGTTTCCTGTGTATGAATGGTCGCAAACATAAAGTTTATGGCTATATTTTCGCACAGAAGATGTGAAGAATGTTCATATGAATAAAAGAAACTTTATTTATTACATTCTTTACATACAAAAGGGATACGGTCGATAAAAGCATCGACCTGTTCCGAGAGAAGTTTTCAAAGTTCCCCAAGGGACATGTTGTTGTCAGTAGGATCTACACTGACAACCCCCAGGGAACTAGCAACTACCCTAAGTCTATCTATATCGTCCCTAACGACAGACGCACTATTGTCCCTAATCAAGTCAGAGAGTTCTCGCTGTTGCTGACCGAAGTCCCTCTCTTGATGGAAATGGTGCGCCTCTTCTCGGGATCGATCAAGACATTCTGCTAAACGCAGAATCTTCGAGGCCATCTCCTCGGTCTTCTTCTCCAGGGCATTCTTCTCTTCCAGAAGGGTTTGTCCGGAAGGAAGAGATGGAGCAGCAGAAGGCTGATCGCTGGGGCCTCCTACCTCCTGCATTTTGCAAAAGTTAGTCGTACTAACTAGAATTATCAGCAAAAAGGGAGAAGAATTGTTACCTGTCCCGGTGCATAACCCGTTGATATACCCATCTTGGGAGGAAGATCATCATATGATGAAAGAGCAACCTTCCCAGAAGAAGATTGCTTCGCCAACCCAATATGGCAATCATCTGATCGAGGGATAGTCACCGCTTGCCGACCAGGATGTTGATCACCCAAAAGGATGGGAGAGTTGGATGTGAAGGGATCTTTTCCTAAGGATAAAGGCCTAACTTGCCGAGAGGCATGAACGGGGAGGGTCAAAGGAACCGAAGGAAGAAAGAAACTCGCTACGTTCTTCACCTTTGTTCCACTAGAAGATCCTTCGTCAACCTTGGGTTTCTTCCTTAAGGGAGACAGGACTTCAGTTGTTTGAGACCCTTGTTCGACAATTTCCCCTACATCGCTCTCAATCTCGATGATTTCATGATCTGCCATTGGGAGGGATATGTGAAAAGGAAGGAGGCAGGATAACAAGAAAAAGACTTAGGCGTGAGAGGGAAATTGTAGATCTTTACATGTCCAGGGGTCTGGTATTTATAGCCACCAGGGCGACGGTTCGCCTCCCAGACACCTCGGGTTTCGTTAAGACATTTACAATTTTACCTCGAGATAAAAACCAACCGTTCTGACACCTCGGGTTTCGTTAAGACATTTACAATTTTACCTCGAGATAAAAACCAAGCTATCATTGCCCGTCACGTAATGTCAGAACTCGTCTTGAAAAACCAACCGTTTTCACTTAGTGCGCCACTAAGTGAAGAAGTTAAAGGGCCGGGTTAAAAATCCAATGCACGGTTTTTTAAATTCGAAATAAACACGTCTCTTCGTTTTCTTCGATTTGGGGGCTAGCTGACGAGGATTGACAGCTGGGTCATTTCTAATAAACTTTTGGTTCAAGACAGGTTCGAACCAGACGTGCGCCTGGTGATGCGAACTCAAGCTATTCTGAGGGGCATCAACATGAGGTCGCAAGCTTTACGCGATCACGTCGCCAGTAGCTTACTCATACCCTTCTATCACTCCTAGAGCAAGGAATCGAGTTCAATCGGCTTATGTTGAAAATGCCCAAATCCAGAGCTTCTTCTCCGGCGCCGATCACCGGAGAGCTTGTTCCAGCCATTTCAGCCCTCAAAACCTTGTCTAGTGTGTGTGCTTTGACCTCCTGACCATTTTTGTCTTCTAGCCCGACACCTAGATCGGCCTAGATTGGAAGTTATAGCTTTGCCAAGATTTTGTCCAGAAATGATCTAGTGCAGTGTGTTCACCTCAGTTCATCATCAGATTTCTTGCTGTCCAGCCATCTTCAGCCATAGATCCTATTGTAACTTTTGTTCCTGTTACTCAAGCCTACCTCCTAGACAAAGTTAGCACATCAGTTGAGCCCTTGAACAGCATTTTATGCTAAGCCCTAGGTTTTGGCATTGTCAGCTCTATGCTAGAGCTTGTCAGCCAGTGGCATTGACCTTGTTTACCCACTTTTGATTGTGCATTTTGAAAACCATTTTTTCCACTGAATTTGTAGAGTTGTGATCTACATTTTCTTCTACTACCACTGACGAGGATTGACACCCGGGTCATTTCTAATAAACTTTTGGTTCAAGACAGGTTCGAACCAGACTTGCGCCTGGTGATGCGAACTCAAGCTATTCTGAGGGGCATCACCATGAGGTCGCAAGTTTTACGCGATCAGGTCGCAGCTTTACGCGGTCAGACCGTAAGCCTTGCGCGGTCAGAAGTTCGTAGGCTATACGCGAACTACACATTCGGGATATTGCGCGGTCAGCCAATATCCCGCGGTCAGAACATCTGCCGATCAGGATACTTGGGATCTATCTATTCGGTTGCCCATACAACAGGATATTCTAAGTATCCCGAAGATTCCTACACGTGGAGAATCAACCGTCAGAAGGTTAACACATACAGTTATCCATGAATAACACGTGTTTAACCTGTGTGGAGGTTAAGAGCAGTTCCAAAAACCGCATCCAACCGTCCGTGCAACCGATTGATGCAGTTTCCTTCACATGGCACCCTTTCAAACAGTACAAAAGGATGGCATGAAGCATCAATCGGGGGGGATTGAAAACCAAGGGATCATCCGAAACATCAACAGAGAGATCGGAAGATCAAGAAATCCATAATCATTTAAGTTAGCCAAGTCTACGGCCCACCTCATATAGCATTTTAGTAAGCCCTCTTTGGCTTATCCTTGTACACTTTTACAGGAAAAATCCTCGCCTGTGAGGATTTTTTCCTCCATTTGTAAACCTTTTACCACACTTAGTGAAATCTCAACAGGACGTAGGGCTTTTACTCCCACCATCGAGGGCCCGAACCTGTCTAAACTCTCTGTGTTCCTGTTCACCATTGTTCAGCATACCTTCCCGAAGGGTCATCTTGAAAGGTCTCACATTTACAAATTCTGCATAAGTTCGGCTGAGGACCCCGAGTCCGAATCGTCGACAACCACAACTTGAGATAAGCACTCTAGCTTTTCTTAAAGCTATGTCCAAGCCTTGATCCGAATGTCGATCTATTGACATTCGCTGTTTTGATTAAACCAGCCACAAAATTGTTATCCCTATTGTAATCTTGAAACCCTAAGATTATCTAATCACCATCCTTAGCCCAAATTCCTTGAAACCCTAGAATCTCGACTCAGTTCAGTTTGCAGTTCAAATTATCTCCAGTATAGTTCAATCATTCTTGTTGAGCATTTCTGCATATAAGTCATAAAACATTTTAATATTATAAGTAATCATTGTGTGTTTGTTTGTCGTCGAGCAGATCAAGAGCCCGAGTTCGAGGACTTCACTGCGGATCCGACGTCAACTGCTGTATTTTACGACGCGGAAGGCAAGTCATATCCTTGGTCATCTTGAACCTATATTTTAAATGTTGCTAAAACATAACCTTGAGTATAGATAATATTGCATGAGAAAGATTGAGAATGGTTGATTTATGAATTGGCAGTACTAGACTGGTTATCTGTGAAATGTGAGATAAACAAGTTTTGAGCCATGAACGATTATATGTATTTATATATTTATATTCATGAAATAAAACCCCTAGCCGTGACCAGAAAAATGGTGTGGAATGGCTATAGCACTGGAGGTGCTAGACTATAAAGGATATGCAGGCACTGAAGGTGCAGGGTTGTGGATGGTCTGGTCACTGGCATATAAGGACAAGAACCTTGTGTTGTGTGTCTAGTGGCATGAACAACGTGCTAACCGCAAGCCTGGTATGGGACAGGCCTGAACAAGTAATTATGTGGATCGCACATGAAACCCCTGCATGAGATGTGTAGTGATGCACGATAAACACGGAGTACGGCTCCCACACATATCACTGAAGGTGATCAAGCACGCTGACCCAGTAATGGGAATAAGCAGAGGGGTGGAGGTTTGGATACAACCTGCCACAACTGTGGTTCGCGGAGAGCCACAGGGTCAGGGGTGAATTGTAAGTGATACGTAACAAAAGTTCTTGTTATCTCCACCTTGCCACTCACACATGGTTGTGAGGAGGGATCTAATCATTTTGATAGGATGGGCTTGAAAGTGGAATATCTTGCGGGTAAATTGGTACCTCTCTGCAGAGTTAAAAACGTATTCGAATACTCCGAGCTCCCGGGTTTATAGGAGTCTGCTGCGGTGGATTAAATCGACGGGGTGTGACACAAGTACTATTTTCTAAATAAAATGTGTTAAATCAAGATTACCCAAATGACATGTGTTGTCATGATAAGGGGTGCTGCCGTGGGCTGTCGTGTGTCGACGTGTCGTGGTGGTGCAATAATCTAGTGAACATGATTGATGATGTTATTTTATGAAAAGTGCTGCCATGAGCTGAAATAAGATGAGATGAGAAAGGAAAAGATTATTTTACAAATATCCATAATTCTTGACTAGTCTAGGCTCATGTCATCACTACTATATGTATCTACTCTTACCTATGACTTGCTGAGTACTTAAGTGCTCACCCTTGCAACATTCAACTCAATAGATGGAGCCTACCTTGATCAAGATGATGGCATGGAGTACTTCGTGGATCCAAAAGGAGGAGAATCAGTTCCGCCAGAGCCCTGAAGTGTGTTGTTCTGCCGTCAACTTCTTTTGTGGGAGGGTCACCTATCTTCTGCTGTGTAGTTAAATATTTTGCTACACCCTGAATGCCTTGTAGGTATTGTAATCCTTTTTATGTAATATTAAGGCCAGCAGGCCACACTGCTTAATATTTTGTTAGTACTCTGTTGCAATGTAATATACTCCTGTGTTTGCCTCATCTTGGGAAGTCAAAGGTTTGTGAGAATGGGACTAGCTGCAGCGAGCTAGGTCTCTACAAGAGTAGTCGTAGTCCCAGTTTCGGGGCGCAACAGAGCCCACGCTACGCGTCTTCCAGTACTTTTACGAGCCGACGGCGCGGAGCTCCCACCTGGTGAAGGGGGGACCCAAGTCCCCCTTTGGCTCGGTGATGGTGCAGATGCTGCCATCCCAGGTGGCCGACTACCCGGCGGCAGCCTCCCGGGATCACTGGGGGGACTGGATCCGGAGGTGGTTCTACCTCCGGGTCCGGGAGGACGGGGTGACGTACGCCCCCGAGCCGGCCTCTTACAGCCGGTCGTCCGCGCCGAAGCCTCCGGTGTGGACGGACGAGGAGCTCGACCTCCTCGGTAAGGTGATCATCTCTCGGAAGGCCCGCTCTATGCGGGACGCCGCCGAGGAGATGATGCTCCTCCGAATCTCCCCCTTCTCACGCGGGAAGAGGGGAGTCGGCATGGGCCCGGAGCAGCGGCCCCCGGTCAAGCCGGTGACGCGACGTAAGTATCGGTAACCTGCTTCATTGCATTTACAATTTTTTGAAAATTTGACTAACTCTTTACCTCTTGTAGTCCGGCCGTACCCGGCGGCGCGGTAGAAGGCGGAGAACCTCCTCGGGAGGTACTTCGCTGACGAGCACGGGCGCATCGTGCGCCTCATGGGGGAGGGTCCTCCGCAGAACCTGGTGGCTGAGGCCTACGGGCTGTAGCTTCTGGAGAGGAAACCCCTCCCCACCCCTGGTTCGCACAAGTGGGGGAAGGACGCGGCCAGGGGCTCTGAGCCTAAGAAGGCTGGAGTCCAAAAGACCCCCGGTCCATCGACGACGCCGGCGGTGACTTCGGCGAAGCCCCGGGACGAGACCCCCGGGACCGAGCGCGCCCGGGCACCGGCAAGGAAAGAGACTACACCCCCTCCCCTGAACGGCCCCGTTGAGGCTCGGGGGAAGGAACTGGGCGCGGACGGGGCGGCCTCCGACTCGGCGAACTACGCCCCGTCGCCGCCATCGGTAGCGGCCCCGCCACCACCCCCGGCCCCCTTGGAGCCGGAGAAACTGGAGGTGAGGTTCGCGGAGGCCTCGCCTCCGCGGATGGAATGGCCCGTGGACGAGGGGGGGAGCCCCTCGGTCTACGAGGTCCCGCTGGAAGTGGGGGCCCCGGGGGCCCTCCCGCCCGGAAAAGGGAAGGGTCTGATGGTCCCCCCCGGCGAGGGACCCCTTCCGGGACTTCCTCGGACACTTCCTCGGGGGGCACCTCCGCAACGAGGACGACGACGACTGCCACCCCGACCGAGGTCGCGCCGGGAGCCCAAGTCCGGGAGCGCGTTACCGGCCGTACCGGGACAAGCGCTGGGCGGGAGATCCCCCTGCTTTCCACAGGGGAGGTTGAGCGTTACGCTGAAGGCCTGCAGACCCCGAAGGTCCAGGCCTTCGTCGCGGGGGGGACGCTCCACCATCGCTTCGCGGAGATTCGGTCCCTCCAAGGCCAGGTATTCGCCCGAAGCGGTCGTCGCTTTCCTTTGGCTCCTACAATTGAAAATTTTCTAACTCTGGAATTTATAGGGGACGGCGATTACCTGGGGCGTCGAGCAGCACGTCATCTGGCTGCTCAAGGATGCAGAGGACCGGGCCGCCTCCTTCCTGGGCTAGCGGAACGAAGCTCTCCAGGAGCTGGCCCGGGTCCAGGCCCAAGTTCACGTCTCGGAGGCGGTGAATGGCTGCCTCCGAGAGGAGGCGAAGGCGAGGAGGAAGGCCTTCCAGGAGCCCGAGGAATCGAGCGTCCGTCCGCTCGGCCCTCGAGAGCCTTGGCGTAAGCCTAGGCTCTGGGAGCAGCTCGGAGGTGGCCCCGGCGACCCTCGCGGAGGCCGTGCGTTTTCTCAATACGCAGGTCTCCATCATCCCAGAGGCGGCTGACGCCCGGGCTCGGGGCAGGGCGATTACCGTCGTTGCGGCCGCGGCCGGGCTCATTGAGCACCGGGGAGTGGGCGCCAGGGCAATCGGGGGCCGCATCCCGTGGAGCAGCTCACCGGGGGCTTCTACGACCAGATCATCCGGGCGAGATTCCCGGTACCGACGCCTCCGGCGGTGGACGCTCCGGCCCCGGCCTCGGAGGAAAACCCCCGGGGGGAGGACGCCAATGAACATGTATGAGCCTCCCCCCGGGTCTTAGTTAGGGCCCTTTTTTGTTTTCTTAGGATTTGCTCCCTGTAGCTTCTTGGAAGAAGCCCCAGACACTTGTACAAAAACATTTTGAATGCAATGGAGTTAGAATTTTTTCTAAGTCTTTGAATTGAATGCATTATTACCAGGGTTGCCGGGAGGTTGCTCCCGGGCGAAGGTCCGGGAGGGGCTCCCCGGGGGACTCCCAAGCGGCCTTAATCTTGCTAAGCCTTGTCTCCGGGAAGTGCGGCGGGGACAGCGTACGGGAGCCGATAAACACGGAGTAATTATGTGAATCGCACATGACACCCCTGCTGGAATTGTGTAGTGATGCACGATAAACACGGAGTACGGCTCCCACACATATCACTGAAGGTGATCTCGCACGTTGATCCAGTAATGGAAACAAATGTAGTGGTGGAGGTTTGGATACAACCTGCCACAACTGTGTCTCGCTGAGAGCCACAGGGTCGGGGGTGAATTGTGAGTGAGACATAACAAAAGTTCTTGTTATCTCCACCTTGCCACTCACACATGGTTGTGAGGAGGGGTCTAATCATTTTGTTATGATAGGATGGGCTTGAAAGTGGAATATCTTGAGGGTAAATTGGTACCTCTCTGCAGAGTTAAAAAAACGTATTCGAATACTCCGAGCTCCCGGGTTTTATAGGAGTCTGCTGCGGTGGATTAAATCCACGGGGTGTGACACAAGTATTATTTTCTAAATAAAATATGTTTTAATCAAGATTACCCAAATGACATGTGTTGTCATGATAAGGAGTGCTGCCGTGGGCTGTCGTGTGTCGACGTGTCGCGGTAGTGCTATAATCTAGTGAACATGAATGATGATGTTATATTATGAAAAGTGCTGCCATAAGATGAGATGAGAAAGGAAAAAGATTATTTTACAAATATCCATAATTCTTGACTAGTTTAGGTTCATGTCATCACTACTATAGGTATCTACTCTTACCTATGACTTGCTGAGTACGTAAGTGCTCACCCTTGCAATCTACAAATCAATAGACGGAGCGATCAACAATCAAGATGAAGGCGTGGAGAACTTATTGGATCCAGAAGGAGGAACGTCAGTTCCGCCAGAGCCCTGATGTGTGTTGTTCTGCTGTCCACTTCTCTTTTGTGGGTGGGTCACCTATCTTCTGCTGCGTAGTTAAATATTTTGCTAAACCCTGAATGCCTTGTAGGCATTGTAATCCTCTTTATGTAATATTAAGGCCAGCAGGCCACACTGCTTAACATTTTGTAAGTTACTCTGTTGCAATGTGATATACTCCTGTGCTTGACTTATCCTGGGACGTCAAGAGTATGTGTATGCTATGCATATATGGGACTAGCTGCAGCGAGCTAGGTCTCTACAGGAGTAGTCGTAGTCCCAGTTTGGGGCGCGACAGATCATCGCTAACCCTAGAAGGGATCTACTCACGAAAAACCATAATAATGCATAAATAGTAATAAGAATTAAATAAAAAATCACTTGATTTCTTGAAAATTGAATTGGCCGTCCTTGCCAACTTAAAAAAGCAGGAAAAATAGAGAAGGGGCTCTACTAAGAAAAACTATCTAAAGAGCATCTAAAAGAGTATGAAAAGCGTGCCTAATTTGAGCCAAAAGTTTCTCTATTTATAGTAGATGAGTTAATGTGCCCAAAAATAACTTCTTGACATGTAGGCGACGAAGTCTGATTTCAAATGGCGGGAGAACGGATAAATCTGAGTCAAAACCGACCAGATTCGACCAAATCTAATCAAATATGACTAAAACTGACCAAATTTGGTTAAAACCGACCAAATTCGACCAGTTCTGGTCAAACCCAACAAAAATTGACCAAATCCGACCAGTCCTGGTCAAAACTAATTAAAACCGAGCAAATTCGACCAATAAAAGCCATCGAAACCGAGTCGAACATGACCAGGACATGTGGCATGTTTCTGGCCAAACATGTGTCATGACCGAACTTGATCGGGACACTTTTTCGACCAGGTGTTCGTATTCGACCAGGACTCTTTTCGAGCACATGCTCGTGTTCGATTAGGTCTCTTTTTCTCATCCAGCTGTGTTTGATCATATCTCTTTCTCACGTAGTTGTGTTCAACCAGGGCTCTTTTGATGTCCAGTTTAGGTTTCTTAGTAGAATTTGGCCCAAACAAAGTCAAAATCTTCTCAAATTTGGTATGTTTGGTCCCTAAAACATGGCAAACACAGCCATGAAAGAAATTTACAAAAATATTATAAAATTATGCATAAAATGTCACATCAAATGAGTTTTTAGCATGATTTTGCACGTTTTTGATACTAAACCTAGAGTAAAAATGCTACCAATTTAGCACTTATCAAATTCACCCAAGCTAGCATTTTACTTGTCCTCAAGCAAAGAATGTGAATAAGTTTTCCAAAAATTGGGATGCATTGGTTAGTCTGATTTTCAATAAACAACTTTCAGCAATTCACATCACGTCTATGCATATAAGGCAATTGATGTAAGCAATTTAAACTCTCCAAATGAAAATATTCAGATTATCAAATTTCAACCTTAGAAAAGAGAGAGCTTAATCAATTAAATTATCTTGACAACTTCTTTCATATAGGATTAAGAACAAACCATAGCTAAAGAAAACACTCATTATGCTAGAATTTATACAAAGTTTGCTAGATTGCCCTTTTCAGGGAGAAATTAAAACACTTTTTTTCTGTTTTTTCTATTCATTGTTTTCTTCTTCTTCAACTTTTTTGTGCTCTTGGCCAGAATATTTTGAATTGGATCATTCCGTCACGGCTAGAGGAGACATAGCTGAATACACTTAGTTAAGTGCATTTACAGAAAGGCAGCTTTGTCAGTTTCCCGAGCCCCTGTAAGCAATCTCAATGCTCCATATACCTTTCCTTCACCAGTTGGTCGACGATTCACCATTGCCTCCCCCCAGCGTGTCGCATATACGTTACACGAGACTAGACAAAGCCGCATCTTAAGCAACCATTTTATTAAAAAATATTTTTTGTATGCATAAGTAAAGTAAATCTTCCCTTCCCCAACTGGTCGATGATTCACCACCACCTCCCCCCAGTGGATCGATTATACTTTACTCTTACACATTTTTTTTAATTTTTAAAGACAAGTTCAAGTTTTTATGGTCAATTTAAGATAAGAAATGAACATAGACAATTGAAAATTTTAAGAGAGCTAACTTCAATGGATCATATGCAAAGATGTGACAGAATAGTCATCTAATTGATTAAAGATCATTTTCAAAACCAGGCATTCCAAGTGATATATTTCTTTTTTTTATTTTTTTCAGTTTAAGATGGAATGTGGTGGAATGATGATTCGCTGAAGACTAAGCACACAGTTAAGTGAACATCCCCAAGCTAAATCAAACATTGTCCTCAATGTATGGAGAGAGATACAAATTACCGTTTGCGGTCGTGGTTCCTGGAGGAAGATGTTGTGGAAGATGCCGTAGTGAAAGATGATGTTGTGGTCCACGTAGCTCCAATGGTGCAATCCAAGGCGTCACAAGTGAAAACCTGAAAATAAAAACAAAAAGAAACAAAAAAGAAAGAAAAATAAAAAGAAATATTTTCATACTTGGAGAGCACTGGTCAGAAGCCGGTGGAGGTGAATGGTAGAAAAATGGCGGAGGAGGATAGGATTGTGGAGGAATGCAGTTGGTGTGAAGATGATCCTTTAGTGAGCACGTGCGCCTGGATATGTGCCGTTCGGGAGGATGTGGTGATGTGGACATCACAAACTCCAACGACCAAGATGTTCGCCCCGATGACCAAGATGTACTACTACAGAAATGCTTTTCACTATCGGTTAAAAATCCACTCTACTATCGGTTCTCTTACCGATAGTGATCAGCACGATAGTAGAAACGTAGCACACTTCTATCGGTTGAAAACCGTTAGTAAAACATCTACATTCCCAACGTTCACTAATCGCTAACGACTATTTCTTCTATCAGCTCGGATCTAAACCGATAGTATTGTGTAGATTTTTTCTATCAGCTCGGATCTAAACCGATAGTATTGTGTAGGTTTTTTCTATCGGCTGGGATATAAACCGATAGTATTGTGTAGACACAGTTACTACTGGAAACTTTATTCTGTCGGTTGTTGTATATGAACCGATAGTACTGGAATATTTATTTGTCGGGGGAAATCTCCGCGGGACTAAGTCCAGGTAAGATGTGTCACGATTACCCGGGGACCTAGCCTCCGGCCCCTCCCCGGACGCCGCCTTTCGGCTCCCGGGACGTGGCCTCTGGTGCTCTCCCGGGCGCCGCCATTTGCCCGGGGACGTGGCTTCCGGGGCCTCCCCGGGCGCCGCCTTTTGGCTCCCGGGATGTGGCCTCCTGTGCCCTCCCGGGCGCCGCCTTTGGCCCGGGGATGTGGCCTCCTGTGCCCTCCCGGGCGCCGCCTTTTGGCTCCCGGGACGTGGCCTCCGGTGCCCTCCCGGGCGCCGCCGTTTGCCCGGGGACGTGGCCTCCGGGGCCTCCCCAGGCGCCGCCTTTTGGCTCCCGGAACGTGGCCTCCGGGCCGTCCCGGGCGCCGCCATTTGCCCGGGGACGTGGCCTCCGGGGCCTCCCCGGGCGCCGCCTTTTGGCTCCCGGGATGTGGCCTCCGGGCCGTCCCGGGCGCCGCCATTTGCCCGGGGACGTGGCCTCCGGGGCCTCCCCGGGCGCTGCCTTTTGGCTCCCGGGACGTGGTGTAACACCCCAGTTTTTGACTATCTTTTCTGCTTACGAATCAGCATACCTTCTTTGGAAACCCTGATATTTTAACCCTATCTTGATCTTGGGTATGCCACTAACTTAACCTAAAAAGTTGGCTGCTAAACTTCATTGACCAGATCGTTTTCACATTTCAGTCCAAAAGTGTTTCAATTTAGTCCTTTTCAGAAGTTTCAGAAAACCCAAAAAGGCTAAAAGTCCCAGATCACCTCAAAATCCAGATCTGATCAAGTGATAACCTTTCTTTCATTTTTCTGAACATTTTTCCCTTCTGGAAGAATTCCAGAATCTCGACCAAAACCCTAGTTTCAGCCTCGACGAAAGTTTCAAACCCTAATTACCCTAATTACCCTATTTTCGATTTTTGTCAAAACCACCAGATGTTATCGGATTTCATCATTTTTCCTGCTAGATGAGTCCAAGACATTTAGTAGCACTCATCTGCAAAATCAGAATTCAAATCAGCCCCTCAGATCTTCAGAATTGCAAATCGGCCCAAATTCCCGAGACAAAACCTTCACAGATCAGTCCAAATCGTTGCAAATAGGTCCAAAGTTCACAACCAGGTCCCTGTGAAGTTTTCAACCAGCAACCGCCAAATTGCCGCGCCGTTAACTCGTCGCCGGCGAAGTTCGCTGCGTTGCCACCTCACGGCCACGTAGCCACCAGCCGTGCGCAGCTGTACCGCCACCGTGGAGCGCTCAAACCCCACCGTGCCATCTTCTTCCTCGCGCGCGCGTGCTGCTGCTGCTGCTGCCAGGAGCTTCATGCCACTTGGCCGCCATCCCGAAGATCATCGCCACCACCCCCTGACCAAATCCTGTTTCCGCGATTCACCGTCTCTGGCAGAGCCCCGCCGCGTCCCGAAGTGCATCGATGACCGTCCCGGCGTCAGAAGAAGATCTCCCCAGCGATTGCTACTACTCCCGAGAGCCTCACCCGCGGCTATATAAGCCCCCTCCCTTGCCCAGCAGTACCTCGCACCACCCCACAGCTTATTTGCTTTAGCCTTAGCACCAGAGAGCAACCGAGCCCTCAGCGCCGCCGCGAAGCTCATCTTCTCCGGCGAGTCGTTTCTGGAGCTCACGGCGCCAGCTTCGCCCGAAGCTTCTTCCTCCAAACCAACGCCACCAGTAAGCTCCCTACACCTCTCTCTTCGTACCGTAGCCATTAATTGGTCCCCGGCGCACCTCAACGCCGGCAATCACCGGAAAACTGAAAAACCCCTGTTCCCGCAATGCCTAACGATTTAGCCCGAATTAACCTTCGTGCCAGTAATAGGAATTGACCAGTGCACCCAATTGAGCAAGCCTGCAAGCTTAGATTTCAAATTTGAGCAACAATCATGGCCTTTCCGAGGTTTGCGCGCCACCAGTGAGCTGGTCCTCGTCGCCAAACTTCTCCGGCCACTCTTCGGCCGATTCAACCCCGCAAATAGACCCCTCACCTCACCCTCTCACTCCCTGAGCAAGGAATCGAGCTCAAGCCTTTTAAAACAGAAACGCCCAATCTGGAGGTTGTCTTCTCCAGCGCCGGTCGCCGGAATTTATCCCCGGCCGATCTAGCCTCGCTCACCTTGTCACTTAGATAGATCTCAACCCCCTGAGCAATTTTGTCTACTAGCCCGACCTCTGAATCGACCTGAATCAAAAGTTATAGCCATGCCAAGGTTGCTGTCCAGTGGCTCAGTTCATGTCCAGGCCACCGTGTTTGCTCACCGGATTTGGCCACCCTCCGGCCACTTTCTGCCCTTGAGCCTGTTGAGAGTTTTGTAGCTGTTATCAATGCCTAAACCCCAGACAAAGTTGTGCATCAATTGGAGTTCTGAGTCAAAAGTTATGCAATGCCCTAGTTTCTGGCCATGTCTAACACTATGTCAGTGCATGTCCACCTGTGGCATTGGATGATTTAGACTTGTTTCTTTTGAGCAATTGAAATGCCACTTTGTCCACTAAGCCTTTTGAGCCATGTTCTACAATATTCCCTACTATCACATCTCCAGAAAACAAACCTAGAACCGATTTAGGGCAATGTCAAGCCATGAGTCGAATGTCAGCTCTTCGACATTCAAGCCCTTTGAACCCATCTCTTCGACCAATGTCAAGTGACCTTGTCTAAACCCTTACCCCCTGCATGCATGATGTATTTACGTATTATTTTCTAGTGCTTGTATGCTTATATAGTGTGTATGTGTTGTTTGTACCCGTCGTGGAACCAGACGGTGAAGGAGCAGAGGAGATCCCCGAAGATTCATTTGAGCAGCTAGACCCGTCACTGCAAGGCAAGTCTCAAACCCTTGATCATGTCTAGCCTATTATTTTGAAATGAAGTATGTTATCTGTTTTCAAGTATATGCATGCCCTAGATTCAAATAAGAACTATGTTTCAATAAAATGACTAGATATGACCTAGATGATTGTAAATCCCCTTTTGACATTGAATATCCCTGCACCCTTGTTACCCTAGAATATCATGCTTAGGCTATGCTATGCTTAAAGATTATATGATAAATGTTGAATGGTCACATATGAGAAAAGCATGTTCAAAACCCCTGTTTGTGAAAGAAAACGTGATTGGAATCGATAGTGAGGATGGTTTGATTGGATGGTGCTGTGTGCGCACTGGGAATGTGAAAGACTCCTCACTAAAGATTCATAAGGACTAGAACCTTGTGTTGTGCTTCTATGCGGCATGAAAAACGTACCAACCACCTGCCTGTTTATGGGACGGGCGCAACTTAGTAGCTTTCTTTAGTGTTAGCTTTTCCCTGCAATGGTTGTCGGTCCAGTTTCTTGCGAGAACTGGTGGGCCGCAGAAGGCCACGAGTGATGTGAGTTCAGAAAAATCATGAGAGGAAAAGGTGGAAAGAAGGAAGACGCCCTACGCCAGATTAAGTCGTGCGCGACTGTAATCAAGAGAGGCTATGTGTCTTGCGAGAACATAGGCCCAGGCTAGGAAGTAAGGCAGTGGGGAGGACCCACAACGGTACTTGAGACTTAACTGTCTATTTACCGGGCAGGGAAATAGTTAATACTAGGACTGTAAATTGTTGTGTCATCTCGGCCTTGTCACATGCGTAAAAGTCGCATGAAGCTGATCCAACTTGAAAGCCGAATGATTGGTGGATTAAGGTGGTACACCTTTGCAAGGTTTAAAAAGTATCAGATACTCTGAGCTCCCAGGTCATGGAGTCTGCGCGCTGTGAATTCTATTCACGTCGATGCAGCACAAGTAGCTTTTGGAAGTTTTTCACAAAATCTGAGTAAAGTGGTGACTCATGAAAGACCGCCACACACAACATTTCTGAAAATCTAGCTTAGGATTTTAAAAGCCTCGCTTTCGAAAATAAAGACCCTTCTTCAAAGCTGTATGTGAAAATCTATTATATATGTATGTACAAAGCCAAAGAGCTATTTCTTGAGAAATTCCCCATCATCTATATATATGCATTGTTACTTGGGACTTGTTGAGCACCATGTGGACAATGTGCTCACCCTTGCTTTTCAAACAAATTTAGAGGAAGGATTCGTCGACCCTGAATCTTATGGTCTTGAACCCAATGTGGAACAAGATGAAGAAACTGAGGACCCATCTGGTTAAAGGGTTATGCACCAAGGTGGAGTTCGATGTGGAGAAGGCCCATGCAATACCGCTGCTGTAGAGAAAGAAGACTGATGAAGTCCTTTTGTTTATCATAGCTGTTTTATTTTGTGCCGACCTTTGTGTCGAAAACTCCTTAATTTGTATTAACAATTAAATGCGTCATTTCGGCGCTAAGTTATTGTAATGTTGGTCCTTGTGATCAGCACTTGTTTTTAATTACTCGCATTTTTATATGATGCATCTTGTTGTTGTGAGCTGCAATGTGCCTTTTCTGAGTGCAATCCACCTGGGCGGTTGCCACTGGAATCCTCAAATGAGGGTCCCACACGTGGCCTCCGGGCTGTCCCGGGCGCCGCCTTTGGCCCGGGGACGTGGCCTCCTGTGCCCTCCCGAGCGCCGCCTTTTGGCTCCCGGGACGTAGCCTCCGGTGCCCTCCCGGGCGCCGCCGTTTGCCCGGGGACGTGGCCTCCGGGGCCTCCCCGGGCGCCGCCTTTTGGCTCCCGGGACGTGGCCTCCGGGACGTCCCGGGCGCCGCCATTTGCCCGGGGACGTGGCCTCCGGGGCCTCCCCGGGCGCCGCCTTTTGGCTCCCGGGACATGGCCTCCGGGCCGTCCCGGGCGCCGCCTTTGGCCCGGGGACGTGGCCTCCTGTGCCCTCCCGGGCGCCGCCTTTTGCCCGGGGACGTGGCCTCCGGGGCCTCCCCGGGCGCCGCCTTTGACCCGGGAACGTGGCCTCCGGCGCCGTCCCGGGCCTCATCGCCCTCCTGAAGGTAAAGTCTCGAACTGTTTGTCACGTGCAGGTCACGCAAGGGGCGTCTCGGGAACTAGCGACCACCTGTCAAGCATCCAAGGCGTTTGACCGGGAGAAGAACAGTCCTGCCCTTCAATCCGACGGTGGCTTCCGGGGTAGTTTAGGTTTTTTGCTGCTTTTTGGGGCTATAAATAGCCCTTGTACCCCTCTTTTGTAAGGGATCAGTTTTACTTATTGGAATAGCTAAATTCACAGGCGTGCTCCGGAAGCCTCTCCCCCGGAGAGAGCCTCCCCAGCCGACTCCGGTCGGGAGCGCGTCGACAGGACTAGGGCCCCCACCGGGACCCGAACCTGTATAAACCCGTGTGTGATTCTTTGTGCTTGTCCGGCGGGGGAGGACCGGTCATCCGGTCAACCCGCGCCGCGTAATCTTCGCTAGGACCACTCTCAAAACCTGCCGGGGTATTCGCAATACCACGACAGTTGGCGCCGTCCGTGGGGACCCGTGACAAGACGCCATGGCTCCCCCAAGAACAAGGGCTCGCAATCTTCCCGGTGATCCGGGTCTCGGAGACCCGGCGCCGTCCGCCCGGGACACTGCTGTCCCGGCGGTCCCTTCCGGAGGCGACCTGGCCCAGGTACCGCCTCCCTCCTTTCCTCTTAACTTAGGTGCTTCCACCTCCAGGTCGTTCCCGGTGACCGCGGGGACCTCGGCCGGGACAAGCGTCCCCCCGACGGCTCCCCCGGCTCCCCAGGACGCCCTGCTCGAAGCTCTCGTGGATGGCCAGCTCCGCGCCTAGCGCTCTATGGACGAGCTCCTTAGCGTGTTGGCGCGGCCTCCGGCCCCCACATTTGCGTCACACCCATATCCGGGGAACATGCCCCCGTTTATGGGTTACCCGGCGGCCCCTCCGGCCTCGGGGGGGTTGTCCGCCCCGTATGATCCTGCCGGGGGGTTCCCTCCCCCTGCGGGATACACGCCCAAACCCTTCCCAGCACCCGGGCCCGTCCCGGTGCCGGGAGGTTATTTCATGCCAGGGCCCTTCGTGGCACCAGGGGGGTACCCCGTCCCCGGCCTGATCCCGGGGCCGGGAGCCCACTTCTTGCCGGGGGTTTACCCTGCGCCGGGAGCCAGTCCCGCCCCCCGCGTTGCGTTTACCGCACCGGGGGTGGTCGACAGGGCAGCCCCCGTGCCGCAGCGGACTTCCCCTCGCATGGGCTCCCCGGTTCCGGACGCCGCCACCAGGGCTCCCCCCTCGCCGGTTCCGGGTGTTACAGGGCCTGCCCCCTTCCCGGTTCCGGTCGTGGCCACTGGGGCCCCCTCCACTTCGATTCCAGGCGTCGCCGCGGGCGCCCCCTCCCCGGTTCCGGATGATACAGGGGCTTCCCCCTTTCTGGTCCCGGGGGTCGTCGCAAGGGGCTCACCCCAACCGGCTCCCGAAGCTACAGCGCATGAGCTCCCTCCCTCGGCGGGACAGGTCCGTTTCGTCCCGGGGGAGGTCGAGCGAATGCGTTCACCAGAGCGCGGGGAAGAACTTCCCCCCGGCCGCGGGCGCGGGGAGCCTCGCTCACGCACCGGCCGGGGGAAGAGACCCGCTGAGGAGCCAACCTCTCCTGCGGAGAGCCCGGATGTCCGGGAATTCAGCCCTGGTCCGGAGGAAAAGCGTCGCCACCGCCATTCTGGCGGACCTCTCGGACCGCTTCCAGACTCAGACAACGAAGGTCCCGTGAAAGAAGATAGCGACCGGGGCTCTCCCCGGGAAGTGCAGGGGGCCAACCAGCCCCTGTGCCGAAGACTTCGCAGCATCCGGTGGCCGCGGCCCTACCGCCCGCCAACATCGAACATTATAACGGTTAGGCAGACCCTTACGAGTTTGTGCAGGTCTACTCCACTGCTATCTCCGCGGCCGGGGGGGACGAGTCAGTACAGTGCAACGTCTTCCCCCTTTACCTCTCCGGCATCGCCCGCTCCTGGTTCTACAACCTGAAGGCTGGCTCCATCAAGTCTTTCTCGCAGCTCAAGCGGGAGTTCTGTGCCAACTTCCAGGGGAACTACGTGCGTCCCCTGGACTCCTCGCAGCTGTATATTGTCCGGCAGAGGACTGGGGAGACCATCAGAAGCTTCTTCAAGCGCTTTGCCCAGGTAAAGAGCAAAGTGGCCCACGTCCCCGACTCTACGGTCATCGAAGCCTGCAAAAGCGGCATCCTCCCGGGGGAGCTCCACCGAAGGCTCTCCCGGAGCTGCCCCTCTTCCGCCGACGAGCTCTTCAATGTGCTCGAAAAGTACGCTCGGGCGGAGGAAGACGATATCTGGAAGAAGACCCAGGGGGCTCCCGCCCCTGTCGACCGGGGGGCCAGGGATCCCCCCAAACGCTCCAAGCAAGGGGGGCGTAGCGAGCCACGGCCTCGGGACACCTTTGTCCTCGAGGGCGGAGGCGGCTCACGCGACCCCCCGAGGACCAACCGCCCCTTCCCCAAACCGAAGGGCCATGGGGGAGGACAGTCTTCGCGCGGCCGGGAAGGCCCTGCGGGGAGAAGGCGGGAAGGACCGTGGTGCAGCCTCCACAGGTCCAATACCCACGCTACCCGAGACTGTAGCCAGCTACTGCAGCACTTTGCGGACTTCCTCGACCAGCGTGAGCAGGGGGGGGCCTCCGGCCTCTTTGCTCCCTCGGCCAGCTGTTCCGGCCCTTCCCGCTCCCACGGGGGGTCAGCAGACGCAGGAGGGGGAGCCTTCAGAAGCTCTCCCCTTTCAAACTTCGCAGCGCCACATCAACGTCATCGTGGGAGGATCTGCCTCTGGGCGGGACTCTAAGCGCCAGCGTAAGGAGTACGCGCGTGAGGTCAAGGTTGTGGGGGTGCTACACGCGTCCCCGCCACCGAAGTGGTCGTACGTCCCCCTCACCTTCACGGCAGAAGACGCGCGGGGGGTTCGCTTCCCCCACGACGACGCGCTCATTGTCTCCGCGACCATCTACAACTGCCATCTGGCCCGGATCCTGGTGGACGGCGGGAGCTCCGCCGATGTCTTATTCCTGAAGGCCTTCAAAGAAATGCAGGTGGATGAGAAGCTCCTGCAGCCCGCTACCGGGCCCCTGCAAGGCTTTGTCCCGGGGAAGGCAATCCACCCCGTGGGCAAGGTAGATCTTCCAATGACCTTCGGCACCCCGGAAAACTACCGGACCGAGCTGGTCCGCTTCGACGTAGTAGACCTCCCCTCCTCCTACAACGCGATTATGGGGAGGACGACCATCAACCGGCTGGGGGCTGCCACCCATCAAAACTATCTCTGCATGAAAATCCCCGGGCCGCATGGCGTGATCAACGTCCGGGGAAACCAAGACGTAGCCCGTGCTCTATACGAGCGCACTGCGGCTACCATCGGAAGCGCCAACCTTATAAAGACGCCCGGGGGGGAGGCTCCTCCCCCGGAACTAGATGCTGCTGCGCCACCACCCGGAAGGCCCCTCCTCAAGCCGCGTCCGGAAGGAGGCCTCCGGAAGGTCCTGCTGTCCCCGGGCAACGAAGACAAAACCGTCCGAATCGGGGCGGAGCTCCCCCAGGAGCACGCAGCGCAACTCGCGGCCTTTTTGCGCGAAAACTCCGATGTTTTTGCGTGGAAGCCGTCAGACATGCGGGGCGTCGCCCGGGGGGTTATTGAGCACAAGCTTGCAGTGGCCCCCGGCCACCCCCCGGTCAAACAGAAGCTACGGAAACTCTCCCTCGAGCGCCAAGAGGCAATCAAGGCGGAGATCACCCGGCTCCGAGAGGCGGGGTTCATTCGGGAGGTCCTGCACCCCGAGTGGCTCGCGAACCCCGTCCTCGTCAAGAAATCAACCGGCAGGTGGTGGATGTGCGTGGACTTCACCGACCTTAACCGCGCCTGCCCAAAAGACAACTTCCCGCTCCCGCAGATTGATCAGCTCGTCGACTCCACTACGGGGTGCGAGCTCATGAGCTTCCTAGACACCTACTCGGGCTACCATCAAGTCCGGATGGCGGAAGGGGACGAGGAAAAGACGAGTTTTAATACTCCCCTCGGAACCTTCTGCTACGTCCATATGCCCTTCGGGTTCAAGAACGCGGGGGCGACCTTCCAGCGCCTGATGACACTGGTTTTCAAAGAGCAAGTCGGCCGCAACGTTGAAGTCTACGTAGACGACGCGGTTGTCAAGAGTCCCCGCGCAGCCTCCCACATCGACGACCTGGCTGAAACCTTCCGGAACCACCGCACATTCGGGCTCAAGCTGAACCCGGTCAAATGCGCCTTCGAGGTGCGCGGGGGGAAGCTCCTAGGTTTCCTCGTGACCCAGCGGGGCATTGAGGCAAACCCCGAGAAGATCCGGGCATTCCTAGACATGCCCCCGCCGCGCTCCGTCAAGGATGTCCAGCGGCTCTCCGGCCGCCTAGCCGCACTCAGCCGCTTTGTCTCCCGGTCGGGGGAGCGGGGCCTCCAGTTCTTCAAGATCCTCCGAGGGCTCGAGGGGTTCCGCTGGACCCCCGAGGCCCAGGAGGCGTTCGACGACCTCAAGAAGTACCTCACGAGCCCTCCAATGCTCGTGAGTCCGTCCCCGGAAGAGCCCTTGCTCCTCTACCTCGCCGCAACCCCCGTCGCCGTCAGCGCGGTCCTGGTGAAGGAGCAAGGGGGGCAGCAGCGTCCGGTGTACTACGTGAGTGAGGCCCTCCAAGGGGCCAAAACTCGGTACACGGAAATGGAGAAAATCTGCTACGACCTCCTCATGGCATCCCGGAAGCTTCGGCATTACTTCCTGGGGCACCCCATCACCGTCCCGTCTTCCCTCCCCCTTGGGGAGGTACTGCGGAACAAAGAAGCCACCGGCCGGATCGGGAAGTGGGGGGCTGAGCTCGCCCCCTTCTCCCTGTCCCTTACCGGCCGCTCCGCCATCAAGTCGCAGGTCCTCGCCGACTTCGTCGCAGAGTGGACTCCCGCCTCTGGGTCCGGGGACGAAGATCTCCCTGTGCCGCCCCGACGCAATGATCATTGGACCCTTATGTTCGATGGGTCGTTGTGTCTCGCCGGGGCTGGCGCGGGAGTAGTCCTCCGGAGCCCCGAGGGGAAGGAACTCGAGTACGCCGCGCGGCTCGAGTTCCCCGCAACCAACAACGTCGCCGAATACGAGGCTTTGCTCCTCGAGATGCGCCTTGCGCGCTCCCTGGGGATCCGGCGCCTCCTAGTCAAGGGAGATTCTCAGCTCGTAGTTTGCCAAATGGACAAGTCTTACCTGTGCCATGACGCAAACTTAAGTCTTTATTTGCAGGAAGTGCGAAAGATGGAGAGGCATTTCGACGGCCTCGAGGCCCGACATATCCCACGTAGGGACAATGACCGGGCCGACGCCTTGGCCCGGGCGGCCAGCGCCCGGGAATCGCTCCCCAAGGGGGCTTTCCTGGAGATCATCACGAAGCCCTCAGTGGCCTCCCCGGACACGGGCGACGAGCCTCATGTCCCGGAGGTCGCCGAGATCACCCGGACTCCGTCCTGGATGGACCCCCTCATCTCCTTCATCAGGGGGGAGGGGGACCCTCCTAGTGAGACCGAGGCTAAACGTCTCCGGGCTAAAGCCCGAGCATATCTCCTCCTGGAGGGGAGGCTCTACAAGCGGGGGGCTTCCGCCCTCCTGCGCTGCCTCCCCCGGCCGGAGGGACTTCAACTTCTCGAAGACATCCACGCGGGGAGCTGCGGTTCTCACCTAGCCCCGCGTGCCATCGTAGCTAAGGCCCTCCGGCAGGGCTTCTACTGGCCCACGGTCATGCGCGACGCGCGAGACCTCGTCTCCGCGTGCGAGGCATGCCAGAAAATGGCCAAGGGCTCGAACCTCCCCCCTATAGCGCTGCAGACGATCCCCATCACTTGGCCCTTTGTGCGCTGGGGGATGGACCTCTTAGGGCCCTTCCCCCCAGCGCCCGGAGGATACAAGTATGTGGTAGTCGCAGTCGACTATTTTACAAAGTGGGTTGAGGCGGAGCCTTTGGCCAGCATCATGTCTCGGGCCGTTCAGCGGTTTTTCTGGAAAAACGTCGTATGTCGTTTTGGTGTCCCCCGGGAAATCACCGTGGACAACGGGACCCAATTCGACTCGGCTTATTTTCAGGAATTCTGTGAAGGCCTGGGGCTCGTCATCCACTTCGCCTCGGTAGCCCATCCCCGGAGCAATGGGGCTGTCGAGAGGGTCAACGGCGTGATCCTACAGGGATTGCGCCGGAGACTCGAGCAAACTGCTTCTAAGCGGGGTGCATGGGCAGAGGAGCTCCCTAGCATCCTCTGCTCCATGCGCACGACCCCGTCCCGGGCGACGGGGCGTACTCCCTTCTCCCTGGTCTACGGGGCGGAGGCAGTCCTCCCCCCGGAGATTGGCTTCCGGTCACTGCGGGTAGAGCTCCTGGAGGGAGCCACCCCCTCGGCATATCAGGCCAACGAGGCCAATCAGCGCCTGGAGATCAACCTCGTGGAGGAGGAACGCGACCAAGCGCTCCTCCGCCACGCCATCTACGAGCAAGAAATAGCGCGCGCGTACAATCAGTGCGTGCGCGAGAGAGCTTTCCGCCTTGGGGATCTTGTCCTCAAGCGCGTGACGGACCCCCAGGCCCAGGGTAAGCTCTCCCCCAAGTGGGAGGGCCCCTACAGGATCTCCGCGGTCTTGGGCTCGGGGGCCTACAAGCTCTCCAACCTCCAAAAGCAGGAGCTGAAGCACACGTGGAACTTGCGTTTACTTCGCAAGTTCTATGTTTAGCCTTACGGGCCTGTCCCCTCCCCCGGAGCGTTCACGCCGGAGGGGGAGGAGGGACACTGTATTTTCCTCCCCTTTCGCGGCTTCGCAAGGGGAGGCCCTGTACTTCATTTCATTAGCAGTACATAGGTCCTGCTTTGCAAACTGTCTCATTGCAGGTTTTTCTCATTACCGCCCCTAGCGGCGATGCCCTCCCCGCGAGGATGCCCTCCCCGCGAGGATGCCCTCCTTGTGAGGACGCCCTCCCCGTGAGGAAGTGGGCCAGCCCCAACAAGTCCCTACAACGAAGCCTGCACTCCCGTAGGGCGGCTTACGATCAGCCCTCATGGACTGAGGGTGTAAGCGGCAACCCGGTCACAGTGGTCGTGGTAACGAGTCACTTTGGGAGACTAGTCCCCTGCCCAAACACTCAAGTCCCGTCTTCGGGCATTTCCTCCTCCGGGAGTCGACGTTATTCCCGGCTCCCCGTTTTCACGGCGACCAGATGAATGCCTCCCGGAGACCCTATTCCCGGCTCCCCGTTTTCACGGCGACCGGACGATTGTCTCTCGGAGAAGTCGGATTTCTCGGGCATTTTCTTCCCCGAAGACCCTATTCCCGGCTCCCCGTTCTCACGGCGACCGGACGAATGTCTCCTAGGAAGCTCGCCTCCAGAAATCTCGTCGGGTTCTCTTGGACATTCCTTCCACATGAGGCCTTATTCCCGGCTCCCCGTTCTCACGGCGACCGGACGATTATCTCCCGGAAGGTCTCCTCCTTGAAAACCTCAATTTAAAATTTTCTAACTTAGAAAATTTCCTATGCTACAGGTGACTTCCTTCCCGGGGGCCTTGTTACCCCCACAGCGCGCGGAGCTATTCTCCGGCCCGCTGTGGGCGGGGGGGGATAAGGAACCCCCGGGTGTCGACCACACCACCCACGAGGAAACTTAGCTCATCCTTGTTAAGATGAGTCGTCCAGACCATCCAAGAAGAAAAAATAAAGAGGCACAAAAAAGGAAACAACAACACAGCGCTTTATTGATCAGCAAACCCGGAGGACATCTTTCCCCTCCGGTGGGCTTCGGAAACGATACAACCCGGGTTCTAACCCGGGGGATTCTCTAAGCCCTAAGGCTCCTACGCCTAATACTCCCGGAGGCTCTCCGCTAGCTCCCGGGTCAAGTCCCGGTACAACGCCCGTACGCGGCGCCGAGCGTCCCGAAGCACATCTTCAGGCCAAAACTCATATCCCGCCGGTGGAAGTATCCGGAGGGGAGGGATCATCCGGAGCCCCGGTCGCGGAGGGGACAATTCGGCACGATGATTATCGAAGTTGTCCAAGTGCCACTACGGACGCCACCTCAACCGGATCGGCTCCCGGACACTACCCTCGCCGCGATTCCCGGAGAGAAAGCTTAGCAAAATCAAAGCCGCTTGGGCGTCCCCCGGGGAGCCCCTCCCGGACCTTCGCCCGGGAGCAACCTCCCGGGAACCCTGGTAACAGTAAGTTCAATTCAAAGACTTAGAGAAAATTCTAACTTCATTGCATTAAAAATTTTTTATGTACAAGTGCCCGGGGCTTCTTCTAAGAAGCTACCGGAATCAAAAAATCCTAAAACAAAAAAGGGCCCTAGCTAAGACCCGGGGGGAGGCTCATACATGTTCATTGGCGTCCTCCCCCCGGGGGCCTTCCTCCGAGGCCGGGGCTGGGGCGTCTCCTGCCGGAGGCGCCGGAGCCGGGAACCACGCCCGGATGATCCGGTCGTAGAACCCTCCAGCGAGCTGCTCGACCTCCCGGCGCGAAGGCTCGAAGGAGTCCGGGAAGCTTCGGGGGATGCGGCCCCCGATTGCCCGGGCGCCGACCCCCCGGAACTCGACGAGCCCCGCGGCGGCCGCGACGACGGGGATCGCCTGACCCCGCGCCCGAACATCGGCAGCCTCCGCGAGGGTCGCCGGCGGCACCTCTCTGCTCCCGGAGCCGAGGCTTACGCCAAGGCCCTCGAGGGCCGTCCGGACGGAGCGGCCCGCGTCCGCCACCGCCCGGACGCTTGAGCTCTCGAGCTCACGAAGCGCCTCCTCCCTCGCCTTGGCCTCCTCCCGGAGGCGGGCGTTGATGGCCTCAGAAATGTGAACCTGGGCCCGGACCCGGGTCAATTCCGTGAGCGCCTCGTCTCGTTCCCGGAGGGCCTCCTCGCGCTGCCCTACGGAGGCTGCGGCCCGGCCCTCCGTCTCCTTAAGTAGCCGGGTGAACCGCTGCTCAAGGCCCTAGGTAACAGCCGCCACCTACAAAATACATAAGTTAGAAAAATTTCAAAGTGCAGGGGATGAGCGAAGGCGTTATCGACGGGTTACCTGGGCCCCGAGGGACTGAAGCCCCTCGAAACGCTCATGGAGCGTCCCTCCCGCGACGAAGGCCTGCACCTTCCGGGTGTGCACGCCCTCCGAGTAGCGGGCGACCTCCCCCGCGGGGAGCAAAGGGGTCTCCCGCCCAGAGCCGCCGGTGCGGCCGGCGGGGGGTCCCCGGACCTCAAGGTCCGGTAACGCGGCCGGCGTCTTCGTCGATGAGCTTGTGCCCCCCGAAGATGTGGCCGAGGAGCTCTCGGCGGGAGCCTCCGCCCGGGGGGGAACCATCAAGCCTTTCCCTGCCCTGGGCCGGAAGGTCCTCGGGGCCCCCTCCTCCGGAGGAACCTCGCAGACCGAGGGGCTCCCCCCCTCGTCCACCGGCCAGACCCGCGGGGGCGAGGCCCCCGCGAATCTCACCTCCAGCCTCTCCGGCTCTAAAGAGGCCGGAAGGGGCGGGAGGAGCTCCACCGTGAGCGGCGACGGGGCGTAGTTCACCGAGTCGGACGCCGTCCCGCCCGCGGTCGCCTCCTTCCCCCGCGCCTCGACAGGGCCCTTCGGGGGAGGAGGTGTCGCCTCCTTCCGGGACTGTGCCCGGGCACGTTCGCTCCCGGGGGTCTCGTCCCGGGGCTTCGCCGGTGTCACTGCCGGCGTCGTCGATGGGCCGGGGGTCTTTTGGACCCAGGCCTTCTTGGGCTCCGTGCCCCCAGCCGCCTCCTTCCCCCGCTTGTGTGAACCGGGGGTGGGGAGAGGCTTCCTCTCCGGCAGCTTTAGCCCGAAGGCCGCCGCTACCAAGTTCTTTGGGGGGCCCTCGCCCACGGCGCGCACAACGTGCTCGTGCTCATCGGCGAAGTACCTCCCCAAGAGGTTCTCCGCCTTCTCCCGCGCCGCCGGGTACGGCCAGACTGCAAAAGGTAAAGAGTTAGTCAATTTCTTAAAAATTTGTAAGAACAATGCAGCGGGTTCCCGGGGCTTACGTCGCGTCACCGGCTTCACCGGGGGCCGCTGCTCGGGGCCCATGCCGATCCCCCTCTTCCCGCCGGAGAAGGGGGAGATCCGGAGGAGAGCCATCTCCTCAGCCGCGTCCCGCATCGAGCGGGTCTTTTTGGAGAGGATCACCTTGCCGAGGAGCTCGTACTCCTCGTCCGTCCACACCGGCGGCTTTGGTGCGGACGACCGGCTGTAGGTAGGGGCCTCCGGGGCGTACACCACCGCGTCGTCTCAGACCCGGAGGTAGAACCACCTCCGGACCCAATCCCCCAGTGGTCCCGGGAGGCCGCCGCCGGGTAGTCGATTACCTGGGCCGGCAGCATCTGGACCATTACCGAACCGAAGGGGGATTTGGGGCCCCCCTTCACTAGGTGGGAGGTCCGCGCCGCCGGTTCATAGAAGTACCAGAAGGCGCGAAGGTCGGGCTCCCGCCCGGTCGCTGTCTCGAAGAGCCAAATGAAGAGGCCCATCCGGACAAGCGCGTTCGGGGTGAGGTGGTTGAGAGCCACCCCATACTTCTTGAGAAACTCCCGGAGCATGGGATGCACCGGGAGCCGGAGCCCCGCCTCGAGGAAGGCCTCGAAGGCCACGATCTGCCCGGGCCTGGGGCGGGGGGCTCCGTCCTTCTTCACGGGGACTCGGATGTCCCCGGCCGCAACGATGCCCCTTTCGGCCAAGAACTCGGCGTCCTCGGCATGAACTCGGACGCCCAGAGGAAATCCGAGGGGATTTCCTCTGGGGGCACCTCCATGGTCTTCGCTCGACCCTTGGGTGCCATGAGGTTAGTTTTCTTTTTGGTGGCTAACTTTGCAGGAGGCTACTACTAAAAACTCCCGGACGCCTGCTACCGGGGAAAGCTACCGGAAGAGGGCTGCCGGGAGAGCCAAAATCGTTGGGGCTGAGAATTTGGAATGAGCTTCCGGGCCCCCCAAGGCCCTATTTATAGGGGCGGGCCGTGGTCTAGATGCACGCCACGTGGCACCCGCGGATCAATCTGGACCGTAGAAGTTCAAACCGTGCGCGGGAAACGAAGGGACGGGCGCGTGAATCGAGGCGTCGGTTCGAACCGCGCGCGCATTTATGGCGAAACGGCGCGGCTTTAAGTGTGGGGCACAGAAACCGAAGCGTCGTGGCTCCGGTAGCTTGGCCCGGAGATCTTCCCGGTGACCTAAACCATACCCACCGGGAACTCGAGCATCGTCCCCGGCGGGCATGGGGGGCTGCTGTCGGGGGAAATCTCCGCGGGATTAAGTCCAGGTAAGATGTGTCACGATTACCCGGGGACCTAGCCTCTGGCCCCTCCCCGGACGCCGCCTTTCGGCTCCCGGGACGTGGCCTCCGATGCTCTCCCGGGCGCCGCCATTTGCCCGGGGACGTGGCCTCCGGGGCCTCCCCGGGCGCCGCCTTTTGGCTCCCGGTATGTGGCCTCCTGTGCCCTCCCGGGCGCCGCCTTTGGCCCGGGGACGTGGCCTCCTGTGCCCTCCCGGGCGCCGCCTTTTGGCTCCCGGGACGTGGCCTCCGGTGCCCTCCCGGGCGCCGCCGTTTGCCCGGGGACGTGGCCTCCGGGGCCTCCCCGGGCGCCGCATTTTGGCTCCCGGGACGTGGCCTCCGGGCCGTCCCGGGCGCCGCCATTTGCCCGGGGACGTGGCCTCCGGGGCCTCCCCGGGCGCCGCCTTTTGGCTCCCGGGATGTGGCCTCCGGGCCGTCCCGGGCGCCGCCATTTGCCCGGGGACGTGGCCTCCGGGGCCTCCCCGGGCGCCGCCTTTTGGCTCCCGGGATGTGGCCTCCGGGCCGTCCCGGGCGCCGCCATTTGCCCGGGGACGTGGCCTCCAGGGCCTCCCCGGGCGCCGCCTTTTGGCTCCCAGGACGTGGCCTCCGGGCCGTCCCGGGCGCCGCCTTTGGCCCGGGGACGTGGCCTCCTGTGCCCTCCCGGGCGCCGCCTTTTGGCTCCCGGGACGTGGCCTCTGGTGCCCTCCCGGGCGCCACCGTTTGCCCGGGGACGTGGCCTCTGGGGCCTCCCCGGGCGCCGCCTTTGGCTCCCGGGACGTGGCCTCCGGGCCGTCCCGGGCGCCGCCATTTGCCCGGGGACGTGGCCTCCGGGGCCTCCCCGGGCGCCGCCTTTTGGCTCCCGGGACATGGCCTCCGGGCCGTCCTGAGCGCCGCCTTTGGCCCGGGGACGTGGCCTCCTGTGCCCTCCCAGGCGCCGCCTTTTGGCTCCCGGGACGTGGCCTCCGGTGCCCTCCCGGGCGCCGCCGTTTGCCCGGGGACGTGGCCTCCGGGGCCTCCCCGGGTGCCGCCTTTGACCCGGGAACGTGGCCTCCGGCGCCGTCCCGGGCCTCATCGCCCTCCTTAAGGTAAAGTCTCGAACTGTTTGTCACGTGCAGGTCACGCGAGGGGCGTCTCGGGAACTAGCGACCACCTGTCAAGCATCCAAGGCGTTTGACCGGGAGAAGGACGGTCCTGCCCTTCAATCCGACAGTGGCTTCCGGGGTAGTTTAGGTTTTTTGCTGCTTTTTGGGGCTATAAATAGCCCTTGTACCCCTCTTTTGTAAGGGATCGGTTTTACTTATTGGAATAGCTAAATTCACAGGCGTGCTCCGGAAGCCTCTCCCCCGGAGAGAGCCTCCCCAGCCGACTCCGGTCGGGAGCGCGTCGACAGGACTAGGGCCCCCACTGGGACCCGAACCTGTATAAACCCGTGTGTTATTCTTTGTGCTTGTCCGGCGGGGGAGGACCGGTCATCCGGTCAACCCGCGCCGCGTAATCTTCGCTAGGACCACTCTCAAAACCTGCCGGGGTATTCGCAATACCACGACATTATTCTATCTGTTGTAGTATATAACCGATAGTACTGTGTAGTTTTTCCTATCGGTTATGTACTCGACACGGTTAGTACTATAATCTTTCACATATACATACAGCAATACAGAGATACATTGGATCATTCACAAATACACCAATATTCACATATTGAATTTGTTCACAAATACACTAATACAGTAATATACACATGCATTGGACAGATTGAATTTATTCACATATTGATCGAGTTTATTCACAAATACATCAATGAATCTATTCACATATTGAGTTTATTCACAAATACAGCAATCAACACATTCAATATATATTACACAAGTCAGTTACAATCAATCGTTGATAGCCACTTCTTCCATGACATATTGAGCCCAAATTGTTCGCAGCTCCTTCAATTGAGGCAACTCATATTGCTCTTTCAACATGGCGCTCTGCATATATGCGTGTATGAAGTTAGGATCGTACGTCTCATCCAATTAAGTTCGACTTTGAGTCAGGAAAAATGGTTACCTTAGGGAATTGGGCAAAGTTTCTCCTGATCAAGTCATACATGAATCTCATGGCATAGAAGCCACATTCCCACGATTGTGGCTGCTGATGGCACTGGAAAATTGCATATGCAAAGACATAAACCCACATTAACTCGAAAGAACTAATTAAGCTTAAATTAAAAGACTCATCATGAGTACTTCCATCCGTATTAATTACCTTATATTCTTTCCAAGAAATTGTTGTGCCCTTCGACACGTCATGCCTCCCTCCAGCGCTAACATAATTTTTGAAAGTCCTATATTTAATTTAGCATTGCCGGTTAATATGTTATCATTAATTAGCTAGTCAAAGAAAAATTTAAAACTATGTTACTTACGCGTCTATGTGCCATGTGAGGGTGAAAACATGCGCCACCTTGTCGCTCATCGAATCGAGGTAATAGACCTCATTCATCCATGGGAAAATGACGGCAGGACCCAGTGGCCCCTACATTGCATATATAAGCGAACCATTTCATACATATGTTAGGCGTAACATACAAGAATGAGTTAAATTAGTAGGAAATGCACTAACCTTTGGTGGTACGGCGCAAGGATGAACTCTCGGTCCTGCTGCGCTAGTAGTGCCCTTGATATGTATTCCTCCGCATGTGCTTGGTCATGCTCTAGCATCGTAAGGCTTATTTTCTCTGGGTCGAGGAAACCCACCTTGTCACATGCCCTCATCGACGCCAGCCTATACATGCACCTGGATGCAAAGTAGACATTAGTAAGTAGTGAATACAAAGTGATTAGATTTATGAAATGAACTGTGATAACTTCAGACAACAGCAAACTCACAGGACTCCAGTCCGTATGATGGATATATCAAGCTCCCACCAGTTGAGGAGGTCGAACAAATCCTCGTGGGCCACCGATATGCTCCCGGCCTCACGGTGAAAATGACCTGGCCTGAAGTGAACTAAGAAGTTGATGTGGCGCCTAGACCAGGTCAGGTACCACTCGTGGAGACTTCTGGTTATTTGATCCATATTGCGCAGAAGGTACTCCGACACGAGTGGGGACCCGTTCTTGAACGTACCCGGCTGGCTTTGTTTGGCCTTGCCTTTGGGCGGGGAGCGAGTGTATACCTTCGAAGGTTGGGGTGCGGTGCCGCCGGCCTCATTTGATGGTGAAGGGTTTGAGGCCGTCGGAGGAGGCATGGGGGCCGAAGGAGCTCGGTCATGCATTGTGGCGGGGGTGATGTCCTCAGGAAGTGAGCTGGTATCCATCGTCCACTTTAAGTACAAACGCATAAGTTAGATTTTGCAAATTGAGTATATTAACTGAGTTGTAAGCTAGAATGGCTAGGGTTTACCTCCTGTAGTCTAATACCCTTCTTGGGCCATTGTATGTATGAGCCCAATGCCTCGCCAATTGTCCGCATTTCGTCCGTTGGGACGGGCAACGGAAAAGAGCTATAGCCCAGGAGGGCCATGCCCACCTGTACCTTTGCGAATCCAGGCTCCAGAGGTACGCAGTGGATCCGGACATCCTCCCAAGACTGGTATACGACCCCGTTTATAACCACTACAAGTTTGTCGCCTATGTTGATCAATAGGCTACAGCTCTCCGACTTCTACAATTTGCAACAATTATAACAGGTTAGCGAAACAATTCTAACGTAATGGGAGTGGCATCAACCGAACTGCATATATAGCTCAAGAGTTGCAATACCTCAATTAGGTCCACCGGATCCACGTGAACCTTCGAGCCACAACTACTCGACCTGGCAGCGTCGACCTCGGCAGCTGGATCTAAACCCTTGGACTGCACAACTCGGCTGAGGAGTTCATACTTCTCGTTCATTTGGGCGAACATGTCCGCGAATTGTGTAGTCACATCTGCCCGTATCTTCTGAGATAGCTCCACTTCACTTTCCTTCCAGCTGTCAGCCTTCTTCGCCTTTTGCCCGAGCTCCGAGAAGCCTTCCTTCCATGGCACCACACCCCCCACGGTTCGCGTCCGCCCTGGATGCTCCTTGTTCCCTAGAGCCCAGGTAAGGATGTCATTCTCCCTATGGGGAGTGAACAATCCCTCGGTCGCCTCCTTCGAGCAAGAGATCTGTTATATTCAAAGCTCTCCATTGTGAGGAAAAAATATATACAAACTTGTGCGCACACTAGTGATCATAGTTTTTTCAACCACACTCTATGATTCCAACCAGGAAGTTAGCCAACTTACGAGTTGCTGCACGACCTCGACGTCCTTGGGGTTTGGGAACTCCACAGTCCCCGTGGTCAACACGGTCCCTCTGGCCAGCCACCAACGCTTGCATCGTGGATCGCGGATCTCAGAGAGTGGTAGGTCAGGGGAGTCAACGAAGTTCAACGCCTCGTCTTCAGCCTTCTTCCACTACTCCTCCTTCCCCGCATAGCCGCGAGAGCCGAGCCGGTGTGGGTGGTCGTTCCTCCTCTGGATTGCCTTGTTCTTCTCGCTGAGGGCCTTCGTACTAGAAACAAGAAAAGTAATGCACCGCTGGTTACTGCATACAATGGTGTAACCAAGCAAAGGAACCATACATACCTTGAACTCAGGAGTCCCCTTCTGTTGGGTGAATTGCTCTCATACCTCCTCCGTTATGAAGGGGTACTTCTCGCATGGAGATTTGCCTTTAGCGAGGAAGGTACTGACGAGGACGCTCTTGATGGTTTTCCACGTGTTGTTCATGTCCTTCAAGCAAGCTATCTTGGGACCATCGTCGGGGATGTTCCACTTGGCCTGTTTCAAATGGTGCATATAAGCATGACTTACCTAATCTCTGGGATAAACCAAGGGAATGTGATTACTCAAGAGTTTAGTGATTTTGATTAATTTTACCTTCACTTCGGCCCACAGCCTATCCCTCTCGTCGGCCTTAACGTCCTTCCAGCTCTAGACGGTGATCTTCACCCTTTCCTTCGCCAACAAGCCAACATAGGCAGCATAGTGGCCGGCGTTCTTCCCGATCGGTCTCCCAAACTGGTTGAACTCACATGAAAGATCCGCGCATTTGGCCAAACGGCCCAACATCATCGCGCCTCACTCCTTCCTCTTGCGCTGAGACGAGGCAGCGCCATCTACGTTCGCCCTCGCCGAATCACTACTATCAGCTGAGGAAGATGCCGACATGGCTTTACTTAAAATTCCATGAACAGACCATCAATTGATATGAAGAAAGGTACATGAAAAAGTTCATAACTAAAATGGAATGGCAATGATGAACCACCTCTTTTTGTTAAAATGTCAAATTTTCATTCAAAAGGCCAAAAATCATAAATTCCTATCAACATGGTCTTCAAAATAGATGTAAAGTGGATTTGTAAACTCAATTTGCAAAGGGTTGTCGAACTGATACCTTCTTGCTTAACATAAAGGTCATTCGATAACTCTTGATTGTAAAATTAATCCTATTTGGAAAATTTCATCAGAAAAATATATTTCATTCAATGAAAATCATTTCTTTAAATTTTCATTTCAAATGTATTTGATTTGAGCAATAGTTGATTCTTTTCACAAATGAAATATGAACTCTGCAAAATTTAGACTTTTCAATGTACTATCGGTTGACAATAACAAACCGATATGACATACTATATTTCCTATCGGTTTGCCAAGTAAAACCGATAGTACTCAAGTTTGTATTCAGGAAAATATATAAGATTAGCAGTGCAAACTATGCTAGTCTCTCTGCAGGAACATAAAATCTGTAAAAATTTAAATGAACCCAAATTTCAAATGAAAATTAGAAAATGGGAAATAATTAACAGAAAATTCAGATTAGCAGTGCAAACTATGACATACTCTACTTCCTATCGGTTTTGACAATAAAAACCGTTAGTACCCAAGATTGTATTCAGGAAAATATATATGATTAGCAGTGCAAACTATGCTAGTCTCTCTGCAGGAACATAAAGTCTGTTAAAATTTAAATGAACCAAAATTTCAGATGAAAATTAGAAAATGGTAAATAATTAACAGAAAATTCAGTTTATGGTATTTACTATCGGTTCTAAATAAGAAACCGATAGTGGACTACACTGTTTGACAAATTGCTAGTGATTTTCATCAAGTTTGTAATTCTCATAGCTATCAATTTTGTAGTTCATGAATTTTACTCTAGTTTTATATTTGTAATCCATTGAACCACATATGAACTATTGCATATAAATTTAAGCAATTGATGCGAGCGGTTTGGTCAAGAACACTTACAGTCGTTTGTGGAGTGGCCGGAGGCGGTGGCGCGATGCAGTGGCCGGAGGCGGTGGAGAACCCAATTGCGATCGGCAATGGTGGCGTAGAGGAGCGAAAATGCGAACGTCGGGGAGGCTAGGGTTTTCCGCGCGCGAGTATTTGGAATGTGATCAATTGCACTGGAGGGAAAATCGTGCGAGGTTAAACCTAATATATGAATCTTTACTATCGGTTCATAACCACCAAACCGATAGTAAATACAATGTAAGTTAGGGTTTGGAGTGTTGGCATTGTTCACTATCGGTTTTATTATTACTAACCGATAGTAAATTAAGAATAGGGGCTCATAACACAATATAAATCACTATCGGTTATGAACAATAAACCGATAGTAGAGTTTAATTTCATATCGGTTTGGCAGTTGAAACCAATAGTAAAATACAATGTTATTGACCCTAAAGGATTTCCCTTAGAACAATTACAGATGATCTCAGTACATCATTTTGCATTGTATTTCACTATCGGTTTTATGATTATTAACCGATAGTAAGTTAATCCACTGTACAAGAGCAAACCAAAATGTAGAACAGGGTCTCATAACACAAAATGAAATACTATCAGTTATGAACAATAAACCGATAGTAGAGATTAATTTCATATCGGTTTGGAAATTGAAACCGATAGTAGAATACAGTGTTATTGACCTAAAGGGTTTTCCTGAGAACAATTATAGATGGGTCTCAATACATCATTTTGCACTTGTAAAGACACCTGAAACCCCATGCAAATGGCTTCCAATAATTTTGAAATAAATTAACAGTAAAAACCAATCATGGAATGAAAATTTGCAGTTTTCATATTGATTTGTGAAAAGAATCAATTATTGCTCAAATCAAGTATATACTCCAATTGAAATGAAAATTTGCATAAATGATTCTCAATGCATCACGTATGTTTTCCCAAAGAATTTTTAAAAAATGATTTGAAGAATTTTTCGATTAAAGATCCAAGTAATATACGTCAGTTACATATTGCAAATTAGTCAAGAATGGTTGTCCACCCATAATCCTTCTTCGTGGTCGTCTCGCAGGTAACTTGTTTTGTCAATATCTTCGGTAGGGACAGATTGAAGAATTCCATCTAAAAATGGAGGTAGTTCGTCGAACTGATCATACTCTTCTTCATCCACAACGTCTTCGACCCCAACAATACGTCTCAAACTGTGAAGGACAACGTGCAACTTTGGGTTGGCTGGGTCAACGATGTAGAACACCTGTGTGGCTTGCTCAGCAAGTATAAATGGATCATCTTGGTGTGCGACTCTACTGAGATCAACGAGAGTAAACCCATAATTGTCGACTTTAACACCTCGAGAGATTTCGACCCATTGGCATCGAAACAGAGGAATCTTAAGTAATACATAATCGAGCTCCCATATTTCCTCAATAACACCGTAATATGAGTCGAGTGCCCTTACTGCCCTGGCATCCTCTGAAATAGGAAGTAGTGTCACTCCACTACATTCCATAGTACTCTTCTCGTCTTGAGTTCTTGTGTAAAATGAATAGCCATTGATGTCATACCCCTGCCAAGTCCCTGCAGTAAATATAGGCCCTCTGGCCAACCATGTAACAACTTCATCTACGTCGCCCTCAGAAGCTTGCAAGACTCTATTTTCGATCCACCCAGCAAACTTCCTGTTATATTCTCTGGTGACCCAAATCTCTGGCTTCGAAGGATTCTGTTTCTGTAACATTTCCTTGTGCTCGTGTATGTATGGCTCCAGCCCCGTCATGTGCTGTAAGACCCAAAAATGGGCTTTTGCATACAGATCACTAGAGGGGACGACTGCTTTAAATCCAATCGTTCCAATGCCCTGAAGCCTGCCCTCATGTCGGGACGTAGGAACACCAATTGGTTCAACCCCGGCCATATAGTTGGTGCAAAATTCGATCACCTCCTCGGCGGCATAACCTTCAATGATACTGCCCTCAGGCCGATGTCGATTCCTTACATATCCCTTCAAGATACCCATAAATCTCTCAAATGGATACATGTAGCGCAGGAACACGGGTCCACAAAACTTAATTTCTCTAACAAGGTGAACAATTAGATGGACCATAACATCAAAAAAAGATGGAGGGAAATACATCTCCAGCTGACAAAGAGTTGTAGTCACATCGCGTTGCAAATCGTCCAGTCCATTTAGATCAATTACCTACAAGGACACAGTTGCAGCAAATATTCAGATCCAAAAAATCTGACAAGTTCCACGAATGGAGCTAATTAACTTGCTAGGAGTGCACGCTTACGTACCTTGCCAGATATTGTGTTGAAGAAATAACATTGCTTTGTAATTGTCTCTCTGACTTTGACTGGGAGAATGCCTCTGATAGCAATGGGAAGCATTTGTGACATCAGTACATGACAATCATGGGACTTCAAACCAACCAGTTTCAAGTCTTTCATGGACACAAGTTTTTTCAAGTTCACAGAATACCCGCATGGAACTTTGACACCATGTAGGCACTGACAGAGTTCTATTTTTTTCTCTTTTTGACAAAAGTATAGCAGGCCGGGGGGAGGTATGTCCGCTTTCCCTTCTCCAACGGTGCAAGCTCAGTCCTTATGCCCATGTCGAGCATGTCACGGCAAACGTTGATGCCATCTTTCATCTTTCCTGGAATGTTCAACAACAAACCAATCAAACTGTCACAAACATTTTTCTCTACGTGCATGACATCAATGCAATGTCGAACTTGTAAGTGCTCCCAATATGGCAGATCCCAAAGAATCGATCTCTTCTTCCAAACATTTTTTCCTGGAGGTTTAGAACATTTACCGAACTCAACTTTGATGTCCTTCACGCACAAGTAAAGCTCCTTACCAGTCACAAACACTAGGGCTGATCCTTTCTCAGGCTTCCCATTGAATGACTTCCTCTTCTTACAGTAGGCGTGATGCATCGGAAGGAATCTACGGTGACCCATGTACACTGTTTTTCTGCAGTTCGATAACCACATGCTTTCAGTTTCATCCAGGCAAATAGGACAAGCCTTGCCTCCTTTCGTACTATACCCAGACAAATTTCCATAGGCTGAGAAATCATTTATGGTGCAAAATATCATGGCCCGCAACATGAAATTCTCTCGCTTATGTGCATCCCACACCCGCACCCCTTCGCTCCACAATTTATGTAAGTCCTCGACTAACGGTGATAGAAACACGTCAATATCATTCACGGGTTGTCTGGGTCCTGAAATTAGTAACAACATCATGATGTACTTGCGCTTCATACATAACCAAGGAGAAAGATTGTAGATGCATAAAAGAATAGGCCAAGGGCTATGTCGACTGCTCATATTTCCGTGTGGATTCATACCATCCGTACTCAGCCCAAACCTTATATTCCTCACTTCGCCGCCAAACTCACCGAATGTTCTGTTAATGTTTCTCCATTGAATAGAATCAGCTGGATGTCTTAGTTTTCCGTCTTGTTTCCAACCTTCAACATGCCAATGCAAGTACTTCGCATCTTTCGGATTTGCAAACAGCCGTTTCAATCTAGGAATCACAGGCAAATACCACATAGTTTTGGCCGGAGGCCTTTCTTTACCTCATCACATCCATTGTGATAAATTCTGTCCCCATGCTTATACCGTGATGCACCGCATCTTGGACAAACATGCAAATCCTCGTACTCGTTACGGTACAGAACACAATCATTTGGGCAAGCATGTATTCTTTCGATTTCCATTTCCAACGGACACAATAGTTTTTTGGCCTGGTAAACCGATCTTGGCAACTCATTTCCCTCTGGAAGCATGTCCGCTAACAGAACCAATAGCGCCGTGAAACTCTTATCGCTCCAACCGTTGCTTGCCTTCAAGTTATATAATCTCAACACAGAAGACAACTTTGTAAATTTTGCACATCCGAGGAACAAAGGCTTCTCAGAATCAACAATTAATTTCTCAAATTTAGCTAAATCGTTTTCGCTGTAATCTTCTTCTACATCACGTAACATTTCATCTAAATTGTCGTCATCTACATGGACTTCCGAATGAACATTACCAATGTTCTGATCATGATCATCATTACTGCAATCCACTTCCGGGTGCTGCTGAGTGGTAGCAGTGCTCGTTTCCTCAAGATCTTCACCATGCCATATCCAACGGGTATAGCGTGCGTTAAAACCACGACGAATCAAATGACTCCTAATCTGATCAGAGTTGCCGAACCTTTTTAAGTTCATACAATTTATACAAGGACAATGCATATCTTTCTCTCCCTTCTTCGCCTTTTCTTGCTCAGCAAATTTAATAAACCCATTCACACCCTCCAAATACTCAACAGTAGTACGTTTTATTCCATACATCCAATATTCTCGGTCCATCTACAATTATTTCAAAAAATTGACAAATTGAAATAAATAATTAATGACTCAGGGCATGCATATATGCATGAAACATCATCAATTAGCTAGGCCATATGTGTGTACAGCTACTTAATTACATTAAATGGATATGTATATATGAAACCCTAATTAACTTTATGCATTAATTGGAAGAGCCAGCTAGCTAGCTGCTTAACTTCAGCAAGCTATAGCTAGCTAGCCAACCTAGCCTTCTAGCTAGTTTGGAGCTACATGTATCTAGTTTAATGAATTGCAAGTAGAGAGAGAGGGAGAGTCTGAAAGAGTGATCAAGAGAGAGAGAGAGAGGTGATGAGAAGATGACAATACCAAGGGGGATGGAATTATCAACCTCTTAGCTAGCTTCTCCAGATCACTCTAGCTTGGAGCGTGGATGCACGTACGGTAGAAATGATTCCAACATGCAGAGCGCAGAGCAGGGGTCGACCTAATTAAGTTGTACAATTTTACTATCGGTTCAAAAACACAAACCGATAGTAAAATAAGGTCTCCACTATCATAACAATTAGTTTATATGACGTCATTTTACTATCGGTTTGTTTTATATAACCAATAGTAAAATTTACTCTATTATATTGGTTAGTACAATAAGAACCAATAGTAAAAAGTCAGTAATTCCACTATCAGTTACGCAAGAAAAACTGATAGTACTATTTCATATATTATATCGGTTGATACAGTACGAACCGATAGTACAACGTGCGTAATTTTACTATCAGTTACGAATGAAAAACCGATAGTACTATTTCATATATTATATCAGTTTGTACAGTAATGACCGATAGTAAAAAAATGTTTGTATTTCACTAACGGTGTACCAGTGTCTAACCGATAGTAAAAAGCCTCTTCTCCGCCGCTGTCGTCCTATTCTATCGGATTTTTCCCAGATTGCTTATAACCGTTAGAAGATATGGGTTAGTGGATTGCATTTCTGTAGTAGTGATGATTGCATACAAGACTCTTCGACCAAATTTCAAGGACCGATCACTCGATCTCGTGCCAAGAAAATTCGTGACCAGGTGAATGCTAACATGAGTCTCATTTCAGATTTAAACAACTTAATGTTTCTTCCAACGTCCACTTCTTTGGTTGAACTTAGGTGCATTGGAAGGGACGACGAAGATTGGTCGCACGAATGAGGGTGGTGCAAGGCACACACTGTCTGTCCTTTTGTGAGCAATTCTGGAGACAATCTGAGTGTGCAACATGGTCATGGGCCACATCATTAGAAATATAATGAAGTCTAGTTTCCAACTCATCAAACCATGCATCATTTTGACTTCCGAGTCAAAAGTTATGGTCATTTTAGTGGAAGCTGCACAACCAATCCAACCTGCGCGAAAATTGAAGCAACTCTTTTCCAAACGAATTGGTCTCTTGGATATCCAAGGAAACTCTTCATCTAATGGGTGCTTTCACACCTTAATTAGGAGGGTTGGTTTTTCAAGAAAACTTTTCATCTAATGGTTTCTTTCACACCTAAACTAGGAAGGTTGTTCCTAGTATAAATACCCCATGTATTCCAACTATTGGAAGCACTTTTGATCAAACCATTTCAGCTATATGCTAGTGCAGCAAGACTGCTTGAGTGTTCCTCTACCTTTGCTCTTGTGAGTTCTCTTGGATTCATGAGAAGGATCTTTACGGGTCCCCCTAGTTCGTGCTCTACGGTTCCGGCCGTTTTGTGTGGATTAGTCCCAGATTGTGGTTCTGCGATTGTTCGGACAGCGGGTCGGAGTTCTTGTAGCTTCGGATCGACTTCCCCATCGTACGGGTTGCAACCAACCTTGGCAGGTATAAAACCAGTTACCCCGGCTGTTCGCAGCTAGTGATCTTTGTTCTATCCTACGCTGTGAAGATCGGGCCACCCTTGTGGAGAAACTGATATGCGTTGGCGCAGCAGTGATCCATCCCCACACCATGTGGCTTGCATGTACAAGATGGTCGTAGAGGCGATCTACGTGGCCGATGAGGTCATCCATCCTTGAATCCATCGTAGTCTTGTAATCTGCAAATTCTGACCTAAAGTCAGAGAGACTAGTGCACAAGGACACCATTGAAGCAAGAAGGGTGTCAACATTATGCACTGCCGGTTGGTTAGGCTTGACAGTGTGTGAGCAATTAGGATTAGATGAGCTAGATGGGAGCATTCTTCAATTTTTCCCATTAGATAAGAAAGTCTGAGAAACATTGGGCAAAAGGATGAAGGGAATTCCATTAATAATCCAACGGAATGAATTCTCTTCCCTCTTGGAAAACTGCATTGAAAACAATGCTTGCATGTCTAAGGTGGCTGCGGGCACAGATTCTTGATAATCAGTAGCATTTAACCCTAGGGAAGATACTATGTGAGTGATTAAGCCAACTAAGACTATTGGTGAAGTTTTGCGTAAATCCTTGCCGATATGTTCAAGGCGACGGGCAAAATAGGTAGCAAATGAAAGATGAACTTTGCCAAACATAGCCCACATAAATTCGACCTCAATTTCTAAAACTTTATCTTGATTATTGTCACGGCCCAAAATTGACGCGACCATGACACGTTGTAAATAGTGAAAGGTGGGATTGCAAATTTCGGTGGCCTTTGATTTACCGAGTAGAAAAAGATGTTGTCCTTCCTCGGTTATATCACTCCAAATTTTATCGGGGGTGCAAATAATAGAATCATGAAAACTTCCCCCAGGTTTTAACCCTAACAGATTTGCAAATTCATCAATTGAAAATTCATAATCCACATTTGCAAACCTAAATCTTACACCTTCAGTTTGAGCGGGAGGAACACGTATAGTGTTTTGCTCAAAGGAGGCTAGAATCTCCCAAACGACTTCACGAAAAGTCAGAACTGGAACCTCTACAAGCGTGTCCCAACCCACATTATGCAATAGGTGTAAAACATCATCCTCTATTCCTAATGACCTAATGGCATGAACATCCAAAAATCTACTAGGCCATAAGGGTCTCTTCTTTAAGTGAATAAAACGAGCAAGATGATCAGGATTTGTGAACTATATGCTCAACAAATCGGGATCAGAAAAGGTTTGCAGTGACATACCTCTTTTGCTCTTTGTGACCTTCTTGATGTTGTGTCGGGGTGTTGACATTGTCTTGGAAACTTCAGATCCGAGGGTGTTGGGGCGCGAGGAGGTGGAATCCGCAGTTGGATCGAAGTTTGGACGATTGGATTTGGAGATCTAGGGCTAAGTATGTGGAGGTTTTGAGGTGTTTGGGGAGCTCAACAATGGTGGTGTGGCTGTTTGGGAAGATGGGTGGCTATAAATAGGGTGGTAGGTAAGAGTTGTAAAGGTATGGGAGAAGAAAAACACATGAAAAAGTCAAAATCAACACTTCTGGCTGAAAAACAAGGGGAAATTGAGTCTGGAACGACCACAGGAACGGGGTGTGCCCGGTTCGGGCACGAGGCGTGCTCCAGGTCGTGCTCGGTTCAGGTTTTACCAGGATTCAACCAATTGGTCGCACTGACAGAAACACAACCACGACCATGAGCACGGGACATGCTCGACCAAGGCACGAGACGTGCCACTAGTTGTGATCGTTTTGGGTGGTTTGTTAAAATTAATTTTTTGAGAAAAATCAAACCGAGCCTGGCACTGGTCCAACCACTGGTCATGGTCGGCTCGGGAAGTTTTTAAAAAATTTATTTATTTGGAAAAAAAAAAAGAACCCGAGTGTGCCACTGGTCATGCCCGGCCCGAGTAGTTTTGAAAATTTTGTTTTTTGTGAAATTTACGAAACCGACCCCAACACTAGTCGTGGTCGATTCGACCAGTTTTGGAAAATTTTTATTCTTTTGCTTTTTCAAAAGAGTCCGCCCTAATTTACGAAAAACAGATTTTGGGTGGTCAAATGGCATCGAAATTGAGTGATTTTCGCACCACTGTGTTCATAAGAGAGAGAACTATATGTTGGTATACCGAGTTGCTTCCCGGCTAGCGCTGGTTTCACATCCCGCTCAATGGAATGTTCTCAGCCGTTCAGAGAATTGGCCGAGTTCAACATACTTACCTGGTCTTCCGCATTGTGCAACTTGATATGATGCATGTTTGCCTTAAATATGGTGTTGTCTTGTGCTCGAAGCTCCACGACACCATATGGGAAGACTTTTTCTATCACGTATGGCCTAGTCCATCGCAATTTCAACTTTCCTAGGAATAGTTTCAACCGTTTATCGAATAGTTAGAATCAAATCACCTGGTTTGAACTCACGGTTGAGGATCCGTGATCCGATTGAGATATAGATGGGCTTCGTCTATGGTCGATCAAATGCTAGTATGCAGAATAAGGGATCTTACTCGGAATTACTGAAACTCAAGTGACCAAAAACACAGTTCAAAGATAGCACAACTCTTTATTGAAAAGAGGGATCTTGTACACGTCGAATGTTATGATGCACTCGCCTACGTCGATCAATGAACTATAAGGTCTATGCCTATGTGTTAGATGATCTAGACTCAATCCTATTACAAAGTATTTATAGTTCGATGGATTGAGATCGTGTTGAACTCGGACTCGACTAAACCTAATTGTATTAGACTTAGCTATATAGTTATTGATCGAAATACAATCCGACCAGATAGAGAGGTCGAATCATTTACATATTCGACCTGGAGATCCACCAGGATCATGACTCCCCTATTGAGAAGGAGACAACTCCCATTGCGACCACTTGATCAAAACTGGAGATGTGGAAATTGGGATTGACCATCTTCTCGAGTGTACCACTTTGCCGCACGTGCTCGTTGACCTTTTTGTCCTACTCAAAAAGGCTCTCATGTCCCGCTTCTAGTGGTCGGCACCTTCTTCTCCAAGATCACATCATCATGAAGAGGTTCTTCTCGTTGATAGACTAAGTCTTCAACAGATGGTACTATGGTATCCAGGTCATCATCCAACATTTAAGGCTCTAAGAGTTTAAGGTGCTCAACATTGACAACTGAGTAAATATCCACATATGGAGGTAACTCAAGCTGACAAGCATTGGTACCAATTGACAAGGGTTATAACCTGAGTTAGTCACCTTTGCCGTTCTATGGTCGCAAGGACTATAGAACGAGATTTTCTACCTCTCTATGGTCTCAGGAGCATACGAGGGACACAATAGATTGATCCAAGATATTCTGGACATGATTCATTCCATGGTCTCACTCTGTGATGTCGCGGCCTCTGTAGTCTTTAGATGTCTACAATAACCGAAGTCGCAGAGACCATGGTCTCACATGCCCACGAATACTGTGCACTTGGAGATATTTTCCCGTGGTCGCCCAGGTAGTGGAAGACATAAAGATAGCCATGTATTGTTGTAGTTAATACGTGACCTTGGTGTATTAAAGAGTTAAAACATCCAACGGTTATATGATTAGCCTCATTCAATCATATATAGTAGTTGAGCCTGTTTTACCACTACTGTCGCCTGGGTGTTTCAGCTCTTCAAGTTCCTTGTAACTGACAAGGTGGTAAATGTGTAATCATAAACGGGCATAATTACATATTATGGCCGGAGCACGTCTCCCTCTCAGCAACCTTTCAAATCCCGTAACTGATGATTGGTGACGAGCTATACAAGAAGGATCACTGGGAGAGATCAGGGGATCAAAAAGCAGATTCAAGACACAACACTTTGGAACTAGCCACAGTAGATTTACATTGACTGTAAGCTAAAGAGTACAAGATTGTTCTTAGTCTACCTAAGAACATCCTTGATTCTTTTCCTGTACTCCTCGATTTACAAAGTGAAATCCCAACAGGACGTAGGGCTATTACTCATCATCAGAGGGCCCGAACCTGTATAAACTCCTTTCTTCCTCTGACATAGATACCGTAATTTACCTTAGATTCACCTTAGATTGGCTTCACATTCTTCTTTAACATTTACGTAAGTTCAACTAAGGACGAAAGTCCCAATCATCGACAGCTGGCGCCCACCGTGGGGCCTATTTCAAGGTGTCTTTCTTCATCAGGAATTTCGGTAAGCCATGTCAGGAGTTTACGATTCCGAAAATGATTTTGATCTTGTAGATTATGTTGATCTTAACATGGAGGATGAGACTCTCTACTTGGAAGAAAATGAAGTTCCCTTAGAGTCCACTGCTGAGGAGTATCCTCAGGACTTGATCCATGGTCAAGAATCTGAACAGGCAGTACGTTCACCTCTTGTGAGTCCTACCACATCAAATGGTGAATATGTGCCAGAACTCGTCATCCCAGATGATGCGGGAGATGAGAACCTTGAGTTCAATCTGGAAGGTTTTGCTCCAGAAAACTTGAATTCTATCTTTGATTTTGAGTCTGACTCAGATGAGGAGATGCTCTCCCCGTCTGTGACTTTGGTTCCCTGGGAAGTTGTTGTGCTTTCTAAGGAGACCCCTGAGCAACGTGCTGCCAGGGAGGAAGAAGAACGCAAATGGGAGGAAGATGCAGCTCGTGAGCAGCGAGAGGCCGAGGTTCATAAGGTCACAGAGCAAGCTCTGCAACTCGCGCAATCTCGCCATGATGCCGCAGCTCGCGACCTGGCCCCTGGAACTTCTCGTCCATGACATCATGGTCGCAAATGGGACCAAACTCCTTCATCAGTTCCAGCCTGTCCTCCGATGGATGAAGCTACGATAACACCCATGGCACCTCGAAGGAGCACACAGGAGCGTATACGTGTGATTGCAGATACTCTTCGCAATCCTCCTTTTGATTTGGCAAATGATGACAGAGTTCTGTTTGCAAGGATCTTAGTGGATAACCTCGACGAGGTAGCAACTGTTGTGACTCCAATATCATCCTCGTGGTCAGCAACTCGTTCTCATGAGAGCGACAGTTATCACTCGAGCCAGGAGTATTCCCGTGGACACACTCCATCGGCCCGATATCACAAAACCAGGCATACAGGTAATTCTAGTGTCCTTCGATGTGTGCCAGTACATTCGCGATTAGGACGGCGGGTAGATTCTTCTCTCGATCATAATCGCGAACCGGTGCGTTCACTCCTGGGGCCATAGATCGATTCATTCCACGACCTTGATGGAGGTCACAAGGAACAGTAGCCACATCCTTCATATGTAGGTTGCAAGGATTTCTCACCAGGATTACGTGTAGTAATCTGGCCAGATAACTTTAAACCCGGGACAATCGAGCGGTTCGATTGGACCAAAAATCCTTCCGAATTTCAAAAGATTTACATCACTGCCATCCAAGTGGCTGGTGGTGATGAACGGGTTGTGGAGAATTATTTGCCACCTGTTATGGAAGGTCCAGCATGGACCTGGCTGTTTAATTAGCCCGAAGGATCCATTTACCATTGGGAAATGTTGTGTGATGCAATCCTCAACAATTTTCAAAATTGTTATCAAAAGTCTGGCAAGGAATATGGTCTCCATCGATTGCGCCAAATGTCCACAGAAACTCTTCGCCAATTTGTCAAAAGATTTGTGGGACTAAAAATACTATTCCCAACATTTCTGACAGCTCTGTTATCAGGGCATTTAAACATGTCGTTCGATATCGGAGGTTTACCGAAGATTTTCTCATCCATCCACCATGATCAGTCGCGGACCTCTCCGACATGGCTGATTGTTATTCCAACGCAGCTGAGGCCGTTGAGTGGAATAAGATGGTGGATAAGGGAAATTTGCCACCTCAACTAGGTCATGAAGCCAACAATAAGGATAAATCAAGCAAGAAACCTGAGTCATCTGTGGGCGGGAAATCAAAAAAGGTGAAGAAAGCCAAAACCAACCAATTCCGAGGGGTTAGCGTCATCAACAAGAAGCCTCAAGGGAAAGGTAAGAGAGTTCCATTTAAAACAAACAAAGTTTCTCTTGCTGGTCGCGGCGAACAAGCAGACAAACAAGTTTGTCGTGGTATAAAAAGTACCACGGCAGGTTTTTTGGACATGCATAACATGTGAACAGCGACGCGAGCTGACCGTGTGACCGGTCACCTCCCGTCGGGCAAGCTCAGAAATTGGCACGGTGATTTTATACAGGTTCGGATGCCAGTGGGAACCCTAGTCCTGTCGGCACCCCCCAGACACGAGTCCACCAGGGAGGTTCTCTCTCGGGGAGAGATGTCTCCAAGGGTTGCCTGTTGCTTTGAGTATGTAAAATGAATTGAGTCTGGTTACAAATGAGATACAAGGGGGTATATATAGTCCCCAAAAGATGCAAAAAGACTAAAAGCCCCTAGCTGCAACTGCTGGATCGAGGGGCACCGCCATCTTTTCATCTGGCGAAGGACTTGGATGCTCGACACGTGTCCTCGCTAGTTCCCGAGGCATCCCTAACGTCACTCATCTGCAATCTTCCCCGAGAGGCGTTCGTGGCCTTCCATGGGAGCCCCCCGGGACATTTCCCGCGGGGCCCTCCGGGACATTCCATGAGAGCCCCCCGGGACTTCTCACGGGAGCCCTCTGAGACTTTCCACGGGGCATCCTGGCTTTCCACAAGAGGCGTCCGTGGCTTTCCACTGGAATCCTCTAGGACTTTCCACGAGAGCCCTCTGGGACTTTTCACAGGAGGCGTCTGTGGCTTTCACGGGAGCCCCTCTAGGACTTTTCCCGGTAGGCGTCCGTGGCTTTGCACGGGAGCCGTTTGGGACTTTTCCTGGGAGCCCTCCGGGACTTCTTCCAGGAGGCGTTCGGAACTTCTTCCGGGAGGCGTCCGGGACTTTCCCAACAGCAGCCCCCCATACCCCCAAGGACTCAAAGCGACCCCAGGGGGTATGAGCAGAACTCATCGGGTGACGTTTCGTATCCCAGGACGCGCCCCGGGGTGATGATGCTTCGGCTCCCGAGCTAATTTCCTGTGCAAAGCCTCGGTTCGCGCACACACTATATGGTGTTTCAATTTTTGTGTGGCTCTTCGATGTCCGCACGACGTTTTGAATCGACGGCCCAGATGGGCTCGAGGACACGTGGCGCCCATCCGAGGCCCCCTCCGTCGCTTATAAATAGGAGGGGAGCGCTCCGACCTGGGACACTTCATTCTCAGCCTCAAGAACATTTCTCTCCTGGTAGCCACCTCGCTCCTCCGGAGATTTGTTTACCTGGTAGCCACCTTCTCTTTTCCTTCTCTCTGGACACTTTAACCTCCCGGTAATGGTGCCTAAAGGTCGCGGCAAGGCATCCGAGTTGCCCCCGGAGGACGTGACCTCGGATTTTCTAGGACCCACCGAGTTCTCTTCCTGGAAGCTTGAGGTTCTCCTGGATCAGAGGGCTTTTGCGGACGGGGATATCAGGATCCCCGGGCTGGGGGAGCTAGCTCCCAGCCCCCGGGAACGGGAAGTCATCACCTTCAAAGCCTTCGTCGAAGTGGGCTTGCGACTCCTGGTGCATCTTCTACTACGGGACTTCCTCTCGGAGTACCGGCTCTCTCTCAATCACTTAACCCCGCACACCCTCGTCCAGATGGGGTTGTTCGTGTGGTTGCGTGAGACAGCCACCGACGAGGAGCCCACCCTCCGGCTCCTCTGCTACTTCTACAAGCCCTCGGTGAGGGGCCCACTAGTTATGAAAGGCGGGCCCAAGTCGGCCTCTGGCTCGATTATGATTTAGCTGATGTCCGGCCGTACCGACAAGTACCCGATGCAAGCCTCCTGGGACCACTGGGGGGATTGGCTCCGGAGGTGGTTCTACCTCGGGTGGGTGACCCGAAGGTGACATACTCTCCGGAGCCTTCATCCTACTGTCAGTCGACCGGGCCGCTAGCCCCCGAATGGACCGAGAGGGAGATGGAGCTCTTCACCATGATGGCGGAGGCCTAGTTCCGGAGGTCCATGCGGGATCTCGCGGAAGAGATGGCGCTCCTACGGGTAGCGCCCTTCAACACCCGTCGGGGGAGCGAGGTGACCACGGCACACCGCCAGGCCCGGATGGCGGTGGCGGAGCGTAAGTACCTAAACTAGGGAAGGCATTTCCTAACTTCCTCTTTTTTGCAGTCAAGTCCTATGACCGACACTGGGAGATAGCGGTCAATCTCCTCGGGAGATACTACGGGGACGAGCATGAGCGGATCGTGCGCGTTGTCGGAGAGGACCCTCCCGGAACATCGTGGCAGAGGCGTTCGGGTTGAGGCTTCCCACCCGGGTGAATCTCCCCATCCCTGCCTCGCACAAGACGGGGAAGGAGGCGACTGGGGGGCCATCGAAACGCCCCCGGGAGCAAAAAAGCTCCGCGAAGCCTCGGGTGTAGAGGAGCCCCGTGAGGGCCTGAGCGCAGCCCCCAGCTTCGCCTACGGAGACTCCCGTCGTGACACCGGTGAGTGTACCAGTTGTTGCTTCGGCAAGGCCGCCGGCCACTCCCCGCGAGGTGGGTACGCCCTTGGGGGCGGATCCCTCCGGGCCCTCTGGCGGCACAGTGGAGCCAGTGACCTAGCTCGCAACCCCGGACGGGCCGAGCCGCGTTGAGGGTGCGATGGTTGGGGAGGGCCGGTGCTCCGACTCAGAAATGTACGCCCCGAGCCCTGCTCTCGCGGAGATCCGACCGCAACTGTCGCTGGGCGCAGTCTCCGTCCGGTTCAAGATGCCGGGGGCTCTTCCGATAGCCTCGATATTGGCACCAGAGGCAGGCCCCCCGGTGGGCCGAGCGACGGTGGTGGCTCCCCCTCTGCCCAAGAAGGGCAAGGGCCTATTTATCCATCTCGGGGTCCCGGCCCCACCGATGGATATAACGTACACCACGGTGGGTGAGGTCTCCCAAGGGAGCCACCCGGGGGACGACGTGGAGGGTTGCGAGGATGTAATCTCCTCCGGGCTCCAGGTAGTTGTCCCTTACCAAGTGTGCTTCAACTCTTGGTCTTCAAGGTTGGAGAGCTTATAAGCCCCCGAGCCCTGGACTGTAGAGATCCTGTATGGGCCTTCCCACTTAGGGCTGAGTTCGCCCTGGGCTTGGGGGTCAGTCACGCGCTTGAGGACAAGGTCCCCAAGGCGAAAGGCTCTCGCACTGAAGCGCCGATTGTAACCGTGCGCCATTTCGCGCTCGTAGATGGCATGGGGAGGAGCGCTCTATCGCGCTCTTCTTCAACGAGGTCGACTTCCATCCGTTGATTATCTTCGTTGACTTGGTATGTCGCGGCCGTAGCTCCATCTAGCAGCTCGACTCGTAGTGATTGAAAACCGATCTCCAGGGGGAGGACCGCCTCGGCCCTATATATGAGCGAGAATGGGGTACGCCCAGTTGCCCGGTTTGGGGTCGTGCGCATGGAGCAGAGGACACCAGGTAGCTCCTCTGCCCATGCGCCTCGCCGGGAGGCATCCTGCCCGAGTCGCCGGCGTAATCCCTGTAGGATCACGCCGTTAACTCTTTCAACAACTTCGTTGCTCTGGGGGGTGAGCTACGGAGGCAAAGTGGGAGGTGACGCCCAAGGTTTCACAGAACTCTCAGAAATGTGCCGAGTCGAACTGAGTCCCGTTATTGACTGTGATTTCTCGGGGGACCCCAAAACAACAGACGATGTTCTTCCAGAGGAACCTTTGCACTGCCCAGGAGGTGATGCTGGCCAAGGGCTTAGCCTCCACCCACTTGGAGAAGTAATCCGCAGCGCCTACCACATACTTGTAGCCCCCAGTGCCGGGGGGAACGGATCGAGGAGATCTATCCCCCAACGTGCGAATAGCCAAGTATTCGGGATGGTCTGCAGTGTTGCGAGGGTAGTTTGGTGCCCTTCGCCATTTTCTGATAGGCCTCGCATGCGGAGACAAAGTCTTGCGCAGTGCGGACCACGGTAGGCCAGTAGAAGCCCTGGTGGATAACCTTCACAGCGATCGCGAGAGGGGCTAGGTGAGAGCCGCAGCTCCTCGAGTGTATGTCCTTGAGAAGCTGAAGCCCCTCTCCCTGCGGAAGACAACGGAGCAAGGCCGAAGCACCCCGCTTGTAGAGCCTCCCCTCCAGAAAGAGGTATGCCCGTGCCTCTGCATGGAGGCGCTTTGCCGCAACGCCGTTGGGGGGCTCCTCCCCCCTTATGGAGATGAGATGATCCATCCACGACTCCGCTCGGGTGATTTCGGAGACCGTTTCGTGGGGCTTGCTGTCCGAGTTGGGGGTGATCACCGAAGGCCTTGTGATGACTTCCAAGAAAGCGTCCCTGGGACAAAAAGTACCACGGCAGGTTTTTCGGACATGTGTAACACGTGAATAGCGACACAAGCTGACCATGCGACCTGTCACCTCCCGTTGGGCAAGCTCAAAAATTGACACGGTGATTTTATACAGGTTTAGGTCCCGGTGGGAACCCTAGTCCTGTCGGCACCCCCCGGACACGAGTCCGTTGGGGAGGTTCTCTCTCGGGGAGAGAGGTCTCCAAGGGATGCCTGTTGCTTTGAGTGTGTAAAATGAATTGAGTCTGGTTACAAATGAGATACAACGGGGTATATATAGGCCCCAAAAGATGCAAAAAGACTAAAAGCCCCTAGCTACAACCGCTGGATCGAGGGGCACAACCATCTTTTCATCCGACGAAGGACTTGGATGCTCGACACGTGTTATCGCTAGTTCCCGAGGCATCCCTGACGTCACTCATCTGTAGTCTTCCCCGAGTGGTGTCCGTGGCCTTCCACGGGAGCCCTCTGGGACATTCCACGAGAGCCCCCTGGGACTTCTCACGGGAGCCCTCCGGGACTTTCCACAGGGGGCATCTATGACTTTCCATGAGAGGCGTCTATGGCTTTCCACGGGAACCCTCCAGGACTTTCCATGGGTGGCGTCCGTGGCTTTTCATAGGAGCCCTCTGGGACTTTCCACGGGAGGCATCCGTGGCTTTCCACGGGAGCCCTCCGGGACTTTCCAAGGGAGGCGTCCATGGTTTTTCATGGGCTTTTCACGAGAGCCCTCCGGTGGCCGTGGAAGGTGTCCATGGCATTCCACGGGAGCCCTCCGGGACTTTCCACGGGATGCGTCCGTGGCTTTCCACGAGGGCCCTCCGGGACCTTTCCCGGGAGGCATCCGGGACATCCCCAACAAAGTTAAACCGTAGGGATCAAAGAAATGGTGTTAGTTCCACAACGTTTCATCACATGATCTTCAGAATTGTCAGACTTGGTTAAAGAAGCTAGATGATTTTTATCAAGGTAAAACTCCTATGCCTACAGTGTCAGGTCAAGGACAACCAAGCGGGAACAAAGGCGCTAATGTGGATGAAGACATGCCATATCAGGTATCTAAAAATCACGTTAATGTTATTTTTGGTGATTCTTCATCTTATGTTTCTAAGCGTCAATATAAAAATGTTTTCCGTGAGGTAAACAGTACTGAGGATCCTTTGGGAGAGCCTCAGTTTCCTTGATGGTCAAAGGTTTCCCTGACCTTTAGCCGGGAAGATTGCCTTAAGGGATTAACGCGACCTTGGTAAGATTGCCCTAAGGGATTAACGCGACCTCGGTGCCTCCCTTTGGTGATATCCCCTACTATTAGCAATGCTAAGGTAGGGCGAGTACTGGTTGATGGAGGGAGTTCGCTAGATATCTTGTTTGCCAAGGCTCTCGACGAGATGCAAATTCCTCGTTCAAAGATAAAGCCAGTGGCACAACCATTTTTCAGAATAATTCCAGGTTCCTCTATGTTACCAATTGGATAGATCGTGCTGCAATTAACCCTTGGGGGACCAGTGAATTTTTGAATGGAATTAATTACTTTTGATGTAATTGATTTTGATTCTTCTTATAACCCCATTTTTGGCAGGCCCTCTCTCGCTAAGTTCATGGCGGCGACGCATTACGCCTATCAATGCGTCAAGGTCCCAGGTCCTCATGGTGTGATCATAGTTGGGGGCAGTTAGCATACGACCTTGACTTTTGATCGAATTTCCTTGAAACTGGTCGATCAACTTCCTTTATGAGATGTCAAGGTTGCGGCCTCGGCACCAGATGCGGTCAAGGGATCCCCGCGACAAGAAGAAAAACTTAAGATGGTTCCTTTATTCCCAGATGATCCATCTAGAACCGTTCATATTGGATCAAATCTGGACGACAAATAGGATCTAGAGCTCATTGCTTTCCTCCAGGCTAACGTGAATGTGTTTGTGTGGAAAACCTCAGGCATGCCTGGAGTCCCAAGGGAAGTAATTGAGCACAGGTTAGCCATTCGGCTTGGACAGCAACCAATAAAGAAAAAACTCAAACGTTTTGCTCCTAATCGGTAAGAAGCTATCCGTTCGGAGTTGGACCAACTCCAATAGGCTGGTTTCATTCGCGAAGTCGACCACCCAGAATAGCTTGCGAATCCGGTCATGGTCTTGAAATCAAATGGTAAGTGGTTCATGTGCATTGATTACACCAGTTTGAACAATGCCTGTCCGAAGGATGATTTTCCCCTTCCCCATATTGATTAGTTGATCGATTCCACAGCGGGTTGTGAAATGATGAGCTTTCTGGATCCTTACTCAGGCTACCATCAAATTAGCATGGCAGAAAAAGATGAAGACAATGTTGGATCAGGATGTCGACTAGAGGGGGAGGGGGTGAATAGGAGACTTTGAAAATTTGTTCTTCCAAATTAAAATCCAAATTAAGGTAAAGCAAGTAATAGTAAAAGATAAGAGATTGAAACCGATATATCCCGAGGTATCGGAGACACGCCCAGTCTCCACTAGTCCTCGTTGAAGCACTCAGTCCTTGAGTATAGCTTCAGTATCCACACAGGACACTATCTACTAAGGTTGCTCCTTGTCCCCTCCAGAAAGGCGAGCACCAAGCCTTTTACAAGTTATCGCGTCTCTCCGACAATCTCCGATTTGGAGAGATCAGCGATTTCCGCCTTCGAACCGTCTAGGTGAGGGCGCTCACCAAGAGTAATAAGAAGCAAGGTCTACTCTAGGCCTCCAATGCACACCGAGAAAATATCTAGAAATGGGAATGCAAGAACAATATGCTCGATGTGGCTAATACTCTCACGACTCGATCAAAAGATCAAGTTATAAGTAAAACGAAGAAGCACTAGTGAGAAAGTATGAAAGGCTATGTTGCTGTATTTTCTTGTGTTAAAACAGCAGCTCAACACCTCTATTTATAGCCTTCGTGGTCAAAATAGCCGTTTGTGCTCGAGCTGAAAATTAGTAACCAAGACTGACAGTCAGTTTCACAAACTGACAGTCAGTCTAGTGTATCACCAGAAAGAGTAAAAACAGGATCACAACAGCTCGAACGTTGTGGACTAAAACGGTAAAAAGAAACAGTCCATACTGACAGTCAGTTACAAAGACTGACAGTCAGTGTCCACAAAATCAACAGTGAAAAGCAACGGCTAAAAACTTTATAACCGTTGAAGCAGATAACAGCAAAAATTTACTGCCCAAACTGACAGTCAGTGTGTAAAACTGACAGTCAGTCTCAGTTTCAGTAACACAGAGAAAAACAGAATAAAAACCAACTCAAAAACTCTCTGTGGTCAAAACCCACACTGACAGTCAGTATACTCATACTGACAGTCAGTTTAGTACAAAAAAAAATGAGACAGAAAAACATGCTCTCTGGAGATTTGTCAGTTTGCACTAACTGACATTCATACTGACAGTCAGTTACCAACACTGACAGTCAGTCTAGTAAAGAAAAATCAGCTCAACAAAAACATACTCTCTGGAGATTAGTCAGTTTATTAAACTGACATTCATACTGACAGTCAGCTATCAACACTGACAGTCAGTCTGGATAAAAACAGAGAAAGCTCAAAATCCAGAGATCTGATTCAAATGATTTCAGTTTTGTTTTGAAGATATATATTTTCGAGAAGAACATTTTTGACAACAGCAAAAATTAGATCTTTTCAGATCTTTCTCAAGAAGTAAAAACCTCAACTGTTGACAAAATTCAATATATCAAAACAAATTGTCGAAAAACCACAGATAATGATATGCGTGCATTGACCTAGATTTTTCTCGGTATAATTGGAGATGTAGAGAAAACTTGCGTCCCCTCTTTATAGTACGGTTTAAACTAAGAATAAAATCCTTAAACCGATCGATCTTCATGCACCCTGAGATCGGTAAACCTAGAACTACAACATACCTCGATGCATCAGTTTAGTCCAACAAAAACAATTTCTTTTTTCGTCTTCTTATGCTTTTGAATGACTTAAATTGAACTTCAACATTTTGATCACCAGCCCTCGCTTTTTGTGCGGTTGTCTGAAATCTGTAACACTAACTCAAACACATAGTTAGTCCAAAAATACTTATTATCATCAACCATCAAAACACATCAGGGTTAGGCATGAAAGGCCTAGATGCAACAGACAAGACTGCCTTCATCACCCCATTTGTTACTTACTGTTACATCAGAATGCCATTGGGCTCAAGAATGCTAGTTCCACGTACCAACGCTTGATGCAAAAGACCTTTTTTTCTCAAATATGGCGTAATTTAGAAACTTATGTTGATGATTTGGATGATTTGATTGTAAAGAGTCTTAAAAGCTCTAGTAATATAGATGATCTTACTGAAACTTTTTATAATTTGAATGAACATGGAATAAAATTGAATCCTAAAAAGTGCTCTTTTGGGGTTTCTGATACCGGCCTAGACCATCTCGCAAGAGAACGAGGACAGAGCAGTAGGCGAGTATTCAGTTGTTCTTTCCACAGGGACTAGAGAAAACGAATCGTGTAAAACTAGACTAAATCGATGACAAATGAAACTAAAATAGACGAGAGAAAGTGAGAGAGATTATCAGGAGAAAGAAAAGAGGTGGTCACCTCGACATACGATCCGTGCTAAATCCATACGCGTATTCGTGAGTTCAAGTGATAGAATCATAATCGTTTAGTAGTCTCACGAGAGAAGGGCTAAAGCGACTAAAATGACTGCGTCCATAGATGGTATCAACGAACATGCACGTAAAGATAACACAAATCATCCGTAACGGCCCCACTCCAACCACAACCATAACAAACTCAATCTACTCAATCAGTACTCCAACAACAGCTAAACACAACCACAACCACAACTCAACTGCACAGAACAAAGATGATGCACTCAAGATGTTCAGTCCAAAACTCAATTCTCCAACAATAAAAAGAAGTCACATGATACAGAACTCCAATCAACTAGAATAGCCAGAGTATCCCAGGATTAAATCAATTACACAATGACAATCAGGATGAACCCAGGTATCAGTCGAAACTTGACTCTTGACTCACAATTTCACAGAATGCAAACAATAAGGAGCAATTTCAATAGATTCTATACTAGATAAATCAGAGGCACAACACCAACTCAATTTACAAACAACATCCAGAATGAGAATAGAGCTGCAACCGAATACAAGTTCATTCATCAAAAACAGAAAGTTGCAGAGTTAGAATTAACTCCTCCAGTATCTATATTACCCAGCTTTTAGAGGTTAAGATCTCAAGAATAAAGAATGCAAGGTGACTCAAAACCACAGGATTCTCCAATATGCATTGATATTTATAGGGGTGTAATCGGATCGAATTCGGTCTGATATTGGTCATACCAAATCCAAATCCTATTAACTTTAATCGAATTCGAATACGAATTCGGATATACTCGGATTCGGATACGAATCGGATAGTTATCGAATTCGAATTCGAATCGAATTCGAATTCGAATCGAATTTTTACTTCATTCGAATCGAATTCGAATGTTATTCGGATTATACTGCTGTTTTAAAATTTTAACATCATATTATTTCTATAAAATTGTCAAATAAATTTCAGATTAAAGGAAATATGTATGAGACATTAGTTAATATCACACATTATAAATTCAAGGAGAAGAATTACAAGAGTGCATATTTGGTACTCAGCAAAAATCACTAATTCATCAATTCTCACACAGCATCTCAATAGATAAATACATCACAGAGATAAATTAGAATGGCATTGCAATTCAGAGTTTTCTGGACACTGCAGAGCCAGAGACAAACACAATGAAACTACACAAAACATAACTCAGTCTCACACAACACCAGAACTCAGAGTTACTAAATAGCAACAGTTCACAAGAAATACTTGAGTAGAAGGCAAAGAAAAACACCAATTACAGTAACTAGATGGCTCTTAACTTCTATCATTAGTTTGATTTCAAAGATAAGTCAGTCAAAATTCATAAGATATGAAGCATAAAACAGTATATATGTTTTCCTGGAATGTTCAGAGATCAAAGTCATCACAAAGAACAACCTATCCTATGCAAAACATCGAATGCATCACACCAAAAAAATCAGGGTAACATAGCTCGAAATTAGGCCGAAATCGAGGTAGTAAAGTAATGGAAACGGATACGATCGTGCCTTGCCGAGGTAGTGGAGGAGGCGCTCGGCGGCGAGGGCGATGGCGACAATGGCGAAGCAGACGGCAGCCACCGCCCACGTCGGCGTCAGCACTAGCGACGAGGGCTTCCCCTCCCCATCCATCTCCGCAACAATTCGTGGTCGGCACTAACATGGACTATGGGCGGTGGTTAAAAGCCGAGCGCGCGCGGAGCGGGTGGACGTCGTACGGAGATGAAAAGGAACGGCGCGGCCGCTTCCGCCTCTCGCTCGCTTCGGTGGATTGGGGAGCCTCCTGCGTCGCTGTCGCGTGGAATTCTGGACGGATTCTGCCGCGAGCGACGGCAGTTTTGTCCGCGTCTCGGCAGTGCTGTCTGTGCAGGTGGACATGCCGGTGAGCCAATCGCGGCGACGGGGGCGGCGACGGGAGGGGGCGGCGACAGGCGGTGACGGGGAGGGGGCGGCGACGGGAGATGAGGATTGAGGAATGGAGGAAAACGAAATCAAAACATAAATTCTTAACGGATTCGGATATTATTCGAATCCAAATTCGAATCCGGAGCCAATATTTCATACCAAATCCGAATTCGAATCCGCAAAAATAATCGGATGTATATCCGAATCCGAATCCGAATCCGATTAGATAATCGGATATCCGAAAAGACATCCGGATCCGATTTTTTCGAATTCGGTATCCGGATTATCCGATTAGATCCGAATCCGATTACACCCCTAGATATTTATACAACAACAAGGTCTACTGGCACCAATTAAACGATCAAATGTAAACTCTGGAATGCTCAGGAATGGGAGTTCTTCATCTCAAATCAATTCAAAAGAAAACAAGAACAAAGACGCTGGAGTTGGATTCACCATGGTCTCAGCATTCAGCAGCATACAATTGAAGTTGACAATTCAAACATCCCAGTGATTTAGAAAATGAATTCCAATTCTTTACGATCACAGACATTTATAGAAATTCATACATCACAGTCAGTTCATGTCAAAATTGAAGAACAAGGTATGGGAAAGAGATTTGATCACCACTTTCCTGCTGCTGGAGCTTTGGCATATGATCTGGAAGCTAGCTGTGGTCGATGTCGTGGGCTGCAGTGGCCGTGATCGAGGGAGCTGGTCGAAGGAGATGGCCGTTGTCGAGGGAACTGCAGCCGTGTCGAGGAAGACGTTGAAGTGGAGCTTCACGGCGACATGGCTGCGGGACCTTGGCTAGGCCACGGCGGAGGCGCGGAGCAGAGGATCCAGCGGGATGGATGTGGATTGGCGAGGGGCGGTGGCGCGAGGTGGATTGGTGGCAGCGCGGGAGTGGAGGCGCGGCGCTGGAGATGTGGCGGTGAGGCGCGAGATCGGCGAGTGGAGGGGCAGATCGGCGGCGGGCGACTCGATCGGCGGTGTGGGATCAGTGAATGCGGCGCCGGAGAGGTGGATCCAGGTGGCAGTGCACACGCGCGGTGGCAGATCCGGTGAAGGAGTTGTGGAGCGGCGAGCTCAGATGAGGCGCGACGCGAGGTGAGAGGGTGAGATCGGCGGCGGGGGCGGCTGCTCCGGTGTCGTGGCGGCGGATTGGTGACGGGGACGGTTGTGTGGAGGCGGCGATGGCGCGAAATCCGGCGGCGCTGGATCAGGAGCGGTGCGGCGGGAGCACCAGGGGAGTGCGAGGGAGAGCGGCGTGATGAAGCCTAGATCTACGACGGGAGTAGATCTAGGAGGCAGCGGGAGAGGCGTGGCCGGTCACGGGAGAGGCACGAGGCGGCTAGGTGGCACGGGATGGAGGCGCACGGCTAGGCGACGCGGGATGGAGGCGCACGACGCTGGAGGAAGAGAGAAGCAGAGGATTTGGGGGAAAGAAGAGGCAGGAAGAAGAAAGAAGAAGAAAAAGAAGGGGGGAGAAGGAGAAGAAAAAGAAGAGAATAAAAGAGGGAGGAAACAGCGAGGAAGGAGGAAAAGAAAAGGGGAGCACGCCGGCGGTGAGGACGAATGGGGGAGGAAGAGATGAAATGTGGTGAGAGAGGATGAAGGAACACCAGCAGCTCACCGGAGGGGGAAAAGAGGAAGAAAGGGAGAGGTAGCAATAGGGAAGGAGACCCCGCCGGCGGTAAGTTCGACGGGGTTGGGAGAGAAGAAAGGAGATTGTTTGGGTGTATGCTAGGCTGAGGAAGAACTATGGTGGTTGAGGTTTTTTTTATGATTTTGGTATTTTTGCAAAAAAGTTCTCAAACTTTGAAGAAATTATGAATAGATCCTTATGTGGCGGCGGTTAGGGTTTATGTGTCTTTGCTGTTTTGCAGAGGGGTTCTAAAGTTCTAGAAATTACAAACTGGCTCTTGGCTACTAGGTTTGGTTGTTCTGGACTCCCGGAGACTCCGATTTTGATGCGATCAGCTCCTACACGTCCGCAACGACGCGTACTTCTGTACGGAATTGTACGTTCTCCAGATTTAGTCGATGAAGCTCATCCATTCAGCCATAAATTGCCCGAATGCGTCGACCTACGATTAAAATAAACAAAACACACAGTCGAGATCAAACGACAGCCAATACAAATATATTTGAGTATTTGATGATCTTTATGACTAAAATGAGTATGAATAAGGGGAAAATATTCAGAAAATGTGTACAAATATGAGAATTATCAGTTTCTTTGGGTAAGCTTTTGGGTTTCGTTGTTTATTCCAGAGGCATTGAGGTTAATCTTGAAAAATTTAGGCCATTGAACAAATGTGATCCCCTTCGACTACGAAGGAAGTGCAAAGTCTAACTGGTCAAATAGCGGCTTTAAGTCGTTTCATTTCGCGATTAGGAGAATGTAGTTTACCTTTCTTTAAGGTTCTACGTAAGCACAATGGCTCTTGATGGTCGGATGAAGCCGAAAAGGCCTTTTGGGAAGTTAAAGCATATCTCACCAGTGCTTCGGTGTTGGTTTCCCCTGTTAAGGGAGAATCTCTGATCATCTATTTGGCAGCTACTTCTCATGCGGTCAGCACAGTCTTGGTCGCATAACGAGATGGAGTGCAACGACCAGTTTATTATGTAAGTGAAGTGTTTAATGGACCGAAGGAGCGTTACCCTGAAGTCCAAAATCTCCTTTATGCTCTGTTAATGGCTTCTAGAAAGCTTCGACATTACTTTCAAGCACACACAATTTCTGTTCCATCGTCTTTTCCTTTAGGGGACATTCTCCAGAACTCAGAAGTCTCTGATCGAATTGTGAAGTGGGCAGTTGAACTTGGAGCATTCGATCTCCGTTTTACTACTCGAGTAGCAATCAAATCCCAAGTTCTTGCAGATTTAGTGGTCGAATGGTCTATTCCCATATCACAGGAACAAGACACGATGGATTTGGATAATTCTGACTGTTGGACGATGTATTTTGATGATTCTTGCAATTATCAATACTCGGGGACTGGAGTAGTTTTAATAACACCTCAAGGTGATAAACTCCGATATGTCATACAATTACACTTTGCTGCTACTAATAATGCAGCAGAGTATGAAGGTCTTCTTGCTGGGCTTCGAGCAGCCAAATCTCTTGGAGTTCGTCGATTAGTGGTGAGGGGGGATTCACAGCTAGTCGTAAACTAGGTAACGAAGGAGTACAGCATCTCCGATGAGACAATGGGTCATTACTTGGACGAGGTGAGGAAATTGGACAAATACTTTAGTAATTTCGAAGTCTAATTCGTTTTGCAAAGAGACAATATTCTCGCAGACCAATTATCCAAAATTGGGTCCTCACGTACATCCACTATGACAGGACTGTTCATTGAGCACTTAAAATCCCCTTCTATCAAAGAAGGGTCAGCAGCGATCACTAACGTCGCGACCTTAGAGCAAGAAGCAGATTGGATTCATCCATTGAGAATCTATCTTGCGCATGGGATCTTGCCTGAGGATGAAACCAACAGAGATTGGTTAGTTAGAAAGCCACACATGTATAGACTCATTGAGGGAACTTTATATAGAAAGGGCACTCAAGGAGTCCTTATGTGGTGTATTTTTCAAGAAGAAGACAAATCCCTTTTAAGAGAAATACATGGAGGCATATGTGGAACACATGCTTCTTATCAAACACTTGTTGGAAAAGCATTTCAACAGGGTTATTACTGGCCTACGGCACTTAATGATGCTATGCAATTGGTCAAGACATGCCCACAGTGTCAATTCCATGCTTGGCAAGTTTATCAGCCAACATAAGCTTTGCAAGCCATTCCTTTAACTTAGCCATTTGCTGTTTGGGGCATGGATATTGTAGGACCAATGCCTCAAGCTGTCAATGGGTACAAGTTTCTATTTGTAGCCATTGATACATTCACTAAGTGGATTGAAGCTGAGCAAGTTCGCAATATTACTGTAGTTGCTGCAAAGTTCTTTCATAAGAACATAGTGACACGATTTGGAGTCCCAAGTCGTCTCATTACCGACAATGGTTCACAATTTGTTAGCAGTCTTTTCTTAGATTATTGTGACGACATAGGAACCAAGGTTTGTTTCGCATCTGTAGCTCATCCACAGAGCAATGGTGCAGTAGAACGTGCCAACAGGCAGATAATCCAGGGTGTCAAGAAACGTGTTTTTGACTGCCTTAAGTTATGCTCGGTAGCTTGGGTAGAGGAGCTCTACTCAGTTTTATGGGCATTACGTACCACATCCAGTCGAGTCACAGGTGAACCACCTTTCCAACTAGTTTTTGGTGCAGAAGCTGTCTTACCAGTTGAAATTCAACTTGGTTCAGCTCACCTAAGTCACTTCGATATTGATATCAAAGCAATGCTTGAGAAGACGAACTTTCTCTTCTCAAAGAAAAGCGTGATCGAGCGTTGATTAGGTCTGCTGCATATTTACAAGCTTTGCATAAATATCACAGTAAGAAGGTGCGACTACGTAGTCTTCATGTGGGTGATGGAAGAATCTTATCCAATTCATGGAATATAGATCAATTGCGCAAATTTTATGTGTAAGTTTTTTCCATTACCATTTTCCTGTTCAATTAACATGTTTCCTTTAATAATAATGTTTCTTTCACTCTATGTTATGATTGTATTCTCATTTCTTGGCCTTTGTTTTTCTTCAAGCTAAGCTTGGAGTTGATCTTACATAATCATCTCATTACAGTGTTTAAAGTGGATTCACTGACCGATCTCATGGTCGCATCTAGATAAGACATCTCTAAATAAGCTATTTCTTAACGCATACGAGACTTACTAGTATGTTTCTGATCATTCGGGTGGCTGTCAGTTCGTAACAAGTTTTGACATTTATTTTGAGTTGGTTATTCTTGAGATCTCATAATAAACTCTAGTCGAGGCCTTTCTTTTTCAGCCGTTTCTCAACGCATAAGAGACTCTCTAGTCATGTTTTTTATCCTGAAATTACTACATTGTATACTCAGTATTAGTAATTTCAGGAGGGGGCTAGAAGAATATAACTATAACATAAAGTTTAAAGTTTATTATGTTCTTATGTTTTTAAATTTTGTTAAAGCATGCATTTGCATTTTCTATTAGTTATATTTGTTTGCAGGTTATAAATAAAATAGTACATCAAAGGATTTCTATTTACAATTGTCAAAACAAATGTTAACAATGAGGGAAAGTTTTAGGTAAGTCTGAGGTTTTCCAATAGTTTTTCAACTATGGGTTTGACCTCAGCTACGGTTGCATTTAGCTGATCTTCATTCTCAAAAGTGACATCTTCCGCAGCTGAGTTCAGATCAATGTTCGGACCATGGCGATGCCTGAGCTTGCACAAGATAGAAGAAGCAGCAATACCAACATCGGTCTTGACTGTTTCCTTATACCTCTTGGCAAACTTTGGGATGCTATTGACTAGAGACTCAACTTGAGCTGCAACCAAGGCACAAGACTCTTCGAGAGGCATGTTATCTTTTTCAGGATCAATAGTTTTTGCCACGATTGAGTCCATGACTTCTTTTAACTTCTCAAGAGTGGCCTTTTCAATAATACTGCAGTTTTTGATGATCTTTTCCAAATCACTTTTCTCATCTTGAGAAAGCTTTGCAATATTTTTGGCTTTTTCCGTAGCCACTTTAAGAGTATCAACAATCCTTTGAAGCTTATCAAGATCGTGCCCTCACTTGATGAATTTTTCTTCAAAGGCATTCCTTTCTTCAACCAATTTGGAGTTTAATTCTTTTTTACCTGAAGAAGCACAATAGATTTGATTAGTTCATAACAAATTACAAATGCAATGGAAAATACTGCAAAAGTGGGCTTACAATTCAAATCGGCTCGCATTCTTTCTTGGAGAGCAGCATATGCATTTTTATTTTCCTCCAAAGACGATAGAGCTTCAGCAAGATTTTTGCTATTTTCCTCTAAAGCTTTTGTTATAGCCATCTCCTTCTCAGAGCACTCCTTGGCAACCTCCTGTGATAAAGCAGAGTTTTTCCTACAACAGCAAAGAAGTTTCATTCTGATTCAAAGAAGAATGAAACTAGAGCAAGAAACTTACTATTCTAATTGGTTGCATTTTGCTTGTGTGACCTTAAATTGTTATATTAGCAAATTCACCAAGGTCGAGTGCCGAGCAGAGTTCTACAGGAAAAATCAAACATCTGAAGATATTGCTCAGAGAAAATAACAAAATATACTTGGTGAAGATCTTATTTACCTCAATGAGATCTTCAAGAGAGAATTCAGATCTCAAATCATCTTGCACCTGTTTAGTACTTATGAGATGTAATTCTGGAACAGGGTGCAAGAGACTAGCAACTTGATTCACTGGTTCTATTTCTTTCTCCCCTTGATCAGGGGAAGGGATGTTCTTTTTGACCAGAGGGGAAGCAGAAGTCCCTGCTGGATCACTTGTCCCCGTAGTTAAGGTCGCAGCCGCGACATTAGCTTCTTCGTCATTGACGGGTTTCGAATGAATATTTTGAATTACCTCGTCAATGATAGTTTCAGCAACATCAGTTAGAATAGCAGTACTTAGAATTCCAGGTATAGCTGTTATTTCAACTGTTGAAGCTACGTTCCCCTCTGCAACAATTGTTTAAACATTTGGTATTGAAACAGATTTTGCAGGGGTTGGGCTCGACTTGACCATTCATTATGATTATATAGGTTATACATAGCTAAGAATGTCCTCAGCTAAACAGGTAATTATCTGTTACCTAAAATTGAGTCCCACGGAACTCATTGCCTCACTCCCAGGAGACAACAACGAGGTGAACATCTTCTTAGATGTTTTCTTCAAGGCTTCTGTAGACCTTTTTCTCCGCAGGATGAGGGGGATCTCATCTTCCTCTTCCTCGCTTCCTTCTCCCTGTACGATTGAGGGATAATTTCAAATTGTATCTGGAGAAAGGTGCAGGCTAAATAATTTTACCGTTTTGGCCGCTAAACTAGGTTTAATGGCCTTAGACGATGTTGCCTTTGCGGTCTTTTTGGGTTTCCTGGGGGCTGAAGACTTCCCCATGGATGACTTATCCTTCCCTTTCGAAGGAGTTCTTTTCAGTTTCTTAGCTGAAGGACCCCAAGAAGTCCCAGCATCATCCATGATCATCTTCGTTCTGGTTTGGACTAGCAGCAACTATTTACATCAAAATGCATTTCTTCAATTATTATTGTTCAAAAGTGAACACATGTACAAGTTTGCCAAAAAAATTTTACCTTTCGACATTCTTGTAACAATTCGTTGCTGCCACAGACCAGGCTCTACGGTCTTGGCAAGTTCATTTCACCTTCTGTGGTCGGATTAAACAGCTTCAAAAGAGCATTTGTTCTCCTATCGACCTCAGAAACAGGTAGACCAGTTTTGGGAAATGCAATAAGCACATCTAGATTGATGACAATTTTCCAATCTGCAAGAAAAGATTTTACCTTGTTCATAGTCCAAGGTCCCATCTTGCATAGAGTGCACCTCCCAAGCAGGGTGCACCTTTTTCTTCAATGGACTAATTCGGTTCTTGATGAAGTCCCGAATCACATCTCAAGCTGTTAAGCCTTCTGTGCTAGACATTGAATTGCGTAGCCTTGCTTCTGCAGCTCTTCATCCAGATCAAGGACAGAATCCTTTTCGCTGCTTTTCTCTGGCTGACAGTTCTCAAACCAGAGACTGCTTTCTTTAGGAGTAGTGCAGTAGAACCATCGCTGACTCCATCCATGTACAGAATCGCACAAAGGAACAACTAGATAATCTTTTTTCTCCCTCAGACGGAAGTAAACACATCCAGCAGCATTTGCTCTCTTGGACCATACTAGAAAGTAGAAACGGCGGAAAAGCGCGATGCTTGGCAAAAATCCAACAAAAGCCTCGCACAAATGCTGGAATATGGACAAACTCAACACGGAGTTGGGATGAAGGTTTGCCAGCTCTAGCCCAAAGTGATTGACAACACTGATCAAGAAATCACTTTCTGGGAGACGAAACCCGCAGCGTAAGAAATCTTCAAAAAGCACCAGTTCATTTTCTTACATAACTGGTGTTTCTTTTTTCTCGGTCGGACGACATGGAATCAGTTGCCTTGAAGGTAGAATCTCTTCCTTGTCCAAAATCTCCATACTCTCACTCTCGTAATAGGTGGATCGGCACCAGGATGCCATTTGATCAGAGTCAAGCGTCGAGGGGTTTTGGAAGAAGAGGGTTTTTTGCGGCGTAGGGCGGTGAAGTTTGCAAGAAGAGGGTTTTTGAGACTTTGGAAACTGTATGTTGCCCTTGCACCCGTCGTTGGCATTAAATGTTTCCCATGATGGATCTGACGGGTGCACCCAAAGTCCTTCTTGGGACCTGTTGGAATCCGAAACGAAAATGAATATTTTTTGAGTTCCGAAAAATCTTTTCGTTTTGAATTCGAGGGCTAGAATGTCAGTCACTCATACTATAGCCAAGAGATTCTATTATCTCAATTTTCTATTGTCGTGAGACCATGGCTATAGTATAATGTTATATTACCTGTGAATGTTATGGTCACAGAGACATGTACATGCAATCATTTTTTCTTGCACAGGTATTTGCCTGTAATCATAATTGATAGTAGAGATATAATTGGATTATGCGTAATCAAATTCATCAAAAGTTTGGATGTAAGGAAAATATCTTTATTATTTCTTACAATCTTTACATAAAAAAGGGACACTGGCGACCAACGAGTCAACTTGGTCCTAAAATACAAAGTTCCCCAAGGGACAAGTTATTATTAGTGGGATTAATGGCAACTGCCCCAAGGGAGTTAGCAACGCTCCTCAGTTTTTCGAGGTCATCTTTTATTGTGAGACTACAATTGTCCCTTATAGCATCAGAGATGTCCTTCTATTCTCGAACAAAGTCTCTCTCCATGCGAGCCAATCTTGTAGCCTCATGAGCTCTATCATAGTTAGCCTTCAAGTGATCAATAAGCCTGAAGGAAGCCTCGAGGTTGAGTCCTCGCCTAATGGACCACTCCTCAATCTCCTCTTTTTCTTCTTGGAGAGTTCTGCACAAAGCAGTCTTTTCCTTCAGAAGAACTTGGATCTCAGCAAGTTGTTCGCTGAGACCCACAATGGCTTGTCCTCCTAGATAGACAAAGGATCAATCTAAGTCACATATAAAAAGAATTAAGAATGTGCAATTGTTTACCTGGGAGGCAGATGCTGACTGGGTAACAGGGAAACTCGGTACAAGAGTAGTACCATCATCCCTGCATATTTAATAAAAATTAAGTCATTCCTAACTAAGAAACCTAGTCAGAGAAATGATCAATGAATACCTCAACTTTGATTTAGAAGGATATGGTAAGAAAGATCCTACAATTGAGGATCTTATCACCTTCCTTCTGTCATAATCACTTTGAGCAGAGGGGGCTAACACCATGGTTTGAGAAGCGGTGGCAGCTAACGCCACAGACTTCATTAGTTTAGTCAATGAAGATCCACTGGATGATCTCATATCATCACCTGCATGCTTCTTTGAAATTGTTGAATCCTCAACTATCTGAAGAATTCCAAAATGTATTACTTTGGAAAATTTTTACCCAAAAAGGGAAGATGTACGCAAATTCTTCAAAAGAGAGTTACCTTTGGAAATGCTTGCATGACATTATTTTCTATTGCTAATTCCTCTTCGTCACTCTCAATTACTTGTTTAGAGTTTTGACTCGCCATTAGAACGAGAATAGTGAAGAAGGGATAAGGTTAGAAGATGAAAAGAAGTTCTAAGACTTAACAAGTGAAAGCTTGTAAATCCCAGAACATAAAAGTTAAGTATTTATAGAGCCCAAAGGTGACGATTCATATTCTTAAACCTCGAGTTCTTAAAATACATATTAAAGGTTTTGTCTCGAGTTGCAGCAAAAGACTTCATTATGGCCTGTCAAAATCGCACCCAAAGTTCTTCTTGGGAAATGAAATGACACATGGTGAGAAACAGAACACATCTTTTTGCAACAGGAGAAGGCGAAATGTCGGGATATTTATATAATGAAATTTTAAAGATAATTGAATTCAAAATAACAAAATTTGTTATTTCAAATTCGGGGGCTAGCTGATGAGGGTTATAACCCGAGTTAGTCACCTTTGTCGTTCTATAGTCGCAAAAACTACAGAACAAGATTTTCTACCTCTCTATGGTCTCAGGAGCATAAGAGGGAGACAATAGATTGATCCAAGATATTCTGAACATGACTCATGCCATGGTCTTACTCTGTGATGTCACGGGCTCTGTAGTCTTTAGATGTCCGCAATAACCGAAGTTGCAGAGACCATGGTCTCACATGTCCACGAATACTGTGTACATGTAGATATTTTCCCGTGGTCGCCCAGGTAGTGGAAGACATAAAGATATCCATGTATTGTTGTAGTTAATATGCAACCTTGGCGTACTAAAGAGTTAAAACATCCAACGGTTATATGATTAGCCTCATTCAATCATATATAGTAGTTGAGCCTGTTTTACCACTACCACCGCCTGGGTGTTTCAACTCTTTAAGTTCCTTGTAACTGACAAGGCGGTAAATGTGTAATTAATGATAAACGGGCATAATTACATATTATGGCCAGAGCACGTCTGCCTCTCAGTAACCTTTCAAATCCCCTAACCGACGATTGGTGATGAGCTATAAAAGAAGGATAGCTAGGAGAGATCAGGGGATCAAAAAGGAGATTCAAGACACAACACTTTGGAACTAGCCACAGTGGAATTCCATTGACTATAAGCAAAAGAGTACAAGATTGTTCTTAGTCTACCTAAGAACATCCTTGATTCTCTTGCTGTACTCCTAGATTTACATAGTGAAATCCCAACCAGACGTAGGGCTATTACTCATCATCAAAGGGCTCGAACCTGTATAAACTCCTTTCATCCTCTGACATAGATACCGTAATTTACTTGAGATTCACCTTAGATTGGCTTCACATTCTTCTTTAACATTTACGTAAGTTCGACTAAGGACGAACGTCCCAATCGTCGACACCACTTGTCCGCAAAACATGAAATGGACCATAACGAATTGGTTTAAACTTTTTACCTTTACCTTTTAACCTCTCCTTACTCAAATGTAGTCATACCATATCACCTTCTTGAAATTGAGCATCAACTCAGTGCCGATCATGTCACGCCTTGTACATGAGTTGAGCCTTAAGAAAATTATGTTCAACCTCACCATGGAACCGTTGAATACCTTTCAGGAACTTTTTTGCTCGATCCTGATCAAATGCTTCCTTGCTATGCTGCGCTGAGGTAGGGATCACAAACTCCATGTTGAATGGACTCTGTGGTGGAAATCCCAAACATACCTCAAAAGGCGATTCTCCTGTCGAACGATGCACTACTCGATTAAAAGCAAACTACAGGTACGGTATGCTTTCATCTCAGGTCTTGAGATGCTTAGAGTTAAAGCCCCTCAAGAGATGAATGACTGTTCGATTCACCACCTCTTTTTGACTATCAGTCTGAGGATGAAACGCAAGAACCCTCTCAGCCTTGTATCCATCATCGTCCAAAGCGATCGCCAAAAGTGACTAAGAAACCGGGTATCATGATCAGACACAATAGAACTTGGCAGTCTGAAATGTGTCCAAACATGCTGAAAGAATACCCGAGCTACTTCTTCTCCCGTAATAGTCTTCTTACAAGGTATGAGAACTATCATCTTGGAGAACCGATAAACGACCACGAGGAGTTGGTCGTTGCCAAGTCGGGTCTTAGACAATCCCCCCAAGAAATCCATAGATATGCTCTCTCATGGTTGTGACGGAACTAGCAAAGGAATGTACAAACCTAATTTTCAGTTTGCCGATTTTGATATGCTACAAAGACCACAGCCTTGAACAAAACTAGCCACATCCTGTTGCATCCGTGGCCAGAACACATGTCGATGAAGATTTTGTAAAGTCTTTGTTACCCCGAAGTGACCAACAACTTTCGATGTATGCGCTTCTCGCCGCCATTGAATTCGAGGTGCTCCATGAGGTATACAAAGCAAATTGCCTTTGTACAAGAGTCCTACTCGATGAATAAACTCTGTAGGTTTCCCTGTTTTGAGCTTAGCCAGTGCTGATCAAAAATCAGGATCTTCACTATACATCGTGGCATAATCTTTGTGACATGAAGGCTCAATCTACATGAACGCTGATAAGCAGAGGATCATAACTGGTGGTCATGACGAACATGTCAGCCAGTTTGTTGTGTACTTCCTTCTTGTACTTAATCACTAGATTGAATTGCTACGGATACGACATCCACTTCATGTCTCGGGCTTGCTGTAGCTTGGATTGAGTTTGCAAATATTACAAAGGTTGGTGGTTGGTGTGGATAATAGTCTCTTTACCCAAAAGGTAACACCGCCAATGTTTTACAGCCTAATGCAGTGCACACAACCCCTTGTCATAAGTCAGATAGTTCCTCTGAGCTCCCTAAAATAACTCGGAGTGATATGCTACTGGTCGACCTTCTTACATGAGCATTGCGCCCATTGCATAACCCAAGACATTAGTTTCTAGCTCGAATGGCTTCTGTAGATTCGGCAAAGCTAGAATAGGAGCTTCACTGATCTTCTTCTTCAGCAAGAGGAAAGTATCTTCGTGCTTCCCAGTCCACTCAAACTTTTGTTCGATCCTGGTTAATGCATGCAACGGAGAAGCCACTATCGAGAAGTGTCATATGAACTTCCGAAGGTATTGGCATGCTCCCACAAAACTACGCACTTCCGTTACTATTCGTGGTCGAGGCCATTCATAGATCACTTTTACCTTGTCGGGGGTCAATTTGCAATGTACCCTTGCCGACCATGAATCCTAGGTAAAGTAGAGTTTGCTGGCCGAACTCGCACTTTTTACAGTTGAGGGGAAGTTGATGTTGCCGTAGTTGCTCAAACACCTTTTCACATGAACTAGATGCTCGTCCCACGGACGACTATAGACCAGTATGTCATTGAGATAAACAATCACAACGTCGTCGATGAACTGCCGCAATACGTCATTCATGAGATGCATGAAAGTAGCCAGGGTGTTGTAGTGCCCAAACGGCATGACCAGCCATTCGAATAGACCTTGTCGTGTTTTGAACGTGGTTTTCCAAGTATTATCTTCTCAGATATTGACTTGATGATATCCTTCCTTTAGATCCAACTTCGAGAAGATAGCAGCATGCTTCAATTGGTCTAACAGGTCGTCAATACGAGGAAAAGGGTACCACTTCTTGATGGTGATCTTGTTCAGTACTCGGTAGTCGATACACATACACCAAGTCCCATCTTTCTTTGGTACTAACACCACAGGTGATCCACATGGTGACCTGCTTGGTTGAATCACACCATCATTCAGCAATTCTCCAAGTTACCGTTTGATCTCTTCATTCTCCAATATTGAGTAGTGATACATAGTCAGATTGAGAAGTGTCGCATTGGACACGAGTTGAATATCGTGCTTGATTGGATGTTTCAGTGGACGACCCTGGGTACTTTCGAACAGATCATTGTATTTCTCCAGCAGTCCTGACAAACAACCAGAATCTTCTCAGCATGCCAACGACAGTGTTGATCGAGTACCATCATTTTGACCAACTAGTCGAATCATAACAAGCATGTATTTGTGACATGCGTTGACGATTCATTTGACCTGATTAACGATAATCAAGTTCGAAGTATTGACGTGGATGTCTCTACTGATCATGAACTTGACCCCATTTTTTGTGAACTTTTACTCTTGTGCTCTTTGATAGAAATGAGTGTCCCGATGATATGCACATGCCTCGTCTTAAGATGCTGCATGTAGTTTGGTCCCGATTGCATACAAAACCTAACAAACTATAAAAAGAAAATCTGGAGCTAATTTTTGCGGATTTTTACAGGACTCTTTCCTCTCGTGTACTTACCATTCTTTCAGGTCTCTTGATTGCATAGGATGTCAGATTTTGATGAATCTTGATGTGTTGGAAAGCTCATTCGATTATCTTTCCAACAAGTGCTCACACAACCTACTTGGACATCTGTGCTGAAATTGGCGTTTGGTCAAAGTTTTTGAACAATCATGCTTCACTACTATAGAATTAGTTTACACTATCGGTTCAAAATGGTTTATACTAACGGTTCTCTTACCGCTAGTGATCGGCACGATAGAAGAAATCTAGCACAACTCTAACGGTTATAAATCGTTAGTACAATACCTATATTCCCACAGTCCATTACTCACAAATGTTAGTACTGGTACATTTCTTCTATCGGTTCAATGTTCGAAACCGTTATTATTATAAACTTTCTTCTATTGGTTCAGTACTCATAACCGTTAGTATTGTTAAATTTCTTCTATCGGTTCAGTACTCACAACCGTTAGTATTGTTAAATTTCTTTTATCGGTTCAGTACTCGAAACCGTTAGTATTATAAACTTTCTTCTCTCGGTTCAGTACTCACAACCGTTAGTATTGTTAAATTTCTTCTATCGGTTCAGTACTCACAACTGTTAGTATTGTTAAATTTTTTCTATCAGTTCAGTACTCACAACCGTTAGTATTATAAACTTTCTTCTATCAGTTGTAGGTTATGAACCATTAAAATAGCATAACTTCTTCTAACTGTTCTGAGTTAGAAACTGTTAGAATATGTTATAAACAGCTATACAAATGAAAAAGGTGCATTCACAGATACAGCAATACAGAGATATACACATTGGACAGATTGAATCTAATTATTCACAAATACACCACAGAGAACAGGGTTTTTTATTTTTGTAAATAATCCAGATTAAAAAATTAATTTCAAAGTTGATCCACTCTACCGATCATGTTTGCTGGAGCTATTGTAGCCATGGACATGGTTGTGAAGCAGTTGTCGAGGAAATGTAGTCGATGGTTGTTGTGGAGGTGGTCGTAGGTCTAGGTAGAGGAGGTCGTCACGACTAGAGTGGTTGAAGATGTGATTAGTCGAGGTCGGAGGCCGAGGACGAATGCAGCCAACCCAAAACAACGTGGCTAACAAAACAACTTACAATAGAAGCATATTCAGCAAGAGTCTTGGCAAGAGTATGGATATAAACAAAATTTTACCCATTGTTCTTGATACTCAGTTTTGTGATAATTAACACATTTGGTCTATGGAGATGCCGACAGATGCGAACTCGATTACAAATCTCAATGACCAACAATACATATTATCAGTAATGAACAACGACTGAAACATTATTAACTTTTTCAAAAATCAATTTAGCAAAGGAAAAGAGATAAAATGCAAGCGGCAGGAACAATTCTAATCAGGTTGGTCAAGAACACTTACAGTTCATGGAGTGGCCTATGAAGCGCGATGCAGTGGCCGGCAGCGGTGGAGAACCCAAATGCGAGCGGAAATGGTGGTGCAGGAGCGAAAAAGGGGACGTCGGGGAGGCTAGGGTTTTCTGCGAGCGAGTAGAGACTTATTTGGAAATGTGTTTGGTTGGACTGGAGGGAAAACTCCCGCGGGTTTAACCCAAGTCTTGTACTATTTTACTATCGGTTCAAAACACAACTGTTAGTGAACTTTCCTTTCTTCTAAAGGTCCCCACTGTCATAACCATTAGTATATATGATGTCCTTTTACTATCGGTTGAATAAACAAACCAATAGTAAAATTTTATCTCTTCTATCAGTTCGTACACTAATAACTGATAGTATATATGACGTCCTTTTACTATCGGTTGAATAAACAAACCGATAGTAAAATTTTATCTCTTCTATCGGTTCGTACACTAATAACCGATAGTAAAAGTTACGTGCTTTCCTCTCTTCTAAAGGTCCCCACTGTCATAACCATTAGTATATATGACGTCCTTTTACTATCGGTTGAATAAACAAACCGATAGTAAAATGCTATCTCTTCTATCAGTTCGTACACTAATAACCGATAGTAAAAATGACGTAATTTTACTATCAGTTAAATAAACAAACTGATAGTAAAATTTTATCTCTTCTATCGGTTCGTACACTAATAACCGATAATGAAAGTTACGTGCTATTCACTAACAGTTTTCCAGACCATAACTGTTAGTATAAAACCTCTTCTCCACTGCGGTCCTCGTACACTAACGGTTTTCTCCCAGATTGCATATAACCATTAGAAGATAGGGGTTAGTGGACTGCATTTCTGTAGTAGTGCTTGCTCTGCAGACTGTCTGATTCTCAGGCTGCGACCATGTGTTTCTGACCATGGGCTGCGACCTTGTGTTTCTGACCATGAGCTGCAACCTTGTGCTTCCAACCATGAGCTACGACCTTGAGCCTTTCTGATAGAGCATAGAGTTCTTCTTATCGATGAGGTCGAAGGGATCGTTGGTCGAAGTTGTCAGAAAAGTGTTCATTCTTCCTTGGCTAGGAATTGGATCAACCACTTCGTCCAGAACTCCCTCACATGTAACAACAAGCAAAGAACAATTATTAGGTAATATCATTTGTTTTGTAATCAAATAATTAATTCACCCAAGAAATGAATTCACCTGATGTTCAAGGCGACGCGCATGCGCTCGTATTAATACTTGTGAGTGTGTGGTCGTGATGTCCTCATCATACTCCCCTTCTTGAAAAAGAGTCGTCCTCGACTCTTGCCCATCATTCTCACCCAAATATGGAGAGAAATCAGCATCATTGAATGCATCACTCACTCCATAGTCCTCAGGTAGCTCCAACTTGTAAGCATTATCATTAATCTTGGCAAGAATTTTGAATGGACCATCACCTCGCGGCATAAGTTTGGACTTGTGCTATTCTGGAAAATGATCATGACGCAAATGCAACCAAACTAAATCTCCTTCTTCGAACACAACTTCTTTTCTGCCCTTATCTGCATGCTTCTTATATTGAAGATGCATCTTCTCAATATTGGCTTTGATCGTCGCATGTATCTTACGAATCATGTCAGCACGCTGTTTGGCATCAAGATTACCTCGTTCGGAAAGCGGTAGAGGTAACAAATCAATTGGCGCAGTAGGTTTAAATCCATAGACGACCTCGAATGGACAAAACTTAGCAGTGGAGTGCACGACACGGTTGTATGCGAATTCAATGTGTGGTAAACACTCCTCCCAAAGCTTCAAATTTTTCTTCAGAACTACCCGTAGCATGGTACCAAGTGTTCAGTTGACGACCTTGGCCTGGCCATCGGTCTGGGGATGACATGTCATGGAAAACAATAGTTTCATTCCAAGCTTCCCCTAAAGTGTCCTCCAAAAGTGACTCAAAAATTTGGTATAACGATCAGAAACAATTGTCTTCGACACTCCATGGAGACGAACGACCTCGCTGAAAAACAAATCAGCAATGTGGGTAGCATCATCGCTCTTATGACAAGGTATAAAATGAGCCATTTTAGAAAACCTATCAACGACGACAAATATACTATCCCTCTCTTTCTTAGTCCTTGGACATCCCAACACAAAATCCATAGAAATATCCTCCCAAGGTACTTTCGAAATAGAAAGAGGCATATATAATCCATGTGGGTTTAAGCGAGACTTAGCTGTTTGACAAGTAGTGCATCTCCGTACGTAGCGCTCGACGTCTCGCCTCATCTTTGGCCAGTAAAAGTGAGTGGTCAAAACGTCTTCTGTTTTGTGTATCCCAAAAATGTCCCACTAAACCACCGCCATGAGCCTCCTGCAGCAACAATAGACGAACGGAACTCACGGGAACACAAAGCTTATTAGCTCTAAACAAATAACCATCATTTAGTACATATCGAGCCCAACACCTTCCTTCTTTGCAATTAATGTAAATGTTTTAGAAATCCAAATCAGTTGAATATAGTTCTTTTAAACTTTCTAACCCAAGAATTTTGCAATCAAGTTGGGACAACAAGATGTAGCGTCTAGACAATGCATCAGCAACCAAATTATCTTTACCATTCTTATATTTGACAACATACGGAAAGGTTTCAATAAATTCAATCCACTTAGCATGTCTTCGATTCAACTTACTTTGGCTATGAATGTGCTTCAATGCTTCATGATCCGAATGTATGACAAATTCTTTTGACCAGAGGTAATGTTTCCATGTTTCTAATACTCTAACCAATGCATACAATTCCTTGTCATAAGTTGAGTAGTTTAAAGTTGGAATACTAAGCTTTTCACTAAAATAAGCAATGGCTTTTCTATCCTACATGAGAACACCTCCAATTCCAATACCACTAGCATCACATTCTATTTCAAACGTTTTATTAAAATCAGGAAGTTGTAGAAGTGGTGCACTGGTCAACTTATCTTTCAATGTGTTGAAAGCGTCCTCTTATGCCTGTTCCCACTTGAAAGGCATGTTCTTCTTTGTCAACGTATTGAGTGGGGCAGCGATCGTACAGAAATCCTGGATGAACCAGCGGTAGAAACCAGCAAGTCCGTGAAAACTTCGCACTTGTGTGACTATTGTCGGTGTAGGCCACGCTCAAATAGCTTGCACCTTTTGTTCATCAACCTCGATGCCCTGCGCAGTTACAACAAAACCAAGAAACATGACTCGATCCGTGTAGAAGGTGCACTTCTCAAGGTTAGCAAACAAACGTGCCTCTCTCAAGACAGCAAAAACTTGTCGCAAATTCCCAAATGTTAATCCAAAGTCTTTCTGTAAATTAATATATCATCAAAGTAAACCACCACAAAGTGTCTGATAAAAGCATGCAACACTTCGTTCATTAAGCGCATAAACGTACTAGGTGCTTTAGTAAGACCAAATGGTATGACCAACCATTCATACAATCCAAATTTAGTCTTAAAAGCAATTTTCTGTTCATCACCTAGTTTCATTCTAATTTGGTGGTAACCACTACGCAAATCGACCTTAGAAAAGATAGTTGAACCACTCAATTCGTCTAGCATTTCATCTAACCGAGGAATCGGATGACGATAACGAACAGTGATATTGTTAATAGCTCGACAATCTATACACATCCTCCATGATCCATCCTTTTTTGGCACAAGTAAAATAGGAACAACACAAGGACTTAAGATTTCGCGTACATACCCTTTGTCGAAAAGATCTTGTACCTGGGATTGAATTTCTTTTGTTTCCTCAGGGTTGGTGTGATATGGAGGTCGGTTGTAACGCCCTGGTTTTTGGGGTGAAAACTTCATTTATCATGAAAAATCATGCATGCATATGTCTCTTTAGAAGTAGCAAGATCAATTCAAATCTATTCTATCCAAAAGCCCAAAAATCTCAAAATCAATGCCTTAGGCCCAAATCAAGATCAGACTATCCAGATATGGCCTACTAATTACCTTGAGTAGAAGAGCCTTCAGAAACTAGATCAGATTCGACCTCTAACTCCTAGATTTATCAGTCTCTTTGTATTTTCGAAAACGGAATTATTTACTATCCTAATTACCCTAAGTACTCTAAAATTCAAAAAACTGATCTAATCAAATTTTGACCGAATCTATATCAAATTATCAAATTATCTTTGGATTATGATCTAGGGTATGCCAATACCTTAATCCAAAAAGTTGGCACCAGATTTCCATCACCAAGGTCATTTTCACAAATCAGTCCTCAAGTATTGCAGATTAGTTCTTTTCAAATTTTCCAAAAGCTTGGAAAGGCTAAAAGCCACAAATCAGCCCTAAATCTTAATCTGATTCAGGGAATATCTCCCATACGCTATTCAATACAAAATCTTCTTCTATGAGGATCTCAAAATCTCATCCTAGATCCCAGATTTTCAACTTCGACAAAACTCAGATTCTAAATACCCTAAATACTCTATTTTCGCTCTAGCTCAATTCTGATCAAAAGTTCCAAATTTGCCAAATGTCTTTCCCAAACTGTTTGTTGAATTATTTGAACCACATTAGTGAAATTAGATTCAGCCCTAACCATCTATTTCTCAAAAATTACAAATCGGTCCAAACCAATTTTTCAGAAACTGCAATCTGGTCCAAACTCCTGTTTCGACCACACCCGCTGGCACGCCTTTGACCAGAGCCAAGCCTCGCCGCAATCTTTGCCGCCGGTCCTCGCCTGTGCCCGTGTTTGATTGTGCCTGCATGCTCGCACGTGTCCGCGCCAAAGTCATCACCGCGGCGACACCAACAACCAGCAGCAACCGCACGCGCGACCAGCAGCGACCACGCTCCAGTAGCAGCAGCAGCTTTGTCAGAAGTTTTGTGCCACGTCGTCACGCTGTGCTAGCCTTGTCGCCTCCACCTTGCACCGGCTAGGAACAAGTTACAAAGTGCCGACCAAACGTAGTTGCAGAGACGCTGTCACCGTCTCATCATTGTTGCTGTTTGCTTCGACCAGCCGCTTCGCTGGCACAAGTTCCATGATTACCTCCGTCGCAATCTTCGTCCAATGGCTATTTATGGTCATTTGTGAACAGCTGCATCCCCATCACAACCAAAACCCAGTTAAATCTCAGTTCATCTCGCTTTCTTCCCCGTTTCTCCTTCTTCTCCAACGAGCCACCGAGGAGGAGCACGACGCTAGATCAACCTACTGCACCCAGTCCCAAATTGACTTGACCAGTAAGTGCCTCCTGTTCACCTCATCATGCTGTAGCTTCTAATCAAACTCCGGTAGACCTCAACGCTGGTAATCACTGGGATTCTAATTTGTCCTGTTCCTGCTATCGAACTCGTTCCAGCCAAAATCAGTACCCTTTTCAGTAGAAGAAATCAATCACCCGAATCTCTTGAGCAAGCCTGTTTAGCTAGAATTCAAATTGGAGCCCGAATTGAAGTTCTTCGTTTCTTCGTGCGCCGTCAAGGACAGCTCACATCGCCGGCCCGCACCACCTTACCTCCGACCAATTTGACTACACCTACTCATTTCTTGTGTCTTGTAGATGGTGTAGCCGAACCCATTTGTTTTGCTTTGCCCTAAGTCAACAGCGCCTCTTTTGCCGTTTTCTTTGAGTCCGGTGTCAAGGCCGACGAGCTCCAGTACTTGATTGCAACCCAATTCTTCGCTGGAGAACGATCAGCACCACCTCAGGAGCAAAAGCCCTCGATCAATTTCAGGTTTTATCATTTGTAGCTCGCTGTCACTGTAGCCCGCTTCTGGTCCTCAAGGCCAACGAGTTCGACCTCGTCGTTCGCCGTCGTCCAGCCATCATCTCCAAATTAACTTCGCCAGCAGCTTCGCCTTGATCTTGCCTACCCATTTGACATAATTGGCGAAGCAACGCACGCGCAGTTTGTCGAGACGCGCTAAACCTAAGTCTTGACAGTGCACTGGCATTCAAATTCTTTGTGCCAAGGACTTAGCTGCAAAATCCTTGAACTCCTGGACTTTTATGCAAAAACCATGTTTTCAAACAGTTGCCTTGTGCAATTGTGCACCCAATGCCTTAAGCCAAACTTGTTTTGTCGACTGAAAACCTCTAAACCACTCCTATGCCATTCCTTGACATTGTCGGGCAGCGAACCGAATGTCGACCTACTGACATTCGTTGTATTTGAGAAAACCAGCTGTGAACCAAATGTCATTATGTATGCCTTGAAACCCTAAGAGTCTCTAACATCCAATCTTAGTACAAATCCTACTAATTCCATCATTTCGACCTAGCTTCAACATATAGATGCATTCGATTCCTGTATCACCAATCCTTTTCCTTCTCTAGAGCAAGCATGCATGTAGGTCATAAAGCATTTAATATAGCTAGTAATCATTGTGTGTTTGATTTGTTGCTGAGTAGATCCAGAGACGAAGTTCAAGAACTTCATCGCCAACCCGACACCAACTGCAGATACTTACGACGTAGAAGTCAAGTCATATTCTTGAACATCTTGAACCTATATTTTATGAATTGTTAAGATATTGCCTTGACTATAAATAGTATTGCATGTGATGAAATGAGAAAAGTATGATATGGCAATACCAGGCTGTATGCCGATAAAATATGTGGAGATTCTTTACAAAATGATCAAATTGTGAACCATAACTAATATATATGTATATATGTATATTCATAAAATAAAACCCTAGCCGTGACCAGAGTTTGGTATGGAATGGTGGTAGCACTGACGAGTGCAGGGTTGTGGAATGAACCGATCACAGGCACATAAGGACTAGAACCTTGTGTTGTACTTCTATGCGGCATGAAAAATATACTAACCACTTGCCTGGTATGGGACAGGCACAACTTAGTAACTTTCTTGGTATGAGCCGTTCCCTGCATGGTATGTCGGTCCAGTTTCTCATGTGGAAACTGATGGACCACAGAGGGCCATGAGTGGTGTGTGATCAAAAAAATAATGAGAGGATAAGGTGTAAGAAGGAAGTCGCCCTATGCCTTGGCCTATGGTCCACTCAAGACACATAGCCTTATGTAGGTAGTTTTGGCAGTGGGGAGGACCCACAACGGTATTTTAGACTTGACTGTCTATTTACTAGGCAAGGATACTGTTAATACTAGACTGCAAAACTGTTGTGTGATCTCGGCCTTATCACATGCGTAAAAGTCGCATGGAGAGGTACCAACTTGAAAGCCGAGTGAAGGAGTGGATTTAAAGTGGTACACCTTTGCAATGTTTTAAAAACGTATTCGAATACTTTGAGCTCCCAGATTCTGGAGTCTGCTCGCGGTGAATTCACACAAGCATGTTTTCCAAATAAAATTTGTTAGACTTAGCTCATCTGTGCTTCCTAAGAGTTTATAAAAGATATTGATGATATGTTATGATAAGTACTGCCATAAGCATAAATTGTGAAGAGAGAAAGTATTTTGCAACCTTCCATTTTCCCTACTAGCATAGGTTCATATCATCACTATTATATGTATATATTCTTGTGTACTATGGCTTGCTGAGTACATAAGTACTCACCCTTGCAATCCACTATTCAATGGAGTGTTCCATGATCAAGACGAATGCTTGGAGAACTTTTGGATCCACAAGGAGGAGAGTCAGTTCCGCCCGAGCCCTGAAGAGTGTTGCTCTGCTTTCAACTTCTTGCTGTGGGGGTTCACTTAGCTTTTGACGAGTAGTAGATGTTTTGCTGCAACCAGACTTATTTATGCCGTAATGGCTTTGTAATTTATTATGTTGTGTTAAGGCCAACAGGCCACACTGCTCAAAGTGATGTAAGTTAAACTGATGCAATATACTCCTGTGCTTGACTCATCCTGGGAAGTCAAATGGTATGGGATCAGCTGCAGCGAGCTGGGTCCCCACGGGAGTAATCGTAGCTCCCAAGGACGGGGTCGCGACATCGGTTAGGCAAGGGCGCTCCTAGAATGAGGTCGATTTGATGCTCTATTCCTCACAGTGGTGGCAGCCCCACAGGTATCTCGGTTTGAAACACGTCCTCAAATTCCTGCAATAAAGAAACAACTGAAACGGGCAAAGTAGAGGGTAAAGCATTAGTAGAAAAGAGAGCGTCTTCGCACACAAGCACAAAGCACTCTTGGGGATGGGTTTCAAGCTCTAGCATCTCACGTTTGGTGGCTAACAGAACCTGTCCCTTAAGCTGAACCTCTCTTTTCTTTCTTTTCTCTCAATTTGATTTGGTGGCTCTCACTCCCTGATTTGTGGTTCTCACTCATCTCTCTATCTTTTCTCTCACGTTCAGCTCTATCTAAATCATCTTTGAGAATTTCATCGGGAGACATTGGAACCAGCGAAACCTTCTTGTTGTTGTGCACAAAAGAGTACTTGTTGGAACGCCCATGATGTGTAGTATCCTTGTCATATTGCCATGGTCGTCCAAGTAGTAATGCACAAGCTTGCATCGATACCACATCACAGTCCACAAAATCAGGATAGGAACCTATAGAGAAGTGGACACGTACCATCGTGGTCACCTTCAACTTGCCACATGAATTGAACCATTGAATGTAGTATGGCTGCAGGTGTGTTCATGTGCACAAGCCGAGCTTTGCGACCATCTCTGAACTAGCAATGTTGTTGTAGCTTCCACTGTCAATGATGACCTTGCACGAGTGCTGCATGATCACAAACTTGGATTGAAATAAATTGTGGCACTGCCCGCGCTCCGCCTTCTCCATCTGCGAGCTAAGAACATGACGAACAATGAGGCTGGTATAACCAACATCAAAGGTGATCTCCTTTGCGTGAGAGCCCAACATGTCCTGTTGCTCGTCGTGGTCAGATTCTTCTTCGACCTCACTGGCCGATGTGTACTCTCCATCATCCTGGATGATGAGGGTATGTTTATTTGGGTAATCATGCATGTAATGCCCCTTTCCTTTGCATTTGAAGCACTCTATCTCCCTTGTTCGTCCTGTAGAAGCAACCGATGATGAACTTTGGGTGGGTACAGCAATGGTTGTCTTTGAATCAGCAACCTTGGATGTTGAAGCAGTAGGGCGGCTCACGGATTGCACTCGACTAGTGGATGCAGCAGCTCCGCTAGCGGTTGGCGCACTCTTTTGCTGTGAAGTAGTACTCTTCCAAAGCGTGGTCACACTAGGTTAGCTTCGACCAGTTTTGTTGTAGCTTGAACGTTTCCCTTGCATTTGCCTCTCAGCTTTGCATGCATAATGAAACAGCTGATCCAAAGAGGTGTACATCTGAAAATCAAGGATGTCTTGTATCTCACGATTAAATCCACCCAAGAATCTAGCCATCTTCGCATTCTCCTCCTCCTGCACATTAGCACGAAGCATGCCTACTTGCAGCTCTTGATAGTAGTCTTCCACATATCTGCTATCTTGATTCAATCTCTGAAATCTACTAAGCAAATCTCTCTCAAAATAAGCAGGTACAAACCTGGACCTCATCAAGCGCTTCAGATCATCCCAAGTGTGAGGAGCTCTATCTCTTTTGTGGATTTGACTCCACCAAATAGAAGCATAATCAACAAACTCACTGGTGGCGGCGCGTACTCGGCGATCTTCTGGATAATGATGACAACTAAACTTTTGTTCGACGAGCAGCTCCCTATCGAGATATGCTTCTGGATTAAACTTCCCATCAAAGCTAGGGATAGTAAACTTGATCTTTCCCAAATCATCATCCCTTTTGTCTTCATTGCGGTGACGTGCATATGCTCCCATGCCTCGACGGTTTCGTGCAAGTCGTTGTTGATCAAGATCCAAAACGACTTCCTCATTATTGGCCACATAGTTATCATATCTCTCCTCATTAGAGGCTTCCTGGAATGCAACATTCAAGTTCGCCCTTGGTTGAAGTGGAATGACAGCTGCATCATAATTATTGGCCTCAATTGGACCTCGAGGGAATTGAGGTGGTGCATGTTGTCGTGGCGGCGTCCGCTGAACTTGCTCAAGTCGAACGTCCATCTTGTCAAGACGATTCTCCAAGCCGGTCAAACAAGGAACTATCTGTTCGTTCAGCATCCGCTCAAAGTGACTCAACAGGGCTTGAGATCGTGGAGACGACGGGAGCATTGGTGGTCGATCCACGCTCTCCAGAACATCAGCATCACTATCATGCAATAAACCTTGTGAACCTTTTGATCCTACCATGGTTAGTGAAAACACAAAAATCTTCTACCAACTACTGAATATGTGGAACTCTCAACCTCACAAACCTTACCAACCAAAGCTCTTTACCCCTCTTAATGGTTGCGACTAGCTTGCTAGGTCGTGATAACCAGAAAAGGAGATAAGTACAGCAATTGCAATGTGAGGTAAGCGCGGAGTAGTGGTGAAATATGTGGAGTTTGTAGGTAGGGAAAAATTATGTGTATCAAGGAGAAGCAATCAGTTATTCCAGAATTTGCGAAATTGAATAATAGTTCACACAAGTACTAGTCCTAATTACTGATCAAACAATGAAAGGCTTGGTTTCTAGCAACAGGCTATAGTACTCCCTCAAGATTTTCCTTTTCTTTCACCTTCCTTTTTTTGGCACTTTTGGTTTGTGTGCTTGCCTCCTTTTGGTATTTTTGTTTTAGGATTCATGGCAAGATGCAATCTATTAACTCAACAGCAAGGGCTCAATCTAACTTTGGATTTTCAGCCAACAAGATTAAGACCAGCAACTGGACATGACTCAACAGAATTAAAACTCAATTAAGCAAACTAAAAACAACAGATTGAAAGCAACAACAGGCTAGGAAACATTTTGTTTTTGTCTGGCAATTTTTTGGACTCTAGGTAAAAACAAATCAAACAACTAAACTAGGGATAAATTAATTCCTACCGGCAACGTGAGCTCTGACACCAACTGATATGCAACACCTCGCCTTAAGATGCGTGCATGTAGTTTGGTCTCGATCTTCCGTCGTAGGAGAAATCCGTGGATAAATGCGAGTTGTGACCTTGACGAAGGGGCGGCTAACCACGATCCAAAAACGCGACCAACAACCTCACAATCGCTAAACCACTCCTCAATTGGTTATCAACTGAGCAAAGCTAGATTGACCTGTTCACGAAGAACAACTCAAGAAAATCCATAAGAAAAGCAAGACCAACAGCGGAAGGATAACACTCAATAATCTGAATTATGAGTTGAACATTGAGACTCCGAATTGTACAAGTCGGGAAAGGCACGAGCATACAATCTGTATATCAACAAAGTCTACTTAAAACTAAGACCATGCCTTCTCTGTTATAGAGGATGGTGTCTACAAAAGATAGAAGGTTTAAAACCAGAATTCTAAACTAATTCAAAACAGAATAGAATCCTAACAAACTATAAAAAGAAAATCCGAAGCTAAATTTTGTGGATTCGAATAGGACTCTTTGTTCTCGTGCACTTGCCATTCTTTTGAGTCTCCTGGTTGTATACGATGTCAGATTTTGATGAATCTTATGCGTTGGAAAGCTTTTTCGATTATCTTTCCAAAAAGTGCTCACACGACCTACTTGGACATCTGTGCTGAAATTGGTGTTTGGTCAAAGTTGCTGAACAGTCATGCTTGGTCGGCAGACTATCTGATCCTCAGGCTGCGACCATGTGTTTCTAACCATGGGCTGCGACCTTGTGTTTCTGACCATGAGCTGCGACCTTGTGCTTCTGACCATGAGCTGCGATCTTGAGCCTTTCTGATCGAGCATAGAGTTCTTCTTATCGATGAGGTCGAAGGGATCATTGGTCGAAGTTGCCAGAAAAGTGTTCATTCTTCCTTGGCTAGGAATTGGATCAACCACTTCGTCCAGAACTCCCTCACATGTAACAACAAGCAAAGAACAGTTATTAGGTAATATCATTTGTTTTGTAATCGAATAATTAATTCACCCAAGAAACGAATTCACCTGATGTTCAAGGCGACGCGCATGCGCTCGTGTTAATACTCGTGAGTGTGTGGTCGTGATGTCCTCATCACCTGATCATAGAAGAGCGGACTCCCAAAGATCATCTGACGGATATCAATAGGAACAATGTCGCATTGCACCTCATTGATATAACAGGCAGAGATCGCAAATTTCAACACACACTGACTCAATCTGTTGATTCACATCAGATGTAAACCAACCCAACGGATATGGTCGTGGGTGTGTGCTCTTCTTCAAACCAAGTCGTCAAACCAGTCCAGCAAAAACCAAATTCTTTTGACTTTCGGGATCGAATATCACTCCGACCACTTCGTGCTTCACTTGGATGTTGACAGTGAACAAGTCCTTTGTTGAGTGATGGTCGTTAAGTGCATCCATGCCTTTCTCCTTTGACATTTCCATCAGAGACAAGGTCGTATCCACCTCATCGACTGAATTCACTCGCACAACTCCTTCTTTGGGTGGAGCCGTAGTAGCTGTAGTTGTTCTTTTCCGTAGTCCATTTCTTTGGTCGAAGCTCAGGATGGAGCTTATAACACTTATCCTTTGTGTGCCCAGCAACATGACAATGTTCACACGAGGTGCTCATACTAGATTTCGGAGTACTTTTCTTCGGACTCAACTTTCCTTTTGATGAGGTCGAATTCTCCTTCGTGTTCTTGTTTTTGCGGGATTTTTTCTTCTTTTGGATCGCCATAGCAGTCGTGCTTGCAGTCATGATGTCCTGGACGCCAAACAGGCTTAACTCAGCACTGATCGATTTCTGAAGTCCAGACGTATATTTCCAGAAAAATTGAGGATCAGAGAGCGAGATGCAATGACCATTGCTTGTCTTCAAAACTTTGTCATAAAATCATGGATGGATTGATCGTGATGTTGGTACAATCTATGCCAACGATCTCATCTCTCCTCAAGATAACCCATTGGGTAGAACTCTTGTCGCAAGAGTCTCTTGAACTATCCCCATGTGAGGTCGTCTGATTCTCCACTGGCAATAAGAGCCTTCCACCATGTCTTTGCGTGGTCCTTCATCTTCAGAGGTGCGAACTTCACCTTTTGAGTGCTACTAAAACCTCATAGGTCAAAGTAGGTCTCAAGCTGGTCAATCCAAGAATTCTGCTTCTCGGCATTGATCACCCCATCATATATGGGTATGTCAACCTTAGCTTCCACCTTGAAAGATCCAACAACTAAGGATGTGTTGGCGAGGTCGTCGGCGTTGTGGTCATCTTCGTCTGACCTGCGCAAGCCTTCCCTAATCTTCACACCCATAACTTTCCTTTTGAAGCATCAACTTCAGAAGGTATAGCCATGGCCTGCTGCTTAATCCAAGAAAGCACGGTATCCATGTCAATGGAGAGTTTAGCCACTTGTTCAGCTAGGTTAGCTTGAACGGAGGTATCTTCAGACATCTTCGGAGATGCAACTGTAGGTGCCGTTGAATTATCACCCACGGGATTTTGCTGGAGGTTTTGTAACCTTGGCGAGTCTTCACCATGCACAGGACAGGATAGTTGCTCTGATACCAACTTGATTCAATTGAGATATAGACGCTCTTTGTCTATGTTCGATCAGATGCTAATACACGGAATAAGGGATCTTACTTGGAATTACTAAAACCCAAGTGATAAAAAACACAGTTCAAAGATAGCACAACTCTTTATCGAAAAGAGGGATCTTTTACATGTCGAACGTAAGGACACACTCGCCTACATCGATCCATGAACTATAAGGTCTATGCCTATGTGTTAGATGATCTAGACTCGATCCTATTACACAGTATTTATAGTCCGATCGATTGAGATTGTATCAGACTCAGACTCGACTAAACCTAATCGTATTAGACTTAGCTATATAGATATTGATCGGAATAAAATCCGACCAGACAGAGAGATCGAATTCTTTACGTATTCGACCTGAAGATCCACCTGGATCAATCTATTTTTCGTGCCACTTCTTTGTGTTGTCCTTATAAATCAAGGCACTTTTGTAGAAATTGTTCCAAAGCTCTTTCAGTTCATGCAATTTAAGGCTTTGCCTTTGCCCCACTTTGTCAAAGTCCCAATTGAGTTCTTTTAACGCCCATAACGTCCTGTGTGACAATTCAATAGGAAAATGGCAATTCTTACCAAATAAAATTTTGTAAGGCATCATACCTGGAAGAGTCTTGAATGCAGTGCGATATGCCCAAAGAACACCGAAAAGTTTGAGTGCCCAATCCATACGAGACGGTGCCATCACCTTCTGCAAGATCGTCTTGATTTCTCTGTTCAAGACTTCAACCCATCCACTTATTTGAGGGTGATATGCAAGACAAACTTTATGAATAACCCCATATTTCATTAACAGTTTCTAAAATTGGTAATTAGTGAAATGCGCACCACCATCACTAATTACTGCTTGCGGTATACCAAATCGAAGAAAGATGACTGTTTTGAAAAGCTTGATGACATGTTTTGATTCATTTGTTGGTGTATCAACCCATATAATCTACTCCTCATACATCAAAAAGGTCAATTTCAAGAATGTTTATTAAGGGCATTTCATGTCTTTTACTCAAATTTCTAGAACATTGGCAAGGATCGCATTTTTGCACAAAGTCGTAAGCATCTTTAAATAAAGAAGGCCAAAACAAACCTGATTGCAATACCTTAGCCGTTGTTTTTGAAGCTCCGGCGTGTCCACCACATGGAGATGAATGACAATGTTCAAGAACACTTTGCATCTTGTGGTCGGGCATGCATCGTCGAAAGATGTTGTCAATTCCCTTGTTGAAAAGGTTTGGATCGTCGCAGTAGTAGAGTCGGATGTCATGGAGAAAGCACTTTCGTTGTCTACTCATCAACCTTGGAGGAAGTTCATGATTATATAAATAATTTGCATAATCAGCATACCATGATACTTGTTGAATCAAGTAAAGGTGCTCGACTGGTAAAGCGTCATTGATGTGAACGTCGGCGGTGCCGGTGAAGAGTCGCGAAGCATGATCAGCGACGACATTCTTAGCACCTTTCTTATCTTTGATCTCCAAATCAAATTCCTGCAGTAGCAGGATCCATCGTGCAAGTCATGGCTTGATTTCTGTCTTAGTCAAAAGATACTTAAGAGTAGCATGATCAATACGCATGATAACTATTGAAACAATTAAATATGGATGAAATTTGTCTAGGGCATATACTGCAACAATCAATTCTTTTTCAATCGTAGTGTAATTACTTTGAGCATCATCCAAAGTTTTGCTTACATAGTATATAGCATGTAAAACCTTATTTGTGCTTTGCCCCAGAACAACACCAATTGCATAATCACTAGCATCACACATCAATTCAAAAGGTTCATTCCAATTTGGAGGTTGTATGATGGGAGAAGTAGTTAATGCAAGTTTCAATTAATTAAAGGCATCAAGACATTTTTCATCAAAATCAAAAGGCGCATCTTTACCAAGCAAATGAGTGAGAGGTTTAGCAGTTTTGGAAAAATCCTTAATGAAATGATAGTAAAAACCTACATGTCCCAAGAAACTGTGTATGCCCTTCACGTTGGTTGGTTGTGGAAGACTTGCTATGACGTCGATTTTTGCCTTGTCGACTTCAATCCCTCGTTTAAAAATCACATGGCCAAGTACCATGCCTTCTTGAACCATGAATTGGCACTTTTCCCTATTTAGCACAAGGTTAACTTCTTCGCACCTGCATAAGACTCGAGAAAGATTTTTTAACAAGTATTGAAAGAGTAACCATAAACGCTAAAATCATCCATGAAGACTTCCATTATTTCTTCGATTAAATCTGAAAATTAGCCATCATACATCTTTGAAAGGTTGTAGGCGCATTACATAACCCAAACAACATTCGCCAATAGGCAAAAGTACCAAAAGGACATGTAAACATCATCATATCTTGATCACTGGGATGAATTGGGATTTGAAAGAACCCCGAATACCCATCAAGAAAACAAAAATATGCATGTTTAGCCAATCTTTACAACATTTGATCAATGAAAGGTAATGGAAAGTGATCCTTCCTAGTGGCGCTATTCAATTTACGATAATCGATGCACATATGCCATCCAGTAACAAGTCTAGTAGGGATCAACTCATCATTAGCATTCTTAACCACAGTCATACCTCCTTTCTTTGGAACCACATGAACAGGACTAACCCAATTACTATCAGAAATAGGATAAATGATACTCGCATCTAATATTAGAAATTTTAGCTTTTACAGTTTCCTTCAAGTTTGGGTTTAGTCTACGTTGACGCTCAACGGAGGTTTTAGTTTCATCAACTAGAGAGAACGTATGCATGCAAATTGGAGGGCTAATCCTTTTGATATCATCAATTGAATAACAGAGAGCATTGCTATGCACACGAAGTAAAGAAATCAATTTTTCTAGTTGCGAATTGGTCAAGTCTGAATTAACAATTACATGTTGCATCTCATCATCATCCAAGAACACATATTTCAGCGAGGAAGGAAGAGTTTTAAGTGTAGGTTTACTTAGCTTTTCCTTACCTGTGACGTCGAAATCCGAGATGTCCTATTTGGATGGTTCTTTTGTTGGCTCGTCTTCATTTTGTTTGCCTTCTTCTCTGCTGTCCGTTTTTTCATTTTTGAATATTTCATCTGTTCCTTCTCCAAAAGTGAGTCGAAGTGGCAACTCCTCTTCTAGGATTTCTTCTAGGTCATCCACGCTGCAAATTTTCTCTTCATACATAGGGCAGTCAACAAGTTTAGACATTTTAAACAAAATTTTCTCCTCCCCTATGCGGAAAGTAATTCGTCCCTCACAAACATCAATGAGGGCACCTAGTGTTTGGAGCATTGGTCGTCCCAATATAATAGGTATAGCAATATCCTCATCCATATCAAGAATGACAAAATCAACTGGAAGATAAAATTTACTGACTTGAAGAGGCACATCTTCCAGGATTCCTTTCGGATGCTTCACCAAATGATTGGCAAGTTGTAGAACCATGCGAGTAGGTTTGATCGCACCCATGCTCAAACATTGTGCAATGGTGAGAGGCATCACACTAACGCTTGCGCCTAGGTTGCAAAGAGCTCGATTTTTGTGTACTGGACCTATGTTGCAAGGGATGGAGAAACTCCCTTGATCCCGTAGCTTTACTGGCATCCAGTTCTGCATTAAAGCACTACAATTCTAGGTCAAAGCAACAGTTTGAAATTCACTCAAATCCCTCTTCTTAGTAAGAATGTCTTTCAATAATTTTCCATAAGAAGCATTTGAGTTACTAAATCAGTAAAAGGCATAGTCACATTAAGCTTTCTCAAGATTTCCACAAACTTTTCAAATTGCTTATTGATTTTCGCTTTTACGTACCTTCCTGGGAAAGGTGGAGTTGGATTATAAATACGTGTTACCTGATTTTCTCTACTTTTCTTTTCTTTTGGTTTGGCTTCCTTGTCGTCATCCTTTGCCGGCGGTAATGGTACTTCCTCGATTTCGCTTGCCGGCGCCAGTTCAGTTGGTGGTGTTTGTTCTGGTAGCTTTGTTCCACTCCTTAAGATCACTGCATTAGAAACAAGAGGGTTAGAACAAGCTATTGAATTAATTTGTTCAGAATTGTGAGGATTGATTTGTTGAGAAGGAAGAGGGTTATCGTTTTTCGGTGCAGGATTTGCCAACTATGCGATTTGAGTCTCGAGCATGCGGACGTGAGTCGATATGGAGTCTATCTTTTGGCTCATGGACGTCTTCTCTTTCTCTTGATTTGCTAGAAATTTCTCTAGCATGCACTCCATGTTCTACTGCTCGTGTTGTCATTGGTGTCGCGGTCAATAAGGTTGTTGATTTTGTGGTTGGAATGGTGGCCTTTGAGCCTGATATGGGGGATTTTGTTGATGTAATTGCTGCTATTCAAAACTTGGTTGTTGGCGTTGAGGTTGCTGATTTTGTCCTAACTATGCAAAATTTTGATTGTTGCGCCATCCAGAGTTATACAAATTAGGAAAAGCATTACCTTGCCATTGTTGCATGCCCAGAAAAGTGTTTGCCTGCTCCATGGATGGGTTAAATTGGCATTCATGGCCATAGTGGCCTTGTACGCCACACAGTTCACATATAGGTGTAATCGCATTAACAGATGAAGTAGCAGATGATCCAAGAATAGACAATTTATCTATTACAAGTGCTACCTGTTCGGCCAATTGCGATATTACACTTACATCTATGTTGTTGGTCGGAGTTTGCTGAGCAGCTAGTTCGGTTCCCCATTATGTTTAGTTTTGAGTTATACCTTTGATGAGGTCATATGCTTCTCCTATAGTTTTATTCGTTAGTGCGCCGCCTACTGCGGCGTCTACAGCCATCCATGAATTATAGTACAATCTGCTGTAAAACGTTTGAACTACAAGCCACTTCTTTAGTCCATGATGCGGACATTTGCTCAATAAGTCCTTGTACTATTTCCAAGCATCGTAAAGTGATTCGCCTACCTACTGAGAAAGAGATGCAATCTGGTTGCGAATATAAATAGTTTTCGCAGGAGGGAAAAACTTATCAAGAAAAGCTCGTGAGAGTTCATCCCAAGTAGTAATCGACACAGGAGGAAGAGTGTATAGCCATGCCCTCGCCTTCTCGCGAAGCGAGAAAGGAAAGTGCCTCAAAAGAAGTGCATCCGGTGTTACTCCATGAATCTTGAAAGTATCAAAATGCTCAAGAAACATGTGCAGATGTAATGATGGATCTTCAGCGGGAAGACTGTTGAACTGATTTTTTTTGAACCAAATTTAAAAGGGCAGGTTTTATTTCAAAGTTATTTGATTCAATCGGTGGTCTAAGAATACCTAATTGCAACCCATGCTAAGTAGGATTGCATAATCCTTGAGTCTCTTTTGATCCCCCATTTATGGTTGTTCTTTGATGTCTTCAAAAGTTTACGAGTTTTCCCCCAATCTTACCTACCTTGCCTCGTACCGAAGTCGGCGCGCGGTTTTGACAAGTTTGTCTGAGCTATCCAGATTTGCACTACTTCCCTGAAAGGTTAGTGGCGCAAAGAAAAGAAGAAAAAGAAAAAGAAAAATAGAAGCAAGATTGAGAAGTGAGACTGACTTATATCAGCAAAAATTAATCTAAAAAGATGAATTACCATTGTTCCCTGACAATGGCACAAAAAACTTGATCGCACCCAAAGGGCCATGATTGTGTAATAACCACAAGTGAATGGTTGAACATTGAGCACTTGAGGGTCAAATTCCCCGAGGAACAAGCGTCTTCATCTTTCTATCTTAATAGATCACTGATTAAGTCTAAATGAGTTGGGGGTTTGTTGTTCTACAACTAATTCTACTACTAAACTCCGGTGCAGCGGTCAGAGGATCATTACCATTGTTATGTTTGGTGAGAGCCTCTCTCCTGTTTAGGATCCTGCATCAAAGCACTAAGGATTCAAGAACTCCCCTAAATTCTTGCTAAGGCTCAATTGTTACATCTGTTGCCAAAACAAGAATTTAGTTTTTTTTAAAGGAAGAAAACATCAGGAAATAACTCCAAAACTTGAGATCAAGACTGAGGAAGAATCACGCCTTTCAGATTAGGTCATCCCTAACCCTAGAAGGGATCTACTAGCAAAAAACCATAATAATACAGAAATAATAATAATAATTAAATAAGAACTCACTTGATTGCTTGAAAATTGAATTGGTCATCTTTGCTAGCATATAAAAGTAGGAAAAATAGAGAAGGGGGATCTACTAAGAAAACTATCTAAAGAGCATGAAAAGCATGCCTAATTTAAGCCAAAAGCTTCTTATTTATAGTACATGGGTTAATGTGCCCAAAAATAACTCCTTGACCTATAGGAGACGAAGTCTGACTTCAAACAGTGCGAGAACGGATAAATCTGAGTCAAAATCCACTAGATTCGACCAGTTCTGATCAAATACGACTAAAACTGACCAAATCTGGCTAAAATCAACCAAATCTAACCAGTTCTAGTCAAACCCGACTAAAACTGACCAAATCCGACCAGTCCTAGTCAAAATCGATTAAAACCGACCAAATTCAACCAGTAAAAGCCACCAAAATCGAGTCGAACACGACCAGGACACGTGGCATGTTTCTGGCCAAACATGTGTTGTGACTGAATTCGATCAGGGCACATTTTCTACCAGGTGTTCGTATTCGACTGTGACTATTTTCGACTACATGCTCATGTTTGATTAGGTCTCTTTCTTGCATAGTTGTGTTTGACCAGGTGTTTTATCTGAAGAATATTCGACCATGGCTCTTTTGCTGTCCAGTTTAGGTTTCTAGTCGAATTTGGCCCAAACGAAGTCAAAATCTTCTCAAATTTTGTAGGTTTGGTCCTTGAAACATGGAAAACACAGTCGTGAAAGCAATTTGTAAAAACATTATAAAATTATGCATAAAATGTCGTATCAAAGGAGTTTTTAGCATGATTTTGCACATTTGTGATACTAAACCTTGGGTAAAAATGCTACCAATTTAGCACTTATCACATTGGTCGAAAGTCCAATTAGGATCTTGATCGAATTGCAACTTTGCCTCTTGTCGAAATTGCAACTTAGATCTTGAGATCTTGTCTTAATCAAATGTTGCCCTCAGGTCAAATCGGTGCACTAGGCTTTGATCGGTTGCTGCCCTTAAGTAAATCGGCACAACTAGTCTTGATCAATTGCTACCTTTAGGTCGAATCAGCGTGGTTGGTCGTTGGCTAAAAGACTTATCGGTTTCGACCGAAAATACAAGTTGATCTTAATCGCATTGCAGTTTTGGATCTCTATCTGAAAGAAACTTATTGGTTTCAACCGAAAACATAAATTGATCTTGATTGCATTGCAGTTTTGGATCTCTGTCCGAAAGCAACTTTGGTACCAACGACCAAGGGCATCCACCCTCCCTATGCAATGCATGATGCACATTTATGCATATGCACATGAGCAAGACTCACCTATGGCAACCTTCACAAATTGCAGAGGGGAAAAGAGAACATTCTTGGTTGAACAGAAGAAGCTCCTAAGGCCGCCAAATATTTGTGTCTAGTTCAAAAGCCTTCTTCTTAGCCTGGAAAGATGAACACCCCCTCTATTTATAGAAACTCTGGGTTGGTTGCAACCATCCAACAACCAGAGATATTCAAAGGATTTGAATTCAAAAAAGAGATAAATACTATTATTAAATAATTAACAGATAATTTCAGTATTTATCCTTATCCTGTTCGAGCTTGGGCTGAATGTCGGTGCGACCAGACCCTAGTTTTATTTGAATCCAACCAAACCAATTCAGTTCAATTTTGACCTGACCTAATCAAGTTTTGACTCGACCAGTGGGGTTTTGACCAGGTTTTAATTACTTTCAACAATGTATTCTATTTTTTTTATTTCCGTGGTCATATGGGATTTTTCTGATGAATTTTATTACAAAAATTTGTCAAACATGTGGTCTACCACTATAGTAACTTAGAAGAAAGGCTCATCCTTCAGACACATCATAGGGATGTACCATGAGCAATTATCAACTAGGCACTTGACAGCTTACAAGTCCGAATTTAACTTAACCACCCATCTATGCCAACTATACCAGAACAGGGACAATCCTGTGGGATTAAGGACACTAATGGAGATGAGGACATGCTGTACCAGGTACCAAATAATCATGTTAATATCATATTTGGTGGTTCTTCATCTTATATCTCTAAGTGTCACTTTAAGTCTATTTACCGAGAGGTAAATAATATTGAAGCTCCCCCTAGAGAGCCTCAATTCCCCCACTGGTTGGAGACTTCCCTCACCTTCAGCCAGGATGACTTCCCTAAGGGACTATCGGACCACGGTAACTCCCTCTAGTTATTTCCTCAACTATTACCAATGCTAAAGTGGGAAGAGTATTGGTCGATGGAGGAAGTTCTCTCGACATACTTTTTGCAAAAGCACTTGACGAGATACAAATATCCCATTCAAAAATTAAACCAGTGGTTCACCCATTGTTCGGGATAATACCTGGTCCTTCGATGATGCCTATCGGTCAGATTGTACTGCCCGTGACACTCGGGGGACCAGAGAACTTTTGAACAAAATTAATTACTTTTGATGTAATTGATTTTGATTTAGCGTACAACGCTATTTTTGGTAGGCCTTTGCTCGTTAAGTTTATGGTGGCAACACATTATTCTTATCAATGCATCAAAGTACCAGGACCAAAAGGCATGATCACTGTTAGAGGTAGTCAAAATACAGCTCTAACATGTGATCGAATATCCCTATAATTGGTCGACCAACTTCCCCTTTGGGATGTCAAGGTTGCGACCAAGAAACCAGATGCGGTCAAGGTAACTCCACGATCAGATGAAAAACTCAAACATGTTTCTTTATTCCCAGATGACACGCCTAGAACCATTCGGATTGGGTCGGGACTAGATGAAAAATAGAAACTTGTGCTCATTACTTTCCTCTGAGCTAACATAGATGTGTTTGCGTGGAAACCATTTGATATGCCTGGAGTCCCAAGGGATGTAATCAAGCACAGGCTTGCAATTCGGCCTAGACAGTGACCAATAAAGCAAAGGCTCAGACTCTTTGCTCCTGATCGACAAGAAACCATCCGTACAGAGTTAGATAAACTCTAGGAGGTTGGTTTCATTCATGAAGTGGACCATCCAGAATGGCTCACGAACCTGGTCATGGTCTTGAAATCTAATGCTAAATGGCACATGTGCGTCGATTATACGAGTCTTAATAATGCCTACCCGAAGGATGATTTTCTCCTTCCCCGCATCGATCAGTTGGTCAATTCAACAGCGGGTTGCGAACTGATGAGTTTCCTAGATGCCTATTCAGGGTACCATCAAATTAGCATGGCAGAAGTACATGAAGAGAAAACTACCTTCATCACACCATTTGGCACCTACTGCTACATCAAAATGCCATTTAGTCTCAAGAATGCTAGTTCCACATACCAGTGCTTGATGCAAAAGACCTTTCTTTCTCAATTGGGAATAATTTAGAAACTTATGTTCATGATTTGGCTGTAAAGAGCTTAAAAAACTCTAGTCATGTAAATGATCTCACTGAGACTTTATGTAACTTGAATAAATATGAAATCAAGTTAAATCCTAGAAAGTGCTCTTTTGGAGTTTCTTCGAGTAAACTTTTAGATTTTCTTGTTTGTGCGAGAGGCATTGAGGTTAATCTTGAGAAAATCCGGGCCATTGAACAAATGCGATCTCCTTCGACCATGAAGGAGGTACAAAGCCTAACTAGTCGAATGGCCTCCTTGAGTTGTTTCATCTCACGGTTGGGTGAATGTGGATTACCTTTGTTTAAGATTCTATGTAAGCACAATGGTTTTCACTGGTCGGGTGAAGCCAAAAAAGCTTTTCAAGAAGTCAAAGCATATTTAACAAGTGCTCTAGTTTTGGTTTCCCCAATTACAGGAGAGGCATTGTTCATCTATTTGGCAACTACCCCTCATGCGGTCAGTGCTATTCTGGTCACAGAGAGGGAAGGTGTGCAACGACCAGTTTATTACGTAAGTGAAGTACTTAATGGGCCAAAGGAGCATTACCCTGAGGTCCAAAAGTTTCTTTACGCTCTCATAATGGCTTCCCAAAAGCTATGACATTACTTTCAAGCACACAAGATTTTCGTGCCCTCGAGTAGCAATTAAATCCCAAATTCTTGCAGATTTTGTGGTCGAATGGACTAATCCCGAACCACCTACGCAAGAACCAGAGGATTTAGAAAATACCAACCACTGGACGATGTATTTTGATGGCTCTCGAAGTTTCTCAAACTCGGGGGCTTGAGTAGCCTTAATCACGCCCCAAGGTGACCAACTCTAGTATGTCATATAAATACACTTTGCTACTACCAATAATACAGCAGAGTATGAAGGTCTTCTAGTCGGGCTTCAAGAAGTCAAATTCCTCAGAGTCCATCGATTAGTGGTGAGGGGAGACTCACAGTTAGTCGTAAACCAGATAAATAAGGAATACAGCTATTTCAATGAGACAATGGCTCTGTACCTAGACAAAGTGAGGAAATTGTAAAAACACTTTAGAAATTTTGAAGTCCAATTTGTTCCACGAAGAGACAATATTATCACAGACCAATTGTCAAAAATTGGTTCCTCACGTGCATCCACTCCGGCAGGAGTGTTCATTGAATACTTAAAATAGCCCTCAATTGCGACCATCGCAGAGGCATCAGAGGCGATAACTAATGTCGCCGCCCTCGAGCAGGAAGCAAATTGGATTTGACCATTGAGAATCTATCTTGCTCATGGGACCTTTCCCGATGATGAAACCGAAAGTGATCAATTAGTTAGAAAAGCACGCATGTACAGACTGGTCGAAGGAACCCTATACAGAAAAGGTGCTCAAGGAGTCCTAATGTGTTGTATGCCTCAAGAAGATGGAAAATCCCTTCTGAGAGAAATTCATGAAGGCATGTGTGGTGCACATGCATCCTATCGGACGCTGGTCGGAAAAGCTTTTCGACAGGGTTATTACTGGCCTTCGGCACTTAATGATGCCATGCAATGGTCAAAGCATGCCCACAGTGTCAATTTCACACTCGGCAAGTTCATCAGCCAACATATGCTCTTCAAACTATTCCCTTAACCTGGCCATTTGCCGTATGGGGAATAGATATTGTTGGCCCTATGCCCCAAGCGGTCAATGGATACATGTTTATGTTCGTAGCCATTGATACGTTTACCAAATGGATTGAGGCTGAACCCGTCCAAACCATAACCGCCCCTGCCGTGAAAAAGTTCTTTCATAAGAACATTGTGACACGATTTAGTGTTCCAAGTCGTCTCATTACAGAGAATGGATCCCAGTTTGTTAGTAGTATTTTTCTAGAATATTGTGACGACATCAGGACAAAAATCTATTTTGCTTCCGTTGCTTATCCGCAGAGCAATGGTGCAGTCGAACGTGCCAACGGGCAGATAATACAAGGGGCTAAGAAACGTGTTTTTGACCACCTTACGGTGGCTTGGGTAGACGAACTCAACTCTATTCTATGGGCATTGCACACTACGTCCAGTAGGGCTACAGGCGAGATGCCTTTCCAACTGGTTTACGGTGTAGAAGCCATGTTGCCAATTGAAATTCAAATTAGCTCTACTTGTGTGGATCACTTAGATATTATAAATCAAAGTGAAAAACGCGAAGATGAAATTACTCTTATTGAAGAGAAGCGTAATCGAGCACTAATTCGATCAGCAACATATTTACAAACTTTGCATAAATATCGCAGCAAAAGGGTGCGACCATGTAGCCTTCACGTGGGAGACTTGGTTTTAAGAAAAATCCAAAACCAGTCTGATCGCAACAAATTCTCCCCTCAGTGGGAAGGGCCCTACACTGTAATCTCACTACCACGACTAGGATCAGCTCGATTAGCTATGGATAGGGGTGTAATCGGATCGAATTCGGTCGGATAGTAGTCATACCAAATCCAAATCCTATTAAATTTAATCGAATTCGAATATACTCGGATTCGTGAGACTAGGTGGCAGCAGGGAGGCAACATGGATGCGGGAGGAGGAGGCGGCTGTGGGAAGAGGAGACTGCGGTGGGGAGAAGGAGGCAGCCGCTGGGAGGAGGAGGCCGCGGTGGGGAGGCGGCCGCTGGAGGAGGAGGCGGTCGCGGGGAGGAGGAGGGCCACGGGAGGAGGAGGCCGCGGCGAGGAGGAAGCCGGAGAGGAGGCGGCCACCGCGGGAGGAGGAGACCGCGAAGGAGGCCGCGACGGTGGGGACGGAGCGGGGACGAGAGGAGGTGGCCGGGGGAAGAAGAGGCCGTGGAGGAGGAGGCCGCGATGGGGAGGAGGCTGCGGGAGGAGGAGGAGGTGGCCGTGGCGGCGGGGGCAGGGTGGGGACGAGAGGAGGAGGCCGCGGGAGGAAGAGGCCGCGGCTGGGAGGAGGAGGAGGAGGCGGCGGCGGCGGGGATGGGGCGGGGATGAGGCGGCAGCGGGGATGGGGTGAATGGGGGTCGGACAGGGGAGGCGGCGGTGGGACAGGTCGGGGACGAGGAAGAGGTAGCGGTGCTGACGCACAGGAGAGAGGAGGAGATTTGGGCTAAAATGAAAACCTAAAATCTAAAGGGATGCGGATATTATTCGAATCCAAATCCGAATCCGAATCCGAGAAAATAATCGGATATATATCTGAATCCGAATCCGATTATATAGTCGGATATTCGAAAAGACATCCGAATCCGATTTTTTCGGATTCGATATCCGGATTATCCGATTACATCCGAATCCGATTACACCCCTAGCTATGGAAGATGGAAGAATTTTATCAAACGCCTGGAACATCGACCAATTACGTAAATTCTATGTGTAAGTTTTTCCATTTCCATTTCAATTTCTTATTTAATAAGTACTTTTTTAACTATTTATTATAGTTGTATTCTCATTTTCAGCCTTATTCTTTTCTCGAATCACGCCCGGGGGCTGGTGACGAGGATTGTTACCCGAGCTAGTTTGAAATAATGCACATTTGGTTCAAGATGGATTCGAACTAGATGAGTGTTTGAAGATCCACTGTTATGGTCTCAGATGACCTGAGAAGCGCAGACACAAGAATGACTTATGGTCACAGGCTTTGCGCGATCATGAGATCGCAGACGTTACGGGATCAGGAGGCCGCAGACAATGTGCGGTCAAAAGGTCGTTGACTATCCTCGACCAGAGTAACTCGGGATTGCTTAGCTCTGCAACAGGCATATCGCCAGGATAGTGATGATTCTTCCATGTATGAAGACAACTGCCAAGAGGTAAACATGTGCGGTTATCCCTTGATTGCACGTGTTAAGCCTGCGTGGGAGTTAAGTGCGGTTACCAAAACTGCGCTTCTACAACCGTTCAAAACCGTCGTGCATTGGCGCCCTTTTGACCGGTATAAAAGGGTGAGAAAATGTACAAGAAGAAGGGAGATCGGAGACGACGACAGATCAAGCACAAGCTTTCATAAGTTAGTTTAGTGGTTTTTAGACAACACAGAAAAGATCTTCGCCTGTGATGATCTTTTCTCCAACTTTGTAAACCTTTTTTCATACATAGTGAAATCACAACAGGACGTAGGGCTGTTACTCCTACCATCGAGGGCCCGAACCTGTATAAATCTCTTTGCGCCCCAACAGACATTGCTCATCATCCCTTTCCGGAGGAACACTTTGAAAGGCCTCACAACTCACAAATTCTGCATAAGATCGACTAAGGACCTCGAGTCCGAATCGTCGACAGCTGGCACCCACTATGGGGCCTTTCTCAAGGCGTTCTTTTTCTATCCGGAGGTTCGGTGAGCCATGTCTGGGGCATATGATTCCGAGAACGACTTTGATCTCGAGGATTATGCCCACATACAGATGCCTTCACCTAGTGATCCTGTTCCAATGGAGGAAACCGGAGGCGAAGACGTCCCAAAGGTTGATTCGACCACTCAGGTCATGTCTATCGACCAAAAGACAATCGACACATAACTGGAACCCAATGTTGTTTTTACTGCGTTAGGGATTGAATTCGGCCCATCGCACGACCCTGCTGAGGGTAAAGGCGATGTTGATCAGGAATTTAGTCTGGGGAGGTTTGATCCTGATAACCTCCATCGTCTTTTTGATTTTGAGTCCGGCTCGGAACAAACAGAAATGTTCTCTTCATCGGCGACCTCGTTCCCTAGGCAATTCGCTGCCTTATCGGAAGAAACGCCCGATCAGCAGACCGCCAGGGAAGAACAGGAGTGCAAGCAGAAAGAAGAGGAAGAGCGCAGACAAAAGGAGGATCAAGATCGCTAGCAGCAAGATAATGAGCTCCGCAAAATAGCCCTAGAGGCTCTACAAAATGTGCAAGCTCGTTACGATGCTGCTCCTAGTGCCTCCCGTCGTCCGCATGGTCGCAGACACGACCACACACCTTCTTTACCCCCGGGACATTTACCGGCGGACGAGGAGACGATGACACTTGGCGCACCCAGGAGGAGCACTCATGGCCGGCTTCGATCCATCGCAGAGGTCCTGCGTAATTTTCCTCCTACTATCACAGATGCGCAGAAACCAGCTTTCGCCAGAATCCTGACGGAGAGGTTAGACGAGGTCGCATCCGAGGCGACCCCGACGGCCTCTTCTCGATCGGCGATGTGTTCCCATGAAAGAGAATACTCTAACTCTAGTTCTGGTAGACGGAATCGGCCACCACTAGTTCCGTCTCGGCATGACAAAGCCAGACGGGTGGGAAATTCTCTTGATCGGGAACGAATTCCTGTCCACTCTCGCCTGGGGCCACGTGTGGTGTCTCCTTCGCGTGAGGTCGCCCAAGATCAGGTCGAGAGTCGCAGATCTCTCCATGGTCCTTATGTTGGTTGTAAAGCTTTCTCGTCCGGCCTTCGTGCGGTCATTTGGCCAGATAAGTTTAAACCAGGGGCTATTGAAAGATTTGACAGAACTCAGAATCCATCGGAGTTCCTTCAAATTTACATCACTGCTATTCAGGCAACAGGTCGCGATGACTGTGTCATGGCCAACTATTTACCTACAATCCTCGAGGGACCGGCAAGAACCTGGCTATTCAATCAGCCCGAGGGTTCGATATATAACTAGGAAATTTTGTGCGATGCCATCCTCAACAATTTCCAGAATTGTTCTCAGAAGCTGAAAAAAGAGGATGACCTCCATCGACTACGACAAACATCGACCGAAACTCTTCGTCAGTTTGTCAAAAGATTCGTCAGGGTGAGAAATACCATCCTGAACATATCTGATAATTCCGTTATCAGGGCGTTTAAACACGCCATTCGATATCAGAGGTTTACCGAGGATTTGCTCATCCACCCCCCTCGATCAGTAGCCGATCTTTTTGATAGGGCTGATCGATATTCTGACGCGGCCTAGGCCGTTGAGGGGAATCGAATAGTGGACCAAGGAAACTTACCGCCTCAACCAGGTCTCAAGGACATAAAGAGAGAGGATTCGAACAAGAAGCCGGAATCTTCATCAGGCGGGAAGTCAAAGAAATAAAAAAGGAGTCGAACTGGACAATATCGAGGTCGTAGTCGTAGAGAAACCTCCGTCGACTAAAGGTAACAAATCTTCGTTTAAAAATAAAACTGCTTCTGGTGGTCGCAGTGCCGACCAACCAGAGAAGTCGACTAACCCACAGGAAGGCAAGAGATGGTGTCCACTCCACAACTCTGCAGGCCATGACCTCAAGAATTGCCGGAGTTGGTTGAAGCAATTAGATGACTTCTACCAGGGGATCGGACCAATGCCGACCTTGTCACCAATAGAACAGACTTGCGGACTAAGAGACGCCAGCGGGGACGAAGAGATGTCCTACTAGGTACCTCGTAATCATGTCAATATCATTTTCAGAGGTTCGTCCTCTTTTGTTTCTAAACGACAATTTAAAGCTTTTTACTGAGAGGTGAACCAAGCGGAGACTCCCCTTGGAGAACCTCAGTACCTCCATTGGTCGGATACTCCTTTGACGTTTGATCGCTCCGATTGCCCCGTGGGGCTCACTCGACCATTGAGGCTACCCTTGGTCATTACCCCAATTATCAGCAATGCGAGAGTTGAAAGGGTCTTGATCGATGGAGATAGTTCCTTGGACATTTTATTGGTCAAGGCACTGGACAAGATGCAAATTCCTTGTTCGAAAATCAAACCCATAATTCATCCGTTTTATGGGATAATTCCTGGTCCCTCTATGATGCCACTGGGACAGGTGGTGCTCCCGGTCACGCTGGGCGAACCAGATAACTTCCGAACAGAATTAGTTACATTCGATGTAATTGATTGTGATTCGGCTTATAACACAATCTTTGGCAGGCCAACTCTCACTAAATTCATCATGGCTATGCACTACGCTTACCAGTGCGGCAAGTTGCCTGGCCCCAAGGGCGTTATTTCGGTCTGAGGCAGTCGCAACGTGGCATTGATGTGTGATCGATTGTCCCTGGAGATGGTAGATCAGCTTCCCCTCCGAGAAGCCCAGATTGCCACAATGTCTACTGATATGATCAAAGCTGCTCCTCGACAAGATGAAACATTAAAATTGGTTCCGTTGTACCCAGATGATCCATCTAGGACAATTCGGGTTGGATCAAGCCTGAATGAAAAATAGGAACTCGAGCTCATTACTTTCCTCCGAGCTAATGCAGATGTGTTTGCATGGAAACCATCCGATATGCCCGGTGTCCCAAGGGAGGTAATTGAGCACAGGTTAGCAATTCGACCTGGACAGCGACCAATAAAGCAGAAGCTCAGGTGTTTTGCTGTTGATCGGCAGGAAGCCATCCGAGAGGAGTTAGATAAGCTCCAAAAGGCCGGATTTATTCGCGAAGTCGATCATCTGGAATGGCTCGCAAATCCGGTCATGGTCCGTAAGTCAAATGGCAAGTAGCGCATGTGCGTCGACTTCACCAGCCTAAGTAGTGCCTGTCCGAAAGGATGATTTTTCCCTTCCCCGCATCGACCAGCTGGTCGATTCTACTGCGGGTTGCGAACTGATGAGTTTCCTGGATGCTCACTCAGGATATCATCAAATTAGCATGGCGGAAGAAGATGAAGAGAAGACTGCCTTTATCACACCATTCGGCACCTATTGCTACGTCAGAATGCCGTTTGGTCTCAAGAACGCTTGTTCCACGTACTAGCACTTGATGCAAAAGACCTTTCTTTCTCAGATGGGGCGTAAGCTTGAAGCTTATGTAGATGACCTGGTTGTAAAAAGCTTAAAAAGTTCATCTCATTTAGACGATCTTGCTGAAACCTTCTGTAACTTGAATCGATTTGGAATAAAATTAAACCCGGAGAAATGTTCTTTCAGGGTTCCGATGATCAGGACTATCGAACAAATGAGGTCTCCCTCGACCATCAAAGATGTTCAACGCCTGGCAGGTCACATGGCGGCATTAAGCCTATTCATAGCACGATTGGGTGAAAAGGGACTACCTTTGTTCAAAGCTCTACGCAAACACCCTAATTTTACTTGGTCCGATGAGGCCGAGAAAGTATTTCAGGAGGTCAAAGCATATTTTTCCACTCCGCCGGTCTTGGTTTCTCCCAATAAAGAGGGACCATTGCTCCTTTACTTGGCAGCCACACCTTACACGGTCAGCGCTATATTGATCGCAGAAAGAGAAGGTGTGCATAAACCCGTCTACTACGTAAGCGAAGTACTTCATGGTCCTAAGGAGCGATACCCTGAGGTCCAGAAAATACTTTACGCACTGTTAATGGCTTCCCGTAAGTTACGACATTATTTCCAAGCACATAAGATTACAGTGCCCTCATCTTTTCCTTTGGGAGACATTGTCTGGAATCCAGAGAAATCTGGTCAGATCGCGAAATGGACTGTGGAACTCGGAGTGTTCGACATCCATTTCACACCTCGCACCGCGGTCAAGTCTCAGATCCTAGCCAACTTCGTGGTCGAATGTACTAATCCTGAACTGCCCGTACAGGAGTCTGAAGATTTGGATGCCCCGATCATCGGACGATGTATTTTGATGGCTCTCACAGTTTTCAACACTCGGGGCCTGGAGTGGTCCTAGTCACGCCTCAGGGTGACCAACTCAAATATGTCATTCAACTACACTTTGTTGCGACCAACAACGTAGCGGAGTATGAAGGTCTTATGGCAGGGTTCCGAGCAATAAAATTCCTAGGAGTCTGTCGATTGGTGGTGAGGGGAGACTCACAGCTGGTCATAAACTAGGTAAACAAGGAGTGCAGCACCTCCGATGAGACAATGGCACATTACCTGGGGGAATTGAGGAGATTGGAAAAACCCTTCAGTCATTTCAAAGTCCAATACATCCCACGAAAGGACAACATTCTCGCAGACCAATTATCCAAAATTGGGTCCTCACGCGCATCCACCCCGGCAGGAGTGTTCGTTGAACACTTGGAACATCCTTCGATCATGACTACGACCGAGGATGATCCGGTAATAGTCTGCATTACCAACCTTGGACATGAACGAGATTGGACCCATCCATTGAGGGTCTATCTCGAACACGGGACCTTGCCCAAGGATGAAACCGAGAGAGATCGGTTAATTCGAAAAGCGCGCCTATACAAACTTATAGAAGGAGTTTTGTATAGAAAAGGTACTCAAGGAGTATTCATGCGCTGTGTGTCCCAAGAGGAAGGTAAATCCCTCTTGAAAGAAATTCATGACGGTGTATGCGGTGCGCACGCGTCATTCCGTACACTGGTCAAGAAGGTTTTCCGACAAGAATTTTACTGGCCTTCGGCACTTGATGATACCAAAAATATGGTCAAGACATGTCCTCAGTGTCAATTTCATGCGAGACAGGTCCACCAGCCTGCCTATGCTCTACAAACTATCCCTTTATCATGGCCCTTCGCTGTTTGGGGATGGATATTGTCAGTCCTATGCCACAAGCGGTCAATGGATACAAGTTTTTTTCGTAGCCATTGACACGTTTACAAAGTGGATTGAGGCCGAGCCAGTACGCAATGTCACTACTGTTGCTACACAAAAGTTCTTTCATAGGAACATTGTAACTCGATTCGGTGTTCCAAATCGTCTCATCACTGATAATGGTTCCTAATTCGCTAGCGGTATCTTTCTGGACTATTGCGACAATATTGGAACCAAGGTGTGTTTTGCTTTTGTAGCTCATCCGCAGAATAATGATGTCATTGAACGTGCCAACGGGCAAATATTGCAGGGCATCAAAAAGCGTGTTTTTGATTGCCTTAAGACACGCTCGGGGACTTGGGTAGATGAGCTCTATACCGTTCTGTGGGCACTACGTACTACTTCTAGTTGAGCTACCGGTGAGACACCTTTCCATCTGGTATACGGAGCTGAGACTGTGTTACCCATGAAAATTAGTATTGGTTCTGTGTAACGGCCCAAAATTCCTCTTTTGACCCCCTCTTTTCTCCCAGATTTTCGTTGTAGTCCGATTCTTCCAAATTCGGCTTAATTCTATTCTCTCTTCCCGATCAACTGATTTTATTCATTTGTTCAACCCTAAATCATCCCCCCGATATTTTCCTCATGTATACATATTTTTAAATTTATGGCATCATGGTTTTATGCATAAAACAATCTTTTTTTCACATAAAATGAGAGGTTTTCTAATTAAAATTTCATAAAAGAATTGATTTGATTTAAATTAATGGATCGAAAATTCTGTAAAAATATTTAATATATTTTATTTGCACAAATAACCAGGTTCCACAACTTCCCATGCACTGGCATTTTGCATTTCAGCTCTCCTATTTTCAGAAATTTCCAAACAAGCACCTAGAATTGAAAAAAACACTATTTTATGTATAATTCCACCTTTGCCCTCAACCATCCTGCAGCAAGCACAGTGTAAAGACCTGTTTACCTCAGTTGGATGCATTACATGTCAGCATTTTGCTTCTAGCACAAGCAAACATGTGAATGCCATCCTTTAAATACCTTGGCATAGCTGTGGACCAGTTGAAACTTGCTCTTCTTCTCAAGCCCTTCTGTAGAAAGATAGAAGAAACACTTAGACACGCAGAGCATTCCAAAGTTTTGCATTTGGTTGAAAAATTTCACATAAAATATATTGGGGGTGATTCGGGCTGCTCAGCCACTGTTTTGGCCGCGCTCCAGCGCCGGCCGCCGCTTCTTCGTCGCCGTTCGCCGTGCTCCGGCAACTATTTGGTTATTCAGGTTTGTCAATCTTGTTAGCCTCGTTGTTGTGCACATTTCTTTCCCCAGCATCTCGGCTGTTTGGTCGCCGTAGCTCCCGATTTGCCGCGGTTGATTTTTCTTCCACCGTCGGCCACCGTCGGCCACTTCGCCGTTCTCCTTCTTCCAGCCACTCATTGGTTACTCCGGCCATGCCATCGTCCTCCCCTCGTTCCCAGCAGCTCACCCACAAAATCCTAGCTCAAGTCGTGCACCGCCGCCCGAGAACCGCCGCCGGCGAGCTCGTCTTCCTCGCGGCCGGCCGTGCGCCACCTTCTCCAATTCCGGCCACCAAACTCCGCCATTGTTGTGTTTTCTTCCTCCCCTTGTGCTCCTCCTCCGGTTCCAACACTTCCCCGGCCTTCTCCCCTCTCCGGTGAGCTCCGGCCGAAGCCACCCATGGCCGTGCCGTGCATGCGCCCGTGCGTGGAAACCTCGCCGTGGAGCGCCCTCTTGCCGTGCCTCCTTCACCAAACCTTCTCCTCTTGCTGTGACTCCTCCGCCCTTCGAATCTCAGCCCCAGCCGCGGCCTGGATCGTCGCCGGCGAACTCTTGGCCGTGGCCATGTCCTGTGTCAGCCGACTGACACTACTACAGTGTTGTACTCTTTTTAGAATGTCAGCCGCAGCGACATGCCTTGTCGTTCTCTCCCTTCTGGACCTCCGATCAAAAATCCGATCGCGTCACTTTGTTCGTTTCACCATCAACCTTACAGATGTGTGATCATTTCTTTGATCCGCTGTCCGGATTTCCGTTTCGTTGTTTTGAGCATCTTCATCCCTTCCCTCGATTTTGTCAATTTTGTCGCAGAAGTCTCCGATCAAAGATCTGTCTGTGCCATCAGATTTGCCTCGACTCAAATCTTCCAGATCTGAAATTTTTCTTTAGATCGGAGTCCCGAATCTTGTTTTCACCTTTTTCCAGATCCGATTTTACCCAGTTTACTCTAAAATCTCGCCAAAAGTGGTTTTTCTCCGTCCGACCTACAAATCCAGATCTGTCTGATCCACCCTGCCACAAATTGTTCCTGCCACATGTTCTCCTTCAGCCACCAATTTAGAATCCTACCCTAAAACCCTATTCCGTCGTTTTCGGCCATTTTCGAAAACGAATTCCTCCGATTCTACCCTAATTATCCTGTTTTTGAGATCTTCCGCTTTTTAATCTTTTTCAGATCCGACTCCAGGGCTGCTTTACCTAGACTTATTAGGACTTAGATCTGCATTTGATAGTTTCATATTTATGCATGTTTGGTTGATCGGTGTTTCTTCGCGTTTAGAAATTGCCCGTTTAGAAGTCGAGGAGCCGCCGAGTGAAGATGTCGCTGAACACCTTATCGTGGGAAATCAAGGCAAGTCACCACCACCTTGATCATGTTGACCCCACGTTTTCCAGTTAGCTAAGTATTTTGTTATTTGAGTATTATGCATGCTAATTAGGTAAACTATGTATGTTCAAATATACCTGTTTAGCTATTGTCCTACATTGAATAGCCATTCTTGATTCTCAAGCCATGTGTATAATATTCTTGATGCCCTAGGTTAATGCTAAAGCATAACATTGGTAATATGGGTTATTCACATAAATGAGCAAAAATGGTTTTTCAAAACTAAAAATGCCTTTTTAAAATGTCTATCCTAGGGAGGAGAGGTGTGTTACTCGGAACATGGAAATATTGTGATGCTTATGATGGTGATGTGATAGCATGATAATGTTGGAAACATGAAATGTTGTGAATTATGAAAAATGTGAGTAGGGAAACTCCTCTCTAGAATAGCTTAAGGACTAACCAATTTGTGCTAAACATCCAATAACATGTTAACGTACCTCCACAAGCCTGGTATGGGATGGGCACGACCAAATAACCTTGTCGAACTATTGCCCTAGCTCTGCATAGAGTCTATAACCTAAATAATAATGTGCACTAATACTGTTCACTGGTCAGGGAGGGAAGATCCCTCTTGGCCCACTTACACTGACGACTGGGACGAGCCCAGCCGATTCGTCTGAGTGAAAGATCGTGCAACTGATGTGGTTCCAGGGCATGAGTGTTGGATGTGGTTTCCCAGCAGAAACCCCTCTTGTGTCCGCTCACTATTGGTGGAGAGGGTCTCCCACCGCGGCCCAATACTGAGTGAGGGGTAGGGTGAAGGTATGAGAGGGAAGATCCCTACAATGCTTCACAACTGTATTAGGAACACCAATCAGAGGTGGATTTTCCTTGCACGCACTGACCGGTGGTGAATCTTTTACGGGGCAGAGCTAGTGTAATTTCAAGGCAGGGTGAAAAGCGTGTTATTCTCAACTCAGTGGCGCGCTTAAAGCAGCGTGATCGAACCTGGCATAGGAGACTCATATGCTTAAAGTAGCATGTTGGGCAAAAGGCCTATGCTCGTGGTCAACGGTGGTAGTTGAGAAGTCTTGTGGGTAAAGCGGTACCCCTCTGCAGAGTTTAAAATGTATTTAAATACTCCGTGCTCCCGGATTTTGGAGTGTGTTATGGTCAATGGGTTTTATCCATGTTGTGAGGCACAAGTAGTTTTTATGAACTGTTTTATCAACTGCTTTAAATTCTACACTCTTGAACTGTTATATATATATATATATATATAAGGTAAGTTTTCAAAGAATGTTTTGAATGCTTTTCATGACTATCAACTGTTAGGTGATGAAAAAGGGTTGGAAAAGAACCTCAATCATTTCCTTGAATTCCCTATCATGTTATATATACTTGCATTTGCTAAGTGGTGATTTGTTGAGTACCCTGTACTCACCCGTGACTGAATTGTTCCATCAGAAGCTGAAGACTTCTTCGAGTTTGGTCCAAGCTTCTAGGCGTCGCATACCCCAGTCGAGCGACTGTGGGAGAAGATTAGAGTTCCGCTCCTTCCGCGCTTTGAGAAAAGTTTGAAATGTTATTTTGTACCTCGTTGTGTTATTATTGTAAGGCCTTAGTGCCGTCGTCTATGAGCCTATAATGTTGTGTATTATTTATGTATTCTGCTGGTTGTTGTAATATTCATTTCTGGTTCGTAACTAACTCCTGGGAAGTTGCGACAGGGGAGCGCTGTTCCGTATCGTGGTGTTCGGTACGGGGCGGGGTTCCCCACATTTTATCCGAACAGATCAATTTGAACAAGTTGATCAGAACGGACAACGATTACAAGATCTAATCCTCCTAGAAGAAAAACGTGATCGAGCTCTGGTCAAGTCCACGGTGTATTTGCAAGCTTTGCGCAAATACAGTAACAAAAGGGTACGGCCACGTAGCCTTTGTCGGGGGAAATCTCCGCGGGACTAAGTCCAGGTAAGTTGTGTCACGATTGCCCGGGGACCTGGCCTCTGGCCCCTCCCCAGGCGCCGCCTTTTGGCCCCCGGGACGTGGCCTCCGGTGCCCTCCCGGGAGCCTCCATTTGGCTCCCGAGACGCGACCTCCGGTGCCGTCCCGGGCGCCGTCATTTGCCCAGGGACCTGGCCTCCGGCCCCTCCCCGGGTGCCGCCTTTTGGCCCCCGGGACGTGGCCTCCGGTGCCCACCCGGGCGCCGCCATTTGGCTCCCGGGACGCGGCCTCCGGTGCCATCCTGGGCGCCGCCATTTGCCCGGGGACGCGGCCTCCGGCCCCTCCATGGGCACCGCCTTTTGGCCCCCGGGACGTGGCCTCCGGTGCCCTCCCAGGCGCCGCCGTTTGGCTCCCGGGACGCGGCCTCCGGTGCCGTCCCGGGCGCCGCCATTTGCCCGGGGACGCGGCCTCCGGCCCCTCCCCGGGCGCCGCCTTTTGGCCCCCGGGACGTGGCCTCCGGTGCCTTCCCGGGCGCCGCCGTTTGGCTCCCGGGAAGCGGCCTCCAGTGCCGTCCCGGGCGCCGCCATTTTCCCGGGGACGTGGCCTCCGGCCCCTCCCCGGGCGCAGCCATTGGCCCGGGGACGTAACCTCCGGGGCCTCCCCGGGCGCCGCCATTGGCCCGGGGACGTGGCCTCTGGGGCCTCCCCGGGCGCCGCCTTTTGGCCCCCGGGACCTAGCCTCCGGCGCCGTCCCGGGCCTCATCGCCCTCCTAAAGGTAAAGTCTTGAACTGTTTATCACGTGCAGGTCACGCGAGGAGCGCCTCGGGAACTAGCGACCACTTGTCAAGCATCCAAGGCATTTGACTGGGAGAAGGACAGTCCTGCCCTTCAATCCGACGGTGGCTTCCGGGGTAGTTTAGGTTTTTTGCTTCTTTTTGGGGCTATAAATTGCCCTTGTACCCCTCTGTTGTAAAGGATCAGTTCTTTTATTGGAATAGCTAAACTCACAGATGTGCTCCGGAAGCCTCTCCCCCGGAGAGAGCCTCCCCAGCCGACTCCGGTCGGGAGCGCGTCGACAGGACTAGGGCCCCCACCGGGACCCGAACCTGTATAAACCCGTGTGTCATTTTTTGTGCTTTTCCAGCGGGGGAGGACCGGTCATCCGGTCAACCCGCGCCGCGTAATCTTTGCTAGGATCACTCTCAAAACCTGCCGGGGTATTCGCAATACCACGACAGTTGGCGCCGACCGTGGGGACTCGTGACAAGACGCCATGGCTCCCGCAAGAACAAGGGCTCGCACCCTTCCCGGTGACCCGGGTCTCGGAGACCCGGCACCGTCCGCCCGGGACACTGCAATCCTGGCGGTCCCTTCCGGAGGCGACCTGGCCCAGGTACCGCCTCCCTCCTTTCCTCTTAACTTAGGTGCTTCCACCTCCAGGTCGTTCCCGGTGACCGCGGGAACCTCGGCCGGGACCAGTCTCCCCCCGACGGCTCCCCCGGCTCCCCAGGACGCCCTGCTCGAAGCTCTCGTGGAAGACCAGCTCCGCGCTCAGCGCTCTATGGACGAGCTCCTTAGCGTGTTGGCGCGGCCTCCGGCCCCCACATTTGCGTCACACCCGTATTCGGGGAACATGCCCCCGTTTATGGGTTACCCGGCGGCCCCTCCGGCCTCCGGGGGGTTGCCCGCCCCATATGATCCTGCCGGGGGGGTTCCCTCCCCCTGCGGGATATACGTCCGGACCCTTCCCGGCACCCGGGCCCGTCCCGGTGCTGGGAGGTTACTTCATGCCGGGGCCCTTCGTGGCACCAGGGGGGTACCCTGCCCCTGGCCTATTCCCGGGGCCGGGAGCCCACTTCATGCCGGGGTTTACCCTGCGCCGGGAGCCAGTCCCGCCCCCCGCGTCGCGTTTACCGCACCGGGGGCGGTTGACAGAGCACCCCAGTGCCGCAGCGGACTTCCCCCCGCATGGGATCCCCGGTTCCGGATGTCGCCGCGGGGGCTCCCCCCTCGCCGGTTCCGGGTGTTACAGGGCCTGCTCCCTTCCCGGTTCCGGTCGTGGCCACTGGGGCCCCCTCCACTTCGATTCCAGGCGTCGTCGCGGGCGCCCCCTCCCCGGTTCCGGATGATACAGGGGCTTCCCCCTTTCTGGTCCCAGGGGTCGTTGCAGGGGGCTCCCCCCAACCGGCACCGGAAGCTACAGCGCGCGAGCTCCCTCCCTCGGCGAGACAGGTCCGTTTCGCCCCTGGGGAGGTCGAGCGAATGAGTTCACCAGAGCGCGGGGAAGAACTTCCCCCCGGCCGCGGGCGCGGGGAGCCTCGCTCTCGCACCGGCCGGGGGAAGAGACCCGCTGAAGAGCCAACCTCTCCAGCGGAGAGCCCGGACGTCCAGGAACTTAGTCCTGGCCCAGAGGAAAAGCGTCGCCGCCGCCATTCTGGCGGACCTCTCGGGCCCCTCCCAGACTCAGACAACGAAGGTCCCGTGAAAGAAGACAGCGACCGGGGCTCTCCCCGGGAAGTGCAGGGGGCTAACCAGCCCCTGTGCCAAAGACTTCGCAGCATCCGGTGGCCGCGGCCCTACCGCCCTCCGCACATCGAGCACTATAACGGTGAGGCAGACCCTTACGAGTTTGTGCAGGTCTACTCCACTGCCATCTCCGCGGCCGGGGGGGACGAGACAGTACAGTGCAACGTCTTCCCCCTCTACCTCTCCGGCATTGCCCGCTCCTGGCTCTACAACCTGAAGGCCGGCTCCATCAAGTCTTTCTCGCAGCTCAAGCGGGAGTTCTGTGCCAACTTCCAAGGGAACTACGTGCATCCCCTGGACTCCTCGCAGCTGTACACTGTCTGGCAGAGGACTGGGGAAACCATCAGAAGCTTCTTCAAGCGCTTTGCTCAGGTGAAGAGCAAAGTGGCCCACGTCCCTGACTCTACGGTCATCGAAGCCTGCAAAAGCGGCATCCTCCCGGGGGAGCTCCACCGAAGGCTCTCCCAGAGCTGCCCCTCTTCCGCCGACGAGCTCTTCAACGTGCTCGAAAAGTACGCTCGGGCGGAGGAAGACGATATCTGGAAGAAGACCCAGGGGGCTCCCGCCCCCATCGACCGGGGGGACCAGGGATCCCCCCAAACACTCCAGGCAGGGGGGGCGTAGCGAGCCACGGCCTCGGGACACCTTTGTCCTTGAGGGCGGAGGCGGCTCGCGCGACCCCCCGAGGGCCAACCGCCCCTTCCCCAAACCGAAGGGCCATGGGGGAGGACAGTCTTCGAGCGGCCGGGAAGGCCCCGCGGGGAGAAGGCGGGAAGGACCGTGGTGCAGCCTCCACAGGTCCAATACCCACGCTACCCGAGATTGTAGCCAGCTGCTGCTGCACTTCGCGGACTTCCTCGACCAGCGCGGGCAGGGGGGGGGACTCTGGCCTCCTTGCCCCCTCGGCCAGCTGTTCCGGCCCTTCCCACTCCCACGGGGGGTCAGCAGACGCAGGAGGGGGAGCCTTCAGAAGCTCTCCCCTTTCAAACTTCGCAGCGGCACATCAACGTCATCGTGGGAGGATCTGCCTCTGGGCGGGACTCTAAGCGCCAGCGTAAGGAGTACGCGCGCGAGGTCAAGGTTGTGGGGGTGCTACACACGTCCCCGCCACCGAAGTGGTCGGACGTCCCCCTCACCTTCACGGCAGAAGACGCGCGGGGGGTTCGCTTCCCCCACGACGACGCGCTTATTGTCTCCGCGACCATCTACAACTGCCACCTGGCCCGTATCCTGGTGGACGGCGGGAGCTCCGCTGATGTCCTATTCCTGAAGGCCTTCAAAGAAATGCAGGTGGATGAGAAGCTCCTGCAGCCCGCTGCCGAGCCCCTGCAAGGTTTTGTCCCGGGGAAGGCAATCCACCCCGTGGGCAAGGTAGATCTTCCAATGACCTTCGGCACCCCGGAGAACTACCAGACCGAGCTGGTCCGCTTCGATGTAGTGGACCTCCCCTCCTCCTACAACGCGATTATGGGGAGGACGACAATCAACCGGCTGGGGGCTGCCACCCATCAAAACTATCTCTGCATGAAGATCCCCGGGCCGCATGGTGTGATCAACGTTCGGGGAGACCAAGACATGGCCCGTGCTCTATACGAGCGCGCTGCGATCACAATCGGAAGCTTCAACCTCATAAAGACGCCCGGGGGGGAGGCTTCTCCCCCGGAACTAGATGCTGCTATGCCACCTCCCGGGAGGCCCCTCCTCAAGCCGCGTCCGGAACGGGGCCTCCGGAAGGACCTGCTGTCCCCGGGCAACGAAGACAAAACCGTCCGGATCGGGGCGGAGCTCCCCGAGCAACACGCAGCACAACTTGCGGCTTTTCTGCGCGAAAACTCTGATGTTTTTGCGTGGAAGCCTTCAGACATGCGGGGCGTCGCCCGGGAGGTCATTGAGCACAAGCTTGCAGTGACCCCCGGTCACCCCCCGGTCAAACAGAAGCTGCGGAAACTCTCCCTCGAGCGCCAAGAGGCAATCAAGGCGAAAATCACCCGGCTCAGAGAGGCGGGGTTCATTCGGGAGGTCCTGCACCCCGAGTGGCTCGCGAACCCCGTCCTCATCAAGAAATCGACAGGCAGGTGACGGATGTGCGTGGACTTCACCGACCTTAACTGCGCCTGCCCCAAAGACAACTTCCCGCTCCCGCGGATTGATCAGCTCGTCGACTCCACTGCGGGGTGCGAGCTCATGAGCTTCCTAGACGCCTACTCGGGCTACCATCAAGTCCGGATGGCGGAGGGGGACGAGGAAATGACGAGTTTTATTACTCCCCTCGGAACCTTCTGCTACGTCCGTATGCCCTTCGGGCTCAAGAACGCGGGGGCAACCTTCCAGCGCCTCATGACGTTGGTTTTCAAAGAGCAAGTCGGCCGCAACGTTGAAGTCTACGTAGACGACGCGGTTGTCAAGAGTCCCCGCGCAGCCTCCCACATTGACGACCTGGCTGAAACCTTCTGCAACCTCCGTGCGTTCAGGCTCAAACTCAACCCGGAGAAGTGCGCCTTCGGGGTACGCGGGGGGAAGCTCCTAGGTTTCCTCGTGTCCCAGCGGGACATTGAGGCGAACCCCGAGAAGATCCGGGCGTTCCTAGATATGCCCCCGTCGCGCTCCGTCAAGGATGTCCAGCAGCTCTCCGGCTGCCTAGCCGCACTCAGCCGTTTTGTCTCCCGGTCGGGGGAGCGGGGCCTCCAGTTCTTCAAGATCCTCCGAGGGCTCGAGGGGTTCCGCTGGACCCCCGAGGCCCAGGAGGCGCTCGACGACCTCAAGAAGTACCTCACGAGCCCTCCAATGCTCGTGAGTCCATCTCCGGAAGAACCCTTGCTCCTCTACCTCGCCGCGACCCCAGTCGCCGTCAGCGCGGTCTTGGTGAAGGAGCAAGGGGGGCAGCAGCGTCCCATGTACTACGTGAGTGAGGCCCTCCAAGGGGCCAAAACTCGGTACACGGAGATGGAGAAGATTTGCTACGCGCTTCTCATGGCGTCCCGGAAGCTTCGGCATTACTTCCTGGGACACCCCATCACCGTCCCGTCGTCCCTCCCCCTCGGGGAGGTACTGCGGAACAAAGAAGCCACCGGCCGGATCGGGAAGTGGGGGGCCGAGCTCGCCCCCTTCTCCCTGTCCCTTACCGGCCGCTCCGCCATCAAGTCGCAGGTCCTCGCCGACTTCGTCGTAGAGTGGACTCCCGCCTTTGGGTCCGGGGACGAAGATCTCCCTGTGCCGCCCCGACGCAGTGATCATTGGACCCTTATGTTCGATGGGTCGCTGTGTCTCGCCGGGGTTGGTGCGGGAGTAGTCCTCAGGAGCCCCGAGGGGAAGGAACTTGAGTACGCCGCTCGGCTCGAGTTCCCCGCAACCAACAACGTCGCCGAATACGAGGCTTTGCTCCTCGGGATGCGCCTCGCGCGCTCCCTGGGGATCCGGCGCCTCCTAGTCAAGGGAGATTCTCAGCTCGTAGTTTGCCAAATGGACAAGTCTTACCTGTGCCATGACGCAAACTTAAGTCTTTATTTGCAGGAAGTGCGAAAGATGGAGAGGCATTTCGACGGCCTCGAGCCCCGGCATATCCCACGTAGGGACAATGACCGGGCCGACGCCTTGGCCCGGGCGGCAAGCGCCCGGGAATCGCTCCCCAAGGGGGCTTTCCTGGAGATCATCACGAAGCCCTCGGTGGCCTCCCCGGACACCGGCGACGAGCCTCATGTCCCGGAGGTCGCCGAGATCACCCGGACTCCGTCTTGGATGGACCCCCTCATCTCCTTCATCAAGGGGGAGGGGGACCCTCCTAGTGAGACCGAGGCTAAACGCCTCCAGGCTAAAGCCCGGGCATATCTCCTGCTGGAGGGGAGGCTCTACAAGCGGGGGGCTTCCGCCCTCCTGCGCTGCCTCCCCCGGCCGGAGGGACTCCAACTTCTCGAAGACATCCACGCGGGGAGCTGTGGTTCTCACCTAGCCCCACGTGCCATCGCGGCCAAGGCCCTCCGGCAGGGCTTCTACTGGCCCACAGTCATGCGCGACGCGCGAGACCTTGTCTCCGCGTGCGAGGCATGCCAGAAGCTGGCCAAGGGCTCGAACCTCCCCCCTATATCGCTGCAGACGATCCCCATCACTTGGCCCTTTGTGCGCTGGGGGATGGACCTCTTAGGGCCCTTCCCCCCAGCGCCCGGGGGATACAAGTATGCGGTAGTCGCAGTCGACTATTTTACAAAGTGGGTTGAGGCGGAGCCTTTGGCCAGCATCACGTCCCGGGCCGTTCAGCGGTTTTTCTGGAAAAACGTCGTATGTCGTTTTGGCGTCCCCCGGGAAATCACCGTGGACAACGGGACCCAATTCGACTCGGCTTATTTCCGGGAATTCTGCGAAGGCCTGGGGCTCGTCATCCACTTCGCCTCGGTGGCCCATCCCTGGAGCAATGGGGCTGTCGAGAGGGTCAACGGCGTGATCCTACAGGGATTGCGCCGGAGACTCGAGCAAACCGCTTCTAAGCGGGGTGCATGGGCGGAGGAGCTCCCTAGCATCCTCTGCTCCATGCGCACGACCCCGTCCCGGGCAACGGGGCGCACTCCCTTCTCCCTGGTCTACGGGGCGGAGGCAGTCCTCCCCCCAGAGATCGCCTTCCGGTCACTGCGGGTCCAGCTCCTGGAGGGAGCCACACCCGCAGCGTACCAGGCCAACGAGGCCAACCAGCGTCTGGAGATCGACCTTGTGGAGGAGGAACGCGACCGAGCGCTCCTCCGCCACTCCATCTACGAGCAAGAAATGGCGCGCGCGTACAATCAGCGCGTGCGTGAGAAAGCTTTCCGCCTTGGGGACCTTGTCCTCAAGCGCGTGATGGACCCCCAGGCCCAGGGTAAGCTCTCCCCCAAGTGGGAGGGCCCCTACAGGATCTCCGCGGTCCTAGGCTCGGGGGCCTACAAGCTCTCCAACCTTCAAGAGCAGGAGCTGAAGCACACGTGGAACTTGCGTTTACTTCGCAAGTTCTATGTTTAGCCTTACGGGCCTGTCCCCTCCCCTGGAGCGTTCACGCCGGAGGGGGAGAAGGGACACTGTATTTTCCTCCCCTTTCGCGGCTTCGCAGGGGGAGGCCCTGTACTTCATTTTATTAGCAATACATAGGTCTTGCTTTTCAAACTGTCTCATTGCAAGTCTCTCTCATTACCGCCCCTAGCGGCGATGCCCTCCTCGCGAGGAAGCCCTCCCCGCGAGGTTGCCCTCCCCGCGAGGAAGCCCTCCCCGCGAGGATGCCCTCCCCGCGAGGATGTGGGCCAGGCCCAACAAGTCCCTACAACGGGAGTCCCACTCCCGTAGGGCGGCTTACGATCAGCCCTCGTGGACTGAGGGTGTAAGCGGCAACCCAGTCACAGTGGTCGTGGTAACGAGTCACTTTGGGAGACTAGTCCCCTGCCCAAACACTCAAGACCCGTCTTCGGGCACTTCCTCCTCCGGGAGTAGACGCTCTCCCCCGTGGGACGTCTAATGGCCTTCTTGGATCCATCTTCCTCCTCCGGGAGTCGACGTTATTCCCGGCTCCCCGTTTTCACGGCGACCGGATGATCGGCCCCTTGCGGCTTGATTGGATCTATCTTCCTCCTCCGGGAGTCGACGTTATTCCTGGCTCCCCGTTTTCACGGCGACCGGATGATCGGCCCCTTGCGGCTTGATTGGATCTATCTTCCTCCTCCGAGAGTCGACGTTATTCCCGGCTCCCCGTTTTCACGGCGACCGGACGATTGGTCCCCGGTGACCCTATTGCCGACTCCCCGTTCTCACGGTGACCGGATGAATGCCTCCCGGAGGCCCTATTCCCGGCTCCCCGTTCTCACGGTAACCAGACGATTGTCTCTCGGAGAAGTCACGGATTTCTCGGGCATTTTCTTCCCCGAAGACCCTATTCCCGGCTCCCCGTTCTCACGGCGACCGGACGAATGTCTCCTAGGAAGCTTGCCTCCGGAAATCTCATCAGGTTTTCTTGGATGTTTCTTCCACATGAGGCCTCATTCCCGGCTCCCCGTTCTCACGGCGACCGGACGATTGTCTCCCGGAAGGTCTTCTCCTTGAAAACCTCGTTTTAAAGTATTCTAACTTAGAAAATTTCCTATCCTACAGGTGACTTCTATCCCAGGGGCCTTGTTACCCCCACAGCGCGCGGAACTATTCTCCGGCCCGCTGTGGGCGGGGGGGATAAGGAACCCCCGGGTGTCGACCGCACCGCCCACGAGGAAACTTAGCTCATCCTTGTTAAGATGAGTCGTCCAGACCATCCAAGAAGAAGAAAATAAAGAGGCAATGAAAGGAAACGACAACAGCTTTATTGATTCTCAAACCCGGAGGACATCTTCCCCCTCCGGTGGGCTTCGGAAACGATACAACCCGGGTTCTAACCCGGGGGATTCTCTAAGCCCTAAGGTTCCTACGCCTAATACTCCCGGAGGCTCTCCGCTAGCTCCTGGGTCAAGTCCCGGTACAACGCCCGTACGCAGCGCCGAGCGTCCCGGAGCACATCTTCAGGCCAGAACTCGTATCCCGCCGGTGGAAGTATCCGGAGGGGAGGGATCATCCGGAGCCCCAGTCGTGGAGGGGACAATTCGGCACGATGATTATCAAAGTTGTCCAAGTGCCACTCCGGACGCCACCTCAACCGGATCGGCTCCCGGACACTATCCTCGCTGCGATTCCCGGAGATAAGGCTTAGCAAAATCAAAGCCGCTTGGGCGTCCCCCGGGGAGCCCCTCCCGGACCTTCGCCCGGGAGCAACCTCCCGGGAACCCTGGTAACAGTAAATTCAATTCAAAGACTTAGAAAAAATTCTAACTTCATTGCATTCAAAATGTTTTTATACAAGTGCCCGGGGCTTCTTCTAATAAGCTACTGGAATCAAAAAGTCCTAAAACAAAAAAGGGCCCTAGCTAAGACCCGGGGGGAGGCTCATACATGTTCATTGGCGTCCTCCCCCCGGGGGGCTTCTTCCAAGGCCGGGGCTGGGACGTCTCCCGCCGGAGGCGCCGGAACCGGGAACCACACCCGGATGATCCGGTCGTAGAACCCCCCGGCAAGCTGCTCGACCTCCCGGCGCGAAGGCTCGAAGGAGTCCGGGAAGCTTCGGGGGATGCGGCCCCCGATCGCCCGGGCACCGACCCCCCGGAATTCGACGAGCCCCGCAGCGGCCATGACGACGGGGATTGCGCGGCCCCGCGCCCGAACGTCGGCAGCCTCCGGGATGGCGGAGACCTGTGCGTTGAGAAAACGCACAGCGTCCGCGAGGGTCGCCGGCGGCACCTCCCCGCTCTCGGAGCCTAGGCCCCTCCCGCCCGGTCGCTGTCTCGTAGAGCCAAATGAAGAGGCCCATCCGGATGAGCGCGTTCGGGGTGAGGTGGTTGAGAGCCACCCCGTACTCCTTGAGAAACTCCCGGAGCATGGGATGCACCGGGAGCCGGAGCCCCGCCTCCAGGAAGGCCTCGAAGGCCACAACCTCTCCGGGCCTGGGGCGGGGGGCTCCGTCTTTCTTCACGGGGACTCGGATGTCCCCGTCCGCGACGACGCACCTTTCGACCAAGGACTCGGCGTCCTCGGCCGTGAACTCCGACGCCCAGAGGAAATCCGGAGGGATTTCCTCCGGGGGCACCGCCGTGGTCTTTGCTCGACCCTTGGGTGCCGTGAGGTTAGCCTTCTTTTTCGGTGGCTAACTTTGCAGGAGGCTACTACTAAAAACTCCCGGACGTCTGCTACCGGAAAGGGCTACCGGAAAGAGCTACCGGGAGAGGGCTACCGGGAGAGCAAAAATCGTTGAGGCTGAAAATTTGGAATGAGCTTTCGGGCCCCCCAAGGTCCTATTTATAGGGGCGGGACGTGGTCTAGATGCACGCCACGTGGCACCCGCAGAGCAATCTGGACCGTAGAAGTTCAAACCGTGCGCGGGAAACGAAGGGAGGGGCGCGTGAATCGAGGCGCCGGTTCGAACCGCGCGCACATTTATGGTGAAGCGGCGCGGCCTTAAGCGTGGGGCACGGAGACCGAAGCGCCGCGGCTCCGGTGACTTGGCCCGGAGATCTTCCCAGTGACGTGTGCCATACCCACCGGGGACTCGAGCATCGTCCCCGGCGTGCATGGGGGGCTGCTGTCGAGGGAAATCTCCGCGGGACTAAGTCCAGGTAAGTTGTGTCACGATTGCCCGGGGACCTGGCCTCCGGCCCCTCCCCGGGCGCCGCCTTTTGGCCCCATGGACGTGGCCTCCGGTGCCCTCCCGGGCGCCGCCTTTTGGCCCCATGGACGTGGCCTCCGGTGCCCTCCCGGGCGCCGCCATTTGGCTCCCGGGACGCGACCTCCGGTGCCGTCCCGGGCGCCGCCATTTGCCCGGGGACCTGGCCTCCAGCCCCTCCCCGGGCGCCGTCTTTTGGCCCCCGGGACGTGGCCTCCGGTGCCCTCCCGGGCGCAGCCATTTGGCTCCCGGGACGCGGCCTCCGGTGCCGTCCCGGGCGCCGCCATTTGCCCGAGGACGCGGCCTCCGGCCCCTCCCCGGGCGCCGCCTTTTGGCCCCAGGGACGTGGCCTCCGGTGCCCTCCCGGGCGCCGCCGTTTGGCTCCCGGGACGCGGCCTCCGGTGCCGTCCCGGGCGCCGCCATTTGCCCGGGGACGCGGCCTCCGGCCCCTCCCTGGGCGCCGCCTTTTGGCCCCCGGGACGTGGCCTCCGGTGCCTTCCCGGGCGCCGCCGTTTGGCTCCCGGGACGCGGCCTCCGGTGCCATCCCGGGCGCCGCCATTTGCCCGGGGACGTGGCCTCCGGCCCCTCCCCGGGCGCCGCCATTGGCCCGGGGACGTAACCTCCGGGGCCTCCCCGGGCGCCGCCATTGGCCCGGGGACGTGGCCTCCGGGGCCTCCCCGGGCGCCGCCTTTTGGCCCCCGGGACCTGGCCTCCGGCGCCGTCCCGGGCCTCATCGCCCTCCTAAAGGTAAAGTCTTGAACTGTTTATCACGTGCAAGTCACGCGAGGAGTGCCTCAGGAACTAGCGACCACCTGTCAAGCATCCAAGGCATTTGACCGGGAGAAGGACGGTCCTGCCCTTCAATCCGACGGTGGCTTCCGGGGTAGTTTAGGTTTTTTGCTTCTTTTTGGGGCTATAAATTGCCCTTGTACCCCTCTGTTGTAAAGGATCGGTTCTTTTATTGGAATAGCTAAACTCACAGATGTGCTCCAGAAGCCTCTCCCCCGGAGAGAGCCTCCCCAGCCGACTCCGGTCGGGAGCGCGTCGACAGGACTAGGGCCCCCACCGGGACCCGAACCTGTATAAACCCGTGTGTCATTTTTTGTGCTTGTCCGGCGGGGGAGGACTGGTCATCCGGTCAACCCGCGCCGCGTAATCTTCGCTAGGATCACTCTCAAAACCTGCTGGGGTATTCGCAATACCACGACAGCCTTCATGTGGGTGATTTGGTTTTACGTAAAATACAAAACCAATCTAATCGCAATAAATTCTCCCCTCAATGGGAAGGCCCCTACACTGTTGTCTCGGTGTCGCGACCAGGATCGGCTCGGCTAGCAATGGAGGATGGTAGAATCTTATCCAATACATGGAACATTAATCAACTGCGCAAGTTTTACGTGTAAGTTTCCCAATCTTTTTTCCTGTTCAATTAGCATGGTTTAACAAAAACTTCGTGAGTACTCTTCTTCGCTTCATGTTATGTCCGTTTTCTTTATTTTCCATAGCTATATCGAGCCTAGCTCGGGGGCTGATCGCCGATGAACATCTTGGTACAAATATCTTGACCGGAATCATTGGCCGATCTCGTGGACGCATCCTGCTAAGGCATCGCTCAATAAGTCATTCCTCAACGCACACGGGACTTACTGGAATGTTCCTGATCATTCGAGTGGCTGCCAGTTCGTAATAAGGTCGGATGTTGTATTGGGGTCAGTATCGGTTCGATCGGATGATTATATCTGTTGGGGGAAATCTCCGCGGGACTAAATCCAAGTAAGTTACGTCACACTCGCCCGGGGATCTGGCCTCCGGTGCCTCCCCGGGCGCCGCCTTTTTAGCCCCCGGCGCTGCCACTCGCCCAGGGACCTGGCCTCCAGTGCCTCCCCGGGCGCCTCCTTTTTGGCCCCCGGGACCTGGCCTCCGGTGCCGTCCCGGGTGCCGCCATTTGGCTCCCGGGACCTGGCCTCCGGTGCCTCCCCGGGCGCTGCCTTTTGGCCCCCGGGACATGGCCACCGGTGCCGTCCCGGGCGCTGCCATTTGGCCCCCGGGATCTGGCCTCCGGTGCCGTCCCGGGCGCCGCCTTTTGGCCCCCCGGGATCTGGCCTCCGGTGCCGTCCCGGGCGCCGCCATTTGGCTCCCGGGACCTGGCCTCCGGTGCCTCCCCGGGCGCCGCCTTTTTGGGCCCCGGGACCTGGCCTCTGGCGCCGTCCCGGGGCGCCGCCATTTGGCTCCCGGGATCTGGCCTCCGGTGCCGTCCCGGGCGCCGCCTTTTGGCCCCCCGGGACCTGGCCTCCGGTGCATGTCCCGGGCCTCATCGCCCTTCTAAAGGTAAAGTCTCGAGTTGATTTGTCACGTGCAGGTCACGCGAGGAGCGCCTCGGGAATCAGCGACCACCTGTCAAGCATCCAAGACGTTTGACCAGGAGAAGGACGTTCCTACCCTTCAATCCGATGGTGGCTTCCGGGGTTTTTTACTTCTTTTTGGGGCTATAAATAGCCCTTGTACCCCTCTATTGTAAGGGACTCATTCACTTTTATTGGAATAGCTACACTCACAGGCATGCTCCGGAAGCCTCTCCCCCGGAGAGAGCCTCCCCAGCCGACTCCGGTCGGGAGCGCGTCGACAGGACTAGGGCCCCCACCGGGACTCGAACCTGTATAAATCCTCGTGTCATTTCTTGTGCTTGTTCGGCGGGGGAGGACCGGTCATCCGGTCAACCCGCGCCGCGTAATCTTCGCTAGGATCGTTCTCAAAACCTGCCGGGGTATTCGCAATACCACGACAGTTGGCGCCGACCGTGGGGACTCGTGACAAGACGCCATGGCTCCCCCAAGAACAAGGGCTCGCACCGTTCCCGGTGACGCCGGTCTCAGAGACCCGGCGCCGCCCGTCCGGGACACGGCTATCCCGGCGCTTCCGCCCGGAGGCGGCCTGGCCCAGGTACCGCCTCCCTCCTTTCCCCTTAACTTAGGTGCTTCCACCTCCAGGTCGTTCCCGGTGATCGCGGGGACCTCGGCCGGGACCAGTCTCCCCCCGACGGCTCCCCCGGCTCCCCGGGACGCCCTGCTTGAGGCTCTAGTGGAAGGCCAGCTCTGCGCCCAGCGCTCAATGGATGAGCTGCTCAACGTGTTGGCGCGTCCTCCGGCTTCCACATTTGCGTTGCACCCGTACTCGGGGACTATGCCCCCGTTTATGGGTTACCCGGTGGCCCCTCCAGCCTCCGGGGGTCTGTCCGCCCCGTATGATCCTGCGGGGGGGTTCCCTCCCCCTGCGGGATATGCGTCCCGACCCTTCCCGGCATCTGGGCCCGTCCCGGTGCCGGGAGGCTACTTCATGCCAGGGCCCTTCGTGGCACCAGGGGGGTGCCCCGTACCTGGCCTATTCCCGGGGCGGGGAGCCCACTTCATGCCGGGGGTTTTCCCTACGCCGGGAGCCAGTCCCGCCCCCAGCGTCGCGTTTACCCACAAGGGGGCGGTCGACAGAGCAGCTCCCGTGCCGTAGTGGACTTCCCCCCGCATGGGCTCCCCGGTTCCGGATGTCGCCGCGGGGGTTCCCTCCTCGCCGGTTCCGGATGTTACAGGGGCTTCCCCCTTTCCGGTTCCGGTCGTTGCCACAGGGGCCCCTCAACTTCGGTTCCAAACGTCGCTACGGGCGCCCCCTCCCCGGATCAGGATGTTACAGGGGCTTCCCCCTTTCCGGTCCTGGGGGTCTTCGCAGGAGGCTCCCCCCAGCCGGCCCCGGAAGCCTCCGGGCCGGTAGCTACAGTGCATAAGCTCCCTCCCTCGGTGGGACACGTCCGTTTCGCCCCGGGGGAGGTCGAGCGAATGCATTCACCCGAGCGCGGGGAACAACTTCCCCCCGGCCGCGGGCAAGGGGAGCCTCGCTCTCGCACCGGTCGGGGGAAGAGACCCGCGGAAGACCCAGCCTCCCCGGGGGAGAACCCGGATGTCCGGGAACTCAGCCCCGGTCCAGAAGAGAAGCGTCGCCACCGCCACTCCGGCAGACCTCTTGGACCGCTCCCTGACTCCGACAACGAGGGCCCCGTCAAAGAGGACAGCGACCGGGACATCCTCTTCTCCATGCGCACGACCCCGTCCCGGGCGACGGGGCGTACTGCCTTCTCCCTAGTCTACGGGGCGGAGGCAGTCCTCCCCTCGGAGATCGGCTTCCAGTCACTGCGGGTCGAGCTCCTGGAGGGAGCCACGCCCGCAGCATACCAGGCCAACGAGGCCAACCAGCGCCTAGAGATCGACCTCGTGGAGGAGGAACGCGACCGAGCGCTCCTCCGCCACGCCATTTACGAGCAAGAGATGGCGCGCGCGTACAACCAGCGCGTGCACGAGAAAGTCTTTCGCCTTGGGGACCTTGTCCTCAAGCGCGTCACAGACCCCCAAGCCCAGGGGAAGCTCTCCCCCAAGTGGGAGGGCCCCTACAGGATCTCCGCGGTCCTGGGCTCGGGGGCTTATAAGCTCTCCAACCTTCAAGAGCAGGAGCTGAAGCACACGTGGAACTTGCGTTTACTTCGCAAGTTCTACGTTTAGCCTTACGGGCCTGTCCCCTCCCCCGGAGTGGTCACGCCGGAGGGGGAGGAGGGACGCTGTACTTACCTTTTCCTCCCCTTTCGCGGCTTCGCAGGGGGAGGCACTGTACTTCATTTTGTTAGCAATACATAGGTCTTGCTCTTCAATTGTCTCATTGCAGGTTCTTCTCATTACCGCCCCTAGCAGCGATGCCCTCCCCGCGAGGATGCCCTCCCCGCGAGGAAGCCCTCCCCGTGAGGATGCCCTCCCCGCGAGGAAGTGGGCCCAGACCCAGCAAGTCCCTCCTGTAGGGCGGCTTACGATCAGCCCTCGTGGACTGAGGGTCTAAGCGGCAACCCGGTCCCCAGCGGCCGTGGTAACGAGTCACTTTGGGAGATTAGTCCCCTGCCCAAACACTCAAGACCCATCTTCGGGCACTTCCTCCTCCGGGAGTAGACGCTCTCCCCAGTGGGATGTCTAATGGCATTCTTGGATATTTGGTCCCCGGCGACCTTATTCCCGGCTCCCCGTTCTCACGGCGACCGGATGAATGCCTCCCAGAGACCCTATTCCCGGCTCCCCGTTTTCACGGCGACCGGACGACTGTCTCCCGGAGAAGTTACGGATTTCTCAGACATTTCTTCCCCGGAGACCCTATTCCCGGCTCCCCGTTGTCTCGGCGACCGGACGATTGTCCCCTAGGAAGCTCGCCTCCAGAAATCTCATCGGGTTTTCTTGGACGTTTCTTCCGCATGAGGCCTTATTCCCGGCTCCCCGTTCTCACGGCGACCGGACGATTGTCTCCCGGAATATCCTTTCCTTGGAAACCTCGTTTGAAAAATTTTCTAACTTAGAGAAATTCCTATGCTACAGGTTGTTTTCACCTAGGGGCCCTTGTTACCCCCACAGCGCCCGGAGCTACCCTCCGGCCCGCTGTGGGCGGGGGGGGGGGGGGGGGGATAAGGAACCCCCGGGTGTCGGCCACACCGCCCACGAGCAAACTTAGCTCATTCTTGTGAAAAGGAGTCGTCCAGACCATCCAAGAAGAAAAAGTGAAAAGACAACAAGAGAAGTAAACAAACAGCTTTATTGATTATCAAACCCGGAGGACATCTTCCCCCTCCGGTGGGCTTCGGGATACGAGTTCTAACTCAGGGGATTCTCTACGCCCTAAGGCTCCTACGCCTAATACTCTCGGAGGCTCTCCGCTAGCTCCCGGGTCAAGTCCCGGTACAATGCCCGCACGCGGCGCCGAGCGTCCCGGAGCACATCTTCGGGCCAGAACTCGTATCCCGCCAGTGGAAGTATCCGGAGGGGAGGTATCATCCGGAACCCCGGTCGCGGAGGGGACAATTCGGCGCGATGATTGTCAAAGTTGTCCAAGTGCCACTCTGGACGCCACGTCAACCGGATCGGCTCCCAAACGCTGTCCCCGCCGTGCTTCCTGGAGACAAGGCTTAGCAAGATTAAAGCCGCTTGGGCGTCCCCCGGGAAGCCCCTCCCGGACCTTCGCCCGGGAGCAACCTCCCGGGAACCCTGGTAACAATGCATTCAATTCAAAGACTTAGAAAAAATTCTAACTCCATTGCATTCAAAATGTCTTTGTACAAGTGTCCGGGGCTTCTTCTAAGAAGCTACCGGGATCAAAATCCTAAGAAAACAAAAAAGGGCCCTAACTAAGACCCGGGGGGAGGCTCATACATGTTCATTGGCGTACTCCCCCCGGGGGGTCTCCTCCGAGGCCGGGGCCGGGGCGTCCATTGCCGGAGGCGCTGATGCCGGGAATCTCGCCCGGATGATCCAGTCGTAGAAGCCCCCGGCGAGCTGCTCCACCTCCCGGCGTGAAGGCTCGAAGAACTCGGGGAAGCTCCGCGGGATGCGGCCCCCGATCGCCCGGGCGCCCACCCCCCGGTGCTCAACGAGCCCGGCCGCGGCCACAACGACGGGAATCGCCCGGCCCCGAGCCCGGGCGTCAGCCGCCTCCGGGATGACGGAGACCTGCTTATTGAGAAAACGCACAGCCTCCGCGAGGGTCGCCGGGGGCACCTCCGAGCTGCTCCCAGAGCCTAGGCTTACGCCAAGGCTCTCGAGGGTCGAACGGACGGAGCACCCCGCGTCCGCCACCGCCCGGACGCTCAATTCCTCCAGCTCCCGGAAGGCCTCCCTCCTCGCCTTCGCCTCCTCTCGAAGGCGGCCATTCACCGCCTCCGAGACGTGAACTTGGGCCCGGACCCGGGCCAGCTCCTGGAGAGCTTCGTCCCGCTGGCCCAGGAAGGAGGCGGCCCTGTCCTCTGCATCCTTGAGCAACCGGATGACGCGCTGCTCGACGCCCCAGGTAATCGCCGTCCCCTATAAACTCCAGAGTTAGAAAAATTTTGAATGTAGGAGCCAAAGGAAAGCGACAACCGCCTTGGGTGAATACCTGGGCTTGGAGGGACCGAAGCTCCACGAAGCGATCGTGGAGCGTCCCCCCCACGACGAAGGCCTGGACCTTCGGGGTCTGCAGGCCTTCCGCGTAACGATCGACCTCCCCTGCGGAAAGCAGGGGGGTCTCCCGCCCGGCGCTTGGCTCGGTATGGCCGGTAACGCGCTCCCGGACTTGGGCACCCGGCGCGACCTCGGTCGGGGTGGCGGTCGTCGTCGTCGTCGTCGTTGCGGAGGTACCCCCCGAGGAAGTGTCCGAGGAAGTCCCGGAAGGGGTCCCTCGGCGGGGGGGGGGGGGGACCATCAGACCCATCCCCTTTCCGGGCGGGAGGGCCCCCGGGGCCCCCACTTCTGGCGGGACCTCATAGACCGAGGGGCTCCCCCCTCGTGCACGGGCCATTCCATCCGCGGAGGCGAGGCCTCCGCGAACCTCACCTCCAGTTTCTCCGGCTCCAAGGGGGCCGGGGGTGGTGGCGGGGCCGCTACTGATGGCGGCGACGGGGCGTAGTTCGCCGAGTCGGAGGCCGCCCCGTCCGCGGCCGGCTCCTTCCCCCGAGCCACAACGGGGCTCTTCGGGGGAGGTGGAGTTGTCTCCTTCCGGGGCGGCGCCCGGGCACACTCGGTCCCAGGGGCCTCGTCCCGGGGCTTTGCCGGTGTCAACGCCGGCGTCGTCAATGTGCCGGGGGTTTTTTGGACTCTGGCCTTCTTAGGCTCAGAGCCCCCGGCAGCATCCTTCCCCCGCTTGTGCGAACCGGGGGTGGGGAGGGGCTTCCTCTCCGGAAGCTTCAGCCCGTAGGCCTCAGCCACCAGGTTCCGGGGAGGACCCTACCCCACGAGGCGCACGACGCACTCGTGCTCATCGGCGAAGTACCTCCCGAGGAGGTTCTCCTCCTTCTCCGGCGCTGCCGGGTACGGCCGGACTACAAGAGGTAAAGAGTTAGTCAAATTTTCAAAAAATTGTAAATGCAATGCAGCAGGTTACCGATACTTACGTCGCGTCACCGGCTTGACTGGGGGCCGCTGCTCCGGGCCCATGCCGACTCCCCTCTTCCCGCGTGAGAAGGGGGAGATCCGGAGGAGCATCATCTCCTCGGCGGCGTCCCGCATAGAGCGGGCCTTCCGGGAGATGATCACCTTACCGAGGAGCTCGAGCTCCTCGTCCGTCCACACCGGAGGCTTCGGTGCGGACGACCGGCTGTAAGAGGCCGGCTCCGGGGCGTACGTCATGCCGTCGTCCCGGACCCGGAGGTAGAACCACCTCCGGACCCAATCGCCCCAATGGTCCCGGGAGGCTGCTGTCGGGTAGTCGGCCACCCGGAACGGCAGCATCTGCACCATCACTGAGCCAAAGGGGGACTTGGGTCCCCCCTTCACCAGGTGGGAGCTCCGCGCCGCCGGCTCGTAAAAGTACCGGAAGACCCGTAGCGTGGGCTCCCTCTCGGTCGTTGTCTCGAAAATCCAGATGAAGATGCCCATCCGGACGAGGGCGTTCGGCGTGAGGTGGTTGAGCGCCAGCCCGTACTCCTTCAAAAACTCCCGGAGCATGGGATGCACCGGGAGCCGGAGCCCCGCCTCCAGGAAGGCCTCGAAGGCCACGACCTCTCTGGGCCTGGGGCGGGGAGCTCCATCTTTCTTCACGGGGACTCGGATGTCCCCGTCCGCGATGACGCCGCGCTCGACCATGGACTCGGCGTCCTCGGCCGTAAACTCGGAGGCCCAAAGGAAGTCCGGAGTGACTTCCTCCGAGGGCACCTCGGTCGCCTTCGCTCGACCTTTCGGTGCCATCAGGTTTGTTTTTTCGGTGGTTAACTTTTTAGGAGGCTACGGCTAAAGGAACCAGACACTCGCTATCGGGCGCTAGCTACCGGGGAGAGCTACCGGCAGAGGGCTACCGGGAGAGCAAAATCCACTAAGGCTGAGAAAGTTTGGAATGAAGCTATCGGGCCCCCCAAGGCCCTATTTATAAGGTCGAGCCATGATCTAGATGGGCGCCACGTGGCATCCCGCAGATCGATCTGGGCCGTTAAAATTCAAACAGCGCGCGGGAAACGAAGGGACTAGCGCGCGAATTGAGGCGCCGGTTCGAACCGCGAGCACATTTATGGCGAAGCGGCGCGGCCATAAGCGTCCGGCACGGAAACCGAAGCATCATGGCTCCGGTGACTTGGTCCGGAGATTTTCCCGGTGACATGTACCATGCCCACCGGGGACTCGAGCATCGTCCCCGGGGGGCATGGGGGGCTACTGTTGGGGGAAATCTCCGCGGGACTAAGTCCAGGTAAGTTGCGTCACACTAGCCCGGGGACCTGGCCTCCGGTGCCTCCCCGGGCACCGCCTTTTTAGCCCCCGGGACCTGGCCTCCGGTGCCGTCCCGGGTGCCGCCATTTGGCGCCCGGGACCTGGCCTCCGGTGCCGTCCCGGGCGCCGCCATTTGGCTCCCGGGACCTGGCCTCTGATGCCGTCCCGGGCGCCGCCTTTTGGCCCCCAGAACCTGGCCTCCGGTGCCGTCCCAGGCGCCGCCTTTTGGCCCCTGGGACCTGGCCTCCGGTGCCGTCCCGGGCGCCACCACTCGCCCGGGGACCTGGCCTCCGGTGCCTCCCAGGGCGCCGCCTTTTTGGCCCCCGGGACCTGGCCTCCGGTGCCTCCCCGGGCGCCGCCTTTTTGGCCCCCGGGACCTGGCCTCCGGTGCCGTCCCGGGCGCCGCCATTTGGCTCCCGGGATCTGGCCTCCGGTGCCGTCCCGGGCGCCGCCATTTGCCTCCCCGGGCGCAGCCTTTTGGCCCCCCGGGACCTAGCCTCCGGTGCCGTCCCGGGCGCCGCCATTTGGCTCCCGGGACCTGGCCTCCGGTGCCTCCCCGGGCGCCGCCTTTTTGGGCCCCGGGACCTGGCCTCCGGTGCCGTCCCGGGCGCTGCCATTTGGCTCCCGGGATCTGGCCTCCGGTGCCGTCCCGGGCGCCGCCTTTTGGCCCCCCGGGACCTGGCCTCCGGTGCCGTCCCGGGGGCCACCACTCGCCCAGGGACCTGGCCTCCGGTGCATGTCCCGGGCCTCATCGCCCTTCTAAAGGTAGAGTCTCGAGTTGATTTGTCACGTGCAGGTCACGCGAGGAGCGCCTCGGGAATTAGTGACCACCTGTCAAGCATCCAAGACGTTTGACCGAGAGAAGGACGTTCCTACCCTTCAATTCGACGGTGGCTTCTGGGGTAGTTTAGGCTTGTTACTTCTTTTTGGGGCTATAAATAGCCCTTGTACCCCTCTGTTGTAAGGGCCTCATTCACTTTTATTGGAATAGCTACACTCACAGGCGTGCTCCGGAAACCTCTCCCCCGGAGAGAGCCTCCCCAGCCGACTCCGGTCGGGAGCGCGTTGACAGGACTAGGTCCCCCACCGGGACCCGAACCTGTATAAATCCTCGTGTCATTTCTTGTGCTTGTCCGGCAGGGGAGGACCGGTCATCCGGTCAACCCACACCGCGTAATCTTCGCTAGGATCGTTCTCAAAACCTGCCGGGGTATTCGCAATACCACGACAATATCTAAGTCAAAGCATTTTCCTGGATATTCATCATGCCCATATTTTTCCAGAAATTATAATACTAAATCTGGAGTATTGGTGATTTCTGAAAAGGGGGCTAAGAGGATCATATGATCATGCTATGAAACGAAGAAAGTATGTAACACCCTAGTTTTGGGGGTGAAAAGTTTTGCATAAAAACCCTGCATGCATGTATCTCTGTAGTAGTAGCCAGATCAGCTGAACTCTAATCTCCCCCAAACCCTAAAAATCTCCAAAATCCACCCTTTGGATTTAGACTAAGATCTGCCTATCTAGATCTAACCTACCAGTTACTCTGAGGATAAAAGTCTTCAGGAGCCAGAACAAATTCTGACCCTAACTCTCAGTACCTAAGCCTCTCTCTGTTTTCGAAAACAGGAAAATTCAGATTTATCCTAAGTACCCCAGTTTCCAGATAACTAAGTTATCTTGATTTAACCCTATCCAGACTCAAGTGTCTCTTGGATTATGTTTCCAGTTATACCCTCAACTTACTTCAAAAAGTTGGGAACCAGATTAATTCATCTAAACACTTTTCACAGATTAGTCCAAATTTTACTGCGATAGGTCCTTTTCTGTTTACCTGGAAGCCTGAAAAGGCTAAAATCTGCGGATCAATTCCAACTCCAGAATTTCTTCAGGGAACACCTCCCAAATGCTATTTGATACAGATTTCCCTTTTGATCAGACTTCAAAATCTCTCTCCAATTACCAGAATTCGAGATCGACAAAATCCAGATTTATTTTACCCTAATTTTACCCTATTTTCGAAAATAGGTGAAATCCCTCAAACCTTATCAAACTTTCTCCAAATTTGAGCTAAATGAGTATTAATAGAAATATTATACTCAACCATGAAATCAAATCTCAAATTAAACCTCTCAAAGACCAGATTTGCAATCTAGTCCAAAGCCAAACCAAAAATCATCGCAAATCAGTCCCTGGTTCGACCACAGGCTACTGTGCACGACCAGGCCGTTCAAACGACCACGAGCGCCGGAGTTTGGTCGTCGCCGTTGCCACTGCTGCGGTTTCGTCGCCGGCGATCTCCAGCGCCGCCACCTCCGCCACTGTTTCCTTGCCACGTGTGTGCATCGTGTTCGCCACCGTGGAACAGCTTCATCCCGCCAGCAGCGCCTTCGCTCTCCCGCGCGCGCGCCCGACAACGGCAGCACAGTTGCGCCACGTCGCAAGCATGCCTTGGGGAAGCATCACTTCGCCTTCACCTCCACCAGAGCAGCAGGTTAAAGCCGGCACGGCCGCTGGAGCGCGTCACTTCGCCGGGATTCAGTCGTGTTGTCACCTCCAGCCCGCTTCACTTCCCCGTGCTTTTCCAACCGTTGCAAGCTCCTTGCTGTGCCTATAAAAGCCACCCCAGCCCAGCTCAAACACACTCACACCCAGAACCACCCAAGTTCCTAACCACGCCGTCGTCTTCGTCTTCTCCGGCGAGCTCGAGAAGAGGCTCACGGTGCCAGGCCAATCCACTGCACCAAACTTCAAATTGAAGCTACCAGTAAGTAACCCTCATCCACTTACCTGTGTAGTAGCAACCAATTGAACTCTATCGCACCACCTCGCCGGGAATTGCTGATTTTCCCCGACAACTCCGGCGAGCAATTAAACTCTAACCAGAGTGAATTAGCTCTCGAGCCTGTGATCAATCTTGATTAGTGAACTTATCTAAGCATCTCTAAGCAACCAGAATCGAAGAATTTGCTAAAATATGAAAAACCCCAACTTTGCACCTTGCATGTAAGCTGGAGCTCGCTGTTAAGCTTCTCTGGTGTTTCTCCAGACAATCTAGCTTCACATCTAGCTTTGTTATACTCCAGAGACCATCCTCAAGCAAGGATTTGAGTTCATTCGTCCTAGATCAGAAATGCCCAAATTTTTGTGGCTTCTTCCCTAGCTCCGGTCGCCGGATTTTGTTCCCGGCCGTTTCAACCCCAACCACCTTGTCTAGTAGATGTGCCTCGACCCCATGAGTATTTTTGTCTTCTAGCTTGACACCTGGATCGGCCCAGATGAAGAGGTATCACCATGCCAAGGTTTTGTCCAGAAACTGTTGAGAATAGTTCGGCCACCGTGTTCTTCGCCAGTTTTCATCGCTTTCCGGCCATCTCCTGCCCTAGATCCTGTTGAGACATTTGTTCCTGTTACAAATGCCTAACCACCAGACAAAGTGGTGCATCATTTGGAGCCTTTAATCAAAAGATATGGCTAACCCTAGTTCTGGCCGTGTCAAACCTATGCCAGGCTGTGTCAGCCAGTGGCATTAGCCCTGTTCACCCACCTCTGGTCATGTAAAACAGAAACTACCTTGTCAAATAGTTGTCTCACTACCTTGTGCATCATATGCTTGAATCAAAACCTACTTTGGCCACTGGAAACTGTTCAAACCATGTCAATGCCATTCTAGAGCACTGTCAGCCTATGTCAGCCAGTGGCATTGAGCCTTTTCACCCACTTCCAGCCATGAAACTTGGAAATAACTTTGTCCCTTAGACTCCTGACATTGTGATCTACACTTTTCTCTACTGCCATAACTTGAGTTGAGCCCTCTATCACCCATTGACCTTATGTCAATGCCTTGAACCGAATGCCAATCTAAAGACGTTCGCTGTTTTTGGGCGAACCAGTCACAACCTTGATATTACCCTGATATTTTGGAACCTTGTAAACCTTAACAGCTAATTTTAACCCTGATTTCCATAGTTTAACTCTAATCGCTTCCAAACCTTGTATTCCCAGAGTGTTTCTATCTTGCATTATTGCATGTAGTGGGTTAGTAAGAATAGAATGAATTGTAATGCCTGTTTGCTTGTTTGATCTTGTTTAGAGCAAGAGTCCGGGGTTGAAGATCTTGTCGCTGAACCATCATCAACTGCTGATACTTATGACGCGGAAGGCAAGTCATACTTTGATCATATTGAAACCCATATTTTATGAATTGCTATGCTATTCCATGAGTAGATATCTCATTAATATTGCATGTGTTGAGATCAATGATATTATGGCAGTGATAGATTGAATACTTGAGGAATGTGAACTTGTTAAGATAGCAAGCCACGAACTAATAAAAGTATAAACATGTACATTTATATTCATGAAATAGAACCCCTAGCCGTGACCAGTATTTTGGTATGGAATGGTGGTAGCACTGGAGGTGCTTGGCTGCACTGAATGTGCAGGCACTGAAGGTGCATGGTTTGTGGTATGATCTGGTCACTAGCATGTAAGGACTAGAACCTTGTGTTGTGCGTCTAGTGGCATGAAAAACGTACCAACCACTTACCTGGTATGGGACAGGCGCAATCTAGTAGCTTTCTTGGTATTAGCAGTTCCCTGCATGGCTTGTCGATCCGGTTTCTCGTGTGGAAACTGGTGGGACGCAGTTCGTCCATGAGTGGTGTGAGATCAGAAAAATTATGAGAGGATAAGTTGTAAAGAAGGAAGACGCCCTACGCCAGATTAAGTCGTGCACGACTGTAATCAAAAGAGGTTATGTGTCCTGCGGGAACATAGACCCAGGCTAGGAAGTAAGGCAGTGGGGAGGACCCACAACGGTACTTGGGACGGTATTGTCCATTTACCGGGCAGGGATACTGTTAATACTAGACTGCAAAACGTTGTGTGATCTCGGCCTTGTCACATGCGTATAAGTCGCATGGAGTTGGCCCGACTTGAAAGTCGAGTGAAAAAGTGGATTTAAAAAGAGGTACATCTCTGCAGAGTTTAAAAATGTATTCGAATACTTCGTGCTCCCGAGTTTTAGGAGTATGCCGCGGTGGATTAAATCCACGGGGTGTGACACAAGTATTGTTTTATAAACTAAAATTTGTTAGCTCAAGATTACCCAAGTGGCATGTGTTGTCATGATAAGGGGCGTTGCCGTGGGCTGTCATGTGTTGACGTGTCGCGGTAATACCATAATATAGAGATCATATGATAATTAAGAGGCATGTGGTTTATGCTCTAAGTTTATGAAATACTGCTATGAGTATATGATTGAAAGACTTGAATAAAAGTAGTGTGATATGAGGTTATATCGCCTTGGATATGGGATATATGTATCACCATCAATATGATTTATTCACTGCCATGGGTATGATCAGAAGTTGAGTAAGAATTGAGAAAGAAATGTATTTTGGGAAAAACCCTTCACTCTTTCCCCAATAGCATAGGCTCATGTCATTTATACTGTAACTATATCTCTACCTCCCCTATGACTTGCTGAGTACATAAGTACTCACCCTTGCAACAACTCATCAATAGATGGAGCGTTCTACGACCTTGGAGGATACCCTGAAGATGCTGCAGACCCAGGAGAAGATGAGCAGTTCCCTTCGGAGCCCTGATGTGGTGCTGTCTTGCTGTCAACCTCTGTTTCCTGTGGATTGCTTTTGGGCCTAGCTTCCGCCGATTAGATGACTTATTTTGTTGTACCTTTGTGCCTTGTAAGGCACTGTATCCCGTATTGTACTAAGGCCTGAGGGCCATACAATTATGACTACTGTAATATTTTGCTGCTTCAATATATTCCTGTGTTTGACTCATCCTGGGAAGTCAAGTGGTTTATGGGACCAGCCGCACCGAGCTGGGCTCCTCACAGGTGATGTCACTGTAGTGGCAGACACGACAAAGTATCACGAAGATAGTATCACTCTTTTTCAAAAAATTAAGGCACGCATTCGCATGTTATAAATGTAATTTTACAGGAATAGTTACTGAGGGAGATCATTACAAAAAATCAAATGAGGCCTAGCTCTTTCAGTATATCTTCGACTAGAGACTTGACTTCTTCAGAGATGGCTTTCAATCGATCACTCTCGATCTCTGCATCTCCTACCACAGGCTTCAAATTCAAATTTGGGCCGTGGTGGAATCGTAATCTACAGAGAATGGCAGAGGCTACAGATCTAACATTTGACCTTAGTGCCTCTTCCTGCCATTTGGTATCTTCAGGAAGATACTTGAGGAGTGATTCGGCTTGTGCCGCAACCAGTGTGGCTAACTCGCTAAGGCTTGGATTGTCTTTTTACGACTCGATCACATCTGTTTTTAGCAGAGTGGCCACCATCTTTAGCTTTTCGAAGATGTCTGATTGAGTACCGCTGCAAGAGGAAATTGTTTCGTTCAGTCCCTTATTCTCCATGCTGGTAGTATCAATTCTCGAGCTTTACAACTCGATGGTCGTCTGAAGGTTTCTGTTCTCTTCTGAAAGATGGCTTATTTGATCCTCTTGTGCTGAACAAACACAGTAAACATTTACTATAAGTAAAGCTCATATGATTTGAAGTTTTCTTCTGGTCGGGAGTGTATTTACAAGAAAGCTTTGACTGCGCGTCGCGAAGTTCCTTCTCCAAAGAAGAATATCTCGCAGCTGCAGCTTCTTCTTGATTCTCTCAATCAGCCATGCTCTTGTGCAGAAAGGCATTTTCTCTGTATCAAGGACAACCAGTTACGCTTAAATACGGATTAAAGTTAACATGAATGAAGAGCACTATACTTACTGTTCTAGCCTGCTGATCTTCTGTTGTGCTACCTCAATATGCTTTGCTATAGCTGTTGACGTGGTAGCCACCCGGGTCAAGTCCTGGAACACAATAAGAAATTGCTCTTGAGACTTGAATGTTCTGGAATTTTTTGCGGGTTGGAAAATAAAAATTGTTCATACCTCTATGTAATTGCTGATTGAGTCACTCTCAACATCAGCATGAGGTCTAACCTCAGGACCTGTTGTGTCCGCAGTAGGGGCAGCAGATGACATTTCCTGTTGTTCCCCCTCTATGACCGGAACTTCGGTTTCCGTCCCCTGGGAACGGATTTCCTCTGCCATTCCATCCATGATGGCCAGAAGAACCTCTTCGGCCACGGGAATTGGGCTTGGCTTTCCCGCGACCTCCGTAGTGGGTGTGCCATGGCTTGTTGAGGTCGCCGGGGTACTGGGTGCAACATCTCTGCGCCAACAAACAGAGATATTGAAAGGTGAAGAAACCTTTGATCGGTCATATTTAGATGGCGATTCGAAAAATTCTCACATTATTCGAAACCCCACCCACGGTTTGGGTTTCGATGATATGCTCCCGAGGGAGAAGAGCTTGATGGCTGCTCTTGGGGAAGAGTCTTCATCCGTCCTCGTTTTCCTTCTCTTAAAGAGGACGGTATCCTCCTCTCCCTGTATGAACACAACTCAATAGATGTGCATAGAGGAATGAAAACATGCAGGATTGTGAGAAATCTTACCACAGTCGCTCCTTCTATCGGAAGGGGAGGTGTTGCAAGTCCTGAGGCTTCATGAGCTTCAGGCACTAGGGTTCCACCCGAAACCGCTGGATTATCAGTGGACACGGGGCCCACTATCACCATTTCTGTCCTTGTGGCCAGGGACAAGACTTTGTCGACCACAAGGGAAGTCGACCTCTTTGGGACCCTCGTTCCCAGAAGGTCAGTCGTTTTCTTCTTGCGACGAACTAGAGGAATGTTGTCTTCCTCATCCTCCCTCCCTTCGCCCTGTACAATGAAGAAGTAATTTCCGCTCGTACTTGGGGGTATAGGAGGAATCGAGAATCTTACCACAATCTTTTTCGCGGTTGTTTTCTTCTGCGAAGAAGCCTCTCCCAGAATCTTCTTAGATTTTTTGGGAGCAGACTCCTTCTCTACGTGCTTCGAAGGGGTCCTCCTCACCCTCTTCGCAGTCGGTCTTCCCGAAGGACCAACGTCCTCAGTTGGACGCATTGCCTCAGCAAATTTTCCCAGAAGCTGTATTATTCAACATGCTCTTGGTAATAGAAGATAAATGGATGATTTACAATAGAGCTTGTTTGAAGAAAGTCATACCTTTCGGCGCTCTTGCTTAAGATCGTCGTTGGCGTTAATTAAGCTCTGGGGGCGAGGCGATCCTTTCACTCCCTCCACAGTGGCGTTATACGCCCGAAGGAGGTAGTTTGTCCATTTCTCGATCTCAGACAAAGATAGAGCTGTGTCACAAACAAGCATGTTAACAAATACAACATTTTTTAGTCAATAAAAATGTATATTTTGTTGATGAAAGGACATACCATTATTATTGTCCAGGGTGCTGTCCGCCATGGACTTAACTTCCCAAGCTGGATGTGCCCTTTCACGCAAGGGGCTTATCCGATTCTTCACGAAGTCGCGTATGATATCACGCGCTGTCAAGCCTTGCTGGACTAGGTGAAGAATATCTTGAGCTTGTTTCTTCTGTTCTGCGCTCAAAACGGGAAGGTAGTCTAACTCACCGTCTTTCTTCGGTCGGGTGTTCGTGAACCATAGTCCGCTCTCTGACAGAGGGGTGCAGTAGAACCATTTCTGGAACCACCCATGAACAGAGTCCCGTAGGGGCGGGAATGGGTACTCTTTCTTCTCCCTTATAAGGAAATAGATGCACCCAACGGCATTGGCACTTTTCGACCATGCCGAAAAATTGAAGCGTCGGAAAAGCTCCACGCTTGGAAGCACTCCGACGAAGGCTTCACAGAGGTGTTGGAAAATCGCCAAAATAAGGACTGCATTTGGGTGGAGATTCACTAACTCCAGCCCATAGTGTTCCAAGATTCCCCGCAGAAACTCGCTTTCTGGGAATCGGAACCCGCAACGCAGGTATTCCTCGAAGATCACCAATTCGCCTTCTTGGACGATTGGGGTTTCTTGATCTTTCTCTGCTGGCCGCCAGTTGATCAGCAGCCGTGGGGGGAGAATCTCTTCTTTTTCTAGAGCCACCAGACCCTCTTCTGTATGGTGGACGGATCGGCTCCAGGACGCCATTACTATGAAGGATTGAGGAAAAAAGTTGGTGACTTTGGAGACGACGAAGATGAGGAATACAGAAGAGGGTTTTGTGCGGCGAGAAACTCTAAGACAGACGAAGGGTTTTTGGTTGTGAAGCTTCCTCAGGAAGCTACCTTCTCCTTTTATATGCCCGAGATAACCCTTCATCGAATATTTTATTAATTTCCCATAATGGGTGCCTTCTCTCTGGAAACCTGTTATGCACTCCCTACAGTGAATCTGGAACAAAATATATTTTCATTATTTTTTGTTTCAAATTCGGGGGCTAGGGTGCACACAAAAACATGAAAATTTTGCAAAGATTATGAAGGAAATGATCCCTCATGTCTTTTGTAAACTAATTTTTATATATTGATCACAATGCAGTTCTGTGATCGTCTCGAGATTTGCATGTTGATCACAATGCAATTCTGTGATCGCTGCAAATGGGTGATCGCAACATATATGATTGTCATTTGATCAAGGTATTATGTTCTGATCGCGGTTTCAGTTCTGATCGCAATACCAGTACTGGTCGCGGTATACTTCGGATAAGGATTTACCTGAGTATGTTTGGTCGCAAAGGCATTTTTTGTGACCATGTTCTCGCATAGAGATTGTGAAGAGCTTTAACTCGGGATTATAAGTTTTGCATAATCCTTCTTGAGAAATCAAGGTGTGTAAGGTAAAGGAAATTTTTATTTCTGGCAATCTTTACATACAAAAGGGATACATGCGGCCAGAGCATCAACCTGATCTGAGAGAAGTTTACAAAGTTCTCCTAAGGACATATTGGCGTCAGTAGGATCTACAGTGACCACCCCAAGAGAACTAGAAACTACTCTAAGTCTATCTACATCATCCTGAATCAAAGAAGCGCTATTATTCCTTATTGTATCGGAGAGTTCTCGCTGCTGCCGAGCATAGTCCCTCTCCAAGCGGAATTGGTGCGACTCTTCGCGGGAGTTGTCATAACATTCTGCCAGGTGCAGAACGGCTGAAGACATTTCTTCGGTCTTCTTCTCCAGAGCCTCTTTTTCCTTCTGGAGAGTTTGTTGGAGGGAAAGAGGTTGGACCTCAGCAGGCTGGTCGTTGGGGGCTTCAGAAATTTTCATCTCTTGCACATGTATTTGTTAGTTTTACAAAGTAAAACGACCAGTAGAGGAAATGAAAATAATTACCAATCCTCACAGTAAGATTGGACGGGAGGATGAAGTGTTCCCCCAGAAAGTAGATCACCTGACAAAAGTCGAGGACCATCAGGTCGTGGGAGTGCAACTTTCCCACGAGAAGATTGATCACCCAACAAAAGCTGAGGATCATCTGATCGCGGGAATGCAACCTTCCCACCAGAAAATTGATAACCCATCAAAAGATGGGGATCGCTTGATCGCAATGGAGAAAGTTGATCAGAAGAAGGAGAAAGCCTTGAAGTAGTATTTTGTATCTCCAAAGGTGAAGATGAGGGTTCGACCTGTCGAGTTGCATGGACAGGAACAACTACATGGGACAAGGAAGGAAAGCACAATGATGCATCCCCAACCTTTGTACCGTTGGAGGATCCCTAGTCAACCTTCGGTTTCTTCCCTGGGGGAACCAGCTCTTCAATCACCTGTGAATTCCCAAAAAGCATTTTGGAAATGATCAGAATATAAAATGACAACTTGAACCAAAATTTCCAGAAAAGACTTACCTTCTGGAAGTCCTGGTCAAGTTCGGGTATCACTTCCTCTTCATCGCTCTCAATCTCAATGATCTTTTTGGAGTCCTGATCTACCATTAAGGTGAAAGCAGAAGAGAAGGAAAGATAGCTTTGGAAAAGACTTAGCCGAGAAAAAACTTGTGAAGTTTTAGGGCTAAGAGGCTTCAGTATTTATAGTACCCAAGGGTGACGGTTCGTATTTGCGAATGCCTCGAGTTCTTAAAACATATTTACAGTTTTATCTCTAGTTAAAAAACAAGTCAGCAACGCTATCATTACCTGTCAAAAATAACCCGGAACCCGTCTCAGGAAATAAACCACCACACGTAGTGCACCACTAAGTGAATAAGTTGAAGCGTCGGGTCACTTATCCGATGCAGGATTAAAATTTGAAGTAAATATGTCTCTTCATTTTCTTCAAATTTGGGGGCTAGCTGATGAGGATTGTTACCCAAGCTAATTCGAAATAATGCACATTTGGTTCAAGACGGATTCGAACCAGATGAGTGTCTGAAGATCCACTGTTATTGTCACAGACAACCTGAGAAGCGCGGACACAAGAATGACTTATGGTCGCAAGCTTTGCGTGATCATGAGATCGCAGACATTACGCGATCAGGAGGCCGCAGACAATAAGCGGTCAGAAGGTCGTTGACTATCCTCGACCAGAGTAACTCGGGATTGCTTAGCTCTGCAACAGGCATATCCCCAGGATCGTGATGATTCTTCCACGTATGAAGACAACTGCCAAGAGGTTAATATGTTCGGTTATCCCTTGATTGAACGTGTTAAGCCTGCGTGGGAGTTAAGTGCGGTTACCAAAACTGCGCTTCTACAACTGTTCAAAACCGTCGTGCATTGGCGCCCTTTTGACCGGTATAAAAGGGTGAGAAAATGTACAAGACGAAGGGAGATCGGAGATGACGACAGATCAAGCACAACCTTTCATAAGTTAGTTTAGTCGTTTTTAGACAACAACACAGAAAAGATCTTCGCCTGTGATGACCTTTTCTCCAACTTTGTAAACCTTTTTCCATACATAGTGAAATCACAATAGGACGTAGGGCTGTTATTCGCACCGTCGAGGGCCCGAACCTGTATAAATCTCTTTGTGCCCCAACAGACATTGCTCATCATCCCTTTGCTGAGGAACACTTTGAAAGGCCTCACAACTCACAAATTCTGCATAAGATCGACTAAGGAACCCGAGTCCGAATCGTCGACAGCTGGTCGTGATAAGTGCCTTATTATGATGTTTAAGTAGATTCGTTGGCCGATCTCATGGTCTCATTTAGATAAGACATCTCTTTGTAAGCCATTTCTTAACACATAAGGGACTTACTAGCATGTTTCTGATCATTCAAGTGGCTGTCAGTTAACAAAAAAACTTATGCATTTGTACTTCGCCATTTATCTCTATGACTTTATGATTGCATCTAGTTAAGACATCTCCTTCGAAGCTGTTTCCCAACGCATAAGAGACTTACTAGATGTTTCTGATCATTCAAGCCTTGGTCTATTTAGTCCAGAATAATTATCTTGCGAGCACTATACTATGTCTTCGGTATCAGGATCACAGGAGGGGGCTAGGAGAATATAACTATAGCATTTAGTCAGAAACTAAGTACTTCGCATTTTTTATCATATTTTTTCTGCTAATCATATGTATTTGCAAGGTACAAACACTTAAATAGACCAAAGTATTTCTATTTCCAATGTTAATTTTACAAAGCTTACAATGAGAAGAAATACACCAAGAGAGGCTGAGGTCGTGCGATAGTTTTTCTATTATGGACCTAACCTCGTCGCTGATCGCAATCAACTGATCCTCACTGTCAAAAGCGCCTCTTCCGCCACTAGGTTCAAGTCCAAATTCTGACCATGGCGATGTCTGAGTTTGCAAAGCATGGCAGAGGCCACAATACTGACATCAGTCTTCAGTGCCTCCTTACACCTCCTCACAAACTCTGGTATGTTGGCGACAAGAGAATCAAATTGGGCTGCGACCAGGTTGCAAGACTCATTAAGAGATAAATTATCCTTCTCAGGATTGATCACGTCAACACCAAATGAGTCTGCAACTTCTTTAAGTTTTGCGAGAGTATTCTTTTCAGTGAGACTGCAGCTCTTGATGATTTCTTCCAAGGCCTTCTTCTCATTACGAGCAACCTTTGCAGTCTCCCTGGCCCTCTTGTTGGCTACCTTGTAGCGGTCAATGACATTGTGAAGAGTATCAAGGTCGTGTCCTTGCCTGATAGACTTCTCTTCTAAATGTCTCTTTTCTTCGACCAGCTCCCAGTTTACTTCTCTTTGATCTAATAAGAGAAAGAATCAAATTCAATTGAATTTGTTCATAAAATTTCACAAAAGCAATGTTAAATTCTGCTAGGATGAACTTACAATCAGCATCAGTTCGCAGTTTATTGCAAACCAACAAGAGACGCTCTTTTTCCCCTTGAAGGAAATCATAGGATTTCATTTTTTCCTCCAAGGATGCCTAGGCTTCAGCAAGTTTTTCATTGATCACCCTAAGAGCTTCGGACATTACAACATCTTTATTGTTGCGTTCCTTAGTGACCTCTTCAATTAAAGCACAGTTTTCCCTGCGACAACAAAAATTATAATTTTAGTTCACAAGGGACTGAGACTAAAGCAAGATACTGCTTTAATCAATTGTGTTCCTCTTGAACGACTTTGAACTGCTCGATCAACCGATCAACCATGGTCGTGTTACAAGTAAAGTTCTGAAAAAGCAAACAAACAAAAGAAAATCTGAAGACAATTCTCAGATAAACATTGGAGGATATGGGGTAAAGATTTTACTTACCTCTAAAAGATCTTCAAGAAAGATCTCGAATCCAATAACTTGACTGGAAGAGGTCAAGTCACCTCGCGTTTGCCTAATGCTTTGAGATTGAAGATTCACTTCTAAAGTAGGGTGTTGGGGATCAAGAGATGCTGACTGGACCATAGAAGGAGTTGGGACATTCACTACTCCCTCATTGATAGTCACCTCCTTCTCGACCAAAGAAGTGGTCCAGTTTGTCCTGTACATCCAATTTATAACTGGATGAGTCATTCCTAACTAAGCAATATGACTTAGTTAGAGAGAAAACCGATATATACCTAAAGCAATGCTCTAGGAGATTTTGGGGAGCAGTTTGTCTGGCCCTGAAAGAGGCCAAATCTTTGGAAAAAGAAGAGGTCTTCATTAGTTTCTTCGATGAAGAACCACCAGAAGATCCAATATCATCACTAGTTCGCTTTTGTTGAACGATAGGATACTTAAGCAATTATAAAAACCAAAAAGCCTTGCTTTGGAAACTTTTGATTAAAGACTTGTATAGATTTTCCAAAAGAGAATTACCTTTTGAGACACTTGTACAATCTCATCAACATTGGTATTTATGCCTCTAGGTTTTGGTGCCTCGACATCGCCTTCTATAACTGAGCTTTCTTCTTCATCTCAAATAAGTTGCCCTGGGATCTGGGATGCCATTGAGATGAAAATTAAGAAGAAAAGAAGGAACTTGAAGGTGGAAGGTCTAAGACTTAGAAACTCTGAGGAAAAAGAACTTGGAGAATTCTATAGCATGGAGATCGCATATATAGAATTTCGAAGGTGACACTTCGAGTTCCCAATATCGATGCAATGCTTTAGAATTTTCATTCAATGTCTATCATGGTGCTCTGACATGCACACCAAAGTTTTTTCTTGGCCTTTGTTAGAATTTGAAGCGACAGAGACACTTTTAGGAATATGAAGCGTCAACTTTGATTCAGAAGGATATGGTAAAAAGATCCTACAATCGAGGACGTAATCTCTTTCCTTCTGTCATAATCACTTTGATCAGAAGGGGCCGACACCATGGTTTGAGAAGCGGTGGCAGCTAACCCTTCGGACATCATTAGTTTCTTCGATGAGGATCCACTAGATGATCCTATATCATCATTTGAGCACTTCTTTGAAGTTGTTGAATCCTCAACTATCTAGAGAATTCCAAAATGTATTACTTTGGAAAACCTTTACCCCAAAAGGGAAGATGAACGCAGATTCTTCAAAAGAGAGTTACCTTTTGAAATGCCTGCATGACATTATCTTCTATTACTAATTCCTCTTCATCACTCCCAACAACTTGTTTAGAGCTTTGACTCACCACTAGAACGAGAACAGAGAAGAAGAGATGAAGTTAGAAGATGAAAAGAAGTTCTAAGACTTAACAAGTGAAAGCTTGAAGATCCTAGAACGTAAAGGCTAAGTATTTATAGAACAAAGAGCGGACGATTGATGTTCTCAAAAAACTCGGGTTCTTAAAATGCATTTTAAGTATTGCCTCGAATTGTAGCAAAAGATTTCATAATGACTTGTCAAATTGCACCCAAAGTTCTTGTTGGGAAATGAAACGACACACGGTGGGAAAAAGAAAACGTCTTTTTGCAACAGTAGAAGGTGAAACGTCGGGATGTTTATGTAATTAAATTTAAAAATAAAGAATTTAAAATGACAAAGTATATAACTTGTTATTTTAAATTCAGGGGCTAGCTGATGAGGATTATAACCCGAGTTAGTCACTTTTATCGTTCTATAGTCGCAAGAGCTACAGAATGAGATTTTTTACCTCTCTATGGTTCAAGGAAACCAAGAGAGAGACAATAGAATAATCCAAAATATTCTGGACATAACCTATTCTATGGTCTCACTCTGTGATGTCATGGCCTTTGTAGTCTTTAGATATCCACAATACCAAAGTTGCAGAGACCATGTTCTCACATACCCACGAATACTGTGCACGTGGAGATGTTTCCCCGTGATCACCCAAGTCGTGGAGGACATAAAGATAGCCATGTATTGTTGTAGTTAATACATGACCTTGGCTTACTAAAGAATTAAAACATCCAACGGTTATATGATTAGCCTCATTCAATCATATATGGTAATTGAGCCCATTTTACCACTACCGCCGCCTGGATGTTTCAGCTCCTTAAGTCCCTTGTAATTGACAAGAAGGTGAAAGTGCAATCATAAACGAGCATAATTACACATTAGGGCTGGCACATGTCTGCCTCTCAAGGACTCTTCAATCCCATAACTGATGACTAACAACGAGCTATAAAAGGAGGATCGTCGGGAGAGATCAGGTTGACCAAGCAAGAGATTCAAGACACAATCCTTTAGAACTAGACACAATAGATCAATTACACTATAAGCTAAAGAGTACAAGATTGTTCTTAGTCAATCTAAGAACATCCTTGGTTCTCTTCTTGTAATCCTCAATTTATATAGTGAAATCCCAACAGGACGTAGGGCTATTACTCACCATCAGAGGGCCCAAACCTGTATAAATTCATCTCTTCCTCTGACATAGATATCGTAATTTACCTGAGCTTCATCATAGATTGGCTTCACATTTCCATTTTACATTTTACATAAGATCAACTAAGGACCAGAGTTCCAATCGTCGACAGCTGGCGCCCACCATGGGCCTATTTCAAGGTGTCTTTCTTCATCACGAATTTTGATAAGCCATGTCAGGAGTTTACTAGTCCGAAAATGATTTGATCTTAACATGGAGGATGAGACTCTCTACATGGAAGAAAATGAAGTTCCCTCAGAACCCAGTGCTGAGGAGTATCCTCAGGATTTGATCCATGATCAAGAACCTGAACAGGCGGTACGTTCACCTTCTGTGAGTCTTACCACATCAAATGGTGAATATGTGCCAAAACCTGTTGTCCCAAATGATGTGGGAGATGGGGACCTTGAGTTTAGTTTGGAAGGTTTTGCTCCAGAGAACTTAAACTCTATATTCAATTTTGAGTCTGAATCTGATGAGGAGATGCTCTCCCTGTCTGTGAACTCAGTTCCCCAGGAGATCGCTGTACTTTCTAAGGAGACCCCTAAGCAACGTACTGCCAGGGAGGAAGAAGAACGCAAAGCCAGAAGAAGATGCAGCTCGTGAGCAACGAGAGGCAGAGGTTTGTAAGGTCACAGAGCAAGCTCTGCAACTTGCGCAATCTCACCATGAAACCGCAGCTCGCGACCTAGCCCCTGGAACCTCTCCTCCGCAACATCATCATGGTCACAGGCGGGACCAAACTCCTTCATCAGCTCCAGCCTATTCTCCGATCGATGAAGTTACGATAACTCCCATGGCACCCCGAAGGAGCACACAAGAGCGCATTCGTGTGATTGCAGATACTTTTCTCAATCCTCCTTCTAATTTGGCGAACGATGACAGGATTATGTTTGCAAGGATTTGGCGGACAACCTCGGTGAGGTAGCAACTGTAGTGACTCCAACATCATCCTCGCGATCAGCAACTCGCTCTCGTGAATGGGAAAGTTACCACTCGAGCCAAGAGCATTCCTGGGGACACACACCATCAGCCCGGTATCATAAAACCAGGCGTACAGGTCATTGTAGTGACCTTCGTCATGAGCCAGTACATTCGCGATTAGGGCCGCTAGTAGATTCTTCTCGTGATCCTAATCGTGAATCGGTGCATTCACGCTTGGGGCCACAAATTAATTCATTCCATGACCTTGATGGTGGTCGTGAGGAACAGCAACCACATCCTTCCTACGTAGGCTGCAAGGCTTTTTCACCAGGATTATGTGCGGTAATCTGGTCGGATAAGTTTAAACCCAGAACAATCGAGTGATTTGATCGGACCAAAAATCCTTTCGAATTTCTACAGATTTACATTACTACCATCCAAGCGGCTGGTGGTGATGAACGGGTTATGGAAAATTATTTGCCGACTGTTATGGAAGGTCCAGCATGGACTTGGCTGTTTAATCATCCTGAAGGATCCATTTACAATTGGGAAATGTTGTGTGATGCAATCCTCAACAATTTCCAAAATTGTTGTTAAAAGCCTGACAAGGAAGATGATCTCCATCGCTTGCGCCAGACTTCTACAGAAACTCTTCGCCAATTTGTCAAACAATTTGTGGGGGTAAGAAATACTACATCCAACATTTTTGACAACTCCGTCATCAAGGCATTTAAACATGTCATTTGGTATCGAAGATTTACTGAAGATTTGCTCATTCACCCACCATGATCAATCGCGGATCTCTTCAACATGGCTGATCGTTATTCCGATGTGGCCGAGGCCGTTGAATGGAATAAGATGGTGGATAAGGGAAATTTGTCACCTCAACTAGGTCTCGTGGCCGACAAGAAGGATGATTCATGCAAGAAACCTGAGTCATGCGCCAGCGGGATATCAAAAAAGGTGAAGAAAGCCAGAACCAGCCAAGTACGAGGGGTCACCATCATCAACAAACAGCCTCAAGGGAAAGGTAAGAGGGTTCCATTTAAAACTAACAAGGTTTCTCCTACTGGTCCCAGCGACCAAGCAGAAAAACAAGTTAAACCACAGGGATCGAAGAAATGGTGTTCGTTCCACAATGTTTCATCTCACGATCTTCAGAAATATCGGACTTGGTTAAAGAAGCTAGATGATTTTTATCAAGGTAAAACTCCTATGCCTACAGTACCAGGACAAGGACATACCAGCGGAAACAAAGGCTCTAATGCGGATGAGGACATGCCATATCAAGTACCTAACAATCACGTTAATGTTATTTTTTGGTGCTTCTTCATTTTACTTTTCTAGGTGTCAATATAAAAACGTTTGCCGTGAGGTAAACACTACTAAGGTTCCTTTGGGAGAGCCTTAGTTTCCCCGATGGTCAGAGGTTTCCCTGACCTTTAGCCCGGAAGATTTCCCTAAGGGATTGACGCAGCCTCGGCGCCTCCCTTTGGAGATATCCCCTACCATTAGCAATGCTAAGGTAGAGCCAGTATTGGTTGATGGAGGGAGTTCGCTCGATCTCCAATTTTCCAAGGCTCTCAATGAGATGCAAATTCCTCGTTCGAAGATAAAGCCAGTAGCACAACCATTTTTTGGGATAATTCCAGGTTCCTCTATGTTACCAATTGGACAGATTGTGCTGCCAGTAACACTTGGAGAACAAGCAAATTTTCAAACAGAATTAATTACCTTTGATGTAATTGATTTTGATTCAGCTTATAACGCCATTTTTGGTAGGCCTTCTCTCTCTAAGTTCATGCTGGCCATGCATTATGCTTATCAATGCGTCAAGGTCCCAGGGCCTCTGTAACAGCCTAAAAATCTTACTTTATCAGATTAATTATTCTCAAAATTAGCTTATTCCAGTTTCAACTCAACTAATTTCTTTATCTCTTCTCTATCAGCTTTTCCTATTCATCTGTAACTCTCCTAATCATATGCTCCATCTTATCTTAATGCATGCATATTTGAAAACCAACCATATCATAATTTTCATGCATAAAATGAAGCAATTTAGTCACATGAAATGACACTCTTTTATTTAAAAGCATGCAAATATGATTTGTTTTAATATCCAAAATACATAGAAAATTCTTCTAAAAATTTTTATAATATTTTAATTGACACAAGTAACCAGAAATGTAGCTTTTCATGCTAGCACTTTTTGCAAATCAGCCCCCACAGCTTTTTAAAATCACAAATGAGCCCCTAAACAAGACTTTACTATTATTTTATATACATTTACACTTCTAACCTCACCATTTACACAGCCACTGCAGTGTAGAGACCAAATTACCCCTGTTAGATGCATTAAACCTCAGACCAAAACTTCTCTAACAAGCTACACCTCCAATGCCATTGCATATAAACAAGACATAGAGTGTATCACCTCATTTCAGATCATCTTCACAAGGTAAAGCAAAAGGATTGTAGTTCATACACTTAGAAAACTTTAGCCTTTGAAATTTTTGCATTTAATATATTTTTTACACATAAAATGATGACTTGAAGCTCTCTGCCGCTCATGTCAACAGGCCAGAGCGCGCTCCAGCGTCGACAGCCACGGCGGTCGTCGTCGTTCTCCTAGCTCCAGCCATCGTTTGCTTGTCCTGGTATGTCACCTGTGTTTGCCTCAGCTCTTTGAGTGTCTTTCACAACTGGAGTCCTGCCATTTGGCTGTCGAAGCACCATTTTTGTTGCATGCAAGTTTTGTCGCCACCGGTCGCCGTTGTTGTCTAGTCGCTCCGACCATGCGTTTCCAGAGCTGTTCATGTCACAAAATGTGCCTTGCTTCCAATCGCATTCCTATTAAGTTTTAGCTCGGTTCATGGTCGTTTGCCAGAGTTTTTCCGTTGACCCTCTTTTCTTCCTAGTTTCTGGCTGCCGGGGAAGTCTCGTCGATTCCAGCCACCATTCCTCGATTGCCTTTTGTTTCACCATCTTCAGCGTATCTTCATCGCCTTTCCAAGCCTTTTTGACCATCTCATCGACCCCAGAACGTTGCCGCCGTCGTCCTGGTTGCGACATGCACTGTGTCGTGCCGCCTGCCCGTGGTCCGGCTAGCCCCAGCAATGGTCTGGCTAGCCACCAGTGAGCCAGTGTGCCACCTGTGCCAATGTCCGCGTCCAATGCCATCCTCTGACACTGCTATAGTGTGTACCTATGTGTCATTTTGTTCATCTCATCGTTTCCTTCAAGGATCTATGATCTGTTTTTCCATCCGATCTCCAAATCTCAGTTTTTCTATATTAGGTAGTATTGTGCAACCGACTTGATCTTGTCAAATCCAGTGTAGGGACTTCTGATCGAAGATCCGTCTGTGCCATTAGGTTCATCTCTGCCCAAACCTTTCAATATGTAATTTCGTTTCAGGTCCAAATCTTGGATCTCATTTCCATCATTTTTGGATTGAGTTCTTACCTTGTTTTACTCTAAATACTCTGTTTTCGAAAGTTCAGCGTTTTAGCCTGAATCACCTCCAATTCTTGGGCTATAGTACCTAGACTTATTAGGATTTAGTACTTGCATCTTGTAGTCTCATACTTATGCATGTTTTGATTGATTGATTGATTCAGTGTGTTTATCACGTTTAGAAATCACTCGTTCTGAGCTCGAGGAGTAGTCGATCGAAGACGTTGCAGAAGAATCTGTCGCGGGAATTCAAGGGAAGTCACCATCTCCTTGAACATGTTGATCCTATGCTTTCAAATTAGTTAAGTATTTTTTTTTGTAAATATTATGTATGCTATTTGAGTAAATTCGTGTATGTTTGAATATGCTTGCTTAGTTATTGTCCCAAATTGAAAAGCCATTCTTGATTCTCAAGACATGTATAATATCCTTGATGCCCAAGGTTAAGCAATAATAGTAGTATGAATTATCCACATGAACAAGTAAAATGGTTTTCAAAAACTTATTGATGTCTTTTAAAGATGTCTATTCTGGAGAGGAGAGATAATCATGTGAGTAGGTAAATTTTGGTAACATGATAATGTTGTGATCATTGTGTATAAAGAGAAGTAAAATGGACTCCTCTCTTGAATAGTTAAGGACTAACCAATTTGTGCTGAACATCCAGTAGCATGTTAATGTACCTCCACAAGCCTGGTATGGGACGGGCATGACCAAGTATCCTTGCCGAACTATTATCTTAGCTCTGCAAAGTGTTAATAATAATTTGACAAAGAAGCACTAATCATGCACAAGGTCAGTGAGGGGAGATCCCTCTTGACAGCACTTTACACTGACGGTTGGGGAAGATCCCATTCGATTCGTCTGGGATTCGTGCCGGATGTGGTTCCCGTGCACACCCCCCTCGTGTTCGCTCACTATTGGAGGAGAGGGAAGATCCCTCCCGCCACAGGCCAATATTGAGTGAGGGTTAGGGTGAAGGTATGAGAGGGAAGATCCCTACAATGCTTCACAGTTGTATTAGGAATCCCAACCGGAGGTAAAATTCCTGGGTCATTACCCGGTGGTGAACCTCTTACATGGCAGAGCTAGTGTAATAGCAAGGTAGAGTGAAAAGCATGTTATTCTCAACTCAGTTGCATGCTTAAAGTAGCGTGATCGAACCTGGCATAGGAGTCTCATATGCTTAAAGCACCGTGATTGAGCTAAAACCTATGGTTGTGGTCGATAGTAATAAGTTGGGGAATCTTGTGGGTAAAGCAGTACCCCTTTGCAGAGTTTAAAATGTACTTAAATACTCTATACTCCCGGTTTCTAGGAGTATGTTATGGTCAATGGATTTAATCCATGTTGCAAGGCACAAGTAGTTTTGAATGAGTTGTTTTATCAATTGGCTTGAGTTTCCTCACTCTTGAACTATTATGTAAGGTAAGTTTTCAAAGGTTGTTTTAAATACATTTCATTTTGATTAACTGTTAGGTTGTGAATAAGGTTTGGAAAAGAACCTCAAATACCTTCAATAAATTCCCTGTCATGTTATACTTGCATTTGTTATGTCGTGATTTGCTGAGTACCTTGTACTCACCCATGACTGAACTACTCCATCAGAGGTTGAAGAGCCAAGTGACTTGAGCTCACATGAGTATGAGCCTGAGCCCTTTGAAGATTTCGATTATGATCTAAGTTTCTAGGCGTCGCGTACCCCGGTCGAGCGACTGTGGGAGAAGAGTAGAGTTCCGCTCCTTCCGCGTTTTGCTAAAAACTTGAAAGGATATTTTGGACCTGTTTGCTGCTAACTTATGTAAGGCACTAATGTCATTATCGATTGTGAACTTGTAATGTTTTGTAAATCAATTATGTACCTTGCTAATTGTGGTATTCATTTCTGGTTCGCAACTGAATCCTGGGAAGTTGCGACAAGGGGGCCCTGTTTGGTATTGTGGTGTTCGGAACGGGGCAGTGGTTCCCCATAGCCTCATGGCGTGATCACAGTTAGGGGTAGTTAGCATATGGCCTTGTGATCGAATTTCCCTGGAACTAGTCGATGAACTTCCTTTATGGGACATCAAGGTGGCAACCTCAGCACCAAATGCAGTCAAGGGATCCCCGCAACTAGAAGAAAAACTCAAATAGGTTCCTTTATTCCAAGATGATCCTTCTAGAACAGTTCGGATTGGATCAAATCTGGATGACAAATAGGAACTAGAGCTTGTTGCTTTCCTCCAGGCTAACGTGAATGTATTTGCGTGGAAAACCTCAGACATGCTTAGAGTCCCAAGGGAAGTAATTGAGCACAGGCTAGCTATTCGGCCTGGACAACGACCAATAAAGAAAAAACTCAGACGTTTTGCTCCTGATCGGCTAGAAGCTATACATGCGGAGTTAAAAAACTCAAGAATGCTGGTTTCATTCATGAGGTCGACCATCCAGAATGGCTCGCGAATCCGGTCATGGTCCTGAAATCAAACGGTAAGTGGCACATGTGTGTTGATTACACCAGTTTGAACAATGCCTGTCCGAAGGATGACTTTCCTCTTCCCCGCATCGATCAGTTGATTGATTCCACAGCGGGTTGTGAAATGATGAGCTTCCTAGATGCTTACTCAGACTACCATCAAATTGCATGGCAGAAGAAGATGAAGAGAAGACTACCTTCATCACTTCATTTGGCACTTATTATTACATCAGATTGCCATTTGGGCTCAAGAATGCTAGTTTCATGTACCAGCACTTGATGCAAAAGACATTCTTTCTCAGATAGGGTGTAATTTAGAAGCTTATGTTGATGATTTGGTTGTAAAGAGCCTTAAGAGCTCTAGTCATATAGATGATCTTACTGAAACTTTTTGTAATTTGAATAAACATGGAATAAAGTTGAATCTTGAAAAGTGTTCTTTTGGGGTTTCTTTAGGTAAACTTCTAGGTTTTCTTGTTTGTTCAAGAGGCATTGAGGTTAATCCCGAAAAAATTCGAGCCATTGAGCAAATGCGATGCCCTTCGACCACGAAGGAAGTGCAAAGTCTGACTAGTCAAATGGCTGCTTTAAGTCATTTTAGTTCGTGGTTAGGAGAACGTGGTTTACCTTTCTTGAGGGTTCTACACAAGCACAATGGTTTTTGATGGTCGGATGAAGCCGGAAAAGCCTTTCAAGAAGTGAAAGCATACCTCACCAGTGCTCCGGTGTTGGTTTCCCCTATCAAGGGAGAATTATTAATCATCTATTTGGCTGCTACCCCTTATGCGGTCAGCGCAGTGTTGGTCGAAGAACAGGAAGGAGTGCGACGACTAGTTTATTATGTAAGTGAAGTGCTTAATGGACCGAATGAGCATTACCCTGAAGTCCAAAAGCTCCTTTATGCTCTTTTAATGGCTTCTAGAAAGCTTCGACATTACTTTCAAGCACACACGATTTTTTGTGCCTTCATCCTTCCCTTTAGGGGACACTCTCTGGAACCCAAAAGTTTCTGGTCGAATTGCAAAATGTGCAGTTGTACTTGGAGCATTCGATCTCCATTTACTGCTCAGGTAGCAATCAAATCTCAAGTTCTTGCAAATTTCGAGGTCGAATGGTCTAATCTCGAACCACAGAAGCAAGATACAATGGATTTGGATAATTTTGACTGTTGGACGATGTATTTTGATGGTTCTCACAGTTATCAACACTCGGGGGCTGGAGTAGTATTAATAACACCTCAGGGTGATAAACTCCAGTATGTCATACAATTGCACTTTGCTGCTACCAATAATGCAGCAGAGTATGAAGGTCTTCTTGTTGGGCTTCGAGCAGCCAAATCCCTTGAAGTCCGTCGATTAGTGGTGAGGGGGGACTCATAACTAGTCGTAAACCAGGTAAATAAGGAGTACAGCATCTCCAATGAGACAATGGGTCATTACCTGGACGAAGTGAGGAAATTGGAAAAATACTTCAGTAATTTTGAAGTCCAATTCGTTCCGTGAAGAGACAATATTCTCGCAGACCTATTGTAAATAATTGGGTCCTCACATACATCTACTCCGGCAGGAGTGTTCGTTGAACACTTAAAATCCCCTTATATCAAAGAAGGGTCAGAAGCGATGACTAACATCGCGACCTTAGAGTGAGAAGCAGATTGGATTTATCCATTGAGAATCTATCTTGCGCATGGGACCTTGTGATGAGGACATCACTTCTTCAGATACATGCACCAACCATAATCCTCCTCTTGTTACACAAGGACCAATAACGCGCAGCAAAGTCCGATTGTTGCATTGCCAGGTGAACTCATTCCTAAGTTTATATATATATATATATATATATATATATGGTTTTGAGAATGGTTTACTACCTAATAGTGATAATATTGTGCTTAGGAACCATGGAGAGGACCAGCAAGGACGCAAGGACCAGCAAGGAGCCCAAGTCGAGTTGGAGATGGATTCGAGTTGGAGTCCGGTTCGACCATCCAGGAACAGCCTGCCTACAAATGACCATAACTCCCTCATACGAAGTCCGATTGGGACGTTCTTATAGTCCACGGAGAAGCCCACGACAAGATCTTTCCAATGGATCTAGCGTCACATCCAAATTCCTTTGGACCGCCAGAAATTGACAAAACAAGTTTTGACCAGATTCTGATTGGGCCTAGTCGGTGCTACATCACCTTTTTGGTTGGGTCAAGGCCCATGTATCGAGTTAGAGTCCGAGTAGGGAAAGCTTACATGTCGGTTTCAGGTTTCCTTCCCTGGCCACCGACCTCTTTTACCTCCTCTATATAATCTGGTCGAACCATTAGGGTTCTGCGGATTTTGTTTAGTCGTAGTCTTTCCTTCGTGAAGCTATTGAGATATTCTTCTTGGTCGACTAGATCAACATCAATATCTGTATTCAGAACCCCAACTCTTCATCGTGATTCAACCTATATTTGCAATTTTAGATTGCTTGTTTATCTTGTTCTTGCTTGTTGTTCGATTGCTTGCAGGGATAGATCTTTGTGATCAGGTCGATCGTGCTTGTAGTTCGGTCGATAACAATCCGAAGTTGGTTCAGCGATTGCCAGGGCGTATCAGTCATGTACGGTTGGTAGCCGGATCGTGAGAGTTGTCTTCACAAATCGATAGTTGTTTTTCTCATCGAAAGATCGGACCGCCCACGTCACATCATCTTGCATGAGGATGAAGCCGACAGTGATTGGTTAGTTAGAAAAGCATGCATGCATAGACTCATTGAGGGAACTTATATAGAAAGGACACTCAAGGAGTACTTATGCAGTGTATTTCTCAAGAAGATGGAAAATCCCTTCTAAGAGAAATACATGGAGGCATATGTGGAACACATGCTTCTTATCGAACACTGGTTGGAAAAGCTTTTTGATAGGGTTATTACTGACCTATGGCACTTAATGATGCTATGCAATTAGTCAAGACATGCCCACAATGTCAATTCCATGCTCGACAAGTTCATCAGCCAGCATATGCTTTGCAAGTCATTCCTTTAACTTGGCCATTTGCTGTTTGGGGAATAGATATTGTAGGACCAATGCCTCAAGCTGTCAACGGGTACAAGTTTTTATTCATAGCCATTGATACATTCACTAAGTGGATTGAAGCTGAGCCAGTTCGCAATATTACTGCTGCTGCTGCAAAGTAGTTCTTTCATAAGAAAATAGTGACACGATTTGGAGTCCCAAGTCGTCTCATTACCGACAATGGTTCACAATTTGTCAGCGGTCTTTTCTTAGACTATTGTCTTAGACTATTGTGACGATATTGGAATCAAAGCTTGTTTCACATCCGTCGCTCATCCATAGAGCAATAGTACAATAGAATGTGCCAACGGGCAGATCATACAGGGTGTCAATATTTAAGTTACGCTTGGGGGCTTGGGTAGATGAGCTCTACTCAGTTTTATGAGCATTACGTACCACATCCAGTAGAGCTACAGGTGAAACGCCTTTCCAACTGGTTTTTGGTACTGAAGCTGTCTTACCAGTTGAAATTCAACTTGGTTCAGCTCGTTTGAGTCACTTAAATATTGATAATCAAAGTGATGATCGAGAAGATGAACTTTCTCTTCTAGAAGAAAAGCATGATCTAGCATTGATTAGGTTTGCTACATATTTGCAAGCTTTGTGTAAATATCATAGTAAGAAGGTGCGACCACGTAGTCTTCATGTGGGTGACTTGGTTTTAAGAAAAATCCAAAACCAGTCCAATCGCAATAAGTTCTCTCCTCAGTGGGAAGGACCTTATACTGTGGTCTCAATCCCTCGACCATGATCGGCTCGATTAGCTATGGAAGATGGAAGGATCTTATCCAATTCATGGAATATAGATCAATTGCACAAATTTTATGTGTAAGTTTTTCCCATTATCATTTCCCTGTTCAATTAGCATGTTTTATTTAATAATAAAATGCTTCTTTCACTCTATCTTATGGCTGTGTTCTCATTTTTTGTCCTTTGTCTTTCTTCAAGCTATCCTTGGGGCTAATCAAAAAATAATCATCTCATTACAGTGTTCAAAGTGGATTCACTGACCGATCTCATGGTCGCATCTAAATAAGACATCTCTAAATAAGTCGTTTCTTAACGCATACAAGACTTACTAGCATGTTTCTGATCATTTGGGTGGCTGTTATTTCATAAAAAGCTTTGACATTTATTTTGAGTTGTTTATTCTTGAGATCTCATAATAAACTCTAGTTGAGGCCTTTCTTTTTAAACCGTTTCTCAATGCATAAGAGAGTTGCTAGGCATGTTTTTATCCTGAAATTACTATATTGTATTCTCAGTATTAGTAATCTCAGGAGGGGGCTAGGATAATATAATTATAACATAAAGTTAAATATGTTTTTATGTTTTTAAATTCTGTTAAAGCATGCATTTGCATTTTCTGTTATAAATATTTGTTTTGCAGGTTATAAACAATGAGATACATCAAAGACTTCTATTTTCCATTGTTAAAATAAATATTTACAATGAGAAGGAAAGTCTTAGTTAAGCTTGAGGTTTTCTAATAGTATGTCAACTATGGGCTTAACCTCAGCTAAGGTCGCACTCATCTGATCTTTATTATCAAAAATTACATCTTCGGCCACTGGATTCAAATCTAAGTTCGGACCATGGCGATGTCTTAGTTTGCATAGGATAGAAGAGGTTGCAATACCAACATCAGTCTTGACTGTTTCCTTGTACCACTTTGCAAATTCTGGGATATTGTCAATCAGAGAGTCAACTTGAGTTGCGACCAGGGCACAGGACTCTTCGAGAGATAAGCTATCCTTCTCAGGATCGATCATTGTTGCCTCGATAGAGTCCATGACATCTCTCAATTTCTCGAGAGTAGTTTTTTCCATGATGTTGCAATTATTAATGATCTTTTCCAAATTACTTTTTTCTTCTTCAGAAATCTTTGCAGCATTTTTGGCTCTTTCCATCATCCTTTGATTAAGATTATGAAGCTTTTCGAGATCATGTCCTCGCCGGATATATCTCTCTTCAAAGTCTTCTTTCTCTTTGGTCAGCTTGGAGTTCATTTCTCTTTGGTCTGGTCAGGTGACAAAGCAAAACTGATTTGATTAGTCCAAGACAGATTGCATATGTCCACAATAAAATGTTATAAATATGGACTTACAATTTAAATCAGCTTGTACTTTTTCTTTTTCCCCTTGGAGAGCAGCATTTGCGCTTTTACTTTCCTCCAAGGATGAGAGGGTTTCAGCAAGTTTGCTGTTGTTTTCCCTCAAAGTCTCTATTATTATAGTCTCCTTTTCAGAGCGCTCCTTAGCAACCTCATTTACCAAAGCAGAGTTCTCCCTGCGACAATGAGAAGTGTCATTCTAATTCATATTAGATTGAAATTAGAGCAAGACACTTACTGCTCTAGTTGGTTGCACCTTGCTTGAACGACCTTGAATTGATTAATCAGTGAGTTTACCTTGGTCATGTGTAGGGTAGAATTCTACAAGAAAATAAACATCTGAAGATATTTCTCAGATAAAACACTAAAATACACTAGATAAAGAGGTTGCTTAGCTCCATAAGATCCTTGAGAAAATTTTCAGATCTTGAATCATCTCGCACCTGTTAAGTAATTAGTAGATTCAATTTTGTAGCAGGATGCAAGCGGCCAGCAACTTGATCCGCTGTTTCCATATCCTCCTCCTCCTGACAAGAGGAAGGAAGGATATCATTGATTGTTGGGGGAGCAAAAGTTCGTGCTTGTTTGTTCATCCCCATGGTCACGATCGCAGCCGCGACCTCAGTCTCTTCATCATTGACAGGTTTTAAGAGATGACTCTGTTGAACCTCCTTGCCAATGATAGTTTCAGGTTCCCTAGTAGTCCCTGCAACATCTAGTGCTTCAGATGGAGTTGTAGTGGCAATTATGGCAAGAGCTTCTACCATAGAAGTTATTACCCCCGTTGCAACAGTCATTTCACTGTCTTGTATTGCAGCAGGGGGTGGGCTTGACCTGTACATTTTTATGACTATCTGAGTAAATGCCTAATTAATTTCTAAGAAATAATAAGTTGATACCTGAAGCTGAGTCCCATATGACTTTGAGAACTCAGTGCCTTGCTTACGGGAGACAATAAGGAAGATAATAATGTTTTTGAGGATTTCCTCACACATTCTGCAGGTTTTTTCCTCCGTAGAATAAGAGGAATATCATCTTCTTCCTCCTCGCTTTCCTCTCCCTGAACAACTAAAGCATAATTTCTAGTTGTACCTGGAGAAATACGAGAGCTAAGAAACTTTACCATTTTAGCCGAGGGTTTAAGTTCGACGGCTTTATATGAAGTCGCCCCTATAGTCTTTTTTAGCTTAATTTTGCTGGAGGCTGAAATCTTCATTTTGGATGAGGATTGGCCTTTGGGAGTTTTCTTCAACTTCTTAGATGCAGGACCCCCAGAAGTCCTAGCATCATTGCCAGCTCGCTTCATCCCAATCACTTGGCCCATGAGCAACTACACAAATTGGAATGATTTTCTCCAGTTAGGGTTGTTCAAGGGGAAAACATATACAAGTTTTTCCAAGAAAGATTTACCTTTCGTCGCTCTTGTATTAAGATGTCATTGGCACCGACCAAACTCAGTGATCTTGGTGCATCCATCTCACCTTCTGTGGTCGGATTATATAACTTCAAGAGAGAATCAGTTCTCCTCGACCTCAGAAGAAGGCAAATCTGTTTGGGAAACACACTAAGCTCGAAACAGATTGATGAAAATGTATCGATCATCAAGAAGGCGCCTTTACCTTGATTGTAATCCAAGGTTCCATCTTGTATAGAGTGCACCTCCCAGGCAGGATGCACCCTTTTCTTCGGCGGACTAATCCAGTTCTTTATGAAATCCCGGATAACATCACATGCGGTTAAGCCCTCATGCGCTAGGTGGAGGATAACTTGGGCTTGCTTCTGCAATTCTTCGCCCAACTCAGGCGCAGAGTCTTTTTCATTGCTCTTCTCTAGTCGACGGTTTTTTGAACTAGAGATGGCTCTCTTCAAGAGTCAGGCAATAGAACCAGCATTGGTTCCATCCATGAATAGAATCACGGAGAGGAATAACTGGATAGTCTTTCTTTTCTCTCAGACGAAAGTAGACACATCCAGCAGCATTTGCACTCTTTGACCAAACCAAGAAATAAAAACGGTGGAAAAGGGAAATGCTGTGTATAACTCCAACAAATACTTCGCACAGATGCTGGAAAATGGCTAAACTCAAAACAGAATTGGGATGCAGGTTTACCAATTCCAACCCGAAATGGTTGAGAACACTGAGAAAGAATTCTCTTTCAGGTAGGCGAAATCCGCAGCGTAAGAAGTCATCAAAGATCACCAATTCGTTCTCCTTGATCACTAGTGTTTCTTCCTTCCTGGTGGGTTGACATGCAATCAATGACCTTGAAGGCAAGATACCTTCTTTCTCTAGGATATTCAAGTTTTCCATGTCGTAGTAGGTGGATCGGCTCCAGGATGCCATTTCATCAAGAGAAAAGGGGTTTTGCAGAAGAGGGCTTTTTGCTGCATAAGGTGGCGAAGTTTGCAAGATGATGGTTTTTTGAGACTTTGGAAACTGTAAGTTGCTCTTGCACCCATCGTTGGCATTAAATGTTTTCCATGATGGATCTGATGGGCACACCTAAAGTCCTTCTTGGGACCTGTTGGAATCCGAAACAAAAATGAATATTTTTTAGATCCAAAAAATCTTTTCGTTTCAAATCCGGGGGGCTAGATGTCAGTCACTCATACTATAACCAAGGAATTCTATGGTCTCAATTTTCTATTGTCGCCGCGACAATGGTTTTATACTACCTGTCAATGTTATGGTTGCAGAGACATTTACCTACAATCATATTTTTTTTCTCTCAGAGATATTTACCTGTAATCATAATTGATAGCAGAGAAAAATTGGATTATGCATAATCAAATTATTAATCCATTAAAAGCTTGGATGTAAGGAAAATATCTTTATTATTTATTACAATCCTTACACAAAATAGGGATATTGGCGACCAATGAGTCAGCCTGATCCGAAAGAAGAAACAAAGTTCCCCGACGGACAAGTTATCGTTAGTAGGGTTAACGATAGTCGCCCCAAGGGAATTAGCAACGCTCCTCAGTTTTTCGAGGTCTTCTTTTATTGTGAGACTACAACCAGCCCTAATCACATCAGAGATGTCCTTCTACTCTCGAGCATGGTCCCTCTCCATGCGAGCCAACCGTGTAGCCTCATGAGCCCTGTCAAAATTAGCCTTCAGGCAATCAACGAGCTTGATGGTAGCAGCAAGGTCGAGTCCACGCCTAATGGACCGCTCCTCGATCTCCTATTTTTCTTCTTAGAGAGTTCTGCATAAAGTAGTCTTTTCCCTCAGAAGAACCTAGATCTCAGCAAATTGTTCACTGAAAACCCACAATGCCTTGTCCTCCTATATAGACAAAGGATCCATCCAGGTCGCATACAAGAAGAATTAAGAAAGAAAAAGAATTACTAGGGAAGCAGATGTTGACTGGGAAACAGAAAAATTTGGTACAAGAATAATACCATCCCCCCTACATATTCAATAAAAATTGAGTTATTCTTAACTAAGCAACTTAGTTAAAGAGATAATCAATAAATACCTCAAATTTGATTCAGAAGGATATGGTAAAAAAGATCCTACAATCAAGGACCTTATCTCGTTCCTTCTGTCATAATCACTTTGATCAGAAGGGCTGACACCATGGTTTGAGAAGCGGTGGCAGCTAACCCTTCGGACCTCATTAGTTTCTTTGATGAGGATCCACTAGATGATCCTATATCATCATTTGAGCGCTTCTTTGAAGTTGTTGAATCCTCAACTATCTAGAGAATTCCAAAATGTATTACTTTGGAAAACCTTTACCCAAAAAGGAAAGATGAACGCAGATTCGTTACCTTTTGAAATGCATGCATGAAATTATCTTCTATTACTAATTCCTCTTCGTCACTCTCAACAACTTGTTTAGAGCTTTGACTCGCCACTAGGACGAGAACAGAGAAGAAGAGATGAAGTTATAAGATGAAAAGAAGTTCTAAGACTTAACAAGTGAAAGCTTGAAGATCCTAGAACATAAAGGCTAAGTATTTATAGAACAAAGAGCTGACGATTCATGTTCTCAAAAAACTCGGGTTCTTAAAATGCATTTTAACTGTTGCCTCGAATTATAGCAAAATATTTCATAATGACTTGTCAAATTGCACCCAAAGTTCTTGGGAAATGAAACGGCACACGGTGGGAAAAAGAAAACGTCTTTTTGCAACAGGAGAAGGTGAAACGTCGGAATGTTTATGTAATTAAATTTAAAAATAAAGAATTTAAAATGACAAAGTATATAACTTGTTATTTCAAATTCAGGGGCTAGCTGATGAGGATTATAACCCGAGTTAGTCACCTTTATCGTTCTATAGTCGCAAGAGCTACAGAATGAGATTTTTTACCTCTCTATGGTCCCAAGAAACCAAGAGAGAGACAATAGAATAATCCAAGATATTCTGGACATAACCAATTCCATGGTCTCACTCTGTGATGTCACGACATTTGTAGTCTTTAGATATCCACAATACCAAAGTTGCAGAGACCATGGTCTCACATAACCACGAATATTGTGCACGTGGAGATGTTTCCCCGTGATCGCCCAAGTCGTGGAGGACATAAAGATAGTCATGTATTGTTGTAGTTAATACGCGACCTTGGCTTACTAAAGAATTAAAACATCCAATGGTTATATGATTAGCCTCATTCAATCATATATGGTAATTGAGCCCATTTTACCACTACTGCCGCCTGGATGTTTCAGCTCCTTAAGTCCCTTGTAATTGACAAGAAGGTGAAAGTGCAATCATAAACGGGCATAATTACACATTATGGCCGGCGCACGTCTGCCTCTCAGCGACTCTTCAATCCCATAACTGACGACTGGCAATGAGCTATAAAAGGAGGATCGCCGGGAGAGAACAAGGGGACCAAGCAAGAGATTCAAGACACAATCCTTTAGAACTAGACACAGTAGATCAATTTACACTATAAGCTAAAGGGGTACAACATTGTTCTTAGTCAATCTAAGAACATCCTTGGTTCTCTTCTTGTAATCCTCAATTTACATAGTAAAATCTCAACAGGACGTAGGGCTATTACTCACCATTAGAGGACCCAAACCTGTATAAATTTCTCTCTTCCTTTGACATAGATACCGTAATTTACCTGAGCTTCACCTTAGATTGGCTTCACATTTCCATTTTATATTTTACGTAAGATTGACTAAGGACCAGAGTCCCAATCGTCGACAAAGTATAAAAAGGGGATCGATTCATAGGGAAGGGGGATGGAAAGAAAGACAATTCAACCAAAGAAGACTTGTTAGACTCTACAGCAAATTCTCTCTGTATTTCATCTTTCATATAGTAAAAAACAACAGGAAGTAGGACTATTACTCAAACTTCGAGGGCCCGAACCTATATAAACTCTATGTCATTTGGATGCTTAGATACCGTGATTCCCTTTGGTGATTGTGAGGATTGTCTCCCTACTAAACAAACTAAATTCGTGAAAGTTTGACTAAGAACCTCGGGTTCCAATCGTCAACACTAGGATGATAAAATCTCACAGTGTGACGACTTAGCAATTTATGTTCTATTTATTTAAATTCTAATTTCAGTCCATTATCCTAAAGGATAATTTTGTAAGACAATGATGATTTTAAATTAAAGGAGTTATGTTTATTTATCCGCATTGACTATGTTCTATGATTTTATTCTGTACTATGAGATGCTCACATCTCCTAGACCCCTACCCCAGGGCATTACATCAGGTTCCTATCTTAGGAACATACACTAAAATAAAACAATTATAGAAAATGACAATTCGAGGACATTAGAAGGATGATGAAGTACTAATCCCCATATTCCCGACATGTGCATGTAGAGACGTTCAAGAACTTGGGTCCACCTAGACATGAGCAAATGCAAATACATTTTTAGTCGATTCAAGCAATACAAATGAAATTAATAACAAGATCAAATTTGCCCACAACAACACTTTATTTCTTCTAATGTATACATAAGCATATCAATTTTGTCATACATCACTAAATTAAATGGACTCAAAACTAGATGACAGTCCACCGTTTGCTCTTACCATTACCCTTGTAAAAATGAAATTACTATTCTCACCAATTTTGCTCACACAACACTCAAGTGCTGCCCTCAAAATTGAAATCAAGGTTTCTCCTCAAATCAAAACCAAATCAACCATCAAAATACAAAACCAAGCCCTAGAGTTATATATCTAACATCCTAGTGCAAGAATCTAGCAAAAACTAATCCAAAGCATAGCCAAATCAAGCCAAAATTAGTGGTTTTGGGGGTATTCCGAAAATTACAAAATCTAGTGTTTAGCTCTTTATCTTGAGAGAAATGATAGGGAGATAGGAAAGGCTCCTTGGGTGATCTCCCGGATGCCCCTTGTTGCCATCATCATTCTTGGCAAAGGGAAAGAGAGGGGGAGTGAGGGAGAGAGTTGGTAATGTGTTTGTTTTTGTGTATGGGAAGGGAAGGAGGAGGTGGGGTGTGTATTTATAGGCTTGGTATGCTGGATAAGTTAGATTTTTCATCTAAGTTGTCATTCCTATCCATTTGTGTATTGTGGTTATGGCAACACAGTACAAATTGGTTTTATCTTGTGGTTGCAGCAATAGAGTATAGATTGGTTTTGTCTTGTGAGCACAAATTCTTATACATTGGATATTTGCAAAATTTCAAGATTTCTAAGGGGTTTGTGTAGCAGTGTGAGCCAAAATAAAATGTGTAATTTGCTATTCGGAGATAACGATGTCATGGAATCAAGTTCTATTCTAAAAAGAAATAATCCAGATGTCTGAACATGTAGATGACTTAAAGTTATAATCTATAAACATTAGATTTTACACTCTGGCCTCTACAGAAGCATCTAGATGCCTTAGATTAAAATTAGTTGCCGATTAGATATACTCTTAAATAAGCTAATGAAATGCACATACATTTGACCTTACTTTTCTTTGCAATAAGTGTTTGAAAATATCTTACTCTCGAAAATATTTTATTATTGTGAATAAATATGGATAAGATCAAGAATATTAAATTAACTATCAAATATAGACAAGATCAAGACTATTAAATTAATCCTCAAATATGGATAGGATCAATATTATTAAATTTATTTCACTTTCCTAGCTCCTAAGAAATGAATAACATAATAAAATACCTTTGCTTTACTTTACTTTGAAGAAAATAAACAAAATAAAGTTTTCTTTAATACTGAATAATTTCTTAGTTGCGAAAGAAACACTACCAGTCACATGGCCCGAGCAAACACATTTTTTTCCACACCTATAGTAAAGTTTAACTAAGTTAAATAACTATAGATATTGTATCATGTCGTGGTATAAAATATACCATCGGCAGATTTCACGGAAAGACTTGACACGCGAACAGCGGCGCGAGCTGACCGAGTGACCGGTCACCTCCCGCTGGGCAACGCAGCAATTGACACGGCGATTTTTATACAGGTTCAGGTCCCGGTGGGGGCTTTAGTCCTGTCGGCACCCTCCGGATGCGAGTCCGCTGGGGAGGAGCTCTCTCGGGGAGAGAGGTCTCCAAGGGAGCCTATTGTTTGAGTGTGTTGAAAATGAATTGGGGTCCCCCTACAAATGAGGTACAAGGGGGGATTTATAGGCCCCAAAACACGGAAAACACCAAAAAGCCCTAGCTATAGCCGTTGGATAGAGGGGTGCTGGCATCATTTCATCGGCCGAAGGGCTTGGATGCTTGACAAGTGTCCTCACTGGTTCCCGACGGACCCGCGCTCCGGAAGTCCCCCGGGACTCGGGGCCCGGAGGTCCCAGGACCCACCAGGGACCTTCTCCGCACGAAGACCTGAGGCGCTTCGGAAGTTCCCTGAGACCCCGGGACCCGCCGGGGACCTTCTCCGCACGAAGACCCGAGGCGCTCCGGAAGTTCCCCGAGGCCCCGGGACCAACCGGGGACCTTCTCCGCACGAAGGGCCGAGGCGCTCCAGAGACCCCGCGGGACCCAGGCCTGTAGGCCCAGGGACCCGTCAGGGACCTTCTCCGCACGAAGGCCCAAGGCGCTCCGGAAGTCCCCCTAGACCTGGGGCCCGGAGGCCCAAGGACCCGCCAGGGACCTTCTTCCGCAAGAAGGGCCAAGGCGCTCCGGAGACCCTGCGGGACCTGAGGCCTGGAGGCCCGAGGACCCTCCGGGGACCTCTGCACGAAGGGCCGAGGCTCCAGAAGTCCCCCGAGATCCGGGGCCCAGAGGACCAGGGACTCAGCGGAACCTTCTCCGCATGAAGGGCCGAGACGCTCCAGAGACCCCACGGGACCCAGGGCCCAGAGGCCTGGGACCCACTAGGGACCTTCTCCGCACGAAGGCCCGAGGCGCTCTGGAAGTCCCTCCGGAGCCGGGGCCCGGAGGCGCAGGGACCCGCCGGAGACCTTCTCCGCACGAAGGGCCGAGACGCTCTGGAGACCCCACGGGACCCGGGGCCCGGAGGCCTTGGGACCCACCGGGGATCTTCTCCGCACGAAGGCCCAAGGCACTCCGGAAGTCCCCGGGACCCGGGGCTCGGAGGCCTAAGGACCCGCCGGGGACCTTCTCCGCATGAAGGGCCGAGACGCTCCGGAGACCCCACGGGACTCGGAGGCCCATGGACACACCGGGGCCACCAGGGACCTTCTCCGCACGAAGGCCCGTGTCTCTCCGGAAGTCCCCCGGGACCTGGGGCCCGGAGGTGCTGGGACCCACCAGAGACCTTCTCCGTGCGAAGGGCCGAGACGATCCAGAGACCCTGCAGGACCCAGGGCCCAGAGGCCTGGGGACCCGCCAGGGACCTTCTTCGCACGAAGGCCCGAGGCGCTCCGGAAGTCCCCCGGGACCCAGGGCTCGGAGGCCCGGGGACCCACCAGGGACCTTCTCCACACGATGGGTGGAGGCACTCCGGAGATCCCGCGGGACCCAGGGCCCAGAGGCCGGGGGACTCGACGGGGTCCTCCGCGCGAAGGCCGGAGGCGCTCTGGGGACCTCACGGGACCCGGGGCCCGGAGGCAAAGGGACCCACCGGGGACCTCCGCACGAAGGACCGAGGCGCTCCGGACACCCCTCGGGACCTCGGGCCCGAAAGCCCGGAGACCCGCAAGGGACCTTCTTGGCACGAAGGACCGAGGCGCTCTGGAGACCCCGTGGGACCCGGGGCCCAGAGGCCCAGGACCCGTCGGGGACCTTCTCCGCACGAACAACCGAGGACGCTCGGGAGCCAACTTCAAAAACTTCCTAGAGTACGCGATTTCCCCCAACAAGAGCCCCCCATGCCCTCGGGGACATGCTGTGGCCCCGGAGGGTATGTGTAAAACCCTTGCCCTTAGGACACGGAGATCTCTGTGGTAATTTTCCCACATAGTGCTATGATAGAACCCTTTCACTTCCAAGGGACCGGGCATCTCCCGGCAGAAGGATCTGAACTTGGGATGTAAAGTCACTGTGAGGAAGAGAAAACCACCCCCGGGGGGCTTGCAGCCCTAGAACGGAAGAAACCCACTCCTGGGGCCCTGGTCCCCGGGCAAAAGGAGGTGCCCGAAACGGGGTCACTGGGGCTCTAGTCCCCAGGCAAATGGCGGCGCCCGGGACGGGGTCACCAGGGCTCTTGTCCCTGGGCAAAAGGCGGGTGAAAGGCGGCGCCCGGGATGAGGTCAACGGGGGCCTTATCCCCGGACAAAAGGCGGCGCTCGGGATGGGGTCACCGGGGGCCTTGTCCCCGGTCAAATGGCGGCGCCTGAGACGAGGGATCCGGGGTCCTTGTCTCCGGGAAAATGGTGGTGCCCGGGATGAGGGATCTGGGGCCCTTGTCCCCGGGCAAAAGGCGGCGCCCCGAACGAGGTAGCTGGGGCCCTTGTCCCTGGGCAAAAGGCGGCGCCCTGAACGAGGTAGCTGGGGCCCTTGTCCCTGAGCATAAGGCGGCCCCCGAGATGTGGTCACCGAGGGTCTTGTCCCCGGTCAAATGGCGGCGCCCGAGACGAGGGATCCGGGGTCCTTGTCTCCAAGCAAATGGTGGCGCCCGGGACGAGGGAGCTGGGGCCCTTGTCCCCGGGCAAAAGGCGGCGCCCTGAACGAGGTAGCTGGGGCCCTTGTCCCCGGGCAAAAGGCGACGCCCTGAACGAGGTAGCTGGGGCCCTTGTCCCCGGGCAAAAGGAAGCGCCCAAGATGTGGTCACCGGGGGCCTTGTCCCCGGTCAAATGGCGGCGCTCGGGATGGGGTCACCGGGGGCCTTGTCCCCGGTCAAATGGCGGCGCCTGAGATGAGGGATCTGGGGTCCTTGTCTCCGGGCAAATGGTGGTGCCCGGGACGAGGGATCTGGGGCCCTTGTCCCCGGGCAAAAGGCGGCACCCCGGACGAGGTAGCTGGGGCCCTTGTCCCTGGGCAAAAGGCGGCGCCCTGAACGAGGTAGCTGGGGCCCTTGTCCCCGGGCAAAAGGCGGCCCCCGAGATGTGGTCACCGGGGGCCTTGTCCCCGGTCAAATGGCGGCACCTGAGACGAGGGATCCGGGGTCCTTGTCTCCAAGCAAATGGTGGCGCCCGGGACGAGGGAGTTGGGGCCCTTGTCCCCGGGCAAAAGGCGGCTCCCTGAACGAGGTAGCTGGGGCCCTTGTCCCCGGGCAAAAGGCGACGCCCTGAACGAGGTAGCTGGGGCCCTTGTCCCCGGGCAAAAGGCGGAGCCCTGAACGAGGTAGCTGGGGCCCTTGTCCCCGGGCAAAAGGCGGCGCCCAAGATGTGGTCACCGGGGGCCTTGTCCCCGGTCAAATGGTGGCCCCCGGGACGAGGGAGCCGGGGCCCTTGTCCCCGGGCAAAAGGCGGCGCCTGGGACGAGGGAGCTGGGGCCCTTGTGCCCGGCCAAAAGGCGGCGCCCAGGACGGGGTCACTGGGGCCCTGGTCCCTGGGCAAAAGGCGGCGCCCGGGATGGGGTCACCGGGGGCGTTGTCCCCAGTCAAGTGGAGGCGCCTAGGACGTGGTCACTGGGGGCCTTGTCCCCGGTCAAATGGCGGCGCCCGGGATGGGGTCACCGAGGCCCTGGTCCCCGGTCAAATGGCGGCGCCCGGGACGAGGGAGCCGGGGCCCTTGTCCTCGGGCAAATGGCGGCGCCCAGGATGAGGGAGCCGGGGCCCTTGTCCCCAGGCAAAAGACAGCGCTCGGAACGGGGTCACCGGGGGCCTTGTTCCCTGGCAAAAGGCGGCGCCCAGGATGGGGTCACTGGGGTCCTTGTCCCCGGTCAAATGGCGGTGCCCGAGACGAGGGAGCCGGGGCCCTTGTCCCCGGGTATATGGCAGTGCCCGAGTCGAGGGAGCCGGGGCCCTTGTCCCCGGGCAAAAGGCTGTGCCCTGGACAGGGTAGTCGGGGCCCTTGTGCCCGGGCAAAAGGTGGCGCCCGAATGGGGTCACCGGGGGCCTTTTCCCCGGTCAAATGGCAGCGCTTGGGATGAGGGAGCCGGGGCCCTTGTCCCGAGGCAAAAGGCGACACCCGGGACGGGCAAGCCTTCCCCCTGGACAAAGTCCCCCCGGGAGAGAACATTACTGCGTCTGGGCGGCGCGGTTGAGAAAATCCTCCTCCCGGGACAAAGTCCACCCGGGAGAGAACGTAGCCGCGTCTAGATGGCGCAGCGCCCCCGGATGGGAGAAAACCTTCTCCCGGAACAAAGTCCCCCGTGGAGAGAATGTTACCACACCCAGGTAGCACGGAGCCCCCGGACGGGAAAATCCTTTTCCCAGGACAAAGTCCACCCGGGAGAGAGAACATTCCCTCGGGACAAGGTCCACCCGAGGGAGAAAACCTTCCCCCGGGACAAAGTCCACCCCGGAGAGAATACCTTCCCTCGGGACAAAGTCCACCGGGGGAAAAAACCTTCCCCCGGGACAAAGTCCACCGGGAGAGGACGTTACCTCATCCGAGCGGTGTGGAGCCCTGGATGGGAAAAACCTTCTCCCAGGAAAAAGTCCACCCCGGAGAGAATACCTTCCCTCGGGACAAAGTCCATCGGGGGAGAAAACCTTCCCCCGGGACAAAGTCCACCGGGAGAGGACGTTACCTCATCCGAGTGGTGCGGAGCCCTGGATGGGAAAAACCTTCTCCCAGGACAAAGTCCCCCAGGAGAGAATGCAGTCGCATTCGGATAGCGCGTAGAAAGTTGTTCTGGTCGCTGTGAGAATGGGGGCCAGCGAAGAATTTCCTGGTCAAAAAGTTCTGAGACCCGGTCGAAAATTCCCCCAGTCACCGTGAGAATGGGGAGCCGGTCAAGAAATTTTGGGTCCGGAAATGTGCTCCTAGAGGAGAATGAGCGCCATGATGGGCTCTGGAGTATTTGAGGGGGGCCTATTCCCTCAAAGTGACTCGTTACCACAGTTAAGAAACTGGGTTGCCGCTTACCCCTCAGTCTGCAAGGGGTTATCGTAAACTGCCCAGGGAGTGAGGCTCCCATTGTCGGGACTTTTGGAGTATTAGAGGGGGGACTCACCCCTCAAAGTGACTCGTTACCGTGGTTGCCACTTACACCCTCAATCCACGAGGGGGATTGTAAGCCGCCCTAGGGGAGCAGGGCTGCCATCGTCGGGACTTGGGCTAAGCAGGAGCCCATGACCCTCATTCAAGAGCATCCTCTGAGGGGCATCCTCCGAGGAGGGCATCCTCTTAAGGGCATCCTCACGGGGAGGGCATCCTCTCGGGGAGGGCATCCTCGTTGGGAGAACCACCCATGGCATGGGGTCAACCCCCGGCGTGGAGTAAACCCCCGGCGCGGGGGAGGCCCTGGCGCAAGGAAGGCTCCCGCCGCAGAGTGAGCCCCCAGTGCGGGGAAAGACCCTGCGTTGTTGGGATGGTGGTGGTGTCCGAGACGCGAGGACGCTTGTTAGCGAGACGCCTCTCGCTGAGAGACAGTGATGGCGCCCGGGACACGGGGACACCTGCCCCCGGGGCGCTTATCACCGGAGTGGTGGCGGCGCCCGGGACGTGGGTCACCGAGATCTATCGGGCGGAGATTTCTCCCAACACCCCGGAAGATCATCCTCGCTGGGAGGGCATAGCCTTGGAAGTGGTGAAAAAATACACCCTGCAAGGGAAGATTGATACGGGAACGACTAATTTGCATTGATTAAGTAAATTGATACAACGCCTCCCCCTTGCGAAGCGTGAGAGGGTGAGGGGGAGGCCCGGAGGCCAAGTGCAGACACCCCCACAGAGAGGGCATCCTCGCGGGGAGGGCCTCGCCTCGAGGGTCCAATGTGGGGCTCATGGACAGGATCCCCCCAAGTCAGGAGACATGTCCCTGGGAGTTTTGGAAAGGGGGAACGTCGGTTGAGCCCCTTTCTTGGGCCAGCTCCCGGTGTCCCCCGTAGGTAGCTGGGGGCCACCTGTACCGACTGATGGGGCAAGGTAAGTCTCTCCCCCTGCTCATGTTGCTCGAGGAATGCCGTGAAGTGTTGACGAAGCGCGTTACATTCTCGAGTGGAATGGGAAGTCGACTGGTGGAAGGCGCACCATAAGTCGGCCCCAACCTCGTTGCTTCCCACCGCGGGATTGTCCCGAGCACGGGAGGGCTGGCCTCCCCCCTTTTGACTTGGGGGAGGGGCTGCCGCCCCGATTGGTTTTGTGAGAGCCGCCTCCATCTTCAAGAATGAAGACATCCCGAGATCTCGACTCGCTGTGATGCCCCTCCTTGAGACGTTTGCGGGGTGAGTCCCCAACATCCCTCTTTGCGGGGGGAGACCCCTTGGTCTTCCTTCCAGAGGTCATCCTCCTCTGCCCTTGCGTACTTTTCAAGTATGTTCAAGAGCTCGTCGGCGGAGGAGGGGCAGCTCTGGGAGAGCCTCCGATGGAGCTCCCCTGGGAGGATCCCGCTCTTGCACGCCTCGATGACTGTGGAGTCGGGGACGTGCGCCACCTTGCTCTTGACTTGAGCAAAGCGCTTGAAGAAGCTCCGGATGGTCTCCCCCGTCTTCTGCCGAACGGTGTAGAGCTGCGATGAGTCCAGGGGACGCACATAGTTCCCCTAGAAGTTCGCGTAGAACTCGCGCTTGAGCTGCACGAAGGACTTGATGGACCGGCCCTCAGGTTGTAAAACCATGAGCGGGACGGTGATCTCGGTGAGGTAGTGGGGGAAGACATTGCATTGCATTGTCTCGTCCCCCCCCCCCGGCCGCTGAGATGGCTGTGGACTACACCTGCACAAATTCATAAGGATCGGCCTCACCATTGTAGTGCTTGATGTGGGGTGGGAGATATGGCTTTGGCCATCGAATGCGTCGGAGCCGACGGCACAAGGGTTGGTTGGCCCCCTCAACTCCCCGGGAAGGTTCCCAGTCGCTGTCCCCCCTTGCAGGGGAGACACGCTCGTTATCGAAGTTGGGGAGAGGCCCTAGCGGTCCGCCCGGACGGTGGTAGCGCCTCATCTCCTCAGGGTTGGAGCTGGCTTCGTGAACCTCCAGGTGTCCCCCAGAGGTGGCGGTGGCTTTGTCGACTGGTCTCCCTCCCCAGCTTGTCTGGCGGCGTGTCCCCGGCCTGTGCCGAGAGGGAGCTTTGCTAGGTTTCACGGCACGCATGCGTTCCACCTCCTCCCGAGTTAGTCGGATCTAATCCACCGTGGGAGCCCTCGGGGGCGGCCCCGGGGGAGGAGGGAGCTGATGCGCATCGGCCGCCGGTCCGGAGGACGCTGCTGGCACGCGGGCAAGGCCCAGCGTCGGGCGTGTCTCCGGGGCCGTCCCGAGCGCGGTGGAAACCGCCGGCCCAGGATCCGCTCCGGACACACTGGCAACCATCCGCGGCGCGGAGCCAGGGACAGCTCCTGGTGCGAGGTAAGGCCCCGGCGTGGGGAAGGCTCCCGGCACGGGGTAAGGCCCCGGCACAGGGACAGCTCCTGGCGCGGGGTACGTCCCCGGTGCGGGGTAACTCCCCGTCGTGGGATAACTCCCCGCCGGGCAACACAGCAATTAACACGCCGATTTTTATACAGGTTCGGGTCCCGGTGGGGGCCCTAGTCCTGTCGGCATGCTCCGGACGCGAGTCCGCTGGGGAGGAGCTCTCTCGGGGAGAGCTATACAAGGGAGCCTATTGTTTGAGTGTGTTGAAAATTAATTGGAGTCCCCTACAAATGAGGTACAAGGGGGGATTTATAGGACCCAAAATACGCAAAAGACCAAGAATCCCTAGCTATGGCCATTGGATCGAGGGGCACTGGCGTCATTTCACCAGTCGAAGGGCTTGGATGCTTGACAAGTGTCCTAGCTGGTTCCTGAGGGACCCGGGGCGGGAAACACTCTTGGGGCAAGGAAAGTAGCCAGGTGCCCCATGAAAACGGTAGTGGCACCACCATAAAAGGGAACAGGGGCGGATAAATAGGAGCCGGGGCCGCGCAAAGATGCGCAACAATTCCTCCAGGGTACGCTGGGCGCGCAGCTGGCCCTCGACCAAGGCCCCAAGTAGTGGGTCTCCGGGAACCAGGACAGACGCTCGGGGTGGTAGGCACCGGCCCTTGACGTGCCCCCGTCAATGCAGTCGCAGTTACTGGGCTCGACACGGGAGCACCCCCACTGGGGGCGATGGGGGAAGGAAGTGGTGCCTCAATGCGGGTGTCCCCAGATGGTGGTACCGTGACAGCAACATCTTGCGGGAGTGGCACTGGGTCGCTGGGACCGATGTCACTGGAGAGGGAGAGAGCGCGAGCCCTTGTTCTTGGGGGAGCCATGGTGAATCGTCACGAGTCCCACAAACGGCGCCAACTGTCATGCTATTAAAAATACCCCGGCAGGTTTTCGAACGGGTGTAACACATGTACAATGACATGAGCTAACCGTGTGATCGGTCACCTCCCGTCGGGCAAGCACAGAGATTGACACAGAGAGTTTATACAAGTTCAGGTCCTAGTGGGAACCCTAGTCCTGTCGGCACCCCCCCGGACGTAAGTCCGCTGGGGAGGTTCTATCTCAGGGAGAGAGGTCTCCAAGGGATGCCTGTTGCTTTAAGTGTGTAAAATGATTTGAGTCTGGGTTACAAATGAGATACAAGGGGGTATATATAGGCCCCAAAAGAAGAAAAATGACCAAAATGCCCTAGCTACGACAGCTAGATCGAGGGGCACCGCTGTCTTTTCATCCGACGAAGGGCTTGGATGCTTGACATGTGTTCTCGCTAGTTCCCAAGGCGCCCTCGACGTCACCCGTCCATGGCCTTCCCCGGGAGACGTCCGGGACTTTCCACAGGAGCTCTCCATGACTTTCCCAAGGAGGCCTCCGTAGCTTTTCCCACGAGCCCTTCAGGACTTTTCACGGGAGGCGTCCGCGGCTTTCCATGGGAGGCGTCCATGGCTTTTCATGGGAGGCGTCCGGGACTTTCCCGGGAGGCGTTCGTGACTTTCCACGGGAGGCATCCGGGACTTTGTACGGGAGCCCTCCAGGACTTTCCCAGGGAAACATCCGGGACTTTCCACGGGAGGCCTCCATAGTTTTCCACAGGAGGCGTTCATGGCTTTCCACGGGAGGCATCTGGGACTTTCCATGAGAGGCCTCCGTAGCTTTCCACGGGAGGCGTCCGTGGCTTTCCACCGGAGCCCTCCGGGACTTTCCCCAGGAAACGTCCGGGACTTCCCACAGGAGGCCTCATTAGTTTTCCACAGGAGGCGTCCATGGCTTTCCACGGGAGGCGTCCGGGACTTTCCACGAGAGCCCTCTGGGACTTTTCCTGGGAGGCGTCCGGGACTTTCCACAGGAGACGTCCAGGACTTCCCACGGGAGGCGTCCGTAGCTTTCCACGGGAGGCGTCCGGGACTCTCCACGGGAGCCCTCCGGGACTTTCCCCGGGAGACGTCCTGGACTTCCCACGGGAGGCCTCCGTACCTTTCCACGGGAGGCGTCCGGGACTTTCCACGGGAGGTGTTCCACTGGGACTTCCCCCAACAGGTTTCTATTCTACCTAGGCAACAGAAAAGTTTAGAAACACTCGATCTCGGCTTGGGCTGTCTAATCAATCCCCAAATAGTTAATGAAAATAGTCTCTTGTTGATAGCTAATAGATCCTAGTCCATTTAAAAAATAATTTTTATTATTTAACTCTAATATTGCTAATATTATTAATAGTACCACCAATATTGTTATTAATATCATTAGTCCTATTAATACTACATCCTTAATTAAATTAATTTTGAAATACACGTTCCTTGGACATTTGTCGCACGATCATGTTTCCAGCAACAGATTAAAATAGTATAGTATGCAATATGACCCAACTAGCATCATAGTCATTCATAGCTCGAATGTTTCAACCCACCCCCACGAGTCGGGAAAACTTGGGTTTTCACACACCATCTTTGTTACAACAGACCCTATTAGATTTCTCCATAACCTATTCCATCAAATTTGTGAGTTATGGTCAGACTTGAAAACAAATGATCTATAGGAGTTAAACTGAAAAAATTTCTCATCAACATATCCAAAAAATTGATTTCTATGTATAACTTAAAACCTAGAATTCAATCGGATATTTTTTACAAATTTTTTACTCCAACATGTGAAAAACTACCTGTCTTAAACTCTAGAGTGATGCGAAAATGTAAATGGGATTAAAAAATTCAAAATATGTAACTAAAATTCAATCAATTAAATATACTAAAAAAATTGACTTTATGTTCTTATTCTATACCATAATATGACACTATTTATGATAAATTAATATACATGGTAAATTAATATACACGACACAGGTATCTACTTAAAAACTATTTTATTTAACTAACTTTCCTAAACCATAAATACTAAGTATTTCAATATTTTGAGTAAACTAAAATCCTAGGTGATGTGAAATTACCTAGAGCTCCATATCTATTTGAAACCCTAAATATTAAATATATAACTAAACTAAACCTGTAGTGCATGTCCTAAACCCTAGATATATCTTAGATTGCTTGTGTACCTATTCTAAACTCTAGGATTTTTTTTTATCAAAGGCAGTAGGCAAGAAGCCTACTGCTAATATATATATATAGGCGAAATAATAAGAAGTTACAAAGAACCAAAAAAGAAAAATAAAATTACAATAGCTCAATACAACAAAAAATTTGTAATCTAATCCTCTTCGGAGCTCTTTCAGCCATAAGTTTCAAATCTCACTGAAAGCCCTCCTCCAAGTCAAAGAATTCGGAATAAGATTCTGAAAAATCTTCTTATTTCTAACTTTCCAAATATTTCATAGGGCAACAATAATAATCTCCAAGAAAAAGTCCTTAAAGGAAGAACTGACATTCCTATAATTCCAAATGATGTCCAGCATAGAAGACCTCAAAGACAAATTCAAACTAATCGATGTCCAGCATTGTTTTGCAAAACAACATTCAAAAAAGATATGAGTTTGAGTTTCAGTACACCGTTCAGCACATAATTCACAAGGCAAAGAAGGAATAACCATGTTCTTTTTGGCTAACCTCTCTCTAGTGTTCAAATGTCCCCAAAGGAAGATCCAAAAGAAGACTTTCAATTTAATCAAACAACGATTCTTCCAACAACCATTGAAAATAGGATGAATATAGCAAACACCCATCAAACTTTTATACACCTTACTCGTTTGAAAAGATAGAGAGTTATTAGTAAGCATGTACCAACAATCATCCCTACTATTGTCTCCCAAATGATCCTATTGAAGAGAAAGCAATTGCTGAATTTGCAGATGAGCCAACTTAGACAGAGGAAAATGAAAAAAAAAGCATCACCCATATCTAAATTCCAAAAATTATGAACATTAAAACTTCTAGAAGAGAATGAGTACAATTCAGCCCATCTGTGAGATAAAATTTCTGACTTCGAAAGATCATTCCAGAAATCACAAGTATCTGCCGTCCCGATTGAGAAAATAGAGAGTCCTTTGAAAATAACAAGCAGATGCAAAAGGTCTTTCCACCAGAAGGATCCAACCAACTGAGAATCCAATGGTAAACTTTGATTATAGTAAACATTCCAAAGAAGCTGAACCCATGGAATTGAATTCTTATTGAAAAATTTAAACAAGAATTTCAGAAGAAGAGCCAAATTCTAAGATCTCAAATTTATGATACCAAGACCACCATTATCCTTAGGTCTACAAACTTTATCTCAAACAATCAAGCAATGACCTCCAAGACAATTAAATTGTCCTCTCCATAGAAACGCTCTCCTAATCTTGTCAATTCTACCAATGATAGTAGAAGGAATTTTCAGAGTCGACATCAAAAACATAGGCAAAGAAGAAAGCACCGAATTAATAAGAGCTAACCTTCCCCCTAAAGAATCGAAAGAGAACTGCCAACCAGACAATTTCTTATCAATTTGCTCAATTAAAGTCTCAAAATTCTCCACCCTTGGTTTAAAATACCAATAGGAAGACCAAGGTAAGTAAAAGGTAAAGAACCAATCTGACATCCAAGAATACTAGCAAGGTTCATAGTTAAATCTTCAGAACAGTTGATCGGAATTAAGAAAGATTTCAAAAAGTTAACTCTTAAACCAGTCGAACTGGCAAAAAGGAATTGAGAAGGGCTTTCAGGAGAAAGATTTCCTTTGCATCTGCTTTAACAATAATAAGAGTATCATCAGCATATTGGATAATGGGGAAGTCCTCATTTCCCACTACAACAACCGGAAGACTAAGGAGTCCCAAGTTTTTGGCCCAGTTCACAAAATAGATTGCAAAAGATCATCAACTAGAACAAATAACAAAGGAGATAAAGGATCTCCTTGGCAAACACCCCTTTTACAGATAATTTGCTTGCCTGGAAATCCATTCAACAAAATTTTGGATGATCCAGAATTCACGATAAGTTAAATCCAATTCAACCAATTACCACCAAAGCCCTTAGCCTTTAACACATCCAGAATAGCTTCATGTTCTATTAGATCAAAAGCTTTTTCAAAATCAAGTTTCAATAACACCGATTTTCTTTGAGAAGACTTACAAATATGGATATATTCATAAGCCCAAGCAACACAATCCTGAATAGTTCTAGACTTAATGAAGCCATACTGATTACGATGCACAATCAAAGAAATCATTGTTTGAAGACGATTAGCATGGAGTTTGGTAATAATCTTCAACGAACTATTCAGCAGAGAGATAGGTCTGAAATCAGAGACTTTTTCTGCACCCTACTTCTTCGGGATTAAGGTAACAAAAGAAGCATTAATTCTGTCAAGTTCTACAAATCCATCATAGGAACACTGAAAAAGATCATAAAAATCATGTCTTATGATAGGCCAACAAGATCAGAAAAAATTCCCACTAAAACCATCCAGACTAGGGCTTTTTTTTTTGGCATACTAAGAACAACAAAGTCAATCTCCTGATGAGAGAAATTCATTTCAAGACAGGAGAGCACGTCATGAAAAGTAGTAACCATCTCATTAAGATTAAACAACATTCTTGAATACTCAGAAGAACCAAATCTATTCTTGAAAGAGTCCCAAAGATGTTTTGCGATTTCAGAATGAGAAAGAAGATCCTTGTTGCTATCATCTTTCATAGAAACAATATAATTCACCTGAAAGTTATTAGAAGCCACTAAATGAAAGAACTTAGTGTTCTCATCACCCAGTTTCACCCATCTCAGATGATCTCTTTGTTTCCAATAATCATTTCTGATTCTAAGTAAGTCTCTAAGATGCTTTTTAAAAATAATTCTAAAATTAAATTCTTGCCTAAATAAATCTCTCTGTTCTTCCAAACCATCAAGCAAGATAAGAGTACAATTACAATAATCCACCTGAGATTGGGAAAACTTAAACTTCTTTCTCCACTGTTTCAACACCCTACGCAACAGCTTAAACTTAGTGTTGATTCTTCTGGCCACATTATAATCAAGCAAACCAGAATTCCAAGAACCCTCTACCACATCCATGAAAACATGAGAAGAGGCCCAGAAATTTTCAAATCTGAACAATTTCGAAGAAGGAAGAATAGAAGAGATAAGAATGATACACGACAATGATCAAAGACAGTGTTAGTAGAAGATTTAACAATAGTATTAGGAAACTCATTAAGCCATCCTCCATTTGAAAAAAACCAATCCAGTTTTTCTAAGACCGATTGAGTTTGCATATTACACCAGGTAAACTTATTTCCTTTAACTGGCAAATCCTCCACAAGAAGATGATTAATAGCATCATTAAAAAGATCAGCTTCCCCAAAATTAAACACACCTTTGTTCTTATTAGAGGGGAATCTCAAAAGATTAAAATCACCCATGATTAATCATAGCATATGAGAAGGAACCAAAATATTACGAAACCAATCCAAAAACTCCATTTTTTTAGGGGGCAACAAGGGCCATAGACATTGGAAATCATCCAGATCTTTCCAGAAAGTTTGTTTTTAAGTGATAGCATGAGACAAAAATCATTATGCACCACATCTACTTTTTGAAACAGAGAGCAATTCCAAGTAGTTAGAATCCCCCCTGAGCTACCCCTAGAAGGAATAAACTCGAATTTATTCCAATTCTTCGGACAGAAAGATTTGATCAAGAAAATATTAACCTCCTCAATTTTAGTCTCTTGAAGACATAAAATGGAACAATGCTCCTCCAGAATTTTGGAACGACCCACAATCTTTTTCTCATAAGCATTAAGACCTCTAATGTTCCAATTGGGAATACTAAATTTCTTAAAAGCATTCATCAATAAACATAAATAATGTCACCAGAACATAACAACGAAACGAAGTCATGCATAAACAAACACCAAAATAACAAGAACCAATGTTAGACAATATGGCATTACAAGCCATCCAAAATAACAACCAAAACGAAGTTCTCCAGCTAACGACCACCTTAATCATCTAAATCCTGAATTATTGGGGCTTGCAATTTGTCCTTGGAGATCAACTCCAAAGGAATCCCGCAGAACGAACCAATGGCTTGCAGCATTTCAATTGGTAATTGAGGAGCAGTAAACGTGATAGTCCCAGGTTTGAAACCTCAAAATTTTGCCGCCAATCTTGGACTACGACGAAGATCAGAAACAACAGAAGGAGTCTTGCTCTTTGCTTTTGTCGAACGAGAAGAAACGACAGACTTCTTAAACTTCAAACAAAAACCCGAGGAAGATGAAATCCTAGAAGCAGAAGAGTTAAACAAATTCCATGAGCTCCTCAGACACAACAAAGAGTTAAGAGTGCAAAGATTAATCCCAGAGCAAGGAGCCATCCAGCAAAGAGTCAGAAAACCATTTCCAACAGGGGACAATGCAGATTGAATAGAATCAGATGAGGAGGAGGAATCCTCCTTCTCATCCCAGGCATCCCAAACCTCCATCTATTGTGGAACCAAGGCATCCCAAACCAGATCACCAACCTCACCCATATCTCCTTGATCTTGATCTTGATCATGATCTGTAGGGTCACCATATCCAAGTCTCCCAGGTTATCATTAGCATTATCCAAAGGAGGCTGAGGATCTTCAGTATCATCCTCATTGCCCTCAAGAGCATTAGTATGACGAGAGTGACAAATAACAACTTGAACCGGCCAGCTATGTCCAAGAGATTCATTTGGTTCAGTGATCACTAAGAAGCGAGGGATATCTCAAAGAGCAGTAACCAAGCACTTTACCAAAGCATGAGATCTATCCCCCATCCTTTGATAATCATTATCCCATTCACAAAGAAAACCAAAAGAAGAGATAGCTTTGCTCATAGTGGATACTGACCAAAAGTCCAGTGGGAAATTCAAAAGCAAGAGCCAAACTTCCTGATTAAAACTAACTCTCCTTGAGTTGAATCCTTCATCATGACGATTGAAAAACAGCAACTCTTCTTCCATGTGAAGTCCTTCATTGAGTAGAATGTCCCTTTGCAGGGAAGAAGAGAGGCGAAGAGAGGCAAACAGAAGCATCTCCACGGCCAGAAGGGTAAACCTGAGCCTGGATCCTTCTAGTGTTCTAGAGATAGTTTCTAACAACATGGATTGGCTCCATCGCTTCAGGCACCACATCCACAATAGCAGAATTTTCATTGATCTCACTCCTGGTAGAAATGCATCTAGTGCGCAAAGGTCACCCCTGCACAACAATTTCTTCCAGACCCTCTCGAAGAAATGGAGCAGGATTAACCCAGTAGTTAGCCATGATTCTAAAGCAGAGGGCGAATAAAAAATCAAAGCAGATGAAACGACACTTTGAGTGACAAGAGAGTTTTCACGAAAACCAAAGAACTCAGAGAAGTTATCATAGTGATGAATGACCCTCTTGCCTTTGATCAAGGCCATCTGGGTCACCGAAAGTGGATTAGTTCCAAACGAGAAGTCCAAACCAACCGTCGGATCCAAAAAATCCTAGCAGCAAAAGGCGCGAAAGGAGAGGCAGTGATAGAAGCAATGCCCTCCTTAATTAAAATTTCTTTGGGAACAAAAACTTTTTTGCTCTTCAAATCCACAAGTCATTTAAAACAAGAACGTTTGAGATTGCCATAATTAAAACAGCTTGAGCACCGCACCAAAGAAACACACTCTCTTTTGAAGTGTCCCGGAGCAAGGCATTTAAAGCAAACTTTATACTCTCCAATATTCAAATTTGGATGTTTAACCATCTTACTATGATCACTAGGGAATTGAAGGCAATCAAACACAGAATTCCCCAAATGAACCATTCTATTAGAAGAATTCCAAGAAGGGAATTGCAAACGATCAAACACTGACTTACAAAAACAATTTCTTTGAGAGGAAGAAGACTATTTGTTCCTTTTAGAAAGATTGAGTTTCCAACCATTATCTTGTTCAATGATCCACTTGCTAAATTCCCTTTGCCAATGATGACCACCATTATTCCAGAGAGAAAAATATATTGCAAAATCCTGATAAATTATTTTATTGACTTTGTAAATGGCCAAGCCAATTCTTTTATCACAAACAGAAAATCTGAAGCTCCAATTAATTAAACCCAAAACTCTGAAATCATTAGCCTAACCCCCAAAGTAGACAACAAGAATAGTACCCAAAGAAACCTCAGATGGACGAAATCTAATCTTTAGAAGCAAACAGTGATTATTAGTAACCGGTGAATGAAACAATTCTCTCATATTTCTCTTAAAGAGCAAACCCTTCGACCAATCCAAAGAAGAAGGAAGAAATGCCATGAAACTAAGCAAAACAACAGACAAAAACCCTCAAAAAACCAAAGAACGGCGAGAAAAGAGGATTCAACCTAGGAGGAAGAGGAACAAGATCAAAGATTAGCAAACCATTCCAGAATCAGAAGCGAATCGAAGATAGCCTTCCGAATCACCCTTTTGTCAGTGCATATTCTAAACTCTAGGATGATGCAACAATTTAAAATTTTCTATTATCTATGTGTTTAAAAAATTTCACTAGCAAGTATGATGAGTCGACAACGAAGTCAGCACGAAATCCATCCTTCCCTCTCCTCTTCGTTTCCCTTTCACCCCATTTCTTTGCTGTTTAATTAAAAAAACCATCTGTTGGGGGAAATCTCCACGAGACTAAGTCCTGGTCAGAGGCTGTTCACATTTGCCCGGGGACAAGGCCCCCCGGTGGCTTGTCCCGGGCGCCGCCATTTGCCCAGGGACAAGGTTGGGGCGCGGTGCCACCGCCCGGGGACAAGGTCCCCCGGTGGCTTGTTCCGGGCGCCGCCATTTGCCCGGGGACAAGGCCCCCCAGTGGTTTGTCCCGGGCGCCGCCATTTGCCCGGGGACAAGGCCCCCCGGTGGCTTGTCCCGGGCGCCGCCTTTTGCCCGGGGACAAGGCCCCCCGGTGGCTTGTCCCGGGCGCCGCCATTTGCCCGGGGACAAGGCGTGTCCGGGGACAAGGCCTCCGGTGGCTAGTCTCGGGCATTGCCGTCCTTCCGGGGACAGGGGTCTCCGGTCCCGGGTCACGTGAGGGCCACGCGAGGAGCGTTTCGGGAATCAGCGGACACATGTCAAGCATCCAAGGTTCCTGCTCGGGAGAAGGACGTCACTACCCTTTAATCCAACGGTGGCAAGCGGGGTAGTCTAGTCTTTTTGCTTCTTTTGGGGCTATATAAGCCCTTGTACACCTCATGTAAGAGGGGAGTTATTCATTATTACTTGGAATAGACAATCTCACAGGTGTGCTCCGGAGCCATCTCTCCCCCGAGAGAGCTCCCCTAGCCAACTCCGGTTGGGAGCACGCCGACAGGACTAGGGCCTCCACTGAGGCCCGAACCTGTATAAAACCTCGTGTCATTTGTTGTGCTTTCCTGACAGGAGAGGACCGGTCACTCGGTCAGCTCGCATCGTATTTTCTTCGCTAGGATCATCCACAAAACCTGCCAGGGTTTTCGCAATACCATGACAGTTGGCGCCGACCGTGGGGACTCGTGACAAGACGCCATGGCTCCCCCAAGAACGAGGGCCCACGCCCTTCCCGGTGACCCGGCGCCGCCCGTCCGGGACATGACTGTCCCGGCGCTTCCACCCAGAGGCGGCCAAACCCAGGTACCGCCTCCCACCTTCCCTATTAATTTCGATGGTTCGACCTCCGGGTCAGTCCTGGTGACCGCGGTCGCCTCGGCTGGGACTAATCTCCCCCCGACGGCTTCCCCGGCCCCCCGGGACACCTTGCTCAAGGCACTAGTGGAGGGCTAGCTCTGCGCCCAGCGCTCTATGGACGAGCTGCTCCGTGTCTTGGTGCGGCCACCGGCCCCCACTTACCCGCCTTACCCGTTCCTGGGGCATATGCCCCCGTTTATGGGTCACCCGGTGGCCCCTCCGACCCCCGGAGGCCCAGCCGTTCCGTACGACCCCGCCGAAGGGTATCCTCCCCCAGCGGGTCACCCGCCTGGAGCCTTCCCGGCGCCGACAGCCTTCCTGATGCCGGGGGGTTAGTTCATGCCCGGGGCCTTCGCGGGACCGGGGGGACACCTTATTCCGGGCCCATTCCCGGGGTCGGGAGCCCACTACATGTCGAGGGTTTCCCCTGCGCCGGGAGCCCGTCCCACAGGTCGCGTTTACCCCACCGGGGGCGATTGACAGAGCAGCTCCCGCATCGCAGTGGGCCTCCCCCCACAACGGCGCCCCGGTTCCAGACGCCGCCGCGGGGGTTCCCCCCTCTCCGGCTCCAGATAATACAGGGGTTTCCCCCTTTCCGGTTCTGGACGTAGCCGTGGGGGTTCCCCCCTCTCCGGTTCCGGATAATATAGGGGTTTCCCCCTTTCCGATTCTGGATGTCGCCACAGGGGTCTCCCCCTCACCGGCCCCAATAGCGCTCGGGCCGGTAGCTACAGTACACGAGCTCCCTCCTCCCCCAGGGCCGCCCCCAAGGGCGCCTCCGGTGGATCAAGTCCGCTTCGCCAGGGAGGAGGTTGAGCGAATGCGTGGAACCAAGTCCAGGGAGGAACCTCCCCCGGGTTGCGGACGCGGAGAGCTTCGCTCCCGCTCCAGCCGGGGGAAGAGACCCGCCTAAGAACCAAACTCTCCGGGGGAGCACCCGGACATGTTGGAGGTCAGCTCCACCAACCCAGAAGAAAAGCGCCGTTATCGCCACACCGGCGGACCTCTTGGGCCCCTTCCCGACTCCGACAACGAGCGCACGTCCCCTGTCAAAGGGGACAGTGACCGGGACTCTCCCCGAGAAGTGGAGGGGGCTAACTAGCCGCTGTGCCGTAGACTACGGAGCATTCGATGGTCGCGGCCTTACCACCCGCCGCACATCAAACACTATAACGGTGAGGCCGATCCTTACGAATTTGTGCAGGTGTATTCCATAGCCATCTAGGCGCCTGGGGGGGACGAGACGGTGCAATGCAACGTATTACCCCTCTACCTCACCGAGATCGCCCGCTCATGGTTCTACAACCTGAAGGCCGGCTCCATCAAGTCCTTCGCGCAGCTCAAGCGCGAATTCCACCCTAACTTCCAGGGGAATTACGTGTGTCCCCTAGATTCCTCGCAACTCTACACCGTCCGGCAGAGGACGGGGGAGACCATCCGCAGCTTCTTCAAGTGCTTCACTCAGGTTAAGAACAAAGTAGCTCACATCCACGACTCCACAGTCATTGAGGCGTGTAAGAGCGGGATCCTCCCTGGGAAGCTCCATCGGAGGCTCTCCCGAAGCTGCCCCTCCTCCGCCGACAAGCTCTTCAACGTACTTGAGAAGTACGCCCGGGCGGAGGAGGATGACCTCTGGAAGAAGAACCAGGGGGCTCCCGCCCCCGCTGACCAGGGGGCCAGGGACCCCCTCAAACGCCCCAAGAAGGGGGGTCGTAACGAGCCACGGCCTCAGGACACTTTTGTCCTCAAGGGCGGAGGCGGCTCGCGCGACGCCTCAAAGGGCAATCGTCCCTTCCCCAAGCCGAAAGGCCGTGGGGGAGGACAGTCATCCCGCGGCCGAGCAGGCCTACGGCAGGAAGCAGGAAAGGCCCGTGGTGCACCTTCCACAGGTCCAGTACCCATGCCACCTGGGAATGCCATCAACTGTTACAGCAGTTCACTACGTTCCTCGATCAGCATGGGCAGGGGGGCGACTCAGGCCTCCTTGCCCCCTCAGCCGGCCTTATCGGCCCTTCCTGCTCCTACGGGGGGACAGCAGGGACGAACGCAGGAGGGGGAGCCGTCAGAAACTCTCCCCTTCCAAACCTCCCAAAGGCGTGTCAATGTCATCACGGGAGGGTCCACTTCCGGGTGGGATTCCAAGCGTCAGTGCAAGGAGTACACGCTCGAAGTAAAGGTGGTGGAGGTGCTGCATACGTCTCCACCACCCAAGTGGTCGGACGTCCCCCTCACCTTCACGGCGGAAGACGCGCATGGGGTTCGCTTCCCCCATGATGATGCGCTCATCGTCTCCGCCACCATCTACAACTGCCATCTGGCCCGCATCCTCGTGGATGGCGGGAGCTCCACCGACATCCTCTACCTAAAAGCGTTTAGGGAGATGCAGGTGGACGAGAAGCTCTTGCAGCCCGCAGCAGGGCCTCTACAGGGATTTGTCCCGGGGAAGGCGATCCACCCCATGGGGAAGGTGGATCTTCCCATGACCTTCGGCACCCCAGACAATTATTGGACCGAGATGGTCCGGTTTGATGTGGTAGACCTCCCCACTTCTTACAACGCGATCATGGGGAGGACCACAATCAACCGCTTGGGGGCTGCGATCCACCAAAATTACCTCTGCATGAAGATCCCCAGGCCTCACGGCGTGATCACCTCCCGGGGAGACCAAGACGTGGCCCGCACTCTGTACGAGCGCACCGCCGCAATGATTGGGAGCGTCAACATCATCAAAACCCCGGGGGGGAGGCGTCCCCCCGAAGTCAGACGCCGTTGTGATACCTTCGTGGAGGCCCCTTCCCAAGCCACGTCCGGAGGGGGGCCTCCGGAAGATTCCACTGTCCCCGGATGATGGGGACAAAACCGTTAGGATCGGGGCGAATCTCCATGAAGAGCACGCGGAGCAACTCGCGGCCTTCCTGTGCGAAACTCCGACGTTTTTGCGTGGAAGCCCTCCGACATGCGAGGCGTCGCCTGAGATGTCATCAAGCACAAGCTCGCGGTGACCCCCGATCACCCCCCGATCAAGCAAAAGCTGAGGAAACTCTCCCTTGAACGCCAAGAGGCGATCAAGGTAGAGATTTCCCGACTCCGAGAGGCGAGATTCATTCGGGAGGTCTTGCACCCCGAATGGCTTGCGAACCCATCCTCGTAAAGAAGTCGAACGGCAAGTGGCGGATGTGCGTGGACTTCAGCGATCTCAACCGCGCTTGCCCCAAAGACAACTTCCCGCTCTCGCGAATTGACCAGTTGGTCGACTCGACCGCGGGGTGCGAATTGATGAGCTTCCTGGATGTGTACTCGGGCTACCACCAGGTCCGGATGGCGGAAGGGGACGAGGAAAAGATGACTTTCATAACTCTCCTCGGAACCTTCTACTACGTCCACATGCCCTTTGGGCTAAAGAACGCTGGAGCGACCTTCCAGCGGCTCATGACGCAGGTCTTCAAGGACCAAATTGGTCGCAACGTCGAAGTCTACATCGACGACGCGGTCGTCAAAAGTCCCCGCGCAACTGCTCATGTCGATGATTTGGCGGAGACCTTCCGCAACCTCCGCGCATACGGGTTGAAGCTCAACCCGGAGAAATGCGCCTTCGGCGTGCGCGGGGGGAAGCTCCTGGGTTTCCTTGTGTCCCAGCGGGGCATAGAGGCAAACCCCGAGAAGATCCGGGCATTCTTGGACATGCCCCCGCCGCGCTCGGTCAAGGACGTTCAACGACTCACCGGCCACTTAGCCGCGCTGAGTCGTTTCGTCTCGCGATCGGGGGAACGCGGCCTCTAATTCTTCAAAATCCTCCGGGGGCTCGAGGGGTTCCGCTGGAGCCCCGAGGCCCAGGAGGCCTTTGACAGCCTGAAGAAATACCTCACAAGCCCCCCCATGCTCGTGAGCCCATCTCCCGAAGAGCCCTTGCTCCTCTACCTCGCCGCGACCCCGGTCGCTGTGAGCATGTTATTGGTGAAGAAGCAAGATGGGCAGCAGCGTCCTGTGTACTACGTGAGCGAAGCTCTCCAAGGGGCCAAAACTTGGTACACGGAGATGGAGAAGATCTGCTACGCCCTTCTGATGGCATCCCGGAAGCTTCGTCACTACTTCCTGGGGCACCCCATCACCGCCCCATCATCCCTCCCCCAGGGGGAGGTGCTCCGCAACAAAGAAGCCATCGGCCGGATAGGGAAGTGGGGGGCCGAGCTCGCCCCCTTTTCCCTTTCCCTCACGGGGTGCTCCGCCATCAAGTCACAGGTCCTCGCCAACTTCGTGGCGGAGTGGACTCCCGCCTCCTGGCTCGGGGACGAAGACCACCCCGTGCTGCCCCGACGCAGTGACCATTGGACACTCATGTTCGATGGATCCCTGTGTCTCACCGGAGCTAGTGCGGGAGTAGTCCTCCAGAGCCCCGAGGGGAGGGAACTCGAGTACGCGGCGCAGCTTGAGTTCCCCGCCACAAACAACGTCGCCGAATATGAGGCTTTGCTCCTCGGGTTGCGCCCTACGCGCTCCCTGGGGATTCGATGCCTCCTAGTGAAAGGAGACTCCCAGCTCGTAGTTTGCCAAATGGACAAGTCCTACTTGTGCCATGACACAAACTTGAGCCTCTACTTGCAGGAAGTGCGCAAGATGGAGAAGCACTTCGACGGCCTAGAGGCCCCGCACATCCCACAAAGGGACAACGACCAGGCCGACTCCCTAGCCCGGGCAACCAGCGCCCAGGAATCGCTCCCCAAAGGGGCTTTCTTAGAGATTATTGCGAAGCCCTCTGTAACCTCCCCGGATGCGGGTGACGAGCCCCACGTCCCGGAAGTCGCCGAGATCACTCGGACTTCGTCTTGGATGGACCCCCTTATCTCCTTCATCAAGGGTGAGGGGGACCCTCCCAACGAGACCTAGGCTAAGCGCCTCCGGGCCAAAGCTCAGGCATACCTCCTGTTGTAGGGGAAGCTCTACAAGCAGGGGGCTTCAGCCCTGCTTCATTGCCTCCCACGGCCGGAAGGACTCCGGCTTCTCGAAGACATCCATGCGGGAAGCTGCGGGTCTCACCTAGCCCCGCGCGCCATCACGACCAAGGCTCTTCGCCAAGGCTTTTATTGGCCCACGGTAATTCGTGACGCGCGAGACCTTGTCTCCGAGTGTGAGGCCTGCCAGAAGATGGCCAAGGGTTCGAACCTCCCCCCCGTAGCACTACAGACTATCCCCATCACTTGGCCCTTCGCGCGCTGGGGGATGGACCTCCTAGGCCCCTTCCCCCCAACGCCCGAGGGCTACAAGTATGCGGTGGTCGCGGTCGACTACTTTACTAAGTGGGTAGAGGCTGAACCTTTGGCCAGCATCACGTCCCGGGCGGTGCAGCGGTTTTTCTGAAAAATATTGTGTGTCGTTTTGGTGTCCCCCGAGAGATCACTGTCGACAACGGGACCCAATTCGACTCGGCGTATTTTCAGGAATTCTGCGAAGGCCTAGGGCTCCCCATCCACTTCGCTTCAATGGCCCATCCCCAGAGCAACGGGGCTGTTGAAAGGGTCAACAGCGTAATCCTACAAGGGTTACGCCGACGGCTCGAGCAAGCTGCTTCCAAGCGGGGTGCATGGGCAGAGGAGCTCCCTAGCATCCTCTGCTCCATGCGCACGACTCCGAGCCGGGCGACGGGACGTACTCCCTTCTCCCTGGTATACGGAGCTGAGGCAGTCCTCCCCCCGGAGATTGGCTTTCAGTCACTGCGAGTCGAGCTCCTAGACGGAGCTACGACCGCAGCGTACCAAGCCAACGAGGCGAATCAATGACTGGAGGTCAATCTACAAGCAGGAAATGGCGCGCGCATACAACCAGCGCGTGCTTGAGAGGGCTTTTCGACTCGGGGACCTTGTCCTCAAGTGCGTCACAGACCCCCAAGCCCAGGGCAAGCTCTCCCCCAAGTGGGAGGGCCCCTACAAGATCTCGGCGGTCCTGGGCTCGGGGGCTTACAAGCTCTCCAACCTTCAAGAGCAGGAGCTGAAGCACATGTGGAACGTGCGTTTACTTCGCAAGTTCTGCGTCTAGCCTACGGGCTCGCCTCCCCCCTGGAGTGATTACGCCGGAGGGGGAGGGGGGACATTGTACTCACCATTCCCTCCCCCATCGCGATTTCGCGGGGGGAGGCGTTGTATTTTGGTTTGTTATCAATATAACTAGTTTTTTCTTCAGCTATCTCAATACAGGTTTTTACATTACCGTCTCTCACAGCGATGCCCTCCCCTTGAGGATGCCCTCTCAACGAGGATGCCCTCCCAGTGAGGAAGTGGGCTATCATGACCCAACAAGTCCCTACAACGGGAGTCCCACTCCCGTAGGGCGACTTACTATCACCCCTCGTGGATTGAGGGTGTAAGCAGCAACCCGGTCCTCAAGGACCGCGGTAACGAGTCAATTTGGGAGACTACTCCCCTACCCAAACACTCAGACCCGTCATCGGGCGCATCCTCATCCGGGAGTCGATTGTCTCCCCGGTGAGACGGAATTCTCGGATATTCTTTCTTGGAGATCTTGTTCCCGGCTCCCCGTTTTCACGGCGATCGGAGGGTTGTCTCCCGGAAAAATTATCCCCGAGAATTTCACCTTGGACTTTCTTGGATATTCTTCCCCGGAGATTTCGTTCTTGGCTCCCAGTTTTCCCGGTGATCAGAGGGTTCTCCCCCGGTAAAATTCCTGGAGATATTGGGCTTCTCAGAAGACACCCGGTTCCCCATTCTCTCGGTGACCGGAAGGTTTTTGCCCCAGGGAGAATTCTTTGGAATTTTAGAACTCTGTTTTTCCCGGAGACCTCGTTCCCGGCTCCCCGTTTTCATGGCGACCGGAGAATTCTCCCGGAAAATCATCCCTGGAAATTTTTATAACCTTGGGAAAACTTGGAAAAATACTTAAGCGATGGGTCTTTATCCCAGGAGCTTTGTCAGCCCCACAGCGCGCGGAGCTACCCTCCGGCCCGCTGTGGAGGGGCGGGATAAGGAGCACCCGGGAATCACCCTGTTCCGGACCATCTAAGATAAACATGAGCAAACTTAGCTCTATCAAAGAAATCTATCAAAGATATCTGGGTACACAAGCAAACTTAGCTTTATTGAAGATCATTTAACCGGAGGACATCTTCCCCCTTCGGTGGGCATCATTACATCGGATACTATACAACCTGGGATACAACCTGAAAAGATCCTACGTCTAATAATCCCGGAGACCTTCCGATATCTCCCGGGCCAGGTCCCGGTACAAGCCGCGTATGTGACGCTGGGCCTCCCGGAGCAGGTCTTCGGGCCAATATTCGTAGCCCGCCGGTGGAAGTATTCGAAGCGGGGGAACCCTCTGAGACCCCAGTCGCGGAGGAGATAGCTCAGCACAATGATTATCGAAGTTGTCCAGGTGCCACTCCAGATGCCACCGCAACCGAATCGGCTCCCGGGAAACGCCCCCGTTGCCTCCCCCGGAGAAGAGACTCAACAAAATAATGGCGGCCTGGGCATCCCCCGGGTTACACCTACCGGGGCTCGAAGGCCTTGCCCCCGAAGAGTTTCTCCGGGACCTTCGCCTGGGAGTAACCTCCCGGGTAACCTGGTACATTTCATTTAAAGACTTAGCAAAAAATTCAATTTCTATTGCATCAAAATGTCTTTGTACAAGTGTCCGGGGCTTCCTCTAAGAAGCTACCGGGAGCAAAAAACCTAAAAAGCAAAAAGGGTCCTATCTAGACCTGGGGGGAGGCTCATACTTGGTCATTGGCGTCCTCCCCCCGGGGGGCTCCCGCCGGAGCCGGAGCATCCGCTCCTGGAGGCGCCGGTGCCAGGAATTGCGCCCGGATTATCCGGTCGTAGAAGCCGCTGATGAGCTGCTCCACTTCTCGCCTTGATGGCTCAAAGAACTCCGGGAAGCTCCGGGGGATCCGGCCCCCGATTTCCCGGGCGCCAACCCCCCAGTGCTCCACGAGCCCGACCGCGGCAACAACGATCGGGATCGCCCGGCCCTGGCCCCGGGCATCGGCAGCCTCTGGAATCACGGAGACTTGTGCGTTGAGAAAACGTACAGCCTCCGTGAGCGTCGCCGGGGCGGCCTCGGAGCTGCTCCGCGAGCCCAAGCTCACTCCAAGCCCCTCGAGGGCTGAGCGAACGGAGAGGCCCACGTTCGTCACCGCCCGGATGCTGGAGCCCTCAAGCTCCCGGAGGGCGTCCTCCTTCGCCTTCGCCTCCCTCTGGAGCTGGTCGTTGGCGGTCTGGGAGGCGTGGATTTGGGCCCGGACACGGGCTAGCTCCCGGAGGGCGTCGTCCCTCTGCTCCAGATAGGCAGCGGCCTTCTCCTCGGTGTCCTTCAGCAACCGGCTGAAGCGCGCTTCAATCCCCAGGTGATGGCCGCCCCCTAGAAGCTCAAAAGTTAGAAAAAATTCGAGTTGAGAGCGCCAAAAGAAACCTCCTACCGGCTCGAGAAAGTACCTGGATCTGGAGAGATTGAAGCTCCCCGAAGCGCTTGCGGAGTGTCCCTTGCGAGAAATAGTCCTGGACCTTCCGAGTCTGCAGGCTCTCCGCGTACCGGTCGACCTCCCCCTCGGACAGCAGGGGGGTCTCCCTCCCGGCATCGGACCCATCGCGACTAACGACGGGCCCCCGCGCAAGAGTTGCGGGGGTGATGTGGACCGGGGTGGCAATGGCTGGCGTCTTTGCCGCCGAGGAAGTGGCCGCCGAAGAGCTTTCAGAGGGGGTCCCTCCCCGAGGGGGGGATCAGGAGCCCCTTCCCTTTTCCAGGCCGCGGGGCCCCCGGGACCTCCGTCGCCGGGGGAGCCTCATAGACCGAGGGGCTCCCTCCCTCGTCTACCGGCCATTCGACGCGCGGAGGAGAAGCCTCCGCGAATCGAACCTCCAGCCTCTCCAGCTCCGGTAGCACTGGGGAGGGGGCGTAATCCGCCGAATCAGACGCCCCCCATCATTGGCTAGCTCCTTCCCCCGAGCCTCTCCAGGGTTTTTTGTGTTGAATTTTGAGCCCTGATTAGGGTTTCGGTGATTAATGACATCCGTGATATATGCGACTAACCTATGTAATTTAAGACTCAGGTTAATCAGAGGAGAAAACATCACAAAAGTGCAAATCAAGATCATCAAGACTCCATGAAGCAAGGATGATGAAAAACTCCGACAAAAGTACAAATATCTAAAACCTAGCGTTGTTATTTTTGAAAATTTCTAGGTTAGATGGTCGTACTATTAAGAGGGGTCTTAGCACAAGTCATTTGATCAACCTTGAGGTCTTTGGAAACATATTTGCATATGCATCTAGCCCCAAATTGAAATTGGGTAAAATTCAGCATTTCTGTTTTCATTTTGAACTGGCCGGACAGTGTTTGAAATGGCCGGACAATGTCCGACCAATACAAACTCCTGATGAAAATTGCAAAATAATAAACAGAGACAAATAAACTTGTCTGGTGCATCTGTCCGATTTAGGCCGGACACGGTCTGAAATGACCGGACAATGTCCGGCCAGTACATTTCATATGGCAAGTTTAATTGAGACAAATGTATTTGTCCGGAGGCATTTGTCCGGGACGCACCGGACATTGTCCGAAGTGACCGGACAATGTCCGGCCTATACAACTTCTGTGAAGTTGAAAACCTAGGTGTTAACAGAGACGCATGCATTTGTCCGGACATTTTGTCCGGACAAATCACATACGTCCGGCCTATATATTTGTTGAGAAGTGTTTGAGCCAAGTGTCAACAGAGACATATACATTTGTCCGGACGTTTTGTCTGGACAAATCGTATTTGTCCGGCCTGTATATGTGCTATTAAACATTAGTGTTAACAGAGACATATACATTTGTCCAGACAAATCCATCCGTCCGGCCTTCACAAAAATTCTCAAACGGCTACTGACACTTGAAAATCTCGTGAGCAAACGGTCATTTTATTTGCACTGACCAGACATTGTCCGAAGTGTTCGGACAATGTCCGGCCAGTACAACTTTCGCCCAATTTTCTTGAAAACGACCGTTTTGCTGAAACTATATAAACCCTATTGTTTGTATAAGCTGTATACACACGAAATTCATCTCTTAACCTTAGTGAAACAGCTTGCAAAGCCTGTCACACTCATTCTCTTGCATTTGAAGCCAAATCCTTAGCAAAACATTGAGTGCTAGTTGAGAGAAGTTGAAATTGAGCCATTTGCATTTGCATATTTGTTCTTCAAGCTTTGAGGTTGATCAAGCAAGGTGCTAGGCTCATTACTCTTGGTGATTGCCATCACCTAGATGACTCGGGAGGTCCGGCGATCTCTCCATCGACGGTGTGTGTCGAAGAGGCCCGGCGGTTGGTTGTAAAGGCTCGGAGCTCACCTATCCAGAGAGGAGAAGGGCTACCCCTAGTGGAATTGAAGCAAAAACTCTAGTGAAGAGCGCTTCAACGAGGATTAGTGGAAATCGGCAAATTTCTGAGACCTCGAGAAAAATTCGATCTCTTCGGTTACTTCTATTACTTGCTTTATACTTCTAGAGATTGAATTGTTGCTCTTGACTCTTTAGTAATTGCAAAACTTGCTTTGTGTTGTCATTCATATCATTTGAGTATTGATTTTGCAATTTAGGTTGTTAATCACTAGATTAAAAGTAAAGATTGAAAAACCGCCTATTCACCCCCCTCTAGTCGGCATCCTTCGATCAACACGTGGTATCAGAGTGCTAGGTCTCTCATTTTAGGCTTAACCGTCTAGAGAGAGGATGTCGTCGATCAAAGAAAACTATAATGGAAAGGTCCCTTCTTCAAGGGTGATAATTATTGCTATTGGAAAATTAGGATGGCGGTTTACCTTGAATCCATTAGTCTTGATGTTTGGAGGGGTCACTAGAGACGGTTTTAGAGCTCCCATTGATTTAGAGAATCTTACACCTCTAGAAGCAAAAAACCTCCAAGCAAATGCTCAAGACAAAAATGCCATATTTAATGGACTAGACTTAAGTGAATTCAACCGCATTAGTAATCTTGATACATCTTATGTAATGTGGAAAACCTTAGAAGTAATTCATGAAGGTACCTCTAAGGTCAAAGAAGCTAAGCTAATTAAATTAACTAGAGAATACAACTCCTTCTTCATGCTTGAATCTGAAAATGTTAGTGATATGTACACTCGACTCAATCTTTTAATCAATGATCTTAAAGGTTTAGGTACAAAGTTTGAAGATATTGATATTGTACGTAAAATACTTATGATTTTACCATAGAGTTTTGATACAATTGTGACAGTGCTTATCAATGGTGATCTCATATCCACTACTCCAACCGAGCTTTTGGGTACTCTTATTACCCGTGAAATGCAAAAAGAGGAGAAAAAGGAATTGCGGAAGCCTCCGGATCAAAGAAGAAAAATTTGGCTTTTAAAGCAAATGTCGAGGAGGCCAAGGAGGATAGCTCGGATGAGAGCTCCGATGGTGATCTAGCTCTCCTTGTGAGAAAGACCTGAAAGCTCCTAAACAAAATCAACAAGAAAGGGTTTGATTTTGACAAAAGGCGAGGACCGCACAAGAAAACCGGATTCAAGAACATTACATGCTATGAGTGTAATGAGAAGGGACACTTTGCCTCGAGATGTCCAAACAAGAAGAGTGATCATCAAAGATCACATGAGAGGAAAGATGACGGTGAAGGCTCAAAAGGTAAAAAGAAGCTCTTTAAGAAGTTCTACAACAATAGAAGCAAGGGCCAAGCTTATATTGGTGAATGGTACTCCAGATCGGAGGAATCTGACTCGGATGATGAAGTCCCATCAACTTCCAAGAAGATGGAGGGAATTGCTATTGGAGAGGTCTCTTCGCTCAAAAATGAGTCATCATTGTGTCTTATGGCGAGTGATGATGCAAAGGTATCGGATCTCGAACCTTCTTACGAGGAACTTGTTGATATGGTTATGGAATTAAATGAGGCACTAGGTAGGTTAACTAAGGAAAATAAAATGCTTAAAAAGGAATATTCAACACTTAGTGATTTATATGCCGAACTAAATGACTCGCATGAGGCACTTCTAGTTAATGAAATTATTGATTCTAAACAAACTAGTGATATAAGAATTACTTTTGATATTCTAGATGAATCATCTCATATTGTCTCTCATTCGAAATTAATCAATTGTAATGATTTAGAAATTAATCATGAAAATACTTGTGATGAAATTGTTGTTAATGACTCAAATTTAATTTTAGAAAACTTAGAACTCAAAGCACAAGTGGAAAAGTTAAATCTAGGATTAGCAAAATGTTTTAAAGGAAAAGAAATCCTAGACAAACTTCTTAGTGAGCAACGATGTTCATTTAGGAAGGAAGGTTTAGGGTATGAACCAAACAAAATAAAGAAGTTGAGTACAAAAGTGACTTTTGTTAAGGCTACTAATATGTTTTGTCACAAATGCCATGATGTAGATCATTTATCAAATAATTGTCCCTCAACTTCTAGGGCTAAAGAAAATGAGTCTCACTCCCATTACATGCTTAAGAAAAACAAGTATGGAAAAGTAATTGCTAAATTTATTGGTTTACCCTATCTAAATAAACACAAAAAGAGGATTTGGGTTCCAAAAACCCTTGTTGCTAACTTCCAAGGACCCAAACAAGTTTGGGTACCTAAAAGCATCTAACCTTTCTTTTAGGTAAACTACAAAACCGGTGGGAGGCATTGGGTGCTTGATAGCGGGTGCACTCAACACATGACCGGTGATGGAAGTCGTTTCTCCTCATTTGAGAATGGTTGCAATGACATTGACAAAATCACGTTTGGTGATAATAGCATAGGAAAGGTAATTGGGTTAGGTAAAGTTGCAATCACAAACAACCTTTCCATCTCAAATGTATTACTTGTTGAATCCTTGAACTTCAATTTGCTTTCGGTTGCAAAAATTTGTGATTTGGGTCTTCGATGCATTTTTGAACCAAATGAAGTTATCATTGAAAGCTTAGAAGACAAATCTCTAATATTCAAAGGTTTTCGATACGGAGATTTGTATTTGGTGGATTTCGGTTCAAAAGATTCTTGCATTTCAACTTGCTTGGTTGCCAAAAATTCTTTGGGATGGCTTTGGCATCGTCGTTTGGCTCATGTTGGGATGCATCAATTAAACAAGCTTTTAAAAAGAGATTTGGTCTTGGGTATGAAAAATGTAAAGTTTGAAAAGAATAAACTTTGTAGTGCTTGTCAAGCGGGAAAACAAGTTGCTAGTACTCATCCCACTAAAAACGTTTTGTCAACATCTAGACCACTTGAGCTTTTGCATATGGATTTGTTTGGTCCATCGGAAACTCAAAGTATTGGTGGTAGTAATTATTGTTTTGTCATTGTTGATGATTTCTCCCGATTTACTTGGATTTTCTTCTTAAATCATAAGTCCGATGCTCCAAGTGTGTTTAAAAGATTTGCAAAACGTGTTGAAAATGAATTTGAATTCTCCATCAAGAAACTTCGAAGTGATCATGGTGGAGAGTTTCAAAATTCGGATTTTATTGAGCTTTGTGATGAATCTGGAATTAAACACGAATTTTTCGTGCCATATACTCCTCAACAAAACGGTGTTGTGAAAGGAAAAATCGAACATTAATCGAAATGGCTCGAACTTTGTTGGATGAATATAAAACCCCCACTAGGTTTTGGGCTGAGGCAGTCAATACTGCTTGTTATGCTATAAACCGGCTCTACACTCATCCATTGTTAAACAAAACTCCCTACGAGCTAATTGTTGGAACAAAACCAAATATTTCATATTTTCGAGTTTTTGGTTGCAAATGTTACATTCTTAAAAAATGCATGCATCTTGGAAAATTTCAAAGACGTGTTGATGAGGGTTTTCTTGTTGGATATTCATCAACTAGCAAAGCTTATCGTGTTTTTAACACCATAACCGAATGCATTGAGAAAACTTGCAATGTTGAGTTTGATGAATCTAATGGCTCTCAAGAAGAGCATGAAGATCTTGAGAACGTAGGAAATGAGGAACTACGAGAAGCTATGAAGAACATGATGATTGGGGTCATCAAGCCTAAAGATGAAGATTCAAAGTCACCCGATCAAGAAAATGAAGTAGCTTCTATGGTTCCGGAAGCTACTACTCAAGTTGATCTTGATTCGGAGATGAAGGAAAATGAAGATCAAGCATTGCAAAATCCAAGACTTCACCAAACCATCACTAAGGATCACCCTGTCAACCAAATAATAGATGATGTTGGTAAAGGTGTTCAAACTCGCTCTAGAATCGCATCTTTTTGTGAGCATGCATCTTTCATTTCTAGTCTTGAGCCCAAATGCATTGATGAAGCACTAGCGGACCCGGATTGGGTAAATGCCATGCATGAGGAATTGAACAACTTTACTAGAAACAATATTTGGAAACTTGTAGAAAAACCTCTTGATCACAATATAATTGGTACAAAATGGGTTTTTCGAAATAAGCAAGATGAAAATAGCATAGTTGTAAGAAATAAAGTTAGATTGGTAGCACAAGGTTATTCTCAAATTGAAGGATTAGATTTTGATGAAACTTTTGCCCCCGTGGCTAGATTAGAAGCAATTCGTATCTTACTTGCATTTGCATCAAGTTTTGAAATCAAACTATTTCAAATGGATGTTAAAAGTGCCTTCTTGAATGGTGAAATTACGGAACTTGTATTTCTAAAGCAACCACCGGGCTTTGAAGATCCAAACTATCCAAATCATGTCTATAAACTCTCAAAAGCCCTTTATGGTCTTAAGCAAGCCCCTAAGGCTTGGTATGAACGATTGCGAAATTTTCTAATTTCACAAGGCTTTAAGGTTGAAAAAATTGATACAACTCTCTTTACCAAAATCATAAATGATGACTTCCTTGTTTGCCAAATCTATGTCGATGATATAATTTTTGGTTCTACTAATGAATCTCTTTGTCAAGCTTTTGGTGAAACCATGTCAAAGGAATTTGAGATGTCTATGATAGGAGAATTGAGCTTTTTCCTCGGACTGCATATTAAGCAAATCAAAGAAGGAATATTCGTAAGTCAAAGAAAATACGTGAAGGATTTGCTCAAGAGATTCGGCATGGATGATGCAAAGCCAATCAAGACTCCCATGGCTACAAATGGTCACTTGGACTTAGACGAGGGAGGTAAACCGGTAGAACTTAAATTATATCGTTCTATGATTGGTAGCTTATTATATCTTACTGCTTCTAGACCGGACATTATGTTTAGTGTATGCATGTGTGCTAGGTTTCAAGCTGCTTCTAGAGAATGTCACTTAACTGCAGTAAAAAGAATTTTCAGATACTTAAAACATACAACAAACATAGGCCTTTGGTACCCTAAGAATGCTAGCTTTGATCTTCTAGGATATTCGGATTCTGATTATGCCGGTTGTAAAATTGATAGAAAAAGTACTTCCGGTGGATGTCAACTTCTAGGAAGATCATTAGTCTCATGGATTTCTAAGAAACAAAATTCGGTTGCACTCTCAACCGCCGAGGTGGAATATGTTTCGGCCGGTAGTTGTTGTGCACAACTATTATGGATGAAGCAAACTTTGCTAGATTATGGCATAAAAGTAAATTGTGTTCCACTTTTATGTGATAATGAGAGTGCCATTAAAATTGCTAACAATCCCGTACAACACTCTTGAACAAAGCACATTGACATTAGACATCACTTCCTAAGGGATCATGTATCAAAGAGGGATATAATGATTAGTCATGTTTCAACCGAAAATCAATTAGCGGACTTATTCACTAAACCCTTGGATGAGTTAAGATTTAGCAAGTTAAGAAATGAATTGAATGTTATTGACATTTCAAATGTTATTTGATCTCTTGCTTGTTTTGGAATGGTCCTTAGTATGATCGTGTCTAGCATGTATACTATTACTTATATATATGTATATATATATATATATATATATATATATATATATATATATATTCAATCAATGTAGGCATCTATGCCAATCACTTCCTATTTTGAAGAAAAAGATCAAAAGTTCACCTCTTTGTCTCTTCTCAACAAAACTTGGATGACACATTAAGGGGGAGCAACTTCTAGCTCAATGAATACTTGTATACCCCTAAAATTGTGTACAAAAATGAAAATTATGCATGTCTTTCATTAAAAAGGGTCATTTTAAAATCAAAAAGGTGAAAAAGTGCTCAAATATTCAAAATATGTAAAAATAACACAAAACCTTCAAAAATACCTTTCAAATATGTTCTCAAAGATTTTGAAAGTGAAAAGAAAGGATTTCGAGCTAAAATGTAGAATTTTGACAAAATTAAAGATCTAGGGATCTTGTTTTGGCCTTGTCGTGGTATTACGGATACCCCGGCAGGTTCGGACGTGCGCAGCACGAGTACAGCGGCGCGAGCAGACCGAGTTACTGGTCTTCTCCCGCCGGGCAACACAGAAAGTGACACAGAGGTTTATACATGTTCGGGTCCCAGTGGGGGCCCTAGTCCTGTTGGCTCTCTCCGGACGCGAGTCCGCTGGGGAGGTGTGCTCTCGGGGAGAGGTCTCCAAGAGAGCTGGATATTGCGTTAGTATAAATGAATTAGAATCCCCTGAAAAGAGGTACAAGAGGGGTATATATAGCCCCTAAGAAATACAAAAGACCGAAAAGCCCTCGCTGCGACCGTTGGATGGAAGGGCGCGAACGTCCTTTGGCCAGGGGGACGGCTCGGATGCTTGACATGTGGCCTCGCCTGCTTCCCCAAGGCTTCACGATCAGCAGCCGCCCTTCGGGTGCCCGGAGACTCTTCGGGACTCACCGGGGCTCCTGTGACCCTCCGGACCTCACCGGGGTTCCGATGATCCTCCGGGACTCTCCGGGACCCGGTGGTCCTCCGGGCCTCACCGGGCGCCCAGTGACCCTCCGGATCTCACTGGGGGCCCGGTGGCTCTTCTGGTCTCACCGGGGCTCTGGTGGTTCTCCGGGTCTCTCCTGGACTCGGTGGTTCTCCGGGTCTCACCGGGCACCCGGTGACCCTTAGGATCTCACCGGGGCTCCGGTGGTTCTCCGGGTCTCACCGGGCGCCCGGTGACCCTCCGGATCTCACCGGGGCTCTGGGTCTCACCGGGGCTCCGGTGGTTCTCCGGGTCTCACCGGGCGCCCAGTGACCCTTCGGATCTCACCGGGGCTTTGGGTCTCACCGGGGCTCCGGTGGTTCTCTGGGTCTCACCGGGCGCCCGGTGACCCTCCGGATCTCACCGGGGAACCAATGGTTCTCCGGGTCTCACCGGGGCTCCGGTGGTTCTCCGGGTCTCACCGGGCGCCCGGTGACCCTCCGGATCTCACCGGGGGCCCGGTGGTGCTCCGGGTCTCACCGGGGGCCCGGTAACTATCCGGGACTCTCCGGGACCCGGTGGTGCTCCGGGTCTCACCTGGGCTCTCCGGGACCCGGGGTGCTCCGGGTCTCACCGGGGACCCGGTGACTCTCCGGGACTCTCCGGGACCCGGTGGTTCTCCGGGTCTCACCGGGGGCCCAATGGTGCTCCTGGTCTCACCGGGGGCCCGGTGACTCTCCGGGACTCTTAGGGACCCGGTGGTGCTCCGGGTCTCACCGGGGCCCGGTGCTGCTCCGGGACTCTCCGGGACCCGGTGCTGCTCCGGGTCTCACCGGGGGCCCGGTGGTAGTCTGGGACTCTCCGGGACCCGGTGCTGCTCCGGGTCTCATTAGGGGCCCCGGGACCCGGTGACTCCCCGGGACCCTGCGGGAACCCGATGTCCTTCCGGGACTAGTGAATGTCCGGGGCCCGGAGACTCTCCGGGACTCACCGGGGGCCTGTGGTGCTCGGTGACCCCGGGACCTGGGGACCCCGTGGGACCCAGGACCCACTGGGGACCTTCTCCGCATGAAGGACCGAGGCGCTCCGAAGACCCCGCGGGACCCAGGGCCCGGACGCCCAAGACCCGCCAGGAACCTTCTCCGCACAAAGGACCGACGGCGCTCGGGAGCTCACTTCGAGGACTACCCGGAGGTACAGGGTTTGCCCCAACAGGAGCCCCCCAGGCCCTCGGGGACACGTCGTTGCCCCGGAGGGTATGTGTAAAACCCTTCTCCTGATGACACTGAGGTTTCCAGGGATCTCCGGGTGGAAGGATCTGAACTTGGGATGTAAAGTCGCTGAGGAAGAGAAAACCGCCCGCGGGGGGCTTGGAGCCCCAGAACAGAAAAAGTCCTCCCGGGACAAAGTTCACCGGGGAGAGAATGTTACCGCGTCCGAGAGGCGCGGAGCCCTTGGAGGGGAAAAACCTTCTCCCTGGACAAAGTCCCCCAGGGAGAGAATGTTACCGCGTATGGGCGGCGCGGTTGAGAACAACCTCCTCCCGGGACCAAGTCCACCCGGGAGAGGAAGTTACCGCGTTTGAGCGGCGCGGAGCCCCCAGACGGGAAAAGCCTTCTCCTGGGACAAAGTCCCTCTGGGAGAGAACGTTATCACGTCTGAGAGGCGTGAAGCCCCCAGACGGGAAAAGCCTTCTCCCGGGACAAAGTCCCTCTAGGAGAGAATGTTATCACGTCTGAGCGGCGCGGAGCCCCAAGACGGGAAAAGCCTTCTCCCGGGACCAAGTCCACCCGGGAGAGGAAATTACCGCGTCCGAGCGGCACGGTGGAGAAAAAACCTCCTCCCGGGACCAAGTCCACGCGGGAGAGGAAGTTATCGCGTCCGAGCGGCGTGGAGCCCCTGGACGCGTAGGAGCCTTAGGATGTAGAGAGCTTCCGGGTTTTGACCCGGGTTGTACCGTTTCCGATGCCCACCGGAGGGGGAAGATGTCCTCCGGGTGAATGATTAATAAAGCTGTGTTTGCGCTTCTTGTTGTTTTAAGAGTCTTCTTTTGATATTTTTCTTGGATGGTCTGGACGACTTCTTTTGATAAGAGTGAGCTAGGTTTGCTCGTGGATGGTGCGGTCGACACCCGGGGGTTCCTTATCCCCCCCGCCCACAATGGGCCGGAGGGTAGCTCCGCGCGCTGTGGGGGTGACAAAGCCCCCGGGGTGAAGATGAAGACCTATGACATAAGAATTTTTCCAAGTTAGAAAATTTGAAAATGAGGTTTCCGGGGAAAAACCTTCTGGGAGACAATCGTCCGGTCGTCGTGAGAACGGGGAGCCGGGAATAAGGTCTACGGGGAAGAAATCCGTAATTTTTTCGGGAGACACTCATCCGATCACCGTGAGAACGGGGAGCCAGGAATAAGATCTCCGGGAAAGAAATATCCAAGAAAGCCTAAAATGAGATTTCCGGAGATAGACCTTCCAGGAGACAATCGTCCGGTCGCCGTGAGAACGGGGAGCCGGGAATAAGGCCTCCGGAGAAGAATATCCAAGAAATCCATCCCGCTGGGGAGACTATTGACTCCCGGAGGAGGATGTGCCCGATGACGGGTCTGAGTGTTTGGGTAGGGGACTAGTCTCCCAAAGTGACTCGTTACCACGGTCGTTGGGGACCGGGTTGTCGCTTACACCCTCAGTCCACGAGGGCTGATCGTAAGACGCCCTACAGGAGGGAGTTGTTGGGTCTGGGCCCACTTCCTCACGGGGAGGGCATCCTCGCGGGGAAGGCGTCCTCGCGGGGAGGGCATCGCCGTTAGGGGCGGTAATGTGAAGAACTTGCAATGACAGTTGAAGAGAAAAACCCAGTTGTATTGACAATGAAATGAAATACAACGCCCCCCCCCCCTCGCGAAGTCACGAAAGTGGAGGGAAAGGTGATTACAATGCCCCCCTCACCCTCCGGCGTGATCGCTCCGAGGGAGGGGACAGTGAGCACGAGGTCCCCCTTCCCCCTCCGGCGTAATCACTCCGGGGGGAGGGGACGGGCCTGTGTAGGCTAGACGTAAAACTTGCGAAGTAGACGCAAGTTCCACGTGTGCTTCAATTCCTGCTCTTGGAGGTTGGAGAGTTTGTAAGCCCCCGAGCCCAGGACTGCGGAGATCCTGTAGGGGCCCTCCCATTTGGGGGAGAGCTTACCCTGGGCTTGGGGGTCTGTGACGCGCTTAGGGACAAGGTCCCCAAGGCGGAGGGCTCTCTCGCGCACGCGCTGGTTGTATGCGCGCGCCATCTCGCGCTAGTAGATGGTGTGGCGGAGGAGCGCTCGGTCGCGTTCCTCCTCCACAAGGCCGATCTCCAGTCGCTGGTTGGCCTCATTGGCTTGGTACGCTGCGGTCGTGGCTCCGTCTAGGGAGAAGGGAGTGCATCCCGTCGCCCGGCTCGGGCTCGTGCGCATGGAACAAAGGATGCTAGGAAGCTCCTCTGCCCATGCACCCCGCTTAGAAGCGGCCTGCTCGAGTCGCCGGCGCAACCCCTGCAGGATCACGCCGTTGACCCTCTCGACAGCCCCATTGCTCCAGGGATGGGTCACTGAGGCGAAGTGGATGGCGAGCCCTAGGCCTTCGCAGAATTCCCGGAAATAAGCCGAGTCGAATTGGGTCCCATTATCAATAGTCATTTCCCGGGGGACACCAAAACAACAAACGACGTTTTTCCAGAAAAACCGCTGGATGGCCCGGGGCATGATGCTGGCCAAGGGTTCCGCCTCTACCCACTTTGTAAAGTAGTCGACCACGACCACCGCATACTTGTATCCTCCGGGTGCTGGGGGGAAGGGCCCTAAGAGGTCCATCCCCCAGCGCACGAAGGGCCAAGTGATGGGGATAGTGTGTAGCGCTACAGGGGGAGGTTCGAACCCTTGGCCATCTTCTGGCAGGCCTCGCACGCGGAGACAAGGTCTCGCACGTCACGCATGACCGTGGACCAGTAGAAGCCCTGCCGGAGAGCCTTGGCCGCGATGGCACGCGGGGCTAGGTGAGAGCCACATCTCCCCGTGTGGATGTCTTTGAGAAGTTGGAGTCCCTCCGGCCGGGGGAGGCAGCGCAGGAGGGCGGAAGCCCCCCGCTTGTAGAGCCTCCCCTCCGGCAGGAGATATGCCCGGGCTTTGGCCCGAAGGCGCTTAGCCTCGGTTTCGCTGGGAAGGTCCCCCTCCCCCTTGATGAAGGAGATGAGGGGGTCCATCCATGACGGAGTCCGGGTGATCTCGGTGACCTCCGGGATGTAGGGCTCGTCACCCGTGTCCGGGGAGGCCACCGAGGGCTTCGTGATGATTTCCAAGAAGGCCCCCTTGGGGAGCGATTCCTGGGCGCTTGCTGCCCGGGCCAAGGCGTCGGCCCGGTCATTGTCCCTTCGCGGGATATGCTGGGCCTCGAGGCCATCGAAGTGCCTCTCCATCTTTCACACTTCCTGCAAATGAAGACTCAAGTTTGCGTCATGGCACAGGTAAGACTTGTCCATTGGCAAAGTACGAGCTGAGAATCTCCCTTCACTAGGAGGCACCGGATCCTCAGGGAGCGCGCAAGGCGCATCCCGAGGAGCAAAGCCTCGTACTCGGCGACGTTGTTGGTTGTGGGGAACTCGAGTCGCGCTGCGTACTCGAGTTCCTTCCCCTCGGGGCTCCGGAGGACTGCCCCCGCACCGGCCCCGGCGAGACACAATGACCCGTCGAACATGAGTGTCCAATGGTTAGTGCGTCGGGGCGGCGCGGGGAGGTCTTCGTCCCCGGGCCCGGAGTCAGGAGTCCACTCCGCGACGAAGTCGGCGAGGACCTGTGACTTGATGGCGGAGCGGCCTGTGAGGGAAGTTAGAAGGGGGCGAGCTCGGCCCCCCACTTCCCAATCCGGCCGGTGGCCTCTTTGTTCCGCAGCACCTCCCCCAGGGGGAGGGACGACGGGACGGTGATGGGGTGTCCCAGGAAGTAGTGGCGAAGCTTCCGGGACGCCATCAGGAGGACGTAGCAGATCTTCTCCATCTCCGTGTACCGGGTTTTGGCCCCCTAGAGGGCCTCACTCACGTAGTACACAGGACGCTGCTGCCCCCCTTGCTCCTTCACCAATACCGCGTTGACGGCGACCGAGGTCGCGGTAAGGTAGAGGAGCAAGGGCTCTTCTGGAGACGGACTCACGAGCATTGAAGGGCTCGTGAGGTACTTGAGGTCGTCGAAGGCCTCCTGGGCCTCCTGGGCCTTGGGGGTCCATCAGAACCCCTCGAGCCCCCGGAGGATCTTGAAGAATTGGAGGCCTCATTCCCCCGACCGCGAGATGAAGCGGCTTAGCGCGGCTAAGCGGCTGGAGAGCTACTAGACGTCCTTGACGGAGCGCGGAAGGGGCATGTCCAGGAACGCCCGGATCTTTTCGGGGTTTGCCTCTATGCCCCGCTGGGACACGAGGAAACCCAGGAGCTTCCCCCCGCGCACGCCGAAGGCGCACTACTCCGGGTTGAGCTTCAGCCCATACGCGCGGAGGTTGCGGAAGGTCTCTGCTAGGTCGTCGATGTGGACGGCCGCGCGGGAACTTTTGACGACCGCGTCGTCTACGTAGACTTCGACGTTGCGGCCGACTTGATCTTTGAAGACCAGCGTCATGAGGAGCTGGAAGGTCGCTCCCACATTCTTCAACCCGAAGGGCATGTGGACGTAGCAGAAGGTTCCGAGCGGAGTTATGAAACTCGTCTTTTCCTCGTCCCCTTCCGCCATCCGGACTTGATGGTAGCCCGAGTAGGCATCTAGGAAGCTCATCAACTCGCACCCCGCGGTGGCGTCGACCAGTTGGTCTATCCGCGAGAGTGGGAAGTTGTCCTTGGGGCAGGCGCGGTTGAGGTCGGTGAAGTCCATGCACATCCGCCACTTGCCATTTGACTTCTTCACGAGGACGGGGTTCGCGAGCCACTCGGGGTACAAGACCTCCCGAATGAACCCCACCTCTCGGAGTCGGGCGATCTCCCCCTTGATTGCCTCTTGGCGCTCGAGGGAGAGCTTCCTCAGCTTTTGCTTGACGGGGGGGGGTGACCGGGGGTTACCGCGAGCTTGTGCTCAATGACCCCCCGGGAGACGCCCCACATGTCCGAAAGCTTCCACGCGAAAACATCGGAGTTCTCGCGCAGGAAAGCCGCCAGTTGCGCTACATGCTCCTCGGGGAGCTCCGCCCCGATCCGGACGGTTTTGTCCCCGTCGCCCGGGGACAGCAGGACCTCCCGGAGGCCCCCTTCCGGACGCGGTTTGGGGAGGGGCCTCCCAGGAGGTATCGCTGCGATGTCTGGTTCCGGGGGAGAGGCCTCCCCCCGGGCGCCTTAATGATGTTGACGCTTCCGATCGTAGAGGTGGCGCGCTCGTATAGAGCCCGGGCCTTGTCTTGGTCTCCCCGGACATTGATCACGCCGTGCGGCCCGGGGATCTTCACGCAGAGGTAGTTTTGATGGGTGGCAGCCCCTAGGCGGTTGATTTTGGTCCTCCCCATGATCGCGCTGTAGGAGGAAGGGAGGTCCACTACGTCGAATCGGACCATCTCGGTCCGGTAGTTCTCCGGGGTGCTGAATGTCTTCTCATCCACCTGCATTTCCTTGAAGGCCTTCAGGAAGAGGACGTCGGTGGAGCTCTCACCATCCACGAGGATGCGGGCCAGGTGGCGGTTGTAGACGGTGGCGGAGACGATGAGCGCGTCGAGACGTGTGCAGCACCCCCACAACCTTGACTTCGTACGCGTACTCCTTACTCTGGCGCTTAGAGTCCCGCCTGGAGGCGGACCCTTCCACGATGACGTTGATGCGGTGCTGAGAAGTTTGGAAGGGGAGAGCTTCTGAAGACTCCCCCTCCTGCGTCTGCCCCTGCTGACCCCGCGCGGGAGCAGGAAGGGCCGGAACAGCTGGCCGAGAGGGCAAGGAGGCCGAAGTCCCCCCCTGCCCATGCTGGTCGAGGAACACCGCGAAGTGCTGCAGCAGCTGGTGGCACTCTCGGATAGCGTGGGTACTAGACCCGTGGAAGCTGCACCACGGTCCTTCCCTGCTTCTCCCCGCGGGGCCTTCCCGACCGCGGGAAGACTGTCCTCCCCCATGGCCTTTCGGCTTGGAGAAGGGGCGGTTGCCCCTCGGGGGGTCGCGCAAGCCGCCTCCGCCCTCGAGGACAAAGGTGTCCCGAGGCCGTGGCTCGTTACAATCCCCCTGCCTGGGACGTTTGAGGGGGTCCCTGGACCCCCAATCGGCGGGGGCGGGAGCCCCCTGGGTCTTCTTCTAGAGGTCGTCTTCCTCCGCCCGAACGTACTTTTCCAGTACGTTGAAGAGCTCGTCGACGGAGGAGGGGTAGCTCCGGGAGAGCCTCCGATGGAGCTCCCCGGGGAGGATCCCACTCTTGCACGCCTAGATGACTGTGGAGTCGGGGACGTGCGCCACCTTGCTCTTGACCTGAGCAAAGCGCTTGAAGAAGCTTCGGATGGTCTCCCCGGTCTTCTGCTGAACGGTGTGGCGTTGCGACGAGTCAAGGGGACGCACATAGTTCCCCATTGTAGTACTCGATGCGGGGTAGGTGATATGGCTTTGAACATCGGATGCGTCGGAGTTGGCGGCACAAGGGCTGGTTGGCCCCCTCAACTCTCTGGGAAGGTTCCCAGTCGTTGTCCCCCCTTGTAAGGGAGACGCGCTCGTTATCGGAGTCGGGGAGAGGCCCCAGCGGTCCGCTCGAATGGTGGTAGCGCCTCTTCTCCTAAGGGTTGGGGCTAGCTTCGTGAACCGCCAGGTGTCCCCCAGAGGTGGCGGTGGCTTCATCTACTGGTCTCCCTCCCCGGCTGGTCTGGCGGCGTGTCCCCAGCCTGTGTTGAGAGCTCCTGGCGCAGGATAAGTCTCCGGCGGGGGGACAGCTCCCGACGCGGGGATAGCTCCCGGTGCGGGTGCGGGGACAGCTCCCGGCGCGGGGTAAGGCCCCGGCGTGGGGAAGGCTCCCAGCGTGGGTGCGGGGAGAGCTCCTCGCGCGGGATAAGTCTCCTGCGCGGGGACAGCTCCCGACGCGGGGAAAGCTCCCGGCGCGGGGACAGCTCCTGGCGTGGGGAAGGCTCCCGGCGCGGGCGCGGGGAGAGCTCCTGGCGCGGGGTAAGTCTCCGGCTCGGGGACAGCTCCCGGCACGGGGTAAGGCCCCGGCGCTGGCACGGGGAGAGCTCCTAGTGCGTGGTAAGACTCCGGCGCGGGGACAGCTCCCGCCGCGGGGTAAGGCCCCGGCGCGGGGAAGGCTCCCAGCGCGGGCGCGGGGAGAGCTCCTGGCACGGGGTAAGACCCCGGCGCAGGCGCGGGGTAAGTCTCCGATGCGGGGACAGCTCCCGACGGGGAAGGCTCCCGACGCGGGCGCGGGGAGAGCTCCTGGCGCGAGGTAAGACTCCGGCGCGGGGACAGCTCCCGACGCGGGGTTAGGCCCCGGCACGGGGAAGGCTCCCGACGCGGGCGCGGGGAGAGCTCCTGGTGCGGGGTAAGACCCCGGCGCAGGGAAGCCTCCCGGCGCGGGCGCGGGGTAAGTCTCCGGCGCAGGGACAGCTCCCGGCGCGGGGTAAGACTCCGGCGCGGGGACAGCTCCCGGCGCGGGGTAAGGCCCCGGCGCGGGGAAGGAGAGCGGATAGACGGGAGCCGGAGGCCGCGATAATGTGCGCAACAACTCCTCCAAGGTGCGCTGGGCGCGGAGTTGGCCTTCGACCAAAGCTTCGGGCAAAGTGTCCCGGGGTGCCGGGTGTGCCATCGGGGGGAGACTAGTCCCTACAGGGACGGTTGCGGTCACCGGGGTTGACCCGGAGGTCTGCCCATTGAAAGTAATTGGATAGGTGAGAGGTGGTACCTGGGTCTGGCCGCCTCCGGCTGGAAGCGCCAGGGCAGTCGTGTCTCGAGGGGGTGGCGCCGGGTCACCGGGACCGGCGTCACCGGGTAGGGCGCGAGGTTCCGCATTCGCCGTCACAGTCACGGTTGCCGAGCTGGAAACGGGAACACCTCTACCGAAGATTTCGGGAGAAGAAAGTGGCAGCTCTCTCCGGGTGTTCCCGAACGGTAGCGTCACGACGGTGACGTCTTGCTGGGGCGGTGCCGGGTCGCTGGGACCATAACCACCGGAAAGGGAGAGAGCTTGAGCTCTTGTTCTTGGGGGAGCCATGGCGATTCGTCACGAGTCCCCACGGACGGTACCAACTGTCGTGGTATTACGGATACCCCGGCAGGTTCGGACGTGCGCAGCACGAGTACAGCAGCGCGAGCAGACCGAGTTACTGGTCTTCTCCCGCCGGGCAACACAGAAAGTGACACAGAGGTTTATACAGGTTCGGGTCCCAGTGGGGGCCCTAGTCCTGTTGGCTCTCTCCGGACGCGAGTCCGCTGGGGAGGTGTGCTCTCGGGGAGAGGTCTCCAAGAGAGCCGGATATTGCGTTAGTATAAATGAATTAGAATCCCCTGAAAAGAGGTACAAGAGGGGTATATATAGCCCCTAAGAAATACAAAAGACCGAAAAGCCCTCACTGCGACCGTTGGATGGAAGGGCGCGAACGTCCTTTGGCCAGGGGGACGGCTCGGATGCTTGACACGTGGCCTCGCCTGCTTCCCAGAGGCTTCATGATCAGCAGCGCCCTTTGGGTGCCCGGAGACTCTTCGGGACTCACCGGGGCTCCGGTGACCCTCCGGACCTCACCGGGGTTCCGATGATCCTCCGGGACTCTCCGGGACCCGGTGGTCCTCCGGCCCTCACCGGGCTCCCGGTGGCTCTCCGGGTCTCACCGGGGCTCTGGTCGTTCTCCGGGTCTCTCCGGGACCCAGTGGTTCTCCGGGTCTCACCGGGGCCCCGGTGGTTCTCCGGGTCTCTCCAGGACTCGGTGGTTCTCCGGGTCTCACCGGGGCTCCGGTGGGTCTCCGGGTCTCACCGGGCGCCAGGTGACCCTCCGAATCTCACCGGGGCTGTGGGTCTCACCTGGGCTCCGGTGGTTCTCTGGGTCCACCGGGCGCCCGGTGACCCTCCGGATCTCACCGGGGCTCCGGTGGTTCTCTGGGTCTCATCGGGGGCCCGGTGACCCTCTGGATCTCACCGGGGACCGGGTGGTTCTCTGGGTCTCACCGGGGCTCCGGTGGTTCTCCGGGTCTCACCGGGCGCCCGGTGACCTTCCAGATCTCACCGGGGGCCCGGTGGTGCTCCGGGTCTCACCGGGGGCCCAGTGACTCTCCGGGACTCTCCGGGACCCGGTGGTGCTCCGGGTCTCACCCGGGCTCTCCTGGACCCGGGGTGCTCTGGGTCTCACCGGGGGCCCGGTGACTCTCCGGGACTCTCCGGGACCCGGTGGTTCTCCGGGTCTCACCGGGGCCCAGTAGTGCTCCGGGTCTCATCGGGGGCCCGGTGACTCTCCGGGACTCTCCGGGACCCGGGGGTGCTCCGGGTCTCACCGGGGGCCCGGTGGTGCTCCGGGACTCTCCGGGACCCGGTGCTGCTCCGGGTCTCACCGGGGGCCCGGTGGTACTCTGGTACTCTTCGGGACCCGGTGGTGCTCCGGGTCTCATCTGGAGCCCGGTGACCCGGGACACGAGGCCCAGTGACCCGGGACCCGAAGCCCAGGGAAACTCCGGGACCCTACAGGAGCCGATGACCTTCCGGGACCCTAGTGAACCTCCAGGGCCCGAAGACCCTCCGCCTCCGGGTCTCACCGGGGCCCGGTGACTCTCCGGGACCCAATGGTGCTCTGGGTCTCACCGGGGGCCCGGTGACTCTCTGGGACCCAGTGGTACCAAGGGCCCGGTGGCTCTCATAGACTCTCCGGGACCATGTGACTCCCCGGGACCCGGGATCCGGTGACTCTCCGGGACCCTGCGGGGACCCGATGACCTTCCGGGACTAGTGAATGTCCGGGGCCCGGAGACCCTCCGGGACTCTCTGGGACCCGTTGATTCTCCGGGTCTCACCGGGGGCCCGGTGACTCTGCGAGACTCTTCGGGACCCGGTGACTCCCCGGGACCAAGAGCCCGGTGACCCCGGGACCTGGGGACCCTGTGGGACCCAGGACCCACTGGGGACCTTCTCTGCATGAAGGACCGAGGCGCTCCGAAGACCCCGCGGGACCCAGGGCCCGGACGCCCAGGACCCGCCAGGAACCTTCTCCGCACAAAGGACCGACGGTGCTCGGGAGCTCACTTCGAGGACTACCCGGAGGTACAGGGTTTGCCCCAACAGGCCTAAAATGACTTATTTCCATAAATTAAGATCGGTTGAGTTTTGACAAAAATTCTCTACATGAAACACTTAGAGCTGAATCATTCGAAGATAGTTCATGTTGAACTTTTTCTCAAAAGACCAACGGTTTGCAAGTTATCACATTTTTCAAGTCTCCCGAAAACGACCCTTGACACGAAAATACCCAAAACATGCATTTCGTGAATTTCGCTGTTTGAGCCAAATCTCTTCCATGTTTTGGCTTGAAATAGTATTTTAAATTCATACAAGTCCAAACATCTCAGAAAAATCCAAGTTTCATTGAGATTTGAAGATTTGGTGAAAATTCGTTTTGTTTTACTCGTTTTACCCGAAAACATCTTTTGGAGGCTCATATCAAGATCTTCTTCTCTCATATCCAACTCAAGGCTATCCATCTCTATTCCCAACATGGTATTTGAGTTCATACTGGAATTAAACTCCTGGTTGAAGCAAAATTGCAAAAATTCAAAAATTCAGAACTTTCAGGAACTTCTCTGAACTGACCGGACTTTGTCCGCCCAGTTCGGACTCTGTCCGGCCATATCGCACATTGTCCGTCTAGATCGGACAGTGTCTGATGTGTGCACATCTGTTCGGTTATTAAAACTTCCCGAAGTCCCTTTCTTCCCCAAATCGACAGATTTTCTTCCCTTGCTCTACTGTTTATCTTTCTCACCCCTTTGCTCATCCCCTCACCGGACACAAGGATCCGTCCGACCTCCTCTCGTCCGGCTTCAGATTTGGGCTCCTATGCATCTCCTCCTTTCCTTGCTTGGTTAGTTTTTCTTCTTCTCCTCTCTGATTCTTGCATTGCATCTCATTTCATTCTAGGGTTTGAAATTGTGTTTATGTTTTTGCATGCCTAAATTGATTAGAAATTCATGAAATTGGCATCTAGGATTAGTCTAATCTCAATTGACTTTTGCAAAATTGGATCATTTCATAGACATGCATGACATGAGTATCAAGATGCCTTCTAGGGTTAGAATTTGTGACACAATCTAGTATGGATCTCATGCAAATGAAATAAACTTGATATATTGATTGAGAAAACACACATTCTCATCACATTCCTGCAAATTTATTCTAGTGATATGTCATGCACAAGATGAATATATAGATGAGTATATCGAGGATGATTACTTTGATTTGCATTAGATATTCAACATAAATCAAATTGTGAAACAAATAGATTTGCAAATTACAACTAAACTACAGTAAGTTAAAATCTAAATAAGCCCCTGTTAGTAAATGCATGAATGTGGTATAGTTCAAATCGATTCAAATGAGCTTTCATATACACATGAGGAATAGTTCATGCATCTCATGGCATTCTCTCAATATCTCATGGAATCATCTCCTTATCAAAGTCTATATCTGTCTCTCTTTCTCTACCAGAGTCAGCATGTCAGGACGAGTGAAATAGACTAGCCGTCGCCATGGCCCTGGATCTTCCCAACAGGCACAACCCATTGATTGGGATTCTTTGCAGTAGATGAGGATGATGCTGCTCCAGCATCTCCCATAGGCTCTCCCATTGCAGATTCAGACTCAGATGATAGTAGCAGTAGTAACGGTGATCAGCAACCCAGGGGCCATCAGACTTTCACTGCTAGTGCGATTCGACGGCTTCGTCGAAAGAATCCTTATGAGCATCCGAGGACTTGCACTGAAAGGAACTTCTGGAATGCCTTTCAGATGTCACAATACTATACCCGATTATCCTCCGCCAAAGTTTTCGAGCATCAAGCCATCGACTGAAATTTGATTGAGAGCAAGGTGAATTATCCACTGAGGGGCAAATTCCTGGAGATCAGTATGTACTCCTTCGCCGAGATGAAGGAAGGCTGGAAATGGAATGTGGATATCATCCGATCTTTCTTTGCATCTCTTCATGTAGCCTCAGATCGATCCCACATAGTCTTCATGAACAACAACTCAAAGAGAACACTCACGAAGGCACAGTTCGAAGAAGCTCTACAGATTGAGCACGTTGACAACAGCCTGTTTGCCTTCGATGAAGTTCGAGTCGAAGACGTCGTTCATCTCTTCGACAATCCAGATCCAAACATCGATAAAGTCTCTCAGCTGATTCCTCCGGTTGCAATTCTTGAAAAGCTCAACCGTATGACTATTTTGCCCAAAACCGGAGATCGCGGGGCCGTCACATCTACCATGTTATGTCTGCTGAAGGCCCAACTTGACGAGACTCCTTTCGACATTGTTGAGTTCCTGTTCCATGAGATGCAGGAAGTTCAAATGGACTCGAAGAGGCTTTTGCCCTTCGCACCCTTCACACCCTGACCTACTTTGGGCTGCATCGAGCATCTCGTCCCTCTTCGATGGAGTACTACCGGATGAAGAGCTTGGGGATCCTTATCCGCTACGAAAATCAAGTAGGATCACCAGCGAATGAAGATGAGCACATGTCTCCGGTGGCAGGCGCTCCTTCTCCACTCCAGTCCTATTCCATATCTCCTAGCCCTGATGTCTCGGCTCCCTACATGATGATCATGGAGCGTCTCGATCAGATGTCTGTGCGATTCGAGACCCGCTTCGATGAGGTTGACTCCCGACTGAGCTCCATCGATCATCGACTCAATGTCATCGAGCCTCGTATCGATTCTATGAGTCAAGACATATCTGAGCTGCGGGGACGTTTTGATGTAGGCCAGTATCAGCGTCGACGTCGCGGCGATTCTTCCTCCGATCATCCTCCGCATTCCTAGATCCCTTTGATTGTCTGCCATGTCTGTATATATGTCTATGCTACTTATGTATGTTTGTCTCCCTTTATGGATGTTTGATGACAAAGGGGGAGAGTTATGTTTAGTTATGATTGGTTATGTCTTGTTATGGATATATGTTGTTATTGTTGTTATGTGTATGGATTGGTGATATGATATTTGGATATGTGTATGGATTGGTCACGTCGTGTTATGTCTCTATGTTGATATATTGATACGTCTCATATATATTATTATGGACGTGTTTATGTGTTTGGATGTACGATTCAGGGGGAGCACTATATGCTTATATTCATTTTTGATATCCCTGTGTTTTATGCATAACGGTTGTCATCAATCACCAAAAAGGGGGAGATTGTTGAATTTTGAGCCCTGATTAGGGTTTCGGTGATAAATGACATCCGTGATATATGCGACTAACCTATGTAATTTGAGACTCAAGTTAATCAGAGGAGAAAATATCACAAAAGTGCAAATCAAGATCATCAAGACTCCATGAAGCGAGGATGACGAAAAACTCCGACAAAAGTACAAATATCTAAAACCTAGCGTTGTTATTTTTGAAAATTTCTAGGTTAGATGGTCGTACTATTAAGAGGGGTCTTAGCACAAGTCATTTGATCAACCTTGAGGTCTTTGGAAACATATTTGCATATGCATCTAGCCCCAAATTGAAATTGGGTAAAATTCAGCATTTCTGTTTTCGTTTTGAACTGGCCGGACAGTGTCTAAAATGGCCGGACAATGTCCGGCCAATACAAACTCCTGATGAAAATTGCAAAACGATAAACAGAGACAAATAAACTTGTCCGGTGCATCTGTCCGATTTAGGCCGGACACTGTCTGAAATGACCGGACAATGTCCGGCCAGTACATTTCATATGGCAAGTTTAATTGAGACAAATGTATTTGTCCAGAGGCATTTGTTCGGGATGCACCGGACATTGTCTGAAGTGACCGGACAATGTCCGGCCTATACAACTTCTGTGAAGTTGAAAACCTAGGTGTTAACAGAGACGTATGCATTTGTCCGGACAAATCACATACGTCCGGCCTATATATTTGTTGAGAAGTGTTTGAGCCAAGTGTCAACAGAGACATATACATTTGTCCGGACGTTTTGTCCGGACAAATCGTATTTGTCCAGCCTGTATATGTGCTGTTAAACATAAGTGTTAACAGAGACATATACATTTGTCAGGACGTTTTGTCTGGACAAATCCATCCATCCAGCCTTCACAAAAATTCTCAAACAGCTACTGACACTTGAAAATCTCGTGAGCAATGGTCATTTTATTTGCACTGACCGGACATTGTCCGAAGTGACCGGACAATGTCCGGCCAGTACAACTTTCGCCCAATTTTCTTGAAAACGACCGTTTTGCTGAAACTATATAAACCCTACTGTTTTTATAAGCTGTATACACACGAAATTCATCTCTTAACCTTAGTGAAACAGCTTGCAAAGCCTCTCACACTTATTCTCTTGCATTTGAAGCCAAATCCTTAGCAAAACATTGAGTGCTAGTTGAGAGAAGTTGAAATTGAGCCATTTGCATTTGCATATTTGTTCTTCAAGCTTTGAGGTTGATCAAGCAAGGTGCTAGGCTCATTACTCTTGGTGATTGCCGTCACCTAGACGACCCGGGAGGTCCGGCGATCTCTCCATTGACTGTGTGTGTCGGACAGGCCCGGCGGTTGGTTGTAAAGGCTCGGAGCTCGCCTATCCGGAGAGGAGAAAGGCTACCCCTAGTGGAATCGAAGCAAAAGCTCTAGTGAAGAGCGCTTCAACGAGGATTAGTAGAAATCGGCAAATTTCTGAGACCTCGGGAAAAATTCGATCTCTTCGGTTACTTCTATTACTTGCTTTATACTTCTAGAGATTGAATTGTTGCTCTTGACTCTTTAGTAATTGCAAAACATGCTTTGTGTTGTCATTCATATCATTTGAGTATTGATTTTGCAATTTAAGTTGTTAATCACTAGATTAAAAGTAAAAATTGAAAAAGCGCCTATTCACCCCCCTCTAGTCGGCATCCTTCGATCAACATTCCGGGGGAGGAGGCGTCGCTTCCTTCTGGGGAGGCGCCCGCACGCGCCCTGTCCCGGGGGCTGCGTCTCGGGCCTTTACGGGCGTGGAGCCCGGAGTCATCGATGGACCAGGGGCTTTCTAAGCCTTGGCTCGCTTCGGCTCAGAGCCCCCGGTGGTCTCCTTCCCCCTCTTGTGGGAGCCGGGGTGGGGAGGGCCGTTCTCGCCGGTAGCCTCAGCCCGAAGGCCTCGGCCACCAGGTTCCGGGGAGGGCCCTCCGCCATGACGCGCATGATGCGCTCATGCTCGTCAGCGTAGTACCTCCCGAGGAGGTTTTCCGCTTTCTCCCCGGCGGTCGAGTACGGCCGGACTACAAGAGGTAAGGAGTTAGACAAATACGTGAAAAGAAAATGAGTAAGGTGACCGGGAGCTTACGTCGGGTCACCGGCTTCTGCGGAGGCCGCTAGGCCGGGCACATCCCGATCCCCCTCCTCCCGTGCGAGAAGGGGGAGATCTTCAGCAGCGTCAGCTCCTCGGCGGCGTCCCTTATAGAGCGGACGCCTCGGGAGCCCACGACCTTGCTGAGGAGCTTGAGCTCCTCCTCGGTCCACACCGGGGGCTTGGGAACGGACGATCGGCTGTAGGAGGGGGCCTCCGGGGAGTACATCACCTCATCGTCTCGGACCCAGAGGTAGAACCACCTCCAGATCCAGTCCCCCAGTGGTCCCGGGAGGCCGCTACCGGGTACTCCGCCACCCGAGACGGTAGCAACTGGATCATCACCGAGCCAAAGGGAGACTTTGGTCCTCCCTTTACCAGGTGGGAGCTCCTCGCCGCCAGTTGTAGAAGTACCAGAACAGCCGGAGCGTGGGCTCCCGTCCGGTGGCCGTCTCGAAGAGCCAAATGAAGAGGCCCATCCGGACGAACGTGTTCGGAGTCAGGTGGTTCAAGACCACCTCGTACTCCTTCAAGAACTCCCAGAGCAATGGATGCACCGGGAGTCGGAGCCCGGCCTCGAGGAAAGCCTCGAAGGCCACCACTTCCCTGGGTTTGGGGCGGGGGGCTCCGTCCTTCTTCGCGGGGATCCGGACGTCCCCTTCCGCGACCACCCCCCGGTCGACGAGGGACTCCAGATCCCCTGACGTAAACTCGGAGGCCTAGAGGAAGTCCGCGGTGACTTCCTCCGGTGGCACCTCCGCGGCCTTGGCACGGCCCTTGGGTCCCATCTAATTCTTCCGGTGGCTAAGGTTAAGGAAAAAGGGGGGAAATTTCCGGTGGCTAAACTTCTGGGACTAGGCTTCCGGGAGAGAGCTACCGGGAGAGCTAAGGGCGCTAAGAGAGTTTGAAGGTTTGAAGTTTGGAATGCAGTTCTCCAGGCCCCCCAAGGCCCTACTTATAGGGGCCGAGCGCGGCCCTGATGGTTGCCACGTGGCCCTTTGAGGTGCATCCGCGCCGTTCAATTCGAACAACGCGCGGGAAATGAAGGGACGGGCGTGAGAAACGAGGCGTCGCCGGTTCGAATCGCGAGCGGCCATTATGGCCGAACGGCGCACTCCCATCGAGACAAAGCCTTAATGAACGACGGCGCGGTAATAAACGCGCGGCGTGGGAATCGAAGCGTCACGGCCCCGGTGGCTTGTCCCGGAGATTTTCCCCGATGACATGAACCATCCCCTCTGGGGACTCAAGCATCGTCCCCGGAGAGAATGGGGGGCTGCTGTTGGGGGAAATCTCTACGAGACTAAGTCCTGGTAAGAGGATGTTCACATTTTCCCGGGGACAAGGCCCCCCGGTAGCTCGTCCCGGGCGCCGCCATTTGCCCGGGGACAAGGCCCCCCGGTGGCTTGTCCCAGGCGCCGCCTTTTGCCCGAGGACAAGACTCCCCGGTGGCTCGTCCCGGGCGCCGCCATTTGCCCGGGGACAAGGCCTCCGGTGGCTAGTCCCGGGCATTGCCGTCCTTCCGGGGACAGGGGTCTCTGGTCCCGGGTCACATGAGGGCCACGCGAGGAGCGTCTCGGGAATCAGCGGACACATTTCAAGCATCCAAGGTTCCTGCCTGGGAGAAGAACATCGCTACCCTTCAATCCAACGGTGGCAAGCGGGGTAGTCTAGTCTTTTTGCTTCTTTTGGGGCTATATAAGCCCTTGTACACCTCATGTAAGAGGGGAGTTATTCATTATTACTTGGAATAGACAATCTCACAGGTGTGCTCCGGAGCCATATCTCCCCTGAGAGAGCTCCCTTAGCTAACTCCGGTTGGGAGCACGCCGACAGGACTAGGGCCTCCATTGAGGCCCGAACCTGTATAAAACCTCGTGTCATTTGTTGTGCTTGCCCGACGGGAGAAGACCGGTCACTCGATCAGCTCACGTCGTATTTTCTTCGCTAGGATCGTCCACAAAATCTGCCGGAGTATTCGCAATACCACGACACCATCCAAATGACGCCAACATGTAGACACAACAACTAAACTGGACCCACGTATAGGCACAACTTTCAGTCACTAGTCCAGTTGACTACTGAAGCTTGTACACTCGATGTGTTTCATTCACTGACCTAGCCATCAACTGAAAACTTGTATTGCACTCGGGCACATACCCACTAACATGTTTCAGTCGCCGGTTGGTCTAGTGACTGAAAGTCATTTTTACAAAAAAAAATTCAAAAAATTATTTTTTTAATGAAATGCTGAAAGGAAAAGAAAATTCCAAATCGACTCTGTCACAAACCGACTCGAACTCGACCAATTCCACCCATAAAAGAAAACTCAGCTCGTGGCTTAGTCTCGACACACGAACCACTCCCGATCTGACCTTAAAACAAACTAAAGCGAAGTAACCCTCGCCAAATTCCCCACCGCCTCCGCCGCCGCCGCCGTCGTCATGGGCCGCAAGGATAGCTCCTCCTCCTCCGCCACCGGAGGCAGCAAGAAAGAGAAACCGATGTCCGTCTCCGCCATGCTCGCGTCCATGGACGCGCCGGCGCCCAAATCCAAGCCCAAGCCCGCCGCCAGGCCCAAGTCGTCCAAGGCATCCGCCTCCTACATGGCCGACATCGACCTGCCCCCGTCGGATGAAGAGGAGGACGAGGCCGACCACCAGGCGATTGCGTCCAAGCCCAAGCCTGCCCGCGCCACCGCCGACCTCAGCGCGGCTGCGCCGTCGCAGAAGGATTCGAAGAAGCGGGACAAGCGGGAGGCGTTGGCGGCTGCTGCCGCCAACGCTGCCAAGCAGGAGGCGCTTCGTGATGACCGCGACGCTTTCTCTGTTGTCATCGGTGCGCGCGTCGCGGGCGCCGATGCCGCCGATGGCGACACTGCCGCCGACGACAACGTGCGGAACGTCGTCGTCGAAAACTTCACCGTGTCGGCGCGCGGCAAGGAGCTGCTCAAGAACGCCTCGCTCCGGATCTCCCATGGCCGACGCTATGGACTCGTGGGGCCCAACGGGAAGGGCAAGTCCACCCTGCTCAAGCTCCTCGCGTGGCGCCAGGTTCCCGTGCCGCGTAATATAGACGTGCTTCTCGTGGAGCAAGAGATCGTCGGCGATGACCGTGCGGCGATTGAAGCTGTGGTGGCAGCCGACGAGGAGCTCGCAGCGCTCCGTGCTGAGCAGGCCAAGCTTGAGGCCTCTAATGACGCCCAAGACAACGACCGGCTTGCCGAGGTGTATGAGAAGCTGAACATCCGGGACTCAGATGCCGCCCGGGCACGTGCATCCAAGATTCTTGCAGGGCTAGGTTTTGACCAGGTGATGCAGGCGAGACCCACAAAGTCATTCAGCGGTGGCTGGAGGATGCGTATCTCGCTTGCCCGTGCTCTATTCATGCAGCCAACTTTGCTTCTTCTTGATGAGCCGACCAACCATCTGGATCTCCGAGCTGTCCTGTGGTTGGAGGAGTACCTGTGCTCACAATGGAAGAAGACGCTGATTGTTGTGTCCCATGACCGGGATTTCTTGAACACGGTGTGCAATGAGATCATACACTTGCATGATATGAAGCTGCATGTTTACCGTGGCAATTTCGATGATTTTGAGAGTGGGTATGAGCAGAAGAGGAAGGAGATGAACAGGAAGTATGAGGTATATGAGAAGCAGATGAAAGCAGCGAGGAAGACTGGAAGCAAGGCGGTGCAAGATAAGGTTAAAGGGCAGGCGCTGTCGAAGGCAGCCAAGGAAGCCGCTAAGAACAAGGGGAAGGGGAAGGCTGCGGCAAATGCTGATGATGACCAGGCGCCAGTGGATGTTCCACAGAGGTGGCGTGACTATAGTGTGGAATTCCACTTCCCAGAACCCACTGAGCTTACACCACCGCTCCTTCAGCTCATTGAGGTTGGTTTCAGCTACCCTGGTCGGCCAGACTTCAAGCTGTCAGGTGTTGATGTTGGCATTGACATGGGCACTCGTGTTGCCATTGTTGGTCCCAATGGGGCAGGGAAGTCTACACTGCTTAACTTACTGGCTGGTGATCTTACCCCAACTGAAGGAGAGGTAAGGCGGAGCCAGAAACTGAGGATTGGGCGATACTCACAGCATTTCGTTGACTTGTTGACAATGGAGGAAAATGCGGTTCAGTATCTGCTCCGACTCCATCCAGACCAGGAGGGAATGAGCAAGGCAGAGGCTGTCCGTGCCAAGCTTGGGAAATTTGGGTTACCAGGGCACAACCATCTCACTCCAATTGTTAAACTATCTGGTGGTCAGAAGGCCCGTGTTGTGTTCACTTCTATATCGATGTCGCACCCCCACATTCTCCTACTGGATGAGCCGACAAATCACTTGGATATGCAGAGTATTGATGCATTGGCTGATGCACTGGATGAGTTCACTGGAGGTGTTGTCTTGGTTAGCCATGACTCACGGTTGATATCTCGTGTTTGTGAGGATGAACAGAGGAGCCAGATATGGGTTGTGGAGAATGGCACTGTGAAGACATACGATGGCACATTCGAGGATTACAAGGATGAGCTCATGGAAGAAATAAAAAAGGAAGTTGAAGAGTGATGCTTCTTTTAGTGAGTTGCCCATTGTTGGTTCATTATAGAATAAGCCGGTTCCCTGTTCTGAAATTTAGTGTATTATTAGCCGAGTTTTTAATTTTCTTTGGTTTGCTTCATATTCATATGGTTATGAGTCCAAAACCCTATAAGATAATGAGTGCTTGATGTGTTTATGATATAAGAGATATTTTTCTTTGTTGCGGATTTATGTGGGGCAAGACATTTTTCCCTAATGTATCTCTGTACCAATTTTATTTGCTCATTTTGAGTCAGTAAATATTCATTAAACTCTTGATATATCTGGTATCTGGTAAGCTGAGGTTGATTATCTTTGGTAGCATATCTTGAGATATCTTCTGTCAATCAAACACAGGTGATGTTATTGCTGTTTTGAAACAACCAATGTACTGCTTCAAGCCACAATGCATGCTAAGCCATATTTACATTACCTATTGTATTTATCATAAATTTCCTTGAGTTATGTGAAAGTTCCTAGGGTACAGTGCGCATTCATTAAGCTCATCCAGTACTTAATCATGTTTGCCTGTGCATTATGAATAATATAAATTAGCGATGATGGCTGGGCTGGTCTGTGCTCATCTACCAGTTTATAAGTACAAATTGACAAGTGTAATAGGTGGTTCATAGTATATCAGACTATTAGTATGCACTGCTAGTGGTGCCTTTCCTGACATCATGAGAAACGCATCAAATTGACTTAATGGATTTTGTGGGGTTTAAAGAAGTGACCTGTTGGTATGTAAAAACAAGGCCTATAAATGACCTATCAGGTTTGCATTGACTTGATAACAAGTTACTACAATCATAATATTGAGCTCTACAGAGGAATTGGAAATAGAAGTGATGTTTGATAACCAGGTATATGTCTATCGCCTAAAGCCTAGTTTCAGCCGATTGTAACAATTCTATCCAGGATAATTAGATACTATGAATGGTGATTTTTTAATGATTTCTGGCATCTACACACTACATAACTCAATTTTATGCTCACAGAGTTGAAGGGCTTTGCTGTTTTGGTATTTTGATCTGTGAAAAGTAAAGGTATTTTGGAGGCTGAAGGATGAGCAGGATTTGTGCCTTTTGCCTTAAGAATTAGTGGGAGTTAGATGTAAGAATGTGAGAAGCAGAAACAATGCATTGGAGTCGGAAAGTTGTTGGTCTGTGCCTAGTATGTAAGATAATTATTGTAGAGATATGTCTTATATGGAGATGATTGTATCATGACATGTTTATGAATTTTTTTAAAAAAATATGTTATTGTATTTTTTAAAAATAAATATCACTTTATCGATCAACAAATATGTGACTTATTCGTAGAACACTTTATAATGATATATGAATTGTCTCAATTTATTTATGACATAATCAGTGATACTTATTCCAAAGATCACTGATTTTCGGTATTACATGCAATAATAATGTAAGATAAGTCAGTATGAGCACTATTTGATAGTCAAGTTTCACGGATCATGGATATGAGATATCAAGTCAATGTCGTGGACATATGTTGAAGAACATGTTGGTCGGATTGACTTATCTTGATACACTGTTGAGCTTATTATATGTTATCAATTTGTTTCCAACAGTTATTTTGGTTTATCTTTAAACCTGAGATCATTATGGTTTCATGCATGCGTAGTAGCATACCTTGATCTTAATTGAGTAGTTATAAATGTGACATACAGATATGTTATGAACCATGTGGTTAAAAGTAGAAGGTCGAGATTGAATTTTCCCCTCTCATGTCTTTAGAGAGATATCTCTTGACTCCTTGATGTAATTGGATTAAGAAAATGCATGATCGTGCCGAATATAGTTGAGAGTCAACTATGAAAAAAAAAAATTAATTCATTACAAGATTGAGAAAGAACCGACCTATTCAAGAATGACACATTTCTCACATTGAGTTCGATCGTGAGGCAAAGAGATAATCCATGATTAGTTAAAAACACAGTCCCTAACTCTAAAGAAATCAAAGGAAACCAATTTAACCGGGATAGAGATGGGCGATTCTGGAGCTCGAAGTGCAGATGGATTCCCTTTGTGATGTTGGTTTTGTTTCTCCTTGTTTGCTTTTTGTGATCTCCTCCGGTTTTGTTCTTATGCTTGGTGGGCTTTGTCTCTTGGTTGTTCTATTTGGGGTTGTTGCTAATGGCATTCGTTTCTTCGTCCTTGGACTTCTGGCCGTATTTTTCGTGAGTCCATGTAGAATTCGTTTCATTCTCCTGTCACTAAGAGCGATATATTTTCTTCCAAGGATTTCTTCTTGGTGGCTTCCTTTGGTAAAAGAAAATTTTTCCCTTCAGAGGCTTCTTTAAGCGTGCTTCTCGTTGCTTGTCTTGGAGGACAGATAAATGATTTTCGAGTTCTTGGTCTAACTGATATTAGTTTTAGATTCCCATTTTGTGATAAGAGAGTTGGTTTTGCTATTCTTAATCTGAATAAGTTAGTTCATAAAGATTTCTCTATCTTCTTTTCTCTTTGGAGGGATGGAGGCCCTAATTGGCAAAGATAATTCAACAAATGGCTCTTGGAACAAGAACAAGATTAGACTTTGCTTCATCATAAGAAGAAATCCTTTGTTGGTTACTCTCATTGTCTTGGTGTTTCGGTCTTTGATCGTCTGCAGTTTCCAATCCGTTATTCTTCTCGTACGCCTTCTTCTTTAGATCAACCTCTTGGTGTATTGGTGTTCGATCATCTTCAGTTCCTGAAACATCGTCTTCTTGGGAGTCTATTCACTATTTTAATTGCCTTGCTTCGGGACATTTCAAAAGGGAGTGTGGCTCCACGGTTCGCTGCTTGAACTATTTTAATTATGGTCACTTAAGGCACTCGTGTTTGAAATGCCCTTTGAATTGGAAGAGGAAGAGTATCTCTATTTTTGTGTTAGTGGAGGTTGTGCAGCTGCCTCTCCTTTCGCGCCTCTTTCTGGTGGAGGTTTTTCTAATCGAACGGTTGGTTTTTGTCCCTCGTTTGGAACTGATTTAGACTCTACGCCCAAGATTTCTTTGAGCAGGGGTAAGCGGGTACTTTGTTGCTTTGATAATTTCATCGAGTTATTTGGGTCTCGTGAAAACCCCCTGTCAATCACTGCATCGTTCAGTCTCCCTCCACTTCTAATACTCCTTCTGATCATTTTGTGTTGGTGTCCCTTCTAGGCACTACTCTCCTTGCTAATTCTATCAAAAATATGGCTAACTATTGGGTTAATCCTGCTCCTTTTGTGAGGGAGCTACCCGCTGCAGTGGGCCCTAAGTGTGCACTTACCCCGACTGCCCAGGATGCAGTTGTGCATAGAGTAATAAACACACAGCCAGCCCAACTTGGTTCATATACAAAAGAAATATATGGCCGTCAGGCCTTAATACACATCGATATACAAAGGCCAGCAAGGCCAACTACTAGATTTTATAAAAGTAGTTTTAACTGGTCTTTAAGACCATCCCACAGGCAAAAACTCGAGTGCAGCACGTAACCCTTCTAAACTCCGGGTGATCCTACTTCGCATCTCTAGCTTCTCTTCAACTGTATTTTTGTTATTAAGCAAGGGTGAGTACAAAGTACTCAGCAAGTCTCTACATAAGAATTAGTCCAATGCATGACAGGCTATGTCTAATTTAACAGTCTATGTGGTACAGAATAGTAAGTTTTGTTGCATCTATGCCTTTATGCCTAAACCTAATTTTGATGATTAATGAAAACAAAGTGTTTCAGACTAACTGTGCTTTTGAGATATTTGATATAGAGCTCTGTTGAGAAGATTTGCGAAAGATGAACCCGACGTAAAATAAATAGAAGCACAAGTCACAAAAGAACAAAGACGAGACGTAATTGCAAACATGAAGATACAAAGGACCTAAGGTAATCTGAGTTTTCATTTTCACCGACTTCGACGTTTGGAAGTTGATCGGTTTAGAATCTTATTCTTTAGAATTTAACCGTACTATAAAGAGGGGTTGCAAGTCCTCTTTAAACTTTTGCATAAACCGAGAAACTACTAGGTCATTGCATTGCATTATTTTCGGTTGGATTTGATTTTGAAAGATTTCGATTTTCAGATGAGTTTTTTTGATAGTAGAAGAGTTTTTGTGTTTTATGTAAAGATCTAGGCAGATCTGGCTTTTGCTTCTGTTGACAAAAAGATAGTCCTTTAAATTATCTTTCAAACGAGCTATTAAACCCTTAAATCGGATCTCTGGATTAAAAGTTATAGCTATTTTTATCCATGATGACTATCAGTTTGCTAAACTGACTGTCAGTTTGAATTGTCAGTTTTGTTAACTGACAATTGTCTAGAGAGGTTGTTTTTTGAGCTGAAACTTTTTGAACTAAATTGACTATCAGTTGTCCAAACTGACTGTCAGTTTCCATTTCGACCTCAAGCTGATTTATTTGAGTTTCTGTTTTAACTGGTCGATGTTTTGGTCGAAATTAATTGTCAGTTTGATGAACTGACTATCAGTTTGCGGTATCAGTTTCCATATACGACCACAAACAGCTAGCAATTTTTTATTCGTAAATTTTGTTAACCGTTGTGTTTGAAACTGATTGTCAGTTTCCCAAATTGACTGTCAGTTTGCACTATTGTTTTTCAGCTCGAGCTCCAACGGCTCTTTTGTTTCTTGAGGCTATAAATAGAGGCATTGAGCTATTGTTTCATACACCAAGCAGCCTCATACTCTCATATACACTTGAGCATTCTTTTAGAGTTTAAAAATCTTGATCTGTTGATCAAGTCGTGAGTTCTGAGATCCACCGAGCTATCTGTTCGCATCGTTCTTGCATATTTAGAGTTTCTTGGTGATTGTTGGAGGTCTAGAAGAGACCTTGCTGCTTATTACTTTTGGTGAACGCCCTTACCTAGGCGGTTTGGTGGTGTGGCCGTTGACCTGTCCTGTTCAAAGATTGTCGGAGAGGCTCGGCAAGATTGTAAAAGTCATCGGTGCTCGCCTTTCTGGAGTGGACAAGGAGCAACCGCTATTGAGAAATATCCTTCATGGATATTGAAGCGAGACTCATTCACTTGAGTGCTTCAACGAGGATTAGGGGAGACCGGACGTGTCTTCGAGACCTCGGGAAAAATCTTGTGTTCATTCTCTCTATCTTTTCTTTTTAATATATTGAATTGCAATTTGGTTCTTCTCTTTGCAAAAATTTGTTTTTATTCGAAATTTTTAAAGCCTCCTGTTCATCCCCTCTAGTCGGCATCCTTGATCCTACATGTGGTATCAGAGCAAGGTCTCTCATTTATGGGCTTGACCGCCTAGAGAGAAAGGATGGACTCGGTAGAGGATTTTGATTTGATTGTTCCTCACTTTGATGGCTCACATTATTTTCGTTGGAAGATTATTATGAGCACTTATTTTGAGGCATTGAGTTTGGATTTATGGAGCTTAGTGGAGAAGGGTATGACTTATCCGTTGATTTCGAATAAGGATATTCTCCTCTTAAATACAAAGGCTAAAGATGTGCTTCTTAGATCCCTTAGCCATGATGTGCTCGAATTAGTGACTGATCGTTCGACCGCTCACGATGTTTGGACCACCCTTGAGTCTATCTTTGAGGGCACATCTGCTTTGAGCATGCTAAGTGCGCTTCTTGATGCAACACTATGAGGCATTTGTGATGTTGGAGCATGATACACTCTCCACCATATATGATCGCTTGATCAACATCACAAATGAGCTCAAAGCCCATGGCGCTAGTATTTCCAATCTAGAAATTTGTAGGAAATTGCTTAAGGTGTTACCGGAGGATCTCTACGGAGACTTCATTACCACTCTTGCAAACGGTGACCTCTCCGACATTTCACCGAGCGAGCTCATTGACATGCTTATGTCAAATGAGGCTATGTCCAAGGAGAAGGACATACATTCCACCTCCAAGCATATTAAGAATGATGATTTCATTGTGGAGGATCGGGAGCTTTCTAGCAAGCTCAAAGACGTCATCGACTTGGTTCGCCTAAGAAAGACAAAGGCGAACTTGTCACGCCCCGAAACTGGGACTATGACTACTCCCATGGAGACCTAGCTCGCTGCAGCTAGTCCCATATGTACATACCTTTGACTTCCCAAGATAAGTCAAGCATAGGAGTATATTACATTGCAACAGAGTAACTTACAAAATATTTAAGCAGTGTGGCCTGCTGGCCTTAATATTACATAAAGAGATTACAATGCCTTCATGGCATTTAAGGTTTAGCAAAATAATAACTACACAGCAGAAGATAGGTGACCCTCCCACAAAAGAAGTTGACGGCAGAACAACACACATCAGGGCTCTGACGGAATTGACTCTCCTCCTTCTGGATCCACAAAGTTTTCCACGCCTTCATCTTGATCAGGGTCGCTCCATCTACTGAGTTGTATGTTGCAAGGGTGAGCACTTACGTACTCAGCAAGTCATAGGTAAGAGTAGATACATATAGTAGTGATGATATGAATCTAGACTAGTCAAGAATTATGGATGTTTGTAAAATAATCTTTTTCTTTCATATCTCATCTCATCTCATCTTATGGCAGCACTTTTCATAACATAGCATCACTATTCATGTTCACTAAATTATAGCACTACTGCGACACGTCGACACACGACATCCCACGGCAGCACTCCTTATCATGACAACACATGTCATTTGGGTAATCTTGATTTAACAAATTTTATTTATAAAATATACTTGTCACACCCCTTGGATTTAATCCACTGCAGCAGACTCCTATAAACCTGGGAGCTCGGAGTATTCGAATACGTTTTTAACTTTGCAGAGAGGTACCAATTTACCCGCAAGATATTCCACTTTCATGCCTTTCCTATCAAAATGATTGGACCCCTGGCTCACTTCATACTGTGAGTGGCAAGGTGGAGATAACAAGAACTTTTGTTATGTTTCACTTACAATTCACCCCTGGCCCTGTGGATCTCTCGCGAACCACAGTTGTGGCAGGTTGTACCCAAACCTCCACCCCTTTGCATATTCCCATTATTGGATCAGCGTGCAAGATCGCCTTCAATGATATGTGTGGGAGCCATACTCCGTGTAAATCGTGCATCACAACACATCTCATGCAGGGGTTTCATGTGCGATCCACATAAGTACTTGTTCAGGTCTGTCCCATACCAGGCTTGCGGTTAGCACGTTGTTCATGCCACTAGACGCACAACACATGGTTCTAGTCCTTATATGCCAGTGACCAGACCATCCACAAAACATGCACCTTCCGTGCCTGCTATCCTTTGCAGTTAAGCACCTCCAGTGCTACAGCCATCCATACCAAAATTCTGGTCACGGCTAGGGGTTTTATTTCATGAATATAAGTATATAAATACATATATAATAGTTCATGGCTCAAAACTTGTTCATTTCACATTTCACAGATAACCAGTCTAGTACTGCCAATTCATAATTCAACCATTCTCAATCTTCCACATGCAATATTATCTATATTCAAGGTTATATTATAGCAACTCTTAAAATATAGGTTCAAGATGTTCAAGAATATACTTGCCTTCCACGTCGTAAAATACAGCGGTTGATGACGGGTCAACAGCAAAATCCTCAAAGTCAGCTTCTGGATCTGCTCGACGACAAACAAACACACAATGATTACTTATTATATTAAAATGTTTTATGACTTATATGCAGATATGCTTAACAAGAATAACTGAACGATACTGGAGATAATTTGGATTGCAAACTGAACTGAGTCGAGATTCTAGGGTTTCAAGGAATCTGGGTTAAGGGTAGGTGTTAGATGTTCTTAGGGTTTCAAGGCTGCAATAAGGACATCAATTCTATGGCTGGTTTGCTCAAAAACAATGAATGTCAGCAGATTGACATTCGGATCAAGACTCTGACATAGCTTTAAGAAAAGCTAGAGTGCTTATCTCAAGTTGTGGTAGTAGAAGAAAATGTAGATTATAGCTCTACAATTTTAGTGGACAAAGTTATTTTTAAAATGCACAGCCAGAAGAAAGTGAACAAGGCCAATGCCACTGGCTGACAAGCTCTGGCATAGGGCTGACAATGTCAAAATCTAGGGCTAAGCATAAAATGCTGTTCAAGGGCTCAACTGGTGTGCTAACTTTGTCTAGGAGGTAGGCTTGGGTAATAGGAACAAAATACATAACAGGATCCACGGCTGAAGATGGCCGGACGGCAAGAAATCCGGTGATGAGCTGCGGTGATCTCACTGCACTGAAATAGTTCTGGACACAATCTTGGCAAGGCTATAACTTTCAATCTAGACCGATCTAGGTGTCGAGCTAGAAGACAAAAATGCTCAGGAGTTCAAGGCACACACACTGGACAAAGTGGTTAGGGCTCAAACGGCTGGGAAAAACTTTCTGGTGGCCGGCGCCGGAGAAGAAGGCACTGGAATTGGGCATTTTTGATACAGGTCGATTGAACTCAATTCTTTGCTTGGAGAGTGATAGAGGGATACGAGGAAGCTACTGGCAACGTCAATTTGACCGGAAAATCACCAGAGAAGCCTGGTGACGAGTGCCGGCGACTGGTGAAGTTCAAATTTGGGGAAAGCTTCAATTGGAGTTCAATTTGAGGATTCTGATCTTACAGGCTTGCTACACTCAGTTCATTGATCATTTTAGTCTATTGATTCGAGGGCTAATTTGGGCTGAATCGGGCTGCATTGCCGGAACAGGGCAATTTGAGAATTCCGGTGATCGCCGGCATTAGAGGTCACCGGTGAGCAATTAAATGCTATCACACAGAGAGAAGGATAAGGGGAACTCACTGGTGGCTTCAATTTGAAGATTGGTGCAGTGGGGCGTGCTGGCACTGTGAGCCTACTCGACGGCTCGCCAGAGAAGAAAACGAAAAAGGAAAGATTTAGAACTTAATCGATTTCTGATGAAGTAGGGACGATACAAGTTATTGGAGTGCTTAAATAGGCATGGCGAAGCTTGCGAAGAGGAAACAACAAGGAAATTGGCACCAGTGACGAGACTGGTTGGGAGCAGAAGCAACAGCGGTGAAGAAACAGCGATGAACGGTGATGTGACGGCGACAACGGTTTTGCAGCTGATCACATTGTTGCTTCATCGGGACTTAGCGCTAGCTGGAGCAAGCGGTGGCGACAACAACTGGCGCGACACAAAAGTTACTGACAAAAGCTGTGGTTGCTGCTGCTGCTGGTCGCGCACGGGGGCGGTGGCTGTTCATCAACGTTGCCACAGCGATGGCTGAAGCGAGGACACGTACACACAAGCATGCACGGGCACAAGCGCAGGCGAAGCTTGGCCGGCGACGAACAAAAACGGCGCACAAGCACGGCGAGGCTCTGGTCGAAAATCAGCTGGGAGCTCTGGTCCAATTTGGACTAATTTGCAATTTCAGATTTTGAGTTTTGGACTGATCTGTAAATCTGGAGATTTGGAAGATTAAAACTGAAATTGATTGCACTGATTTGGAAAACTATATTCAACAAAATATTTGGTAAAGATATTTGATAAAATCTGGCACATTTGAATAGTTTTTGATATAAACTGAAAATAGGGTATTTTAGGGTAATTGAAATATGAGTTTTGGTCGATTTCGAATTCTGGCATTTAGGATGAGATTTTGGAATCTGGACAGAAAGGAAAATTGTTTCAAATAGCATTTGGAAGAGGTTTGCTGAAGAAATTCTAAATTTGGTGATGATTTGCAACATTTAGCCTTTTTAGGCTCATGGAAAATCTGGAAAAGGACTGATCTGCGATGCCTCTTGGACTGATTTGTGAAAAGAGTCTAGATGATAAAATCTGGCTGCCAACTTTCTGGTTTAAGGTATTGGCATACCCATGATAATAATTTAAGAATAATCTGCTCTGAATAAGATCAAGATTTGGCTAAATCTGAGTTCAGAGTATTTAGGGTAATTAACTTAATTCTGTTTTTGAAAACAGAAGTTTTGACAAATCTGGGATTAAGAAATTGAATTGAATCTGGCTTCTGAAGACTTTGAGGTTCAGAGTAACTAATAGATCATATCTGAGCAATCTGATCTTGATTTGGGTTTATGGAATAAATGTGGAAATTTTAGGGCTTGATAATGATAATGATCTGGCTACTACTACAAATATATGCATGCATGCTGTTCATGAAAAAGGAAGTTTTTACCCCTAAACTCAGGGTGTTACAGAACTCTTGCAAGAAGAGCTCGAAGAAAGCTAGAAAGAAAACGTCAAGATCAAAGTCTTCATCTCACGACAAATGTATATGCCTTATGGCATGTGACTCGACGGTATCAAATACTAACTTATCTAATGATGAGCTTATGGATATGATTGTAGAGTTAAATGACTTGCTTGGCAATATGAATAAAAGTTTTTGCAATTTAAAGAATAACTTCTCATCCTTGAAAGTGGAATTTCAAGAGTTGAAAAGTTCTTATGATTCTTTGCTTGCCAAGGAAGCTATTAGCTCCACAACTACCTTAGATGATGGAGTTGCTTGTGACTTACTTATTGATCTATCCTTAGAGTCACATGCTTCCACTTCACATGACTTAAGTGTTAATTCTTGTTTAGACTCAAATACTAGCTTTGTGGACACTAGTATTTCATGTGATAATTTGTCTATTGATTCATTTATTGATCCGCATGCTTGTACGGTTGATACTAGTAACTCATACCATGATTTATCTAGTGACTCATCCTTATGCCATGGTGTTAGTACTAGTTGCTCCTCATTTGATATGTCTAGCTCATCTAGTGATTCTATTGTTATGCCTTCTAGTTCATCTACTTGTGATGATATGCCGTCATGTTCCCATTCGCATCATGCTTCATGTGTTAACACAGTATCATCTCATGTACATAAAATTGAAAATAATGAACTTAGGGCACAAATTGAGAAACTTGGAAAAGGTTTAGAAAATTGCTACGAAGGAAAAATATCTTTTGATCTTATTCTTAGCAAACAAAAATGCTCTTTTTTTTAGAAAATAAGGACTTGGATACTTTCCGAAGAAAGAAAAGAAACCAAATACAAAAACCATTTTTGTGAATGCATGCAACAAATTTTTCTTTAAATGTCATGAAATTGGTCGTTCACATGATGCCTGCCCGTTAATGACTTCAAATTATTTTGATGCTTGCTACATGCTTCAAAGGTCAAAGAAAGGATATGCTATAGCAAAGTTTGTTGGTGCATCCATGCTAAATAAAAAGAAGAAATCAATTTGGGTGCCCAAAGCTTTGATCACTAACATCGAAGGAGCTAAAAGGGTTTGGGTACCTAAAAAGACTTGATTCTTTTGTTTCGTAGGTGAACTACAAGACCGGCGGAAAACATTGGGTGCTAGACAGTGGATGCTCTAAACATATGACCGATAACAAGAAGTTGTTCACCTCATTAGAAGACAACTCAAGCGAAAATCAAAAGATCATCTTTGGTGACAATCGTCAAGGAAATGTGGTAGGCTTGGGTAAAATTGCGATATCCAATGATCTCTCAATTTCTAATGTTTTATTGGTTGAATCTCTGAACTTTAATTTGCTCTCCATTGCACAAATTTGTGATCTTGGATTTCGTTGCACATTTTATCTTAAAGAAATTTTAGTTGAAAATTTGAAAGACAATTCTTGGATTTTCAAAGGCTTTCGTTTTGAAAATCTTTATCTGGTTGATTTTAATTCAAAAGATGCATCTCTTAGAACATGTCTTGTTTCTCAAACCTCAAAAGGTTGGCTATGGCATAGAAGACTTGCACATGTTGGAATGCATCAACTGAAAAAGCTTTTAAAACGTGATTTGGTTATTGGCTTAAAAGATGTGAATTTTGAAAAGGATAAACCCTGTAGCTCTTATCAAGCTGGCAAGCAAGTAGCTACTTCACATTCAATTAAGCGCGTTCTTTCAACTTGCAAACCTTTGGAACTGCTGCATATGGATTTATTTGGAACTTCTGAGTTCCAAAGTATCGGGAGTAACAACTATGATTTTGTTATTGTTGATGATTTTACTCGCTATACTTGGGTTTTCTTTATTTCTCAAAAATCTGAAACCCCTGATGTTTTCAAAAGTTTTGCAAAATGCGTTACCACTGAATTCGAACTTTCCATCAAGAAAATCCGTAGTGATCATGGTGGAGAATTCGTTAATTCAACTTTATTTGATTTTTGTGACTCTCTTGGAATCAAACATGAATTTTCTACTTTTTACACTCCTCAACAAAATGGAGTCGTAGAAAGGAAAAATCGAACACTAATAGAAATGGCAAGAACAATGCTAAGTGAGTATGATACTCCTACTCACTTTTGGGCTAAAGCCGTGCATACTACTTGCTATTCTATCAATAGCCTTTATTTGCATTCTCTTCTGAATTTAACTCCTTATGAGCTTCTTATTGGGCGTAAGCCAACTGTTTCTTATTTTTGAGTTTTTCGTTGTAAATGCTATATCCTAAGAAAAAGAAACTTTGGTCGTAAATTTTAAAGAAGAGTAGATGAAGACTTTCTAGTCGGATACTCTACCACTAGCAAAGCTTATCGCATTTTTAACAAAAATACAAGTTGCATTGAAGAATCTTGTGATGTAGAATTTGATGAAACTAATGGCTCGCAAAAAGAGCAAGTCTCTTATGAAGTTTCAGGTGAAGATCTTCAAGAAGCTGTGAAGAACATTACCATTGGAGACATCAAACCAAGGAAAGATGATCAAGAAGATGATGAGAACATTGAGGATGATGATCAACATGTATCATCACCTCGCATTGATCCACTAGAACAAAGTCAAGAAGATGCTGCACAAGAAGAAGCACCACAGAAACATCATACCATCACCAAGGATCACCCTATAGACCAAATATTGGGTGATGTCAGTAAGGGTGTTCAAACTCGCTCTCGTATTGCTTCATTTTGTGAACATCATTCTTTTGTATCATCTCTAGAACCTAAATATGTAGACGAAGCTCTTAGTGATCCTGATTGGGTTAATGCTATGCATGATGAACTTAATAATTTTTCTAGGAATGAAGTTTGGACTTTAGTAAAAAGACCCAAGGATCATAATGTAATCGGAACAAAATGAGTTTTTAGAAATAAGCAAGATGAAAATGGTGTAGTAATTAGAAATAAAGCTCGTCTTGTTGCACAAGGATTTTCTCAAGTCGAAGGTTTAGACTTTGGTGAAATCTTTGCACATGTAGCAAGACTTGAAGCTATTCGTATACTTCTTGCTTATGCATCTAGTTTTAATATTAAGCTATTCAAATGGATGTAAAAAGTGCCTTTTTAAATGGAGAAATATCTGAACTAGTTTTTGTTGAACAACCTCCCGGTTTTGAAGATTCTAAATTTCCAAACCATGTGTTTTAACTGTCTAAAGCTCTCTATGGTCTCAAGCAAGCTCCTCGAGCTTGGTATGAACTACTTAGAGACTTTCTTTTATTAAAAGGTTTTAAAATTGGGAAGGTTGATACAACTCTCTTTACAAAAATAATTGAAAAGGATTTGTTCATTTGTCAGATATATGTTGATGATATTATCTTTGGATCTACTAATGAACATTTCTGTCATGAGTTTGGAGAAATGATGTCTAGGGAATTCGAGATGTCAATGATCGGTGAGCTAAGCTTCTTCCTTGGACTTCAAATCAAGCAACTCAAGAATGGGACGTTCGTGAGTCAAACGAAGTACGTGAAGGACTTGCTCAAGCGCTTTGGGATGGAAGATGCTAAGGCGATCAAAACCCGCATGGCAACAAATGGACATCTCGACATGGACAACAATGGAAAAGCGGTCGATTCTAAACTCTATAGGTCTATGATTGGTAGTTTGCTTTATCTCAGTGCATCTAGGCCTGATATCATGTTTAGTGTGTGCTTATGTGCTAGATTTCAATCAGCCCCTAAGGAATGTCATTTAATTGCTATTAAAATAATCCTTAGGTATTTGAAATGCTATCCCAACCTAGGACTTTGGTATCCGAAAGATGAAAATTTTGAATTAATTGGTTATTCGGATTCTGATTATGCTGGTTGCAAGATTGATCAACAAAGTACATCTGGTAGCTGTCAGCTTTTGGGGAGATCTTTAGTATCATGGTCATCTAGAAAACAGAATTCTGTAGCTCTCTCCACAGCTGAAGCGGAATATGTGTCTGCAGGCAGTTGTTGTGCTCAAATCCTGTGGATGAAGCAGACATTTTTTGTATGATAATGAAAGTGCCATTAAAATTGCAAATAATCCTATTCAACACTCTAGAACTAAGCATATTGAAAGACGGCACCATTTTATAAGAGATCATGTAGTAAAAGGAGATATTGATGTGAGTTATATTAGAACAGACATGCAACTAGCAGATATTTTCACCAAACCCCTAGAAGAAACTAGATTTTGTTTTCTTAGAGGTGAATTGAACATTATTGATATATCTAATGCTAGTTGATGTGTTAATGATATTAAAATATATTTTTATTCCCTCTCTGGTCAGATCCTCCTTCTGGTCGAAATTGTCCAAATTGACAGTCAGCATGACAAACTGACTGTCAGTTCCTTTGCTCAGGAGTCTAGTCGTAGCCTCTGGTCGAAGTCGTTGACCAGACTGACAGTCAGTTCCACAAACTGACTGTCAGTTATGTGCATCACTTTTGGTCGTAGCTCCCAGTCAAAGGTGGTGACCCACATTGACTGTCAGTCTCATACACTGACTGTTAGTTTCAAAACTTAGTTCTATGAACTGACTGTCAGTGTGGTACACTAATTGTCAGTTCCATGTTTCTGGGTTTGGAACTGACTATCAGTATATCATATTGACTGTCAGTTGTGGGCCCCCGAACCCTAAAACCCTGTTTCTTTTTCCCCGTCTCTTCGCCTCCTCCTCGCCGCTGCTCTCTTTGCCACCACTCCTCGCCGCCGGTGCCTCTTCTCGACGGTGCCGCGCCGCACTTGGCCGCCGCCACGCCACTCCGCGCCGTGCTTCGCCGCTGCCACACCACATTGTGCCGCCATTTTGCCACACCTCGCCGTCATGGCCGCACCTATTCGTTGCCGTCATCATGCCTCGCAGTGCTGCACCTCGTTGTGCTTTCTCACCCGTTGTTCTCATCGGCCGTTCAGATCGTCGTCGTTCGTCGCCTCGACGTTCATCGACTTCCTATGTTCACAGGCCTCTGTTTCTTTCCCTCTCCGCTTTTTTGTTGAGCCATGTCTGATCAGCCGTCTTCTTCTCATTGTTTTGCCCGTCGGAAGAACGCTACAAACAGCAGTCGTTCAGCTGGTCAGATGACTGAGTCTCACTGTTCGATCCGCTCGAGCGTGTCCCCGTGGATTATTCCCGGTGGCACGCGAGTTGCCTCCGCACGCTCCGCTCCACAAACCCATATTTGTCTCCACGTCCCACTGGTCTCGACGCTTGCAGTGTTCTCACATTCTACACGAACCTGCAGCTCGACTTGTTCACCAGTTTCTATAGTCGCGTCCCCATATTCGCCCACCGCTCTCTGTCCTGGCAGACGATTGCCTCTCGCACAGGCATCGTCTCCTTGGCAGATTCTTTCGCCTCTGTTGGGATCCGCGATCTAGCTGCTGATTCCTCCCTCCACTAGGTTGATGAGCCCATTCATCAATTCTATTCCACCGTCTTCATCTCTCCCCAGCGTGACTCACTGACCTTCATGACAGGCCTTCAGGTCCACACTGTCACGAAGGAGCAGCTTGAGGCCGCTCTCGGACTGGTTCGCCCCACTTCTGGGCGCCAGCTCCACACTCTTCCCGACCTTGAGCATCAGGAAGTGGCCATGCTGTATTCTGGCCCCTTTCAGCTCCGTCACATCGCTGGCCTGCGCCGCGATGTTGACCTGGCTCTTAGGATTCGGTGTCTCACTTTGTCCCTATGACCGGAGACAGAGCCAGGGTCACTTAGCTTGCCCTCCATGTCTTGATCTCCATCTTTCCGGAGGAGCCCTTTGACGTTGCTGATCTCATCATCAGTGAGATTCATCACGTCCTTCTTGCTCCGCGCCGCCAGTTGGTGTATGCTCCATACATCACGGCGGTGCTTCTTCACATTCGGGCGATCGACACTGAGCTTCCTTGGCCGCATCACCCACTTTTGTTCTACCCCCCCGGGGTAGGCAGATCGCCGTCTCGGTGCCTAGCCTGCGGTTGCTGCTGACCTTGATTCTCCCGCATTTGCTGATGATGCTGCGGGGGAGTCAGAGGACGAGGCTTCGGTTCAGGAGACTGACCCGGCACCAGTTGCAGACTCAGGCATCGGATCCTCCTCTTCTCAGCTCCAGCAGATCATTTAGACGCAGTAGTAGATTCTGCACACTCAGGAGGAGCATCACCAGATATTTCTTCGTCTGATTGCCCAGCAGGAGTAGATTCTGGCTCGATTGCCTTCGTCCAGCGCCTCGGTTCCTCGCAAGAGGGCCCGCCCGACTGCATCTTCGTCTGATACAGCTTCAAGCCCTGCTGCACCGGCCCCTGCTGCACCAGCATCCACTCCTCCTGCTTCCCCAACCGACGACCCGACTGGATCTCCTACAGGCTCCAGAGATACAGCAATTTTAGGTCTCTCCTATGATGATGAGCATTAGGCTCTCTTAGGGTAGCTCCCGCCTTTTTTTGCTTGATGTCAAAGGGGGAGAAGTTTTTGTATGACTTTATGTTATAGTTTTTGTATGACTTTATATGGATGGATATTTATGTTATTAATGGATGAGATATTGACTTTTTATGATGTTATGATTATTCTGAGATCTTTTATGTGGATATAATGGTTTTTATATTTGTGATGCTCCGATATCTGTCTATGCTCTAAAAATTTTCTTGGTTGTGATATATATGATAATGTTTTAGTCTTCATTGTATGCCCTGGATTTGTGATTTCAAGTATCATTCTTATGCTCAGGTGAAGAATTATAATCTTATGCATACACTCAGGGGGAGCTATTCATTCTTTATTATTATCAAACACTTGTTGTCATCAATCATCGAAAAGGGGAGATTGTTGCATCTAGGCCTTTATGCCTAAACCTAATTTTGATGATTAACCGAAACAAAGTGTTTCAGACTAACTGTGCTTTTGAGATATTTGATACAGAGCTCTGTTGAGAAGATTTGCGAAAGATGAACCTGACGTAAAATAAATAGAAGCACAAGTCGCAAAAGAGCAAAGACGAGACGTAATTGCAAACATGAAGATACAAAGGACCCACTAGTACAGAAAAGCTTTCTTCTATCGGTAAAAAACACCCTTCTACTATCGGTTTTCGTACCGATAGAGATAGACACGATAGAACAAGACAGAACATTTTTTATCGGTAAATAACCGACAGAAGAACTTCACAATTCTATCGGCATATTAGGAATGTACCGATAGAAAACCCGTCGTAGTCTGACGTTTAGCAGTGGGAAAAGTACCACTCTTCTAACGGTTAATTACAAGATTACCGACAGCAAAAATCTTACTATTCTATCGGCACCTTATGAGTATAACGATAGAAATACCGTCGTAGTCTAATATGAGTTTTCATTTTCACCGACCTCGGCGTTTGGAAGTTGATCGGTTTAGGATCTTATTCTTTAGAATTTAACCGTACTATAGAGAGGGGTTTCAAGTCCTCTTTAGACTTTTGCATAAACCGAGAAACTACTAGGTCATTGCATTGCATCATTTTCAGTTGGATTTGATTTTGAAAGATTTGGATTTTCAGATGAATTTTTTGACAGTAGAATAGTTTTTGTGTTTTCTATAAAGATCTAGGAAGATCTGGCTTTTTCGTTTGTTTACAAAAAGATAGTACTTTAAATTATCTTTCAAACGAGCTATTAAATTCTTAAATCGGATCTCTGGATTGAAAGTTATGGCTATTTTTATCCATGCTGACTGTCAGTTTGCTAAACTGACTGTCAATTTGAATTGTCAGTTTTATTAACTGACAGTTGTCCAGAGAGGTTGTTTTTTGAGCTGAAACTTTTTGAACTAAACTGACTGTCAGTTTGCATTTTGACCTCAAGCTGATTTATTTGAGTTTCTTTTTTAATTGGTCGATGTTTTGGTTGAAACTGACTGTCAGTTTGATGAACTGATTGTCAGTTTGGGGTATCAGTTTCTATATACGACCAAAAACTGCTAGCAATTTTTTATCCGTAAATTTTGTCAAATATTGTGTTTGAAACTGACTGTCAGTTTCCCAAACTGACTGTCATTTTGCACTATTGTTTTTCAGCTCTAGCTCCAACAGCTCTTTTGTTTCTTGAGGCTATAAATAGAGGAATTGAGCTATTGTTTCATACACCAAGCAGCCTCATACTCTCATATACACTTGAGAATTCTTTTAGAGTTTAAAAATCTTGATCTGTTGATCAAGTCGTGAGTTCTGAGATCCACCGAGTTTTCTGTTCGCATCGTTCTTGCATATTTAGAGTTTCTTGGTGATTGTTGAAGGTCTAGAAGAGACCTTGCTGCTTATTACTCTTGGTGAACGCCCTCACCTAGACGGTTTGGTGGCGTGGCTGTTGACCTCTCCTGTTCAGAGATTGTCGGAGAGGCTCGGCAAAATTGTAAAAGGCATCGTGCTCGTCTTTCTGGAGTGGACAAGGAGTAACCACTAGTGAGAAATATCCTTCATGGATATTGAAGCGAGACTCATTCACTTGAGTGCTTCAACGAGGATTAGGGGAGACCGGGCGTGTCTCCGAGACCTCAGGAAAAATCTTGTGTTCATTCTCTCTATCTTTTCTTTTTAATATATTGAATTACAATTTGGTTCTTCTCTTTGCAAAAATTTGTTTTTATTTGAAATTTTTAAAGCCACCTATTCACCCCCCCTAGTCGGCATCCTTGATCCTACAAGTTTCACAAACACATTTCCAAAGGAAATTGAAATACAATTAATTAGCATAATGATGGTAGAAAACATTGATGTTTAATGTTTCCATACTATTGTGCTATCCAGTTACTACCCATGGCATACCCCTATCCGGGGGTACGGAGTACACGAAGACTTTTTGACACTCTGCAAAGGGGCACTGCTTTACCCACATGAGTCCATCAATCTTCCCAGTCAGGCCAATTACACGCATATTATTGCATGCGACTAGATTGAGGAGACAGCGCTCTCAAAAATATTGTATTAATTATATCCCTGCCCGACAATCGGATCACACTGGTCGTTCTTGTCATTGTGAGGTACCCTCAATGAGAAGTACCCTCACACCCAGTATTTACGAGTTACCCAAGGTCAGAGTAATCGCACGAACTCTCCCCTCACATCTCCCCCTCACCCATTCAGGCCATAAGTTTAGACCACTAAACTTGTCAACATCCATCCAAACATCTAAGTTTGGAGCCTGAATGAGAATGCCCATCATGCAGGGATAAAATCGATACGCAGTAGTCTATTAGCCGAGTTCAATTACTTGATCATGTGGTTGGCACGTTAATATTCCCATGGTCGTTTAGCATAATTTGTTATATCCTTATTTATTAGGGTGAGGTACTCAACCACTGTCCTGCTTAGGCAAAACTTGCCCACCAATCAATCATACCATTCTCACCACCAATATTCATTGGTTTTCAAATAAGCATCATTGATCAAAATATTTTTAGGGCCCAGCAAGGATGTTCCACCCAAGGTGGCCTTGGATCCTTACTGCCTCAATTAATCAGCAAGGATATTCCACTCACGGTGGCTCGGATCATTGCTATCTCAACTGATCAAATTCATTTGTAAAAATCCTACCATCAACTGCTTGTGATTAATCATTTTCATGCATATACTTATACTTTATCAAAACAACATACATAAGCCTTTGCAATATATGGGTTCAATAGGATCAAGAAATAGGGACTTGCCTTGCTTTTCATGGGATCCAGCTGAAAGAACTACGAGGGCACTGGCGTCTTGGAGCTCACTTCACTTGGTATCTATTTCGACGTCAATCAATAAGCAAGCAAAAATAATAGTTAGTATATTTGTGTCGCGCCCCACACAGGGTACCACGACTACTCCCGTGGAGACCTAGCTCGCTGCAGCTGGCCTCATACATACATACCACTGACTTCCCAGGATAAGTCAAGCACAGGATTTCATTGCAGCAGAGTGACTTACAAAATATTATTCATAAACAGTATGGCCTGCTGGCCTGATACAACAAGAGTAATACAATGCCTTCACGGCACAAATGGTCTAATTAAAACAAAAAGACAACTACTCGGCGGAAGCTAGGCGAAACCCCCACAATCGTAAGAAGTTGACAGCAGAACAGCACACTTCAAGGTTCTGGCAGAACTGGCTCTCTTCCTTCCTGATCCACGAAATCTTCCAAGCCTTCGTCTTGGTCTTGTAGCACTCCATCTATTGTTGATAAGTTGCAAGGGTGAGCACTTACGTACTCAGCAAGTCATAGGTAAGAGTAGAGATACGTATAGTAGAGATGACATGATCCTATGCTATTGAGGGAAAAGAGGTGAGAGGGTTTTTCCAAAAATACTTTTCTTCCAAGCTTTTCAAATCTCATGCTCATGGCAGCATTTCATGTACTTAGGGCACAATCCACGTGCCTCTTAGCTATTATATGATCACTAGATTATGGTACTACCGCGACACGTCAACACATGACAGCCCACGGCAGCACCCCTTATCATGACAACACATGTCATTTGGATAATCTTGACTTAACAAAGTTTAATTTATAAAACAATACTTGTGTCACACCCCGTGGATTTAATCCACCGCGACATACTCCTAAAACTCGGGAGCATGAAGTATTCGAATACATTTTTAACTCTGCAGAGGGGTACCAATTTACCCGCAAGATATATCCACTTTCATGCCCTTCCTATCACAAGGATTGGACCCCTGACTCACTTCATACTGTGAGTGGCAAGGTGGAGATAACAAGAACTTTTGCCATGTTTTACACACAGTTCACCCCACACCCCGTGGTTTTCTTCACGCAAACCACAGTTGTGGCAGAGTTACACAACCCCCACTAAATTGGCATCTTCCCCTCAGGGTCAGCGTGCATGATCACATCCTGTGATATGTGTTGGAGCGCACCCCGTGTAAATCATGAGTTTGTCCTATTGGGGTTTCATGTGTGATCCACATACTACTTGTTCAGGCCTGTCCCATACCAGGCTTGCGGTCGGCACGTTAATCATGCCACTAGACGCACAACACAAGGTTCTAGGTCCTTATATGCCAGTGACCAGATCATACCACAATCCATGCACCTTCAGTGCCTGCACATCCAGTGCAGCCAAGCACCTCCAGGCTACCACCATCCTATACCAAAATACTGGTCACGGCTAGGGGTTTTATTTCATGAATATAAATATACTTAATATATTAGTTCATGGCTCATTATTTGATCAATTCACATTTCACAGGCATCAGCCTGATGCTGCCATTTCATAATTCAACCATTCTCAATCTTTCTCATGCAATATTATTTTATAATCAAGGTATATTCTAGCAATTCATAAAATATAGGTACAAGATGTTCAAGAATATGACTTGCCTTCCGCGTCATAAGAAACAGCAGTTGATGTCGGGTCTGCGACGAAGTCTTCGAACTCGGACTCTTGCTCTGAACAAGGATCAAACAAGCAAACAGGCATTACAATCAATCCTACTCTTACTATTCCACTATATGCGATAATGCAAGGAGAAACACTTAGGCGATACAAGATTTGAGAGTTCTGGGAAACGATTAGGGTTAAACTATGGAAATCAGGGTTAAGATTAGTTGTCAAGGGTTTACAAGATTCCAAATGTTCCAAAATATCAGAATGATATCAAGGCTGCGGCTGGTTCGCTCAAAAACAGCGAACGTCTTTAGGTCGACATTCGGTTCAAGACATCGACATAGGGTCGATGGATGATAGAGGGCTCAACTCAAGTTGTGATAGTAGAATAAAATGTAGATCACAACATCAGGAGTCTAAGGGACAAGGTTATGTTCAGTTTGCATACCCAGAAGGGGTCAAACTGGCCCAATGCCATTGGCTGACATAGGCTGACAATGCCCAAGAATGGCATTGACATGGTTTGAACAGTTTCTAGTGGCCAAAATGGGTTTTGATTCAAGCATATGATGCACAAGGTAGTGAAGCAACTGTTTGACAAGGTAGTTTTTGGTTTGGATGACCAGAGGTGGGTGAATAGGGTTAATGCCACTGACTGGCATAGTTTGACATAGAGTTGACATGGCCAGAAACTAGGGTTTGCCATAACTTTTGATCTAGTGCTCCAAATGATGCACCACTTTGTCTGGTAGTTAGGCATTTGTAACAGGAACAAATGTCTCAACAGGATCTAGGGCAGGAGATGGCCGGGAAGTGATGAAAACCGGCAAAGAAGTTGACTGGTCTGGAGCACAAGCAACATAAACAGTGCAGTAACTAGGGCATAGCTATATCTCACAATCTAGGCCGAATTGGAAGTCGTGATAGAAGACAAAGTTGCTTAGAATGGTCCAAAACATCTAAATGGCAAAGTGGTTTGAGCTGGAGTGGCTGGATTTGGAAGATACTGGCTGGAGAAAAGATGAACTCAAATCTGATTTGGGCATTTCTGATTTAAAGTGATTGAGCTTAATTCCTTGCATGCATATGGTACTCAGGGTGCTAGAAATGCACTGGTGAAGTTGGATTGGTTAGAGATGCACCAGAAAAGCTTAAACAGTAAGCTCAGTTCACAAGCAGAGTTCCAATTTGGGGTTTTCTAGGTTTCAGCAAAATTGATGATTCTAGTTGCTTAGGGATGTTAAGCAAGGTCTACTGAGCATATTTGATCACTGGCTCGAGAGCTAAATCAGTTTAGGTGAGGATTAATTGCTCACCAGAGTTCTAGATGAAACACGGCGATTGCCGGTGACAGAAAACATTTAAACTAAATTCCAAGCTCGAGAAGTATGAGGGAGATGAGGGAAGCTCACTGGGGGTGCTGGATCGAAGAAGGAAGCAGTGGTTGAAGCTAGCACTGTGCTCCCTCTTTGCTGCTCACCGGGGAAGAAGAAGACACAGTGAACTGCTGGTTTTCTGGTGCTCTGGAGTGTAAGGAGTAAGGCTAAGCTCTGGTGGGTTTATATAGGCATGGCTGGAGGTTCTCAACGGTTGGAAAATGCTTGGGGAGTTGTAGCCGGCAAGGAAATGACTGGATTAGACTTCACGGCGAGCTGGCGTCGAGGTGACTCGGTTCAGCGGCCGTGAGGGCTTTTGCAGTTGGAGCTGCTGCGATGTGAAGGCGAACTGATGGCTGGGCGCGGCGAGTCCTCCACGTGGCATCGTTTTGCTGCTGGAGCCGTTGCCGGTGGCGTGCAAACGGGAGAAACAGCTGGCTGCGATTTGCGCTGGAGAAGATCCACAGTGGAAAATGGCGAGCACACACGCGGCGTTGAGGCACTGGCGAAGGTGGCGACCACGTGGCTACTGTAGCAGTGCGGCAGGTCGAAGCAAACAGCAGTGGCGCGCTCGAGGTCGAAGGCTCCCGTGCTCGTGCGCTTGTTCCAGGTCGTGGTCGAAGCAACGGGTGCGGTCGAAATTGTTCCCAAGTGCTGTGGTCGAGAACTGAAGCCTGGTCGAAGACAGCAGCTGGTCGGTTGCACTGATTCTGGTCGTGAACTGAGGTGAGGTCGAATCAGGGGCATAAGTGTGAGAGTTTTGGTTGAAGTCTGGACTGATTTGTAAATCTGGTTTTAAAGAGGTTTAATTTGGGATTTGGTTTCATGGCTGAGTATAATATTTCTATTAATACTCATTTAGCTCAAATTTGGGGAAAGTTTGATAAGGTTTGAGGGATTTCACCTATTTTTGAAAATAGGGCTAAATTAGGGTAAAATAGATCTGGATTTTGTCGATCTCAAATTCTGGTAATTGGAGTGAGATTTTGAAGTCTAATCAGAAGGGAAATCTGTATCAAATAGCATTTGGGAGGTGTTCTCTGAAGAAATTCTGGATTTGGAGTTGATTCGTGGATTTTAGCCTTTTCAGGCTTCCAGGTAAACAGAGAAAGGACTTATTCGCAGTAAAATTTGGACTAAACTGCGAAAAGTGCTTAGATGAAACAATCTGGTTCCCAACTTTTTGAAGTAAGTTGAGGATATACCTAAGAACATATTCCAAAAGATACTTGAGTCTGGATAGGGTTAGATCATGATAACTCAGTTATCTGGAATCTGGGGTATTTAGGGTAAATCTGAATTTCCTGTTTTCGACAACAGAAAGAGACTTAGATACTGGGAGTTAGGGTTAGAAGTAGGTTAAATCTGGATGGTCAGATCTTGATCTGGATCTAGAGAATAGATTTGGAGATTTTTAGGATTTGAGAGAGAGATTAGGGCACAGCTGATCTGGCTACAACTACAGAGATACATGCATGCAGGATTTTATGCAAAACTTTTCACCCCCAAAACTAGGGTGTTACAATTTGTTTATATAAATATATATTTAGGTTTGATAGGGTTCAAGTGGTCGAATGCTGAGATAAGATTAAAAGAATGGTCGAAAGGTGGTTCAGGCTGGATTGACTTAGAAGACAGGGAAAACTTTATCTTGTGTTTGGATGGATGATCAGATTATATATATGTAGGGTTGAAGGTAAGGCGAACAAGGTGACGCGAACAGATTTTCGATCTGAGGTTCCTAGGGTTGCAAACGACATATGCATGTCGACGAGAGCGACATTGAATGCAGGCTGACAAGGCTTAGGCTGGCTTTTTAGGGTTTTCGTCGAGGCTTGAATACTAAAACATAACTAGGGCTTTGGTTGGATGGTCAGAATATGGTGCTTTCGTTGAGAGTCGCGAATACTAGGGTGAAGACAAATTCTAGATTAAACTCGAACGTGGCGATGTTCGGACGTCGACGAACGACATTCGTCTGGGATGACAAAACTGGAAATAGGTCGAGATGGAGTTTTCTCGTAATATGAGAGTTAAAGAAAATGTAGAACATGAGATTATGAGCTTGGTAGACAAAGTGGTTTATAATTTACATGCACAAAAGTGGCTGAAATGAGCTAATGCCATTGGCTGACATAGATTGACAAGGGTTGACAATGTCCAAGAATGGCATTGACATGTTTTGGGAGGTTTCCAATGGACAAAACAGGTTTGGATCAAGGCATTAGGTGCACAATTGAACAAGGTATTTGTTTGACAACAAGGTTTCCACAGGAAAGTCCAGAAGTTCAAGGATTTTGCAAAGACACCCCTGGACACAGTGCACTGAAGGTCTGGGCACTGCCAAGAACTAGGGCATAGCTGTAGATTTGATTCAAAGCTTCAGTTTCTTCGCCAACTATGTCTAGGAGGTAGGAGAAGGCAACAGGAACACATTGGTGGTGGTTTCAATGATTAAGATGGTCGGACGGCGATGAACGGCGATGATGAACTAGGTGGCGACACGGCACAATGAAGCCACTGCACAAGATCTTGGCATGGCTATATCTTGCAATCTGTGCAGATTCAAGGATCGAGATAGTAGAGGAAAGTGTTCAGGAGATCAAAGAAAATATGCTAGACAAGGTGGCATCGACGGCGACGAACGGCGACGATGGGGTGGCACACCGGCGGCACGACACAGGAGGGGTAAGACACCCAAATCGAGTTTTCGTGCTGCGAATCTGGAAATCAAAGTGCCTGAGGCTAACTAGGGTTTTTAGCTACAATCTGGGGCACTGGAATTGGCTGGCAATTGGATGACGGCGAACAGCGGCGAGCTGCGCCGGAGAAGAATCTGCCTCAACGACAACAAGGCGATTTGGTGGATTAAACTCAAAATTGAAGGCACAGGCAGATTCCTGGGTTGATACAGATGGTGTGGCTTAGGGGAAATTGAACCGCGGCGGCGCCGGCGAGAAATTCGGCGACATGGCCGGAGAAGAAGACTGAATTGGGCATTTCCGCTACAGAGCTTTGGAGATCAATTCCTTGCAATACGAGCAAGAGAAAGGTAAGGAAAAACTACTGGAGTGGCCAATTTGGCCAGAGAAACAGCAGTGCGGCCGGCGACGTGAGCTGGTCGTCGGTGGCGTGCGAAAAAGGAGATACTTCGATTCAAGCTTTAATTTGAAATCCAGCTGAACAGGCTTGCTAAGATTAAGCTACTGATCAATTTACTCCACAAGAGAGGAAGCTAATTTGGACTGGAGGGAGTTTAATTGCTGGAACAGGGCAAATGTCAATTACGGTGATCACCGGCGTTAGGGGTCACCAGAGTTCAATTAAATGGTACAGCACGGTTAGGGGAAAGAGGGGCATTCACTGGTCACTTCAATTTGGAGGTTGGTGCAGTGAGATGATCTGGTGTCGTGCTCCTCCTCGGCGGCTCGCCGGAGAAGAAGAAGAAGACGAAGAAGATTGAGGCTTAGCTGGTGTTGGTGGGGGTAAAGATGCAGTTGGCCACGGGTGAGCTTAAATGGCAGAAGGCTGGTGCTCTTGAGACTTAGAACGACAATGAGCAATGTTGGGGTGATAACAGTGGTGATGAAGCTTTGGGGCGAAGCAAACAGCGGCAACAATGAGATGACAAGCAGGTGGCTCTGCAGCTACATTTTGTCAACACTTTGGAACTTGTTCTTGGCCGATGAAGGCGACAAGGCTGGTACGGCGTGGCGATGTAGCGCGAAACTTTTGGACGAAGCTGCTGCTGCTGCTGATCGCTGGTGCTACCACGGCGACGGCTGAAGCGCAGACACGTGCGTGCATGCAAGCACAACCCAGCACGTGCACAGGCGAAGGCAAAGCTTGGCCGGCGGCGAGGATCGCGGTGAGGCCTGGCGCTGGTCGAAAGCAAAGCTGCTAGGAGCTCTGGTCCAAAAGGGATTTGGACCTGCTTGCAATTTCAGAAATTGGGTTTTGGACGGATTTGCAATTCCTGAGATTTAGATGGTTAGGGCTGAATCTGAACTTGGTACAAAAGGGAAATTTGTGTTGAATAGTGAAAGGAACATAACAGTTCGATTAGATTTGGATTTGGAGGTGGATTGGAGAGCTTAGCCATTTTTGGTCTTCAAGAGTTGAAAAGGACTGATTTGCAATAAAATCTGGACTAAACTGCGAAAAGTGATCAAATGAACTTATTTGGCTAAGAAGTTTTAGGACTGGCATGCAAGCACATTAAGGTTTAAGATTTCAAGGAAATCTAGGAGGAAGCTGTTCTGGAATTGGTTGAACTGAAATATGAAAAGGTTAAGTAGGGTAGTTAGGGTAATTAGGAATTCTGGTTTTTGAAAATAGAACTAGGGTTTAGGTTCTGGGGTTGAAACAAAAGAAAATCATTTAGGAGTAGGTTTTTTTTAAAAAAATTTATGCTCTATTTTTGGGATGTTACAGATCTACCCTCCTTAAAAAGAATCTCGTCCTTGAGATTCGACGATCTCGACTAACTCGGAAGATGGATTGAACGATGTAGAGAAGGTAAATGAATGAAAATTTCATCTCTCGGGTTTGATACTTGGGTGAAATTTTTTTTTACATGCCCTATATGGGCTATAATAGCAATCAATACAACATCTTGGTCAATCTATCGGTGTTACAACTAAAGTTTGATACTTACAAACCAAAAGACATGCTATTCAATTCTAGATAACTTAATCGTAACCAACAGTCAACTCTATTCTCCTGAAAGGTAAAGGCTCTTTTGCTCCAGGAACATAACAAAATCACAAATTCTCAAGAAAAATCAGCAATTCAAGTGAAAAATAGCTCCAACATGATGCATGTATGCAGAAGAATAATCAAATAAAGACATATCAAACCATTATAAATCAAGAAGAATGCAAATAAAATAAAAAATCATCGAAAATACAGAAAAAATAAAATCAGTGATCCCTGTAAAACCCAAAAAGTCCAAGGAAATTCGAATAAAATTGGAGCATTTGAACACCTAATGGTCTGTTCTTACCTACAACTTTACTACTTGGGGTCTTCCATACTCTATACCTTCGACTTTCTATACTAACTTAACCACTACCACTACACTTCTGCTACGCCACTTTGATACTTATGTATAAATCAGAAGATTTTATAAACAAAACCATAGAAAGGAAAATTAAAGTTGGAATTAAAATATTTCCACATAATTATTTTCCATACAAAATTAGGTTTTAGTAAATTAAGTACAATCCAAAATAGTTTTTCACTAAGATGCTAACAAGTCCTATCTACAAGGGTCACATGGAGGCTAACATTTTACTGGATGAAGGGTTACATGTGGAGGCTGATTTTCTGCTCTTTCTTAATTGCCATGATGAGGGTTTCAATGCCAGAAGAGTGAGTTTCAATCAGGAAGTTTGGTTATTGCTCTTGAACTTCCCTCTTGACTTCTGGTCTCTACAAATCTTAAGTAAGGTGGTTTCCTTTTTTGGCCATCTTAGAGAATGGGATAACAATTATCAAAGAACTGGTGATAGATCTCATGCTTTAATGCTTGGTGACTTCGTTGGCTGTTATTCCTTGATACTTGGTTATCTCTGAGCCCAATGAATCTTTAGGAAGAAGCTGGACAATACAAGTTGTAATTTGCTATTCTCGCCATACGACGGCTTTGGCTGGAAATGAGGATGACCCGGAGGACCCCATCCTCCTTTGGACAATTTTGAGGATAAACCGGATGATCAGAATATGGATCTTGATGATGATCCTATTGAAGACAATCAAGAGGATAATGTTGAGGTTGGGGACCCTGTTTGGGATGCTCTGGTCCCTCAACAACCAGAAGCCTTGGATGCTTGGAGGGTGAATGGGAATTCTTCAGTTTCTTCTGGATCCTCCTCTTACATTGTGCTTGACAAAGAAGATGGTATTTTGTCTTTTCACTGGTTTGATCTGCTCTCTGGGAACTACATTAGGAATTTAAATTCTCTCCTCTGTTTATGAAGTTCTTGGAGTTTGTTTAATTCTTCTACTTCGAGGAATTCTTCTTCATCTAGTCATCTTTTGTGGATGAAGAATCAGCTCCCCTCGTCTCAGCCGAAGAAAAGAAAGATTAAAGTTCCTCTGGAAGTCTCTGGTTTACGTCATAGTCCAAGACTGGCGGCAAAATTCAAAGGATTTAAACCTGGTGTTTCATCGCCCTCTGCACCAGAAATTCCACTGGAGATGTTGCAGGCGTTTGGGTCGTTCTGTGGAATTCCATTAGAGTTAATTTCTAAGGAAAACTTACAAGCTCTAAGAATTATGGAAATTGATGACTAGTTTATCTCTCATGTTTATTTTGAAGGATAGCTGTATTTTAATGGACAAGTTGGTTTATTTTGTGAAACTTTGTAGCTGTTCTTTTATTTTGAGCTTTGAAAGTATTATCATGACCTGGTTTGTTATGATGTTTTGCTATATGATTCTTCGCTTGACTCATGAATAATTCGAAAAAGATTAATATCCTTAATTGGAATATTAGGGGGACTGAATTCTACTGATAAAGATTGCTATTCGCAGTAAAATTCTAGATTGAAATTGTTCTATCCTCTGTTTGCAAGAAACCAAAGTTGAGGTTTTTGATTTTTTTCTGCTTAAGACCTTTTGTCCGAGATTGTGGAAAGAATTTGAATTCATTCCCTGGAGGGGCAATTTAGGGGGGATATTGACTGCTTGGAATAGTGTCTTTTTTTCAAAAAGAAGATGTGGTGCATAATGATATTGCCTTACTGTTATTTTGAAACACAAATTATCTGGAAAGCTTTGGATGATATCTAATATTTATGGTCCTTGTTGCCCTTAGAAAAAATTGGAGTTGAACATTTCGGTTCCTCATATTCTGTGGATGATTATGGGGGATTTTTAATCTCCTAAGATTCCCTTCTAATAAGAATAAGGGTGTTCTCAATTATGGTGAAGTAGACCTTTTCAATGTGGCAATCAATCATCTTCATCTTGACGAGTTAATTATCAAAGGAAAGGAGTATACTTGGTCTAATATGCAAGCTCAACCTACTTCGGAAAAACTAGACTGATTTTTTGTTAATGAGGGTTGGTTAAAGACTTTGCCTAACACTTCTATTAGGACTTCTAGTAGACCTTTATCGGATCATTTTCCTTGTATTGTGCAAATTTCTTTTCTCTTTCCCCATTCCAAACTGTTTAGATTTGAGAATTTCTGGACTCATTATCAAGGTTTTTTGGATGTGGTGGCAGGATCTTGGAATTCTGGTCGATTTGATGCTAATGTAACTCGAAGAATCAATTCTAAATTTAAGATGTTAAGAAGTGTATTGAAATGTTGGAGCAAACAATTCAAGATTTCTCAAATTTATGTGGATAACTGTAATTTTACTTTGACTTTGTTGGATGGCTTAGAAGAACAGAGAGATCTTTCTAGGCCAAAATTCAATTTTAGGAATATCTTGAAGACTCATTTGAAAGATTTATTAAGAAATAAACATGATCATTGGAGACAAAGAGGTCGACTTCGATGGGCTAAACATGGTGATGAAAATACTAGAAATCTTCATTCAGTTGCCTCTAATAACTTTAGATTCAATCACATTGTCACTCTGAAGAATGATTTGGATAATGATCTTTTCAATCATTCGGATATTTCTCAGCATCTTTGGCTCTCTTGTAAAGATAGAATTGGTTCTTCTGAATATCAAAGCATGTTGTTCAATCTTCAGGAGCTTTGTAATTATTCTCAAGATGATCTTTCCTGTTTAGATTTGAGTTTCTCTGTTCAAGAAATAGGCTCGGTTGTCTTTAACTTGCCTAAGGATTAGAGTCCTGGACCAGATGGTTATAATGGTGCCTTTTTTCGGGCTTGCTGGATGATTATTAAACAGGATTTTTATGAGCTTTTTCAGCAATTCTATGAGGGACAAGTGGAGCTTATTAGAATCAACTCTTCTCTAATTACTTTGATTCCAAAGAAAGATGGTGCTAATATTGTTTCAGACTTTAGGCCAATATCTTTAACTACTACAGAAATGCAATCCACTAACCCATATCTTCTAACGGTTATATGCAATCTGGGAGAAAATCGTTAGTGTACGAGGACCGCAGTGTAGAAGAGGTTTTGTACTAACAGTTATGCTCTGGGAAACCGTTAGTGAATAGCACGTCATTTTTACTATTGGTTAGTACTGTATGAACCATTAGAAGAGAGGAAATTGTACTAACAGTTTGTCTTTTGTAACAGATAGTGAAATTACATCATTTTTACTATCAGATAGTACTGTATGAACCGATAGAAGAGAGGAAATTGTACTAACAGTTTGTTTTATTCAACCGATAGTAAAATTACGTCATATATACTAATGGTTATGACAGTGGAGACCTTTAGAAGAGAGGAAAGTTCACAAACGGTTGTGTTTTTGAACCGATTGTAAAATTGCACAACTTATATGTCTCCACCCTTGCTCTGCATCCTCAATCTGTTCTACTGTACGTGCATCCACGCTCTAGGCTAGAGTGATCTGGAAAAGCTAGCGGAAGGTTGATAATTCGATCCCCCTCGGTAGTGTCATCTTCTCATCACCTCTCTCTCTCGATCACTCTCTCACATTCTCCCTCTCTCTCTACTTCCAATTCATTAAACTAGATGTAGTTCCAAGCTAGGAGGTTAGCTAGCTAGCTATAGCTTGCTAAAGTTAAGCTAGGAATTGAATGATTTATGGCTGAAGTTAATAAGCTAGCTAGTTGGCTCTTCCAATTAATGCATGAAGTTAGGGTTTCATACATCAATTGTAAGTAGTTGTATACATATAGCCTATATATTAACCATGTTTCATACTTCCAATTAGTTATTTTAATTTTTCAATTTTGTGAAAGAATTGTAGATGGACCGAAAATATTGGATGTATGGAATAAAACGTACTACTCTTGAGTATTTGGAGGGTGTGAATGGGTTTATTAAATTTGCTGAAGAAGGGAGAGAAAGATATGCATTGTCCTTGTATAGATTGTATGAACTTAAAGAGATTCGGTAACTCTGATCAGATTAAAAGTCATTTGATTCGTCATGGTTTTAATGCACGCTATACCCGTTGGAGATGGCATGGCGAAGATCTTGAGGAAACGAGCACCGCTACCACTCAACAGGACCCGGAAGTGGATTGCAGTAATGATGATCATCAGAACGTTGATAATGTTCATTCGGATGTGCATGTAGATGATGACAATTTAGATGAAATGTTACGTGATGTAGAAGAAGATTACAGCGAAAACGATTTTGGTAAATTTGAGAAATTGATTGTTGATTCTAAGAAGCCTTTGTTCCCCTGATGTGTAAAATTTACAAAGTTGTCTTCTGTGTTGAGATTATATAACTTGAAGGCAAGCAACGGTTGGAGTATAAGAGTTTCACGGCGCTATTAGATCTTTTAGCGGACATGCTTCCAGAGGGAATGAGTTGCCAAGATCGGTTTACTAGGCCAAAATACTGTTGTGTCCGTTGGGAATGGAAATTGAAAGAATACATGCATGCCCAAATGATTGTGTTCTGTACCATAACGAGTATGAGGATTTGCATGTTTGTCCTAGATGCGGTGCATCGTGGTATAAGCATGGGGACCGAATTTATCATAGTGGATGTGATGAGGTAAAGAAAGGGCCTCCAATCAAAACTGTGTGGTATTTGTCTGTGATTTCTAGATTGAAACGGCTGTTTGCAAATCCAAAAGATGCGAAGTACTTGCGTTGGCATGTTGAAGGTCGGAAACAAGACGGAAAACTAAGACATCCAGATGATTCTATTCAATGGAGAAACATTAACAGAACATTTGGTGAGTTTGGCGGGGAAGTGAGGAATATAAGGTTTGGCCTGAGTACGGATGGTATGAATCTACATGGAAATATGAGCAATCGGCGTAGCACTTGGCCGGTTCTTTTATGCATCTACAATCTTCCTCCTTGGTTATGTATGAAGCGCAAGTACATCATGATGTCATTACTAATCTCAGGACCCAGACAACCTGGGAATGATATTAACATGTTTCTATTACCATTAATCGAGGACTTACATAAATTGTGGAGCGAAGGGGTGCGGGTGTGGGATGCATATAAGCGAGAGAATTTCATATTGCGGGCCATGATATTTTGCACCATAAATGATTTCCTGGCCTATGGAAATTTATCGGGGTATAGTACGAAAGGAGGCAAGGCTTGTCCTATTTGCCTTTATGAAACTGAAAGCATGTGGTTACCGAACTGCAGAAAAATAGTGTACATGGGTCACCGCAGATTCCTTCCGATGCATCACACCTACCGTAAGAAGAGGAAGTCATTTAATGGGAAGCCTGAGAAAGGATCAGTCCTAGTGTTTGTGACTGGTAAGGAGCTTTATTTGCTCGTGAAGGACATCAAAGTTGTGTTCGGTAAATGTTCTAAACCTCCAGGAAAAAATGTTTGGAAGAAGAGATCGATTCTTTGGGATCTGCCATACTGGGAGCACTTACAAGTTCGACATTGTATTGATGTCATGCATGTAGAGAAAAATGTTTGTGATAGTTTGATTGGTTTGTTGTTGAACATTCCAGGAAAGACGAAAGATGGCATCAAAGTTCGTCGTGACATGCTCGAAATGGGCATAAGAACTGAGCTTGCACCGTTGGAGAAAGGAAAGCGTACATACCTCCCCCTGGCCTGCTATACTTTGTCAAAAAGGGAAAAAACAGAGCTCTGTCAGTGGATGTATGGTGTCAAAAGTTTCATGCGGGTATTCTGCGAACTTGAAAAAACTTGTGTCCATGAAGGACTTGAAACTGGTTGGTATGAAGTCCCATGATTGTCATGTACTGATGTCACAAATGCTTCCCATTGCTATCAGAGGTATTAATTCTCCCAGTCAAAGTCAGAGAGACAATTACAAAACTATGTTATTTCTTCAACGCAATATCTGGCAAGGTAAGTGTGTATTCCTAGTAAGTTAATTAGCTCCATTCATGGAGCTTGCTGGATTTTTTTGATCTGAATATTTGTTGCAACTGTGTCCTTGTAGGTAATTGATCTGGATGGATTGGATGATGTGCAACGCGATGTGACTACAACTCTTTGTCAGCTTGAGATGTATTTCCCTCCATCTTTTTTTGATGTTATGGTCCATCTAATTGTTCACCTTGTCAGAGAAATTAAGTTTTGTGGACCCGTGTTCCTGCGCTACATGTACCAATTTGCGAGATTTATGGGTATCTTGAAGGGATATGTAAGGAATCGACATCGGCTTGAGGGCAGTATCATTGAAGGTTATGCCGCCGAGGAGGTGATTGAATTTTGCACCAACTATATGGCCGGGGTTGACCCAATTGGCGTTCCTACGTCCCGGCACGAGGGCAGGCTTCAGGGCATTGGAACGATTGGATTCAAAGTAGTCTTCCCCTCCAGTGATCTGTATGCAAAAGCACATTTTTGGGTCTTACAACACATGATGGGGGTGGAGCCATACATACACGAGCACAAGGAAATGATACGGAAACAGTATCCTTCGAAGACATATTTGGGTGACCAGAGAACATAACAGGAAGTTTGCTGGGTGGATCGAAAATAGAGTCCTGCGAGCTTCTGAGGGCTCCGTAAGTGAAGTTGTTACATGGTTGGCCAGAGGGCCAAGATTTACTATAGGGACTTGGCAGGGGTATGACATCAACGGCTATTCATTTTACACAAGAACTCAGGATGAGAAGAGTACTATGCAATGTAGTGGAGTGACACTACTTGCTATTTCAGAGGATGCCAGGGTAGTAACGGCACTCAACTCATATTACGGTGCTACAAAGAAATATGGGAGCTCGATTATGTATTACTTAAGATTCCTTTGTTTCGATTCCAATGGGTCGAAATCCCTCGAGATGTTAAAGTCGGCAATTATGGGTTTACTCTCGTCGATCTTAGTAGAGTCGCACACCAAGACGATCCATTTATACTTACTGAGCAAGCCGCACATGTATTCTACATCGTTGACCTGGCCAATCCAAAGTTACACGTTGTCCTTCACAGTAAGAGACGTATTGTTGGGGTCGAAGACGTTCTGAACGAAGAAGAGTATAATCAGTCTAACGAACTACCTCCATTTTTCGACGGAATTCTTCAATCTATCCCTACCGAAGATATTGACGAAACAAGTAACCTGTGAGACGACCACGAAGAAGGATTATGGGTTGACAACCATTCTTGACTATTTTGCAATATGTAAGTGACATATATTACTTGGAGCTTTAATTGAAGAATTAATATATATGCTGATCATGGTGTGAAAATTGTGATTACTGTGGTTATGCACCCAATCACATGCCTGTTCATTGTCAAATCATTTTTTGAAAATTCTTTGGCAAAAACATATTTGATGCATTGCAAATCATTTCTGCAAATTTTCATTTCAACTGGATTTGATTTGAGCAATAATTGACCCTTTTCACAAATCAATATGAAAATTGCAAAGTTCAGATTCCTCGTGGTTTTTGGCTAATTTGTCATTTTCATAATTTTATCTTGATTGGCTATTTGAAGAAAGTTTTATATGATTCTTTATCTTTCATGATTGGTCTTTACTGTTAATTTATTTCAAAATTATTGGAAGTCATGTGCGTGGATTTTCAGATGTCTTTACAAGTGCAAAATGATTTACTCAAACCCATCTGTAATTGTTCTCAGGAAAAACCCTTAGTACTACTGACATGAAAGAATAATCCAACACTACTTCGGCGTGGATCTCACAAAGTCTATTCTAATGGGTGGATCATATGAACTGTTAGTGCATCGCATGCTATCATAATATACAGCGAAGTAGGAGAAGGAAAATTGTGTTGTACTAACGGTTCGAATTGTCAAACCGATAGGAAAATAAATCTCTTCTATCGGTTTATACTAAATAACCGTTAGTAGATATGTTACTTATTCTTACGGTTTCTTAATGTTAACCGATAGAAAAAATTACATTGTACTAACAGCTGGTTGTGTTGAACCGTTAGTAAAATATCGTTAGTAGATAGGTTACTTATTCTTACGGTTTCTTAATGTGAACCGATAGGAAAAAGTATAGTGTACTAACGGTTGGTTGTGTTTAACCGTTAGTACAAAACCACTCTAATTGTTAAACCTGCGGGAGTTTTCCCTCCAGTCGAACCAAACACATTTTCAATTAACTCTAGCCTCACCGACGTCCCCTTTTTCGCTCCTGGACCACCATCGTCGCCAGCATTTTGGTTCTCCACCGCCGTCGGCCACTGCATTGTGCCATCGTAGGCCACACCACGAACTGTAAGTGTTTTTGACGAACTCGCGCTGTAGAGTTTTTTCAACTCGCGTCGTAGAGGGAAAAATTGTCCTTCATATTCAATTTGCTTGCTTGAAGGACATGAACAACACATGGAAAACCTTCAAGAGCGTCCTCGTCAGTGCCTTCCTCGCTAAAGGCAAATCTCCATGCGAGAAGTACCCCTTCATATCGGAGGAGGTATGGGAGAAATTAACCCAGCAGAAGGGGACCCCTGAATTCAAGGTATGTATATGCTTCCTTTGCTTGGTCACACCGCTGTATGGAGTAACCAACGATGCATTAATTTTCTTGTTTCTGGTACGAAGGCCCTTAGCGAGAAGAACAAGGCAATCCAGAGGAGGAACGACCACCCACACCGGCTCGGATCTCGTGGCTATGCAGGGAAGGAGGAGCAGTGGAAGAAGGCTGAAGACGAGGCGTCGACTTTCGACGACTCCCCTGACTTGCCGATCTCCGAGATCCACGATCCGCGATGCAAGTGCTAGTTGCTGGCCAGAGGGACCGTGTCGTCCACGGGGTCTGTGGAGTTCCCAAACCCCAAGGACGCCAAGGTCGTGTAGCGAATCGTAAGTTGGCTAACTTCCTAGTTGGAATCATAGAGTGTGGTAGAAAAAACTATGATTAATCGTGTGTGCACAAGTTTGTATATATTTTTTCCTCACAATGTAGATCTTTAAATATAACAAATCTCTTGCTCGAAGGAGGCGACCCAGGGATTGTTCACTCCCCATAGGGAGAACGACATCCTAACCCGGGCTCTAGGGAACAAGGAGCATCCAGAGCGGACCCAAACCGTGGGGGCTATGGTGCCGTGGAAGGATGGCTTCTCGGAGCCCGGGCAAAAGGCGAACAAGCCTCGCAGCTGGAAGGAAAAGGAATTGTAGTTGGCCAAGAAGATACGGTTAGATGTTACTGCACAATTCGTAGACATGTTTGCTCAAATGAACGAGAAGTATGAATGCCTCAGCCGAATTGTGCAGTCCAAGGGTTTAGATCCAACTGCCGAGGTTGACGCTGGTAGGCCGAGTAGTTGCAGCTCGAAGGTTCATGTAGATCTGGTGGATCTGGTGGACCTGCTTGAGGTATTGCAAGTCTTGAGCTATATATGCACTTCAGTTGATGCCACTCCCATTACGTTAGAATTGTTTCGCTAATCTGTTATAATTGTTGTAAATTGCAGAAGCCGGAGAGCTGTAGCCTATTGATCTACATAGGCGACGACCCTGTAGTGGTTGCACACGGGGTCGTAAATCCGTCTTGGGAGGATGTACGGATCCACTGGGTACTTCTGAAGCCTGGGTTTGCAAAGGTATAGGTGGACATGGCCCTCCCGGGCTATAGCACTTTTCTGTTGCCTGTCCCAACGGACGAAATGCGGACAATTCATGAGTCATTGGGCTTGTACATACAGTGGCCCAAGAAGGGTGTTAGACTACAGGAGGTAAACCCTACCCATTGTAGCTTACAACTCAATTAATATACTCAACTTGCAAAACCTAACTTATGCTTTTGTAACTTAAAGTGGACGATGGATGCCAGCGCACTTCCTGAGGACCCCACCCCCAGCATAGCGCATGACTGAGCTCCTTCGGCCCCCATGCCTCCTCCGACGGCCTTGACCCCACCCAAAGGATGCACGCCTCCTCGAAAAGCCCCTTCGCCATCAAATGAGGCCGGCGGCACCTCGCCCCAACCTTTAAAGGTATACACTCGCTCCCCGGCCAAAGACAAGGCGAAACAAAGTCAGCTAGGTACGTTCAAGAACGGGTTCCCACTCGTGTCGGAGTACCTTCTGCGCAATATGGATCAGACAACCAGAAGTCTCCATGAGTGGTACCTGACCCGGTCTAGGCACCACATCAACTTCGTAGTTCACTTCAGGCCAGGACATTTTCACCGTGAGACCGGGAGCATATCCATGGCCCACGAGGATTTGTTCAACCTCTTCAACTGGCAGGACCTTGATATGTCCATCATACGGACTAGAGTCTTGTGAGTTTGCTAATCCTATATGTTGTCGCATTTCATTTCATAAATCTAAGCACTTTGTATGCAATACTTACTAATGTCTACTTTGCATGCAGGTGCATGTATAGGCTGGCGTCGATGAGGGCATGTGACAGGGTGGGTTTCCTCAACCCAGACAAAATAAGCCTCACGATGCTAGAGCACGACCAAGCACATGCGGAGGAATACATATCAAGGGCACTACTGGCGCACCAAGACCGAGAGTTCATTCTTGCGCCGTACCACCAAAGGTTAGTGCATTTCTTACTAATTTAACTCATTCTTGTATGTTACCCCTAACATATACATGAAACAGTTCACTTTTATGTACAATGTAGGGGCCACTGGGTCCTCGTCATCATTTTCCCATGGAGGAATGAGATGTACTACCTCGATTCGATGAGCGACAGGGTAGCGCATGTTTTCAACCTCACATGGCACATAGACGCGCAAGTAATACAGTTGATTTAAATTTTGACCTGACTAGCTAATTAATGATAACATATTAACCAGCAACGCTAAATTAAATACAGGGCTTTCAAAAATTATGTTACCGCTGGAGGGAGGCATGACGCGTTGAAGGGTACAACAATTTCTTGGAAAGAATATGAGGTAATTAATACGGATGGAACTACTCATGATGAGTCTTTTAAATTATGCTTAATTAGTTCTTTCAAGTTAATGTGGGTTTATGTCTTTGCATATGCAATTATCCCAGTGCCATCAGCAGCCATAATTGTGGGAATGTAGGTTCTATGTCATGAGGTTTATGTATGACCTACTCAGAACAGACTTTGCCCAATTCCCTAAGGTAAGTATTTTTCCTGACTCAAAGTCGAACATTGAATGTGACGTACGTTCCTAACTTCATACACGCATGCAGAGCGCCATGTTGAAAGACCAATACGAGCTGCCTCAGTTAAAGAAGATGCGACAAATTTGGGCTCAATATGTGATGGATGAAGTGGCTATCAACGATCGATCGTAAATGACTTGTGTAATATACATTGAATGTATTAATTGGTGTATGTGTGTATTTGTATTGGTGTATTTGTGAATAAATTCAATATGTGAATAATTAGATTCAATCTGTTCAATGCATTTGTGTATCTCTGTATTAATGTATTTGTGAATAAATTCAATCTATGAATAAATTCAATCTCTGTATTAGTGTATTTGTGAAGGAGCTGCTTGTAACATATTCTAACGCTTATTAACTCAGAACCGTTAGAAGAAGTTATGCTAGTACTAACGGTTCCAGGTTTTTCTGTTAGAATAAGGCTCCCTCCGATTAAAGAAATTTCTATTACTAACGGTTGCGAGTAATGAACTGTTAGACGAAATTCTTTACTACTATCGATTAATAACCTACAACCAATAGAAGAAAGTTTATAATACTAACGGTTGTGAGTACTGAGCTGATAGAATAAAGTTTAAAGTACTAACGGTTTGAGTAGTGAACCGTTAGAAGAAATTTAACAATACTAACAGTTGTGAGTACGGAGCCGATAGAAGAAAGTTTATAATACTAACGGTTTCGAGTAGCGAACCGTTAGAAGAAATTTACCAGTACTAACAGTTGCGAGTAGTGAACCGTGGAAATATAGGTATTGTACTAACGGTTCTCTAATATAAAACCGTTAGAATATAGTTATTGTACTGATAGTTTGTAACCGTTAGAGTTGTGCTTCATTTCTTCTATCGTGCTGATCACTAACGGTAAGAGAACCATTAATATAGACGATTTTGAACCGATAGTGTAAAGCAATTTACTCAACAGTTCTTTGAAGATCATCACTAAGTTTCTTGCTAATCGTTTAAAGAAGGTGATTACTTCAATTATTCATCGCAATCAATATGGATTTATTAAGTCTAGAACTATACAAGATTATGTTGCTTGGGCTTATGAATACATTCACATTTGTAAGATTGCGCATAGTAGAACGGTTATATTGAAATTGGATTTCAAAAAAAACCTTTGATATGATTGAACATGCTTCCATTCTTGAGGTTCTTAAGGCTAAGGGATTTGGAGATAAATGGCTAAGTTGGGTCAAGAAGGTTTTGGAATCTGGAACCTCAAAAATCTTGTTAAACGGGATTCCTGGCAAGCAAATTCTTTGTAAGAAAGGAGTAAGGCAAGGAGATCCTTTGTCTCCTTTTCTTTTTGTGCTAGTAGCGGATCTATTGCAATCAATTCTAAACTCTACAAAGGACAAGGGTCTTCTTAGTCTTCCAGTCTTAAATGTGGGCAATGAGGATTTTCCTATTGTTCAATATGCACCTAGTTTTTGCCTCATCGGGCTTACAAGCCTCATCTAACAACCAGCACACAAATCACATCAACCTCAATCTAGAACAACTACTACACAAAGGAAGATCTAACGATTGCTAGGGCCAGGCACAAATGGGGAAGTATGGAATCACTCGTCAACATTAGAAGAACCACAAGGCTCTATCTCTTCGGGATCCTCCTCCTGGTCATCAGCCGCTTCCATCGGGTCCAACTCCAAGTCATCATCATCAGATGAGGTATCACTGTCGCTCTTAGTGATCTCCTTTCCCTTGCCAGCGGCGACCTCCTTCTTTCCTTCGGTGCTGGTGATACCGGCCTAGACCGTCTCACAAGAGAACGAGGATGATGCAGTAGGCGAGTATTCAGTCGTTATTTCTTCAGGAACTAGAGAAGCAAAATTATATAAAACTAGACTAAATCAGTGAATAATAAAACCAAAACGGATGAGAGAAAGATGGAGAAAATGTCAAAAGAAATAAATAGAAAGAGGGAGGTGGTCACACCGCGACTATTGATCGATGCTAAGTCTGTACGCATATCCGTGAGCACAAGTGATGGAATTGTAATCATCTAGTAGTCTCGTGAGAGGGAGGCGAAAACGACTAAGACGAATACGTCCATCAACGGTATCAACGAATGAATGCGTAAAGAATTAACGCAAATCACTCCCCCAACAGCCATCAAAGAACACATGCAACAACTCAACTGATTCAGAATTGAAATCAATTAACACGGCAACTAGAATTTATGCAGAACTCGACTTAATTCATTACTGTTTCACCCTTTCTTATATCAAGGTTCATTACAACAAATTCACAGGCATGCAAAACCATGGTTTCAATCAATCTGCAACCAATTCGCCAGAAAAGGGCTTCAACAACTCAATACCTTAAGGATTTAGCCATAAGAAAACTCAACCAAATTCCAACTCTATCACATAGAACTCAATTTTTCAAGATGTAGTTCAGACAGGCAAACAGAGGAACTTTAACTCAGCAAGTATGCAATTCATATGAACATTGATTCGTCACAGTTCAACATCACAACATAAGTTCACGAAATACAACATGTCGAATCAGGCGGGTTTATGACTGAATTGAGGCATCCAGCATTTCAAATAAACAGTACAACTGAATCAGACAGGCAACTTCATACACAAATAGAACAATTCATCTCAATAGATAGCACATTGCACCACAGATAGATACAAATGAAGTGCATTTCTATTCAATTTAAAACCAGATGTTGACCCAGAAGACAATTCAGTTCATCAAATTAAAAGAGCAATTTCTCTCAAACACACATGGTTAAAAAACATTTAAATTCTTTACAGGTATTCATCATCTCATACATACATTGTTCATCTTCATCAGTTCATCAGCTCATTACTACTGGTGGAGTGTTACGAGAAATGGGAAAAGGATTTGTCACCGGTTTTGCTTGCTAGAGGTTGCTGAAGAAGTTGCTGTGGGAGTTGAGGAAGTCGTCGAAGTCGAAGGCGCGGTGGTCGAAGTGGTGGTCAATGGCGGTCGTCGTTGAAGTCGTAGTCGACGACGAGGGAGCTGGTCGAATCAACTACTCATGGTCGCCGTCGGCCATTCAGGTCGTCGAGGATGGAGAAGCTGGTGGCTCGACGGAGATGATGAGTGCGACGACGGAGTTGGAGAAGATGGCGGCAGCGGCAGTGTGGTGAGAGGTGAGGGAGAGAGGGACGGCGCGCATCTAGGTGGCGGCGCGGGATCTGTGAGGGTGGAAAAGGGCCACTGGAGCAAAGGAAGAAGAGGAAAGAGGGGCGTGGCCGGGCTAGAGGAGAGGCGCCCCGGCAGCAGCGTGAGAGAAGTGGAGGCGGCGTGGCTGCGAGATCGGGCGGATCCAGCGAGATCTGATGGCGTGGTGGCTATGTGGTGGCGTGGCGCGGCCGAGGGAGGAATAGAGGCGGCGGCTTTGGAGGCGGCGACGATGTCGCGATGTGGGAGGTGCGGAGTGAATCCGGCGGCGGGAGGCGGCGGCGGCATTGATTGGAGTGGAGAGGAAGCGGGTGGCTGCGTGTGATGGCGGCGGCGTGAGATCGGGCAGATCAGGCATGGGAGAGCGGCACAAATGAGAGGTGGCGCGAGCTTTGGGGATGAGAGAAAAAGAAGAGGCGGCACGAGCCGGGGAGAAGAAGAAGAAGAAACCGGGTAGGGCCGGGGTGGACGGAGGTGTGGATCTAAGTTTGGGGGGAGGTGGAAGAAGAAGCTACAGGTGAGGAGAAGAGGAGGAGGACAGCCGTTGCCGAAGAAGCAAAAGTGGCGGCCGGTGGAAAAGATGATGAAAACTAGAGAAGAAAGGAGAGAGAAAGAAGGAGGAGGAAGGAGAAGAAGTTGTACCATGGCGTACAGTCTGGCTGTCGGCTCAAAGAGGAACTGTAGCCGGCGGCTGAGTATAGAGAGGAAAGACGATTTTGCAAAAAGGTCCTCTAGATTTTAGAAATCACAAAAAAATCCTTCCAGAGTTATGGTTTAGATTTCTGAGTATAGGCTGTTTTGCAAAAGGGTGCTTGAGGTTTAGGAAATTACAGGAAGGTCCTCAGCTGAAAGGAATAGAGATTCCGGGCCCCAGGAGACTCCGATTTCAGCACGGTCAGTTCCTACGCGTCCGTAGAATCACGTGCTTCTATCCGGAATCGACCGAGGGTTAGGTAAAGTCAAAGAAATATGTTCCATCAGCCAAAATCCACCCAAATCGCGTCGACCTGCAATAAAATCACACAACGAATAATACGGTCTATTTGGCGAGAAAAATATATATGATTAATGCAAATGCCGCCTTATATGACTAAATGTGCACGATCAGGGGGTTGAACATATGAAAAATATACACAGATATGACAATTATTAGCTGGGAAATTGTAACACTTTGGTTTTGGGGGTGAAAAGTTTTTGCATAAAAATCCTGCATGCATGTATCTCTGTAGTTGTAGCCGGATCAGCTAAACCCTAATCTCTCTGAAACCCTAAAAATCTTCAAATCTATTCTCTAGATCAGATTATGATCTGCCCATCCAGATTTGACCTACCAGTTACCCTGAAGATAAAAGTCTTCAGGAGCCCGATCGAATTCTGACCCTAACTCCCAGTATCTAAGTCTCTTTCTGTTTTCGAAAACAGGAAATTCAGATTTACCCTAAGTACCCCAGTTTCCAGATAACTGAGTTATCATGATTTAACCCTATCCAGACTCAAGTGTCTTTTGGAATATGTTCCTAGGTATATCCTCAACTTACTCCAAAAAGTTGGGAACCAGATTGTTTCATCTAAGCACTTTTCGCAGTATAGTCCAAATTTTATTGCGAATAAGTCCTTTTCTGTTTACCTGAAAGTCTGAAAAGGCTAAAATCCACAAATCAACTCCAAATCCAGAATTTCTTCAGGGAATGCCTCCCAAATGCTATTTGATACAGATTTCCCTTCTGATCAGACTTCTAAATCTCACTCCAATTACCAGAATTCGAGATCGACAAAATCCAGATCTATTTTACCCTAATTTTACCCTATTTTCAAAAATAGGTGAAATCCCTCAGATCTTATCAAACTTTCTCCAAATTTGTGCTAAATGAGTATTAATAGAAATATTGTACTCAACCATGCAACTAAATACCAAATTAAACCTCTTTAAGATCAGATTTACAATCCAGTCCAGATTTCAATTGAAACCATCACGATTATGCCCCTGGATCGACCAGAACCTGTGTAACCGACCAGAGCCGCTGAGATCGACCACCGCAGCCGCTCTCGATCAAAAGCTGTCCACGACCACGATCACAGCTCCTCAGCTCGCGACCAGAACTCACGACCACAACCTGCTGCACTGCTGCAGTAGCCACGTCGTCGTTGAAGCCAGCCCGTGGTCGCCATCTTCGCCAGTGCCTCGACGCCGCGTGTGTGCTCGCCATATACCACTGTGGATCTTCTCCAGCGTAAATCACGACCAGCTGTTCCTCCCGTTTGCACGCCACCAGCAACGCTCGACGCAGGAACTTTGTGCCACGTGGAGACCTCACCGCGCCCAGCCATCAGTTCGCCGTCAGTTCGCAGCAGCACCAGCTATAAAGCCCTCACGACCGCTGAACCGAGTCACCTCGACGCCAGCTCGCCGTGAAGTCACCATCCAGTTACATTCGGCTGGCTACAACTCCCCGAGCACTTCTAGCCGTTGCATCACCTCCAAATCCTCTATAAATAGTCTCTGGTACTAGTGAAACATCACACACCCACCAGAAACACCTAAGTTCTCAACCTCGCCGTCTTCTTCTTTCCGGTGAGCAGCAAAGGGAGTGTAGCTTCTAGGCCCCTAAAGAGTGTTTTAGTAATTAATGACAATTGCAAATGTTATACTAACGATACCTGCTAAGTTGTGACAAGAAGAAACTCAAAAGACAGGTTAATGAAAGGCAAAGAAAGAGCCTCATGATGAAGAAAGGACATTGATCAAAGAGGCAAAGTACGAAATAGTGTCTTTTCCATTTAACCGTTCTAAGGTGATTAGAGAAGAATTTTGACCGGATTTTTTGGATAGTCGCCGTACTATTAAGAGGAGCATGTGGTGTATCACAAAATACTTTATCTATGTGCCGCAAATCATAAAATCAACTTGCATTGCATACTAGAAGGTCATATTCTTTGAGAATGCTTGTTTCAACTCATTTCTGCCAAATTCAGCCTCAGTCGGTCTGACCGATTATGAGCCGGTCTGACCGAATGGACAGTCTGACCGAATGTTTACTCAGACTGACCGACGTTATGTCTAAGTGTAGTTTATTCCTTAAAAAGGTCTGTCTGTCCGTAGTTAAGACCTAGGTCAGTCTCCTGGAACTTCTTGGCCTATCTTTCTGATTTATTGTGTTATGACGGTCTGACCGTTTGTTAGACCGGTCCGACCGAGAAATCGGTCTGACCGTGATTTTGAACTACGGTCTGACCATCTGGCCGGTCTGTCCGTAATTTTCGGCCTGACCGTATAACGTGTCCAGAAACTATGTCGTCTCTGGACAGTTTCACGGTCTGACCGCTATTGTCTCTGGTCTGACCGTGAGTGTGCCTGACAAGGGCAGGTGAGCATTTATTGCGCCTGTTTAATGCCGTTGCAATTGCGGCGGTCTGACCGGGCTTATACCTGCGGTCTGACCGCCAAGTGATCTTTTTCTCCCAATGGCCTGTAACGGCTATATTTTTTGTGGGAGGTATATATACTCCCATGCACAGCCCTGTTCATAACTTTTTGCATATTTGTAAACATTGTCATCATCCTTGAGAGTTTAAGCAAGTTTCATACACTCTAGGGTTTTAATTCTCGAATTTGTGAGAGTGTGTATTTGAGATCTTCTAGTGCATTGCATTTAGATCTCTAAATCAATCTTGTGGCACTAGAAGAAGGTTAAGTGATCATCACTGGCTTACTACTCTTGGAGGTTGCCGGCTCCTAGACGGCTCGAGAGAAGATTTTGGAGAGCTCTTCAAGGAAGATTGTGAAGAAGCCTCAAAACGTCTTGTGAAAGGGTTGAGCACGCCTTGCCGGAGCGGTAAAGTGCATCATTAGTGAAATCGAGGTTTGGATAACTCATCACACTAATCCGGCTCAAGATCTAGGTCACTTCTCGAGAGAAGGTTGACTAGATAGAGGAGCGGTTAGAGATTTGAGTTTGCTTCAACGTGGATTAGGGGTGATCGGCAAATCACCGAGACCACGGGATATATCCTTGTGTTAAAATTGTTCATTGTTCTTCTTGTGTTAGTTATTTGCTCTCATTTACTATTAATTGTTTGATTAATTGTTAATTTGCTAAAATCGCCTATTCACCCCCCTCTAGTCGATATCCTAGATCCCTTTCAATTGGTATCAGAGCTAGGACTCCATAGTTAGAGGATTTAACCATCCCGGAGTAGGATAAAGATGGCTAGTGAGGGTCGGATCAATATTGGCAAACCACCACTCTTTGATGGATCAAACTATACTTATTGGAAAACTAGAATGATGGTTTATCTTAAAGCCATGGGTGGAAAGATTTGGAAAGTGGTGGATGAGGGATTTGCAATTCTTGATGATGATGACATGACTAACCTAGATAGAGATAATGCCTTAGCAAATGCTCAAGCTATGAATGTTCTTTATAGTGTTCTAAATCTAGGTGAATTCAATAGAATTTGTAAACTTGAAACGGCTCATGACATTTGGAGAAATCTTATGGATATTCATGAAGGAACCTCAATGGTCAAGGATGCTAAATTATTTATCCATAAGGGCCAATTTGAAAAGTTTTCTATGTTGCCAAATGAAGATGTCTCGGAGATGTTTAATCGATTAAATAACATAGTAAATGAGTTAAAAGGGCTTGGTATGGAGTTACAAATGTGGAATTTTGTTATAAGTTTCTTAGACCTTTACCTTCAAAATATGATACAATTGTAACCTTACTTGTGCGCTCGAACTTGAAGAGTGTGACTCCGTTAGAAGTCTTGAGTGAGATTCTCACTCATGACATATTCAAGAAATCTCAAGAAGAAGTGAAATATGAGGCTTCCGACTCCAAGAAGAAGAACATAGCACTCAAAGTTCAAGCCTCCAAAAGGGAAGACAATGAAGAAGAAAGCGATGAGAGAGACACCGATGAGGAAATGGCTTTCTTTGTGAGAAGGTTCAAGCGGTTCATGAAGAAGAGATATCAAGGAAAGTCCTTCAAGAAAGGACAATCATCCAAGAGGAACCCATTTGAAGAAAGAAGATGCTTTGAGTGCGGTGAAAAGGGTCACATCTCCTCACAATGCAAAAACAAGGAAAAAGAAAATTCGGTGAAGAAGAAGAAGTACGAAAAGGAAGGAGAAAGCAAGAAGAAGGTTTTCAAGAAATATTACAAGAAGAGGAAGGATGGACAAGCTTGCTTCATTGAATGGGATCGGATGCTTCAAGTTCCGATTCCGAAGATGAAGATGAAGCATCACCCAAAGGGCTCGCCAGAATAGCTATCACGGAAGCTCCATCTCTATTCTCCACTCCTCATTGCCTCATGGCTAAAGGAGAATCTAAGGTATCATGTGACGAAGATGAATATACATATGATGACCTAGTTGAGATGATCACCGGTTTTGATGACTATATGAGTAAAGAAAAAGAAAAATTCAAGGAATTGAAGAAGAGATACAAAACTCTTCAAAATTCCTATGAGGAGCTAAACACATCTCATGAGAGTCTCAAAGAAACTCATGAGATGCTTAAGGAAGCTCATGACTCATTAATTACTCATAAATCCAACAAAACGGGTAATGACATAGGCATCACTTGCAATATGTTAAATGACTTGCCCATGATGTCTACGTCTAGCATATTGCGGCGACCTGACATACCGCCCACGTGGCAGCACGTCCAGTCTTTGAACATTTCCGAATAAAACCATCTTATCCGAGAATGTTCGTTATAGAGTAGTGAGCAGAAACATGACATAATTAAACATGGTCCAATATAACGACGCGTCTAGTTACATACAAAAGCATAAGCATACTTATTGAAAACAAAATACACTAGTTAGGGTATTCTTATGGCGGTCACTCTTCGTCTTCGGTGTTGAAGAAGACCCCATCAAGCTCACAGTAGGATTCTCCGGGATAAGCTTCTTGATCTGGTCGTCCGGTCGACGTAGCATCACCCAAGGAGTATTCAAAATCTAACAAGGAATTATCATAGCAAGGATGAGTGTCGAGGCACTCAGCAAGCAATTGAATGTATAAATACACCCTGCAAACCTTAACTAGTCAAAGAGTTATTAGAGTATATTAGCAAAGACAGTTTTGACTCAAAAATTCATTTGTGATTGTAAGAGACTCCTGTTATTAAGTAAACTCTACTGAACATTTGAACCACAGGGTGAGACCACCTGTAGGTCTCCTTTCCTGCAGCGACACAGTTATCGACCTGAGAACAAGGAGTGAATATCCACGTTTTACTCTGCAGAAGGGTATCACTTTACCCACAGAATCTCTTGATTACCATGTCGGTGTTCGTCAACAGTGCTCCGCATTTCTTATAATGCGTGACATCATCAAGAGAACAAAGTCTTTTTCAAACCCTTCCACTAGTTCCCTCCACTGGTATGGTACCACCATACCTGTGTAGTCGGACGCATCCGCTACACCCACTGTGAGCCTATAGCTCCAAGCCCGCCTCGGGTCGGTTCTTTCATCATAATACAATATACATATACGTTCCCAGTGTGGAGGTGTACTAGCGTCTGGATAAGATACTTGACTAGGCCCGTCCCATACCAGGTTTGTGGTCGATACGGGTATTACGGCGCTGGGTAGAAATGACAGCTGGTTATGTCCTTACTTTTATAAACATACTTTAATACAAGATTTGAGCCCTCCTTCGGCTCTCCTCCAGTTACACTTTATCCATTAAGACACCGACTCTTTCATTATGACCAATTTTCATAAAATACTTTTTTAATGCAAGATGGTATAGCTACATAGATTATCAGATATAGTATAGCCAAATAAAAGCAATAAAACACGATCAATATGGTCAAGAACAAAACTTGCCTGAAGTAGCAAGGTCAGAATCCGATATTTGAGCGTTGTCCTGGAATTCCTCGCACGGCTCCGCTCCTAAAATTAAAATAATTGCGTATATAAATTCCTCGAAGAATATTGGTAAATGCTATGCAAAGATGCAGAGCTTAGGTGCTAATCGCTCTCGCTCTATCGTGGTGATCTCTCTCCCAGGTAAAAAGAGAAGATAGATTTTAATTAATTGAACTGCATGATGGAATTACATAACTACTTTGAGTTGGATAGTTTTCAAAAAGGAAATAATATTTGTTTAATAATAGTTGAAAAATAAATTTAAAATGGTTAAGTCAAAATATTGATTTAGTGCTAAGACTATTTAATTTCTACACTAAAAGATTAGTTGTTTGAAATAAAAATAATTGATAGATTTAAGGCTCTTTTTTCCTATGTAGAAAATTATATGAAAATGATGAAAATAACTTAAATTGATATATTAAAGAGTAAGAATATAATTTATATGCATATACATATATCTTATTTGATTAAACTCTTATTAAACTAGGTATAATTTTAGAAATTGCAAATGCTAATTAGCCTTAATATTTAGTTATTTAAACATCTGTATTAAATAGATTTTTAATTAGATATGAAATAGTGTTCACTTAGACTTAAATCAAAATTTAAAATAGAATCTAAATTTGGAAAAAGAATTAAATAGAAAAGATTTCAGTTGGGCCTGAACCGGTCCAACTCCCTTCGGCTCGAGTTGGGCCGGCCCAGGCCCAACTCCCCTTCCCTTCTCTCTCCCGTGGCCTGCTCACCACATAAACACACACACACACACACTACACACAACACACTCACGCGCACACACACATGGCCGCACACGGCCGCCTATCTCCAGCCGCCGGGACCGCCGTCCTCGGCTCCGGCGCCGCCGCCACAGCTCCTCCGCGCGCTCTCCTCCGTGGCCCTCTCTCTCTCCCTCTCTCAATCCCACGCGCGGCCCCCCTTTTTCTTCTACTTGCGCCCGATGATTTCTATGCGCCTAACCCTAGCTCCGGCCGCTGTGGGTCCCAACGGCGACCCCGCGGCTTCTCCCTTGGCGCAACATCGCGGCCGGCCGTAGCCCGGGCCGCGCCGCCTCGCTCCCCCGTCCGCGGCTCGCAGCCGCGCTTGGCCGTGCCTCAACGGCGTGGCCGCGCGGTAGCGGTGCTGCGCGCGTGGGTGCGCCACCGGCCAGCTCGCCGGCTGCTTGGACCTCGACGCTGGGCCTCAGGTACACTCCCTTCAACCTGCTCTGATTGCTGCGCTAGGGTTTGTGCCAAATGGTTTTGTTGCTCTATGCTAGGATGCTTGTGTTCATGTCTGTGTGATCTGTGATGACTAGAGATGCTAGATGAAGTGTCCTACTGCTGTTAATTGTATGATTTTGTGAATTTGATGATGATTGTGACCAGATGATGTTGCTGGAGGTATGCACCTCATGTGGTAGCAATGATCTATAGTTCTCTAGGTGATTTTGGGTGATCCTGGTGCCCTGTTGTTACCTTATCTCATGTTCTAACTCAGCAATTTAGACTAATTAGGCTACAAGCTTAAAAACTAAGACATGATAAAACTTGAGGTTAGGTTCAACTATCACCTTGATGCTGGCTCTGAGTTCCTTCTTCCTGCTCCTGATTCACTCCTGCTGCTTCACCTGAGTCTGGGGTTTTAGCCCTAATCTCTGCTGTTTTTGTGTGGAATGGTGATGCTGTAAAGCCCGATTTATTTGGTATGCTACGCATGCAACCGACTTAGGTGGGTTGATGTGACTAGTTTCATTGTTCCGGCGAACAGGTGTCTTGTGCCTAAGCTGTATTAGTGTAATTGGACTGATTTGTAAAATCAGAGAAATTGGAGGGGTATTGTGCAAAGTTCCACAATTGGCTGAGAATTCTGACAGAATCCAGGGGCTAAACTGATAAATGGGGCTATTGAGCCTTGGGCCTTGGGCCTTGGGCCTGCCCTGGCTGTTCTGGAGTTTTCCCCCTTTTTTTTCTTTTCTTTTTCTTTCCTTTTTCTTTTCTTTCTTTTATTTTTTTTGCTATTTCTTTGTTTTGTTTTCATGCCCATCTGGGCTCAGACTGTCCCGTGAACGACCCGCGATGACCCGAAAATGACCCGTGATTGAAAACTGGATGATGACAAGCATACACAGGGGTGAGAAGCGGCACTCGCTCAGGTTGAGAGGTGGCTGCGAGGAACTCCAGACAGATACTGCACAGTCTGACAGCACTCCTTTAAAAATTATACTCGTACATAGGTTTAGAGGTCAGCAGCGCGACCACTCTAATAGCCAGCCACGTGGCTTTTGACCCATTGACCAGTTGACCAGCTTCGTGGTCCTTACACATATGAACTTCTTGTGAAGATTTAATTGAATTCCCATCTAGACCTAAAATTGATGATCATGTGCTTAGTCTTGAAAACAATGAGTTTAAGGACAAAATTGAAAAATTAACAAATGATCTAGCTAAATGCTATGTAGGAGAATCAAAATTAAGACATCTTTTAGATAGTCAAAGGTTCTCCTTAAGAAAAGAAGGACTAGGCTACATTCCTAAAAAGGGAAAACATGCATTTGTTCCATCTAAAACCGTATTTGTAAAAGAAAAGGGATATTGCAACAAATGTAAAGGTTTAGGTCATATTAAGAAAAATTGTCATGCTAGCAAAAGTAATTCATCTCTTATATTCAACTCTTGCTATGTATTAAAGAAAATGAACAATGGGGATATTAAAGCCAAATTTGTTGGAACCCCGATCATTGGTGCCAAAAAGAAAGCCATTTGGGTCCCAAAATCCTTGGTAACTAACCTCCAAGGACCCAAAAAGATTTGGGTACCTAAAAGGACCTAACTTTGTTTTGTAGGTAAATTACAAGGCCGGAGGACAACATTGGGTGCTCGATAGTGGATGCACTCAACATATGACCAGTAATCACAACATGTTCTCCTCTCTAAATAGTGAAGGTGCGGAATATGACAAGATCACGTTTGGAGACAATAGCAAAGGAAAGGTAAAAGGTTTAGGTAAAATTGTCATCTCAAACGACCTCTCCATATCTAATGTATTGCTTGTTGAATCTCTAAATTTCAACCTCTTATCCGTAGCTCAACTTTGTGATCTTGGATTTATATGTGCATTTTATCCAAAGAAGTGATTATCACTAGTATTGATGATAATAGGTTGATTTTCAAAGGATTTAGACATGGCAACCTCTATTTAGTTGATTTCAATTCAAATGATGCTAATCTTGGTACATACTTGTTCACTAAATCATCTAAAGGTTGGCTATGGCATAGAAGGCTTGGACATGTTGGAATGAAACAACTAAATAGACTAGTTAAACATGATTTTGTTGTTGGATTAAAAGATGTAAAGTTTGAAAAAGATAAATTATGTAGTGCTTGCCAAGCCGGGAAACAAGTTGCAAACTCACATCCAACTAAAAGCACAATGTCAACTTCTAGTCCACTTAAATTATTGCATATGGATTTATTTGGGCCAACTACTTTTGTGAGCATTGGTGGCAATAGTTATTGTCTTGTTGTTGTAGATGATTTTTCTAGATATACTTGGATATTCTTTTTACATGATAAGTCAATTGTGTTTAACACTTTCAAAAGCTTTGCTCAAAGGGCCGAAAATGAATTTAGCTTCAAGATCAAGAAAGTGAGAAGTGACAATGGCTCCGAATTCAAGAATACGAAGGTTGAAAATTGGTGTGATGATAAAGGCATCAAACATGAGTTTTCGGCCAAGTATACACCGGAGCAAAATGGAGTAGTCGAACGAAAGAACCGGACATTGATAGACATGGCAAGATCTATGCTTTCGGAGTACAATGTTTCGGACACCTTTTGGGCCGAAGCAATCAACACTGCGTGCCATGCATCAAATCGTCTTTATTGTCATCGACTACTAAAGAAAACTCCCTACGAGTTTCTCATCGGAAGGAAGCCAAACATTTCCTACTTCGGAGTGTTTGGATGTAAGTGCTATATCTTGCGAAAAGGTACACACTTATCTAAATTTTAAAGTAAATGTGATGTAGGATTTTTATTAGGATACTCATCAAATAGCAAAGCATATCGTGTCTACAACCAAAACTCCGGTTTGGTTGAAGAGACACATGATGTTGAATTTGATGAGACTAACGGCTCTCAAGAGGAGCAAGACAACTTGGATGATGTAGGTAATGAAGGGTTGAGAGTGGCGATGAAGAACATGACCATTGGGGATATCAAGCCAAAAGAAGATAGTGATCAAGATGAAGATCCATCCACTCAAGCTATCCCCTCTTCATCAACTCCTCAACATGAAGATCAAATAGTTGAAGTGGTCAATGTGGAAGACTCCTCTCAACAACAACCGGAAGTACCTTCTACCTCTACTTCACAAATCCCAGTTGATCATCCAAGAATTCATCACTCAATTTCCAAAGATCACCCCATCGATCAAATTGTTGGTGACTTGCGTAAGGGTGTCCAAACTCGTTCTCGTCTTGCTTCATTTTGTGAAAATTACTCTTTTGTTTCCTCTTTTGAGCCCACACTTGTAGATGAAGCATTAAAAGATCCGGATTGGGTGAATGCTATGCACGAAGAATTAAACAACTTCACCCGCAACAATGTTTGGGAATTAGTAGAAGAACCAAATCCGGATGAACACAATGTCATTGGAACCAAATGGATTTTCAAGAATAAACAAGATGCAAATGGAGTGGTAGTAAGAAACAAGGCAAGATTGGTGGCTCAAGGATACACTCAAGTTGAAGGTTTGGACTTCGGTGAAACCTTTGCTCCCGTAGCTAGACTTGAGGCTATTAGAATCTTGCTTGCTTTTGCTTCATCTCATAATATTAGACTTTATCAAATAGATGTCAAAAGTGCATTTTTAAATGGAAAAATTAATGAATTAGTATTTGTTAAACAACCTCCCGGATTTAAAGATCCTACAAAGCCGAATCATGTGTATAAACTCTCCAAGGCTCTTTATGGTCTTAAACAAGCGCCTCGTGCTTGGTATGAAAGACTTAGAGACTTCTTAATTTCAAAAGGCTTTAAAATTGGGAAAGTTGATACTACTTTATTTACTAAGAAAATTGGAAATGATTTCTTTGTATGTCAAATTTATGTTGATGACATCATATTTGGATCTACTAACCAAGATTTTTGCAAGGAATTTGGTAATATGATGTCAGGGAATTTGAGATGTCTTTGATAGTTGAACTAAGTTTCTTCCTCGGACTTCAAGTTAAACAACTCAAGGAAGGAACTTTCATCAGTCAAAGCAAATATGTGAAGGACCTACTCAAGAAGTTCGGACTTGAAGAAGCAAAGCCAATCAAGACACCAATTGCCACAAACGGTCACCTTGTCTCTGACGAAGGAGGTAAACCAGTAGACTCAAAACTTTATAGATCTATGATTGGTAGTTTATTGTATCTTACTGCTTCTAGGCCCGATATTATGTTTAGTGTTTGTATGTGTGCAAGATTTCAAGCCTCTCCTAAAGAAAGTCATTTAATGGCCGTTAAGCGCATTTTGAGGTATCTAAAATATTCATCTAGCATAGGGTTGTGGTATCCTAAAGGTGATAAATTCGAATTAATTGGATATTCTGATTCCGATTATGCGGGATGTAAAGTGGATAGAAAAAGCACCTCTAGCAGTTGTCAACTGTTAGGAAGATCTTTAGTATCTTGGTCCTCCAAGAAACAAAACTCTGTAGCTTTATCGACCGCCGAAGCGGAATATGTTTCCGCGGGTAGTTGTTATGCACAATTGCTTTGGATGAGTCAAGCATTGTTGGATTATGGAATAAAATTTGAAAAAGTGCCTCTTTTGTGTGATAATGAGAGTGCAGTGAAAATAGCCACAAATCCAGTTCAACACTCTCGGACCAAGCATATAGATATCCGACACCACTTCCTTAGAGATCATGTTAGCAAAGGTGATGTGGTAGTGGATAATGTTAGAACCGAAGATCAATTAGTGGATATATTCACTAAGCCCTTAGATGAAAGTCGTTTTTGCAAACTCCGAAATGAGCTTAACGTCATTGATATATCAAATGTCGCTTGAAATGTTGAACTCATATTGCTTGTGCTTAAAGTCTCACTTGATTGCTTGAACTTCCTCTCTTAGTACTTTTTAGACTCCTTTATCGACAATTGAGTAAAGTGAACCAAAAATATGTTGAGTTATAAGATAAATACTTCCCCTTTGGTGATATTGTCTATATCTCTCTTATAATTATCTTATATATATATATATATATATATATATATATATATATATATCACCCTATCCAAATCTCTTATGAGCATCAAATCAATCAAAAATCCTCCAAGATTTTTAGTCCTTCCAGCGGTCGGACCGATCCAATTGCGGTCTGACCGAATGAATCTCCAGAGAGCATCTTAAAATCCCTGCTTCCAGCGGTCTGACCGGAATCTTGCCCACGGTCTGACCGAACTTTCATGACCAGAGACTTTTTTATCCCGAATCTCTGTCCTTTTCACCCTCTTCCCACTTGTCTCTTTCACAAGCGCCTCTTTTTTTTTTGGATTCTTCCTCTCCGGTCAAACTCTCGCAAAGCTCGGACAAACCGTGGTTCAAGATCACCTCCAAACCATGTCGTCTAGGTATTTTACTCAGATTCTTCTTCTTTATCAATTTCGTTTTCTGTTCATCTTGAGGTTTAGGGCAAATGTGATGAATCTAGTCGAAATCTGGTCATTTCTTGAAATTGATTCATCCCATTGATGCTATAAGTATTTTTCACACGTATTTGTGTCCAAATTGTGCCCTAAATTCTAGTAAATCTCAGGATTCATGTCAAACCCTAACTCTACGGTTGCGCCGGTCTGACCGCCCCTGTTTCGGTCTGACCGACTGCAACAGCAGAGCCAGGATTTGCAGTTCTGTTGTCTTCTCTATTCCTGTCATGCTTTCCTGTTTCCTAGTATCTTACCTCTACATTTCTTCCAAATCTTATAGTGGTCGAGGTATTCAAGGCACTGCCTCCATCCGGACCAATAAGAAGAAATTGGCTAAGCGGCCAAAAAGGGCTCTACCCTCGAGTAGCAGAGATAGTCACGACGATGATTGGGTGCCCTCGCCCGGAGACTCAGAAACAGAACAGTCGTCTCATCGTGGCGGATCTTCTCAGGTGGCCATGGACATCGAGAGCGAGGACGATGAAATAAATGTCCACGCTTATCTAGGCCCGAAAAAGAACTGGACGTTAAGTGACTATACAAAGGCTAGGACGACCTATGCCTACAATCATGAGAATGACGCCTCTACTCCTCACTTCCACATGATGACACAGCAGGATGCCTTCTACGGACATTTGATCCACAAGAATATCTTCGAACACAAGTGGATCGAATGGGCGTATGTGGTAAATCAGCCTGTCATGGCTCATTTGGTGCAGATCTTCAAGGATATTGGGCTCTATGACTTTGTGGAGCACAAATGCCCATGGAACGCCACTGCCATCAGACAGTTTTATGCTACGATCGAGATCAGATGGGCGGACCAGAAGATCATGTGGATGACAGGCTCTAGGAGGTATGAGGCCACCTTTGAGGAGTTTGCTGCGGCAAACAAGATAAACTATGAGGAAATGAAGGAGGGGATCAATATGGAGGATGAGGACTACCTCCATGAGGATGACTGGCTCCAGTTTTATGAGCAGCCGGGAGGTGGACAGCGGATTGTACCTGGCACCGTTACAGGTCTCAAAGTCCTCCCTGCTGTGGTCAACAAAATCATCCGAGCCACAATCCATCCAAAGAGTGGAAATCGAGAAGCGGTCCGGGATTACTATTGGAACTTCATCGACCACATCCTCAAGAGTCATCGAATCAACATTGTCTCTTTTATCTTGAAGACAATTGAGGATGTCTCGGTAACCACTCTGCCGAACCTATACTATGCTCCTTTTATCATGTCTTTGCTGCTCCAGAAGACGAAGTTCCCTTGCGGATCATGTGATATCAGACATCTCGGCTATAAGCCGTTTAGTGTCAACCCGCGCGTCTTGGCTCGAGGCCATGGAGCACAGCATCAGCAGCAGCAGCAGCCGGCTCAGCCTATGCCTCCTCCTCCTCCTCCGCCTCAGGCACAGCAGGCAGCTCAGTCTAGCCAAGCCCCCGCCTGGTTTACACAGTTTCGGCAGCAGTTCCATCAGCCGATGATGGATCAGTTCGCTACTCTTCTCCAGGGGCTTGAGCTCGCTCGCTCGGACTTGGCGGCATTGAATGATCAGTTCCAAACCTTCTCGTCACACCAGGATCAGTTCGAGCAGCACTTTGACGCCTTCTCCACTCACTTCTTCACCCGTTTCCCTCAGACTCCTCCTCACCATCCTCCAGATGATGATGCTCCCGCCGATTCTTAGCTTTTATGGCAATTGATGCCAAAGGGGGAGAGAGAAGAGTGTAGAGGAGAGAAGAGAGTAGGGAGAGAACTTTAAATGAAAGAACTTTTGGTGTAAAGTTTTAATTTAACTTGTTTAGTTGAATGTCTCATTTAAGATCTATGTAGAAGTTTTAATTTAACTTGTTTAGTTGAATGTCTCATTTAAGATCTATGTGGATGACATTTATGTTGGATGACTCTTTTGTGAGATTGTTACTTCATGATATATGAGATGTGCTTATGTTGTTTTCATATGACCTTGTGATGATGATATCATGTGTACAATTGAATGTCTTATTTGTGATGTTATTTTCATATGACCTTGTGATGATGATATCATGTGTAGAATTGAATGTCTTATTTGTGATACTTCATGATTATATAGTGAATGAATTGAGAAAGCACCTTACACACATGCTTGAACTCCACCAAAATGCCAAACTTCTCTTATTCATACATTTAGGGGGAGTGTGTCTTTTTCTTCGATGCTTATTGTAAAATTCCTTTTATGCTTAAAACTCATTCATCTACTCTTTATGTTGTCATCAATTACCAAAAAGGGGGAGATTGTAGCTTCTAGGCCCCTAAAGAGTGTTTTAGTAATTAATGACAATTGCAAATGCTATACTAACGATACTTGCTAAGTTGTGACAAGAAGAAACTCAAAAGACAGGTTAATGAAAGGCAAAGAAAGAGCCTCATGATGAAGAAAGGACATTGATCAAAGAGGCAAAGGTACGAAATAGGGTCTTTTCCATTTAACTGGTCTAAGGTGATTAGAAAAGAATTTTGACCGGATTTTTTGGATAGTCGCCGTACTATTAAGAGGAGCATGTGGTGTATCACAAAATACTTCATCTATGTGCCACAAATCATAAAATCAACTTGCATTGCATACTAGAAGGTCATATTCTTTGAGAATGCTTGTTTCAACTCATTTCTGCCAAATTCAACCTCAGTCGGTCTGACCGATTATGAGCCGGTCTGACCGAATGTTTACTCGGACTGACCGATGTTATGTCTAAGTGTAGTTTATTCCTTAAAAAGGTCGGTCTGTCCGTAGTTAAGACCTAGGTCAGTCTCCTGGAACTTCTTGACCTATCTTTCTGATTTATTGTGTTATGACGGTCTGACCGTGATTTTGAACTACGGTCTGACCGTCTGGCTAGTCTGTCCATAATTTTTGGCCTGACCGTATAACGTGTCCAGAAACTATGTCGTCTCTGGACAGTTTCACGGTCTGACCGCTATTGTCTCCGGTCTGACCGTGAGTGTGCCTGACAAGGGCAGGTGAGCATTTATTGCTCCTGTTTAATGCCGTTGCAATTGCGGCGGTCTGACCGGGCTTATACCTGTGGTCTGACCGCCAAATGATCTTTTTCTCCCAACGGCCTGTAATGGCTATATTTTTTGTGGGAGGTATATATACTCCCATGCACGGCCCTGTTCATAACTTTTGGCATATTTGTGAACATTGTCATCATCCTTGAGAGTTTAAGCAAGTTTCATACACTCTAGGGTTTTAATTCTCGAATTTGTGAGAGTGTGCATTTGAGATCTTCTAGTGCATTGCATTTAGATTTCTAAATCAATCTTGTGGCACTAGAAGAAGGTTAAGTGATCATCACCGGCTTGTTACTCTTGGAGGTTGCCGGCTCCTAGACGGCTCAAGAGAAGGTTTTGGAGAGCTCTTCAAGGAAGATTGTGAAGAAGCCTCAAAACGTCTTGTGAAAGGGTTGAGCACGCCTTGCCGGAGCGGTAAAGTGCATCATTAGTGAAATCGAGGTTTAACTCATCACACTAATCCGGCTCAAGATCTAGGTCACTTCTCGAGAGAAGGTTGACTAGATAGAGGAGCGGTTAGAGATTTGAGTTTGCCTCAACGTGGATTAGGGGTGATCGGCAAATCACCGAGACCACGGGATATATCCTTGTGTTAAAATTGTTCATTGTTCTTCTTGTGTTAGTTATTTGCTCTCATTTACTATTAATTGTTTGATTAATTGTTAATTTGCTAAAATCGCCTATTCACCCCCTCTAGTCGATATCCTAGATCCCTTTCAGGGAGCTCTGGTGCTAGCTTCAACCTCTGCTTCCTTCTTCGATCCATCACCACCGGTGAGTTCATCTCTTCACCCTAATACTTCTCAAGCTTGGAATTTAGTTTAAATGTCTTCAGTCGCCGGCGATTTCAGTTTTACTCTAGTAGCTCCGACAAGTAATTAATCCTCAACCAGATCGATTCAACCTTCGAGCTAGTAATCAAATATGCTCACTAGACCTTGCTTAACATCCCTAAGCAACCAAAATTGACAGATTTGCTGAAATATGAAAAACCCCAATTTGCAGCTTTGCATGTTCACTGTGCTTGCTGATTAAGCTTCTCTGTTGGGTAATCTGTTAATCCAACTTCACCAGTGCATTTCTAGTACCCTGAGGACCATATGCAAGCAAGGAATTAAGCTCAATCACATTAAATCAGAAATGCCCAAATCAGATTTGAGTTCATCTTTTCTCCAGCCAGTATCTTCCAAATCCAGCACATCCAGCTCCAGAAACTTTGCCATCTAGATGTTTTCACCCTCCTGAACATTTTTGTCTACTATCACGACTTCTAGTTCAGCCTAGAACAGAAGTTATAGCTATGCCCTAGTTGCTGTACTGTTCATATTGCAGGTGCTCCAGGCCAGTCAATTTCATCGCCGGTTTTCATCCCTTTCCGGCCATCTCTTGCCCTAGATCCTATTGAGATATTTGTTCCTGATACAAATGGCTAACTACCAGACAAAGTGGTGCATCATTTGAAGCCCTAGATCAAAAGTTATGGCAAACCCTAGTACCTGACTGTGTCAACTCTATGCCAAACTATGCCAGCCAGTGGCATTAGCCCTGTTCACCCACCTCTGGTCATGAAAAACAAAAACTACCTTGTCAAACAGTTGCCTCACTACTTTGTGCACCATATTCTTGAATCAAAACCCATTTTGGCCACTAGGAACTATTCAAACCATGTCAATGCCATTCTTGGGCATTGTCAGCCCTTGTCAGCCTATGTCAGCCAGTGGCATTGAGCCTTTTCACCTACTTCCAGCCATGAATTCTGAACATAACTTTGTCCCTTAGACTCCTGGTGTTGTGATCTACATTTTATTCTACTGTCACAACTTGAGTTGAGCCCTCTATCACCCATTGACCCTATGTCGATGCCTTGAACCAAATGTCGACCTAAAGACGTTCGCTGTTTTTGAGCGAACCAGTCACAACCTTGATATTATTCTGATATTTTGAGACATTTGGAACCTTGTAAACCTTTGAAAACTAATCTTAACCATGGTTTCTATAGTTTAACCCTAATCGCTTCCCAAAACCCCAAATCTTGTATCACCGAGACGCTTTCACCTTGCATTATCGCATATAGTGGATTAGTAAGAGTAGGATTGATTGTAATGCCTGTTTGCCTGTTTGATCCTTGTTCAGAGCAAGAGTCCGAGTTCGAAGACTTCGTCGCAAACCTGACATCAACTGCTGTTTCTTACGACGCGGAGGGCAAGTCATATTCATGAACATCTTGAACCTATATTTTATGAATTGCTAAGAATATACCTTGATTATAAAATAGTATTGCATGTGTTGAGAAAAGAGATGAAATGGCAGCATCAGGCTGATTGCCTGTGGAAAAATGAATTTATTGGTAGAGAGCCATAACTAGTATATGTATATATTTTATATTCATGAAATAAAACTCCTAGCCGTGACCAGTATTTTGGTATGGAATGGTGAAAGCACTAGAGGTGCTTGGTCGCACAGGATGTGCCAGCACTGGAAGTGCATGGATTGTGGTATGATCTGGTCACTGGCATATAAGGACCTAGAACCTTGTGTTGTGCGTCTAGTGGCATGATTAATGTGCCGACCGCAAGCCTGGTATGGGACAGGCCTGAACAAGTAGTATGTGGATCACATATGGAACCCCTATATGACAAACTCACGATTTACACGGGGTGCGCTCCAACACATATCACAGGATGTGATAATGCACGCTGACCCTGAGGGGAAGATGCCAATTTAGTGGGGGTTGTGTAACCCTGCCACAACTGTGGTTTGCGTGAAGAAACCACGGGGTCTGGGGTGAACTGTGTGTGAAACATGACAAAATTTCTTGTTATCTCCACCTTGCCACTCACAGTATGAAGTGAGTCAGGGATCCAATCCTTGTGATAGGAAGGGCATGAAAGTGGATATATCTTGCGGGTAAATTGGTACCCCTCTGCAGAGTTAAAAATGTATTCGAATACTTCGTGCTCCCGAGTTTGAGGAGTATGCCGCGGTGGATTAAATCCACGGGGTGTGACACAAGTATTGTTTTATAAATTAAAATTTGTTAAGTCAAGATTATCCAAATGACATGTGTTGTCATGATAAGGGGTGCTGCCGTGGGCTGTCATGTGTTGACGTGTCGCGGTAGTACCATAATCTAGTGATCATATAATAGCTAAGAGGCACGTGGATTGTGCCCTAAGTACATGAAATGCTGCCATGAGCATGAGATTTGAAAAGCTTGGAAGAAAGTATTTTTGGAAAAACCCTCTCACCTCTTTTCCCTCAATAGCATAGGATCATGTCATCTCTACTATACGTATCTCTACTCTTACCTATGACTTGCTGAGTACGTAAGTACTCACCCTTGCAACCTTTCAACAATAGATGGAGTGCTTCATGACCAAGAAGAAGGCTTGGAAGATTTCGTGGATCCAGAAGGAGGAGAGCCAAATCTGCCAGAGCCCTGATGTGTGTTGTTCTGCTGTCAACTTCTTACGACTGTGGGGGTTTCGCCTAGCTTCCACCGAGTAGTTGTCTTTTTGTTTTATTTAGACCATTTGTGCCGTGAAGGCATTGTATTACTCTTTTATTGTATCAGGCCAGCAGGCCATACTGTTTATGAATGATAATTTGAAAGTTACTCTGCTGCAATGAACTCCTGTGCTTGACTTATCCTGGGAAGTCAGTGGTATGTATGTATGAGGCCAGCTACAGCGAGCTAGGTCTCCACGGGAGTAGTCGTGGTACCCTGTTCGGGGCGCGACATAAACTCGGGTGCGCAATAGTTGATGACAACACCACGCGAAGAAGGTGTGAAATTACCGAGGTAATCCTTCAACTTTCCCACGCTCTTACGGGCGGTGATCCTCATTCTTGGGCGGCTTCTCTTGAGAGCAGACTCTGAAACCTCGTGATTTCAAGCATCGGGATCTCGCTCTCCACTTGGTCCAACTAACTCCGGAATTCACTTTTCCTTCTCCTGGAGATTGGCACGAGTCTTTGCAAGCATCCCTCAAGATAATGACGGTCATCATGAGCACGCTCATGCTCACGAAGCAAGCGGGTGTAGCCAGTCTCCAAGGCGTGAACAATATCTCAAGTCTTCATCAAGATGGCGTCTTCCTGGTCGTTGGATGGAAGAACGACTCAGCGCTCTGACCTAGGAACCTGGTATGGCATGAAGCAAAAGGGGGAATCCATAAGGTAATCACTATACCTTTGCCGGATGGTACCCACGGCACGACGGGCAGCATCTAAAATAGCATCTTCCTCTTTTGCTCTACGGGCTTCATGTCTCACAGAACCCTTCCCATGCTCGGGGATGTCATAGACTAGCACTGAAGCACAGTAGCCATATGGTCGTCCATCAACCTCATCCTGTCGAATGCAGTAAACTGGCCTCTGGCTATCTGGTGCACCTAGGAACTGAAGCATCATCCAAAGGAGTAGTTCCCACGAACCAAGCTCATCGCCGTGAATGAACCTCTTGCCGAAAGCCATCCAGGGAGACAGAACGCAACAGCACCTAAAAGTTAAAACAAGATTTAAAACTTTTTCAAATAATCAAAAAGAATAACTTACATAATATACTTTTCTTAGACAAATTAGATTTTTTCAACTAAACTTAGTCAAATTAACTAGCTATTTTTCTGATTCTAGGGACGCCAAGATCTATCTAAGGGTCACAACCTACAGTCGAGCCTTTGCTCTGATACCATGTCTGTGGGGACCCTCATTTGAGGAATCCGGTGGCAACCGCCTAGGTTAGGTTGCACTCAGAATGATACATCATAAGCTCACAATAACAAAATTTATTATACTGCAATGCAATTAATTAAAACGAGTACAAGGTCACGAGGACCAATACTATAGTACCATAGCGTCAAGAAGGACGCAATTTAGAGTTGATACAGAATTAAGAAGTTTCATCGACATAAAGGTCGGCACAAAATAATAGAACACACAGAGAAACAAGCAAAACAACTACGATAGTCTTCATCTTCACTGGTAGCGGCACTGCATGGGCTTTCACCACATCGGGCTCCACTAGGCGAATGACTCACTAGTAAACTGGATCGTCGGGGATGGTTCCTTCTTCTTCACTGGGTTCGAAGTCGTAGGAGTCGGGATCAACGAGTCCTTCCTCTATTATTTTTGTGCAAAAGCAAGGGTGAGCAAGTTGTCCTCACGGTGCTCAGCAAGTCTCAATTTATGAATGCATGTATATAGATGATGGGGAATTTCAAGAAATAAGCTCTTTGGTTTATAAGTAAGAGTAGAATAGATTTTCACTCTAAAGTTTTGAAGAAAGGTTTTAATTTCAAAAGCGAGACTTTAAAAACCCTAAACTAGGTTTTAGAAAATTCTATGTGTGGCGGTCTTCCATGAGTCACCACTTTTAACCTATATTATGAAAATCTTTCAAATTTTACTTGTGCTGCATCGACGTGGATAGGATCCACCGCGCGCAGACTCCAAATCCTAGGAGCTCAGAGTATCCGATACTTTTTGTAACTTTGCAAAGGTGTACCACTTTAATCCACTTGATCACTCAGCTTCCAAGTCGGTACCTCTCCATGCGAATTTTACGCATGTGATAAGGCTGAGATCATACAACAGTTCGCAATCCTAGCATTAACAATTCCTTGCCCGTTAAATAGATGACTCGGTCCATATTACCGTTGTGGAGCGCACCCCACAGCCAAATCTACCTAGCCTTGGTCTATGGTCCCACGAGACACATAGCCTGTGGATCTAGTCGCGCACGACTCGGAATCTAGGCCTAGGGGGCCATTCTTCCAAACTCCTGATTTTACTCAGTCACTCTCACAACTCACAGCCTTCTGTGGCCCACTAGTTTCCCTCAAGAAACCGGACCGACAACCATTGCAGGGAAAAGCTAATACCGAGAGAACTACTTTGCTGCGCCCATCCCATACCGAGCAAGTGGTTAGTGTAGGATCGAGGATGCCGACTAGAGGGGGGTGAATAGGAGGCTTTTAAAAACTTCAATTTAAAACAACTTTCAGAGAGAAAGAACAAAAGAATATATATATATATATTGCAAAATAAAAGAGGGTAGAAGACAAACACAAGACTTTTCCTGAGGTCTCGGAGACTCGCCCTATCTCCCCTAATCCTCGTTGAAGCACTCAAATGAATGAGTCTTGCTTCAATATCCACGAAGGATATTTCTCACTAGTGGTTGCTCCTTTTCCACTCCGGAAAGTCGAGCACCGATGCCTTTTACAATAACGCCGAGCCTCTCCTACAATCTTCGAAGGGAGAGGTCAACGGCCACGCTACCAAACTGTCTAGGTGAGGGCGTTCACCAAGAGTAATGAGCTGTAAGGTCTTGTCTAGACCTCCAACACACACTGAGAAACTCTAGATATGCAAAGATGATGCGAACTGAAAAACTCGGCGGATTTCAAAAGCTCACGACTTGATCAAAAGATCATGATTTTAACTCCAAAACAAATACTCAAGTATATGTATGAGAAGAGGGCTGCTTGGTATCTAAAACAACTGCTCAATGCCTCTATTTATAGCCCAAAACATCAAAAGAGCCGTTGTGCACGAGCTATAAAATCAACAGTGCAAATTGACAGTCGGTGTGTCAAACTGACAGTCAGTTTGGGTCACGATCAGAAAGAAGTAAAATCTGGAGTAAACTTAGCTAGCCGTTTGAGGTCGTATATGAAAATAAAATAACACAAACTGACAGTTAGTGTGTCAAACTGACAGTCAGTTTCTACCTCAACGGCTGACAAAAATCACGGATGAAACTTTCCTGGTCATATAAGGAAACTGATATCTCATACTGAGAGTCAGTATCACAAGCTGATAGTCAGTATCGACCACGAAAACGACCAGATAAAACAGAAACTGACAGTCAGCATGGCATACTAACAGCCAGTTTAGTTCAAAAAATTTTGGCTCAAAAAGCACCTTCTCTGGACAACTGTCAGTTAATAAAACTGACAATTCAAATTGACAGTCAGCATAGCAAACTCACAGTTAGTATGGATAAAAATAGCTATAATTTTTAATTTAGAGATCTGATTTATGAGTTTAATAGCTTGTTTGAAAGATAATTAAAAGGGCTATCTTTTTGTCAATAGAAGCAAAAGCCAGATATTCCTATATCTTTCTAGAAAATACAAAAACTCTTCTGCTGTCAAAAACTTATCTGAAAACCAAATCTTTTCAAAACAAATCCAACCGAAAAGAATGCAATGCAGTAATCTAAGAGTTTATCGGTTTATGTTGGAAATATAGAGAAGACTTGCAGCCCCTCTTTATAGTATGGTTAAAACTAAGAAATAATTTCCTAAATCGATCAACCTCCAAACACCGAGATCGATAAAAATAAATACTCATTTTACCTTAAGTCTTTTGTAGCTTCATTCTTGGCGACCTTGCGCTTGCGACCATAGCTCGCGACCTTGGACTTGCAACCTTGGACGACACTGCGACCTTGTGCTTTCGACCTTGGCTCGCGACCTTGTGCTTGCGACTTGCAGATCCTCCAGATAGCTTAGGTCTCTGTGGCTTTATACTTGCCGACCTTGTGCTTGCGACTTTGGCAATACTGCGACCTTAGGTGAAATAGCTCTTAGGTCTCTGCATACGTATAACTCAAAGACATGATTAGATCAAAAACACGTAATGTCATCAATAATCAAAATCCACAATAATAGGGGCCTAGATGCAACAATCTCCCCCTTTTTGATGATTGATGACAACAAGTGTTTAAATGAATAAAATCAAATGACTCCTCCTAAGTACATGCATAATTAACAGATATTCAGGAACTCCCCCTAAATGCATGCATATATAATACCTATATGAGTCATTTGAGATTTGAGAGTGAATCTATAACGATGAATCTATAATGATAGATCATGAGATATCTCAAGAATCTTTCTTCCCAATCTCTCCCCCAAGCATAACAATGTCTTTAATAAAGCAAGAAACACAAGAATCTCTCCCCCTTCGTCATCAAGCACAAAAAACTGGGAGGACAGGAAAACAAGACATTTATCTTAGATCAACTAGCATTTGATATATCAATAATATTCAATTCATTTCTTAGAAAGCAAAATCTAGTTTCATCTAGGGATTTGGTGAAAATATCTGCTAGTTGCAATTCAGTTCTGATATAACTCACATTTATATCCCCTTTTACCACATGATCTCTTATAAAATGGTGCCATATTTCAATATGCTTAGTTCTAGAATATTGAACAGGATTATTAGCAATTTTAATGGCACTTTCATTATCACACAAGTGGCACTTTATCAAATTTAATTCCATAATCCAGAAACGTCTGCTTCATCCACAAGATTTGAGCACAACAACTTCCTACAGACACATATTCTGCTTCAGTGGTGGAGAGAGTTACCAAATTTTGCTTTTTAGATGACCACGACACTAATGATCTCCCCAACAATTGACAACTTCCAGATGTACTTTTTCTATCAATCTTACAACCAGCATAATCTGAATCCGAATAACCAATTACTTCAAAGTTTGTATTTTTTGGGTACCAAAGGCCTAAATTCAGGTAGTATTTCAAATATATAAGGATTCTTTTGATAGCAATTAAATGACATTCCTTAGGGGCTGATTGAAATCTAGCACATAAGCAAACACTAAACATGATATCAAGCCTAGATGCAGTGAGATATAGCAAACTACCAATCATAGACCTATAAAGTTTAGAATCGACCGCTTTTCTGTTGTTGTCCATGTCGAGATGTCCATTTGAGGCCATGGGGGTTTTGACTGCTTTAGCATCTTCCATCCCAAAGCGCTTGAGCAAGTCCTTCACATATTTTTTTTGACTCACGAACGTACCGTTCTTGAGTTGCTTGATTTGTAGTCCAAGGAAGAAGCTTAGCTCGCCGATCATTGACATCTCAAATTCCCTAGACATCATTTCTCCAAACTCATGACAGAAATGTTCATTAGTAGATTCAAATATAATATCATCAACATATATTTGACATATGAACAGATCTTTTTCAATCATTTTTGTAAAGAGAGTTGTGTCAACCTTCCCAATTTTAAAACCTTTTGATAAAAGAAAATCTCTAAGTCGTTCATACCAAGCTCGAAGAGCTTGCTTGAGACCATAGAGAGCTTTAGACAGTTTAAACACATGGTTTGGAAATTTAGAATCTTCAAAACCGGGAGGTTGTTCAACAAAAACTAGTTCAGATATCTCACCATTTAAAAAGGCACTTTTTACATCCATTTGAAATAACTTAATATCAAAATTTGATGCATAAGCAAGAAGTATACGAATAGCTTCAAGTCTTGCCACAGGTGCAAAGGTTTTACCAAAGTCTAGACCAAAGTTCTGAAAACCCATTTTGTTCCAATTACATTATGATTCTTGGGTCTCTCTACTAGAGTCTAAACTTTATTTCTAGAGAAATTATTAAGTTCATCAAGCATAGCATTAACTCAATCAGGATCACTAAGAGCTTCATCTACATGTTTAGGTTCTAAAGATGATACAAAAGAGTGATGTTCACAAAATGAAGCAATACGAGAGCGAGTTTGAACACCCTTACTGACATCACCCAATATTTGATCTAGAGGGTGATCCTTGGTGATAGTTTGATGTTGTCTTGGTGCTTCTTTTTGTGTTGCTCTGGTGGATGAGTATGAGATGATGATGTAGGTTGATCATCATTCTCAATGTTCTCATCATATTCTTGATCATCTTCCCTTGGTTTGATGTCTCCTATGGTAATGTTCTTCACAGCTTCTTGAAGATCTTCACCTGAAACTTCACAAGAGACTTGCTCATTTTGAGAGCCATTAGTTTTATCGAAGTCTAAAATCTGGGATCTAGGATATGATTTTGAGTCCTCATACAAGGAGATTTTGTTCATAATAGCGAATGGGAGATATCCCCTGAATCAGATCAAGATTTGGAGCTAAATTGTGGCTTTTAGCCTTTTCAGGCTTTTGGAAAATCTGAAAAGGATCAATCTGTAATACTTTTGGACTGATTTGTAAAAATGGTCTGAATGATGGAGTTCTACTGCCAACTTTTTGAATTAAGGTATTGGCATACCCTGGATCATAATCCTGAGATAAATTGATCTAGATCAGGTCAAGATTTGGGGGATTATTCTAAGATTAATCTGAGACGTGGTCAAGACATCCGAGGGATTCAATAGAGATGCACTGACTGACATACCAAAAGAGTAGCAAAAATCTGGGGCGTTACATTTGTGGACCCAAAGAAAATGGTGGACTTGGGATCATCAACCTTAAAACTCAGAATTTGGCTCTTCTGTTGAAATTCTTGTTTAAATTCTTTAATAAGGACTTGTCTCCCTGGGTTCAATTGATTTGGTCTCATTATTATCTTCATAATCTTCCTATGGAATCTCAATTGGTTGGTTCTTTTTGGTCGAAAGACATTCTTCATCTTCTAACCATTTTCAAAGGCATTTCTAAGTGTAAGATTGGGTTGGGGGATACTTGTGATCTGTGGAATGATCCTTGCCATTCAGAGATTTTATCTCAAAAATGGGCTGAGTTGTTCACCTTTTCCTCGAGAGTATTAACTACTTAACAATTTTGGAATCTAGACTTTTTGGAAACTATCTTTCATTTGCCTTTATCTAAGTTGGCCCATAGTCAATATCAGAATCTTCTGTTTCTTCATCAAGATATTAAGGTGTTGGATCTTGAGCCCTGATTAGGGTTTCAGTGATTAATGACATCCGTAATATATGCGACTAACCTATGTATTTGAGACTCAGGTTAAAAAGAGGTGGAAGCATCACAAAAGTGCAAATCAAGATTATCGAGACCTCATGAAGCAAGAATGACAAAAAACTCCGACAAAAGTACAAGTATCTAAACCTAGCGTTTTTATTTTTGAAATTTTCTAGTTTAGATGGTCGTACTATTAAGAGGGGTTTTAGCACAAGTCATTTGATCAATCTTGAAGTCTTTGGAAACATATTTGCATATGCATCTAGTTTATAATTGAGATTGAGTAAAAATCTGAAATCCTGTTTTCGTTTTGAACTGGCCGGACATTGTCTGAAATGGCCGAACAATGTCCGGCCAATACAAACTTCCTCTGAAAATTGCAAAACGAAACCAGAGACAAATAGACTTGTCCAGAGCAACTGTCCGATATAGGCCGGACATTGTCCGATATAGGCCAGACGTTGTCCGAAATGGCCGGACAATGTTCGGCCAGTACATTTCCTGTGGCAAGTTTAGTTGCAAACATCAGAGACAAATGAATCCGTCCGGGGGCTTTTGTCCAGGACGTACCGGACATTGTCCGATATAGGCCAGACAATGTCCGGCCTATATATATTTTCTGTCAGATGTTAAAGTGAGTGTCAACAGAGACATATCCATTTGTTCGGACTTTTTGTCCGGACAAATCCCTCTCGTCCGGCCTGTATATGTTTTGAGAGCTGTTAAACGTGAGTGTTAACAGAGACATATCCATTTGTCCGGACAAATCCCTTTCGTCCGGCCTTCACAAAATGTTTTAGAACGGCTACTGACAATCGAAAAACATGTGAGTAACGGTCATTTTTTTGTACTGACCGGACATTGTGCGATATGGCCGGACAATGTCCAGCCAATACAACTTTCGCCCAGTTTTCTTGAAAACGACCGTTTTTATGAAACTATATATACCTCTTCTGTTTGAGGAGCTGGATACACACGATTTTCATCTCCAAAACTCAGTGCAATAGCTTGCAAACCCTCTCATACACATCTTCTTGCATTTGAAGCAAATCTTTGAGCTAAAGTGTTGAGAGCTAGTTGAAAGAGTTTGAAATTGAGCCATTTGCATTTGCATACTTGTTCTTCAAGCTTTGAGGTTGATCAAGCAAAGTGCTAGGCTTATTACTCTTGGTGATTGCCGTCACCTAGATGACCCGGGAGGTCCGGCGATCTCTCCATCGATGGTGTGTGTCGAAGAGGCCCGGCGGTTGGGTGTAAAGGCTCGGAGCTCGCCTATCCGGAGAGGAGAAGGGCTACCCCTAGTGGAATCGAAGCAAAAGCTCTAGTGAAGAGTGCTTCAACGAGGATTAGTGGAAATCGGCAAATTTCCGAGACCTCGGGAAAAATTCGATCTCTTTCGGTTATTTCTATTACTTGCTTTATACTTCTAGAAATTGAATTATTGTTCTTGTCTCTTTAGTAATTGCAAAACTTACCTTGTGCCATCATTTACATCATTTGTGTATTGATATTGCAATTTAGGTTGTAAACTACTCAATTAAAATTAAAATTAGAAAAACCGCCTATTCACCCCCCCTCTAGTCGGCATCCTACGATCAACACGTGGTATCAGAGCACTAGGTCTCTCCTTTTAGACTTAACCGTCTAGTGAGAGGATGTCGTCGATCAAAGAAAACTATAATGGAAAGGTCCCTTTCTTCAAGGGTGATAATTATTGCTATTGGAAAATTAGGATGGCGGTTTACCTTGAGTCCATTAGTCTTGATGTTTGGAAGGTCACTAAGACGGATTTAGAGCTCCCATTGATTTTGAGAATCTTACACCTCTAGAAGCGAAAAATCTCCAAGCAAATGCTCAAGCAAAAAATACTATATTTAATGGACTAGATTTAAGTGAGTTCAACCGCATTAGTAATCTTGACACATCATATGAAATGTGGAAAACCTTAGAAGTAATTCATGAAGGTTCCTCTAAGGTCAAAGAAGCTAAGCTAATTAAATTAACTAGAGAATACAACTCTTTCTTCATGCTTGAAACTGAAAATGTGAGTGACATGTTCACTCGACTTAACCTTTTAATCAATGATCTTAAAGGTTTAGGTACAAAATTTGAAGACATTGACATCATACGTAAAATGCTTATGATTTTACCAACGAGCTTTGACACAATTGTGACAGTGCTTATCAATGGTGATCTCACATCTACAACTCCAACCGAGCTCTTGGGTACTCTCATTACCCATGAAATGCAAAAAGTGGAGAAGAAAGGAATTGCGGAAGCCTCCGGATCAAAGAAGAAAAATTTGGCTTTTAAAGCAAATGTCGAGGAGGCCAAGGAGGATAGCTCAGATGAAGGCTTCAATGGTGATCTAGCTCTCCTTGTGAGAAAGACCCAAAAGCTTTTAAATAAAATCAACAAGAAAGGGTTTGATTTTGACAAAAGGCGAGGACCGCACAAGAAAACCGGATTTTAGAACATTACATGCTTTGAGTGTCATGAGAAGGGACATTTTGCCTCAAGATGTCCAAACAAGAAGAGTGATCATCAAAGATCACAAGAGAGGAAAGATGACGGTGAAAAAAGTAAAAAGAAGCTTTTTAAGAAGTTCTACAACAGTAGAGGAAAGGGCCAAGCTTATATTGGTGAATGGTACTCCGGATCGGAGGAATCCGACTCGGATGATGAAGTTCCATCAACTCCGAAGAAGATGGCGGGAATTGCTATTGGAAAGGCCTTTTCTCTCGAAAATGAGTCATCATTTTGTCTTATGGCAAGTGATGATGCAAAGGTATCGGATCCCGAACCTTCTTATGAGGAACTTGTTAATATGGTTATGGAATTAAATGAGGCACTAGGTAGGTTAACTAAGGAAAATAAAATGCTTAAAAAGGAATATTCAACACTTAGTGATTTATATGCTGAACTAAATGACTCGCATGGGGCACTTCTAGTTAAGGAAATTATTGATTCCAAACAAACTAGTGATATAGGAATTACTTGTGATATTCTAGATGAATCACCTCATATTATTTCTCATTCAAAATCAGCCACTTGTAATGATTTAGAAATTAATCATGAGAATGCTTGTGATGAAATTGTTGGTAATGACTCAAATTTAATTTTAGAAAATTTAGAACTCAAAGCACAAGTGGAAAAGTTAAATCTAGGATTAGCAAAATGTTTTAAAGGAAAAGAAATCTTAGACAAACTTCTTAGTGAGCAACGATGTTCATTTAGGAAAGAAGGTTTAGGATATGAACCAAACAAAAGAAAGAAGTTGTGTACTAAAGTGACTTTTGTTAAGGCTACTAATATGTTTTGTCACAAATGCCATGATGTAGATCATTTATCAAATAATTGTCCCTCAACTTCTAGAGCTAAAGAAAATGAGTCTCACTCCCATTACATGCTTAAGAAAAATAAGTATGGAAAAGTGATTGCTAAATTTATTGGTATACCTTACCTAAATAAACATAAAAAGAGGATTTGGGTTTCAAAAACCCTTGTTGCTAACTTCCAAGGACCCAAACAAGTTTGGGTACCTAAAAGCGTCTAACCTTTCTTTTAGGTGAACTACAAAACCGGTGGGAGGCATTGGGTGCTTGATAGCGGGTGCACTCAACACATGACCGGTGATGGAAATCGTTTATCCTCCTTTGAGAATGGTTGCAATGACATAGACAAAATCACGTTTGGTGATAATAGCAAAGGAAAGGTAATTAGGTTAGGTAAAGTTGCGATCACTAACAGCCTTTCCATCTCAAATGTATTACTTGTTGAATCCTTGAACTTCAATTTGCTTTCAGTTGCATTTTTGAACCAAATGGAGTTACCATTGAAAGCTTAGAAGACAAATCTCTAGTATTCAAAGGTTTTCGATATGGAGATTTGTATTTGGTGGATTTTGGTTCAAAAGATTCTTGCATTTCAACTTGCTTGGTTGCCAAAAATTCTTTGGGATGGCTTTGGCATCGTCGTTTGGCTCATGTTGGGATGCATCAATTGAACAAGCTTTTAAAAAGAGATTTGGTCTTGGGAATGAAAAATGTAAAGTTTGAAAAGAATAAACTTTGTAGTGCTTGTCAAGTGGGAAAACAAGTTGCTAGTACTCATCCTGCTAAAAAGGTTTTATCAACATCTAGGCCACTTGAGCTTTTGCATATGGACTTGTTTGGTCCATCTGAAACTCAAAGTATTGGTGGTAGCAATTATTGCTTTGTCATTGTTGATGATTTCTCCCGATTTACTTGGATTTTCTTCTTAACTCATAAGTCCGATGCTCCAAGTGTATTTAAAAGATTTGTAAAACGTGTTGAAAATGAATTTGAATTCTTCATTAAGAAACTTCGAAGTGATCATGGTGGAGAGTTTCAAAATTCGGAATTTATTGAGCTTTGTGATGAATCTGGAATTAAACACGAATCTTCTGTGCCATATACTCCTCAACAAAACGGTGTTGTGGAAAGGAAAAATCGAACATTAATCGAAATGGCTCGAACTTTGTTGGATGAATATAAAACCCCCACTAGATTTTGGACCAAAGCCGTCAATACTGCTTGTTATGCTATAAACCGGCTTTACACTCATCCACTGTTAAACAAAACTCCCTACGAGCTAATTGTTGGAAGAAAACCAAATATTTCATATTTTCGAGTTTTTGGTTGCAAATTTTATATTCTTAAAAAATGCATGCATCTTGGAAAATTTCAAAGACGTGTTGATGAGGGTTTTCTTCTTGGATATTCATCAACTAGCAAAGCTTATCGTGTTTTTAACACTCTAACCGAATACATTGAGGAAACTTGTAATGTTGAGTTTGATGAAACTAATGGCTCTCAAGAAGAGTATGAAGATCTTGAGAATATAGGAAATGAGGAACTACGAGAAGCTATGAAGAACATGACGATTGGGGACATCAAGCCTAAAGATGAAGATTCAAAGTCACCCGGTCAAGAAAATGAAGTAGCCTCTATGGTCCCGGAGACTGCTACTCAAGTTGATCTTAATCCGGAGATGAAGGAAAATGAAGATCAAGCATTGCAAAATCCAAGACTTCATCAAACCATCACTAAGGATCACCCCGTCAACCAAATAATAGGTGATGTTGGTAAAGGTGTTCAAACTCGCTCTAGAGTTGCATCTTTTTGTAAGCATTCATCATTCATTTCTAGTCTTGAGCCCAAATGCATTGATGAAGCCCTAGCGGACCCGGATTTGGTAAATGCCATGCATGAGGAATTGAACAACTTTACTAGAAACAATGTTTGGAAACTTGTAGAAAAACCTCTTGATCACAATATAATTGGTACAAAATTGGTTTTTTGAAATAAGCAAGATGAAAATGGCATAGTTGTAAGGAATAAAGCTAGATTGGTAGCACAAGGTTATTCTCAAATTGAAGAATTAGATTTTGATGAAACTTTTGCTCCCGTGGCTAGACTAGAAGCCATTCGTATCTTACTTGCATTTGCATCAAGTTTTGAAATCAAACTATTTCAAATGGATGTTAAAAGTTCCTTCTTAAATGGTGAAATTTCGGAACTTGTATTTGTAAAGCAACCACTGGGCTTTGAAGATCCAAAATATCCTAATCATGTCTATAAACTCTCAAAAGCCCTTTATGGTCTTAAGCAAGCTCCTAGGGCTTGGTATGAACGATTGCGAAATTTTCTAATTTCACAAGGTTTTAAGGTCGGAAAAATTGATACAACTCTTTTTACCAAAATCATAAATGATGACTTCTTTGTTTGGCAAATCTATGTCGATGATATAATTTTTGGTTCCACTGATGAGTCCCTTTGTCAAGCTTTTGGTGAAACCATGTCAAAGGAATTTGAGATGTCTATGATAGGTGAATTAAGCTTTTTCCTCGGACTTCAAATTAAGCAAATCAAAGAAGGAATATTCGTGAGTCAAAGCAAATACGTGAAGGATTTGCTCAAGAGATTTGGCATGGATGATGCAAAGCCAATCAAGACTCCCATGGCTACAAATGGTCATTTGGACATGGACGAGGGAGGTAAACCGGTGGAACTTAAATTGTATCGTTCTATGATTGGTAGCTTATTGTACCTTACTGCTTCTAGACCGGACATTATGTTTAGTGTATGCATGTGTGCTAGATTTCAAGCTGCTCCTAGAGAATGTCACTTGACTACAGTGAAAAGAGTATTTAGATACTTAAAACATACACAAAACATAGGCCTTTGGTACCCTAAGAATGCTAGCTTTGATCTTCTTAGATATTCGGATTCTGATTATGCCGGTTGTAAAATCGATAGAAAAAGTACTTCCGGTGGATGTCAACTTCTAGGAAGATCATTAGTCTCATGGACTTCTAAGAAACAAAATTCGGTTGCACTCTCAACCGCCGAGGCGGAATATGTTTCGGCCGGTAGTTGTTGTGCACAACTATTATGGATGAAGCAAACTTTGCTAGATTATGGCATAAAAGTCAATTGTGTTCCACTTTTATGTGATAATGAGAGTGCCGTTAAAATTGCTAACAATCCTGTTCAACACTCTCGAACTAAGCACATTGACATTAGACATCACTTCCTAAGGGATCATGTATCAAAAAGGGATATAGTGATTAGTCATGTTTCAACCGACAATCAATTAGCGGACTTATTCACTAAACCCTTGGATGAGTCAAGATTTAGCAAGTTAAGAAATGAATTGAATGTTATTGACATTTCAAATATTATTTGATCTCTTGCTTGTTTTGGAATGGTCCTTAGTATGATCTTATCTAGCACGTATACTAATACTTATACATATGTATATATATATATATATATATATATATATATATATATATATATATATATATATATATATATATATATACAAGCAATGTAGGCATCTATGCCAATCACTTCCTATTTTGAAGAAAAAGACCAAACGATCACCTCTTTATCTCTTTTCAACAAAACTTGGATGACACATTAAGGGGGAGCAACTTCAAGCTCATTGAATACTTGTATACCCCTAAAATTGTGTACAAAAATGAAAATTATGCATATCTTTTATTAAAAGAGTCAATTTCAAATAAAAAAGGTGAAACAGTGCTCAAAACTTTCAAAATGTGTAAAATTAACACAAAATCTTCAAAAATACCTTTCAAATATGTTCTCAAAGGTTTGGAAAGTGAAAAGAAAGGATTTCGAGCTAAAATGTAGAATTTTGACAAAATTGAAGATTTCGGGATCTTGTTTTGGCCTAAAATGACTTATTTCCATAAACTAAGATTGGTTGAGTTTTGACAAAAACTTTCTACATGAAACACTTAGAGCTCAATCATTTGAAGATAGTTCATGTTGAACTTTTTCTCAAAAGACCTATGTTTTTCAAGTTATCATATTTTCCAAGTCTCCCGAAAATGACCTTTGACACGAAAATACCCAAAATATGCATTTTGTGAATTTCGCTGTTTGAGCCAAAATCTCTTCCATGTTTTGGCTTGAAATAGTATTTCAAATTCATACAAGTCCAACATTTTAGAAAAATCCAAGTTTCGTTGAAAATTGAAGATTTGGTGAAGATTCGGTCGTTTATCCGTTTTACCCCAAAACATCTTCTAGGGGACTCGAATCTAGATTTCTCTTGGATCCTATCAATCCCCATGATATCCATCTAAATTCCTAAGATGGTAATTGAGCACATTCTGAGATTTGATCTCATTTTGACGAATTGTTGCAAAATCTCAAGATTTCAGAACTTTCAGGATCTTCTCTGAACTGACCGGACTTTGTCCGCCCATACAGGACTCTGTCCGCCCATATCGGACATTGTCTGGCCCAAGCGGACATTGTCCGGCGTGTGCACGTCTGTTCAGTTATTAAATTTCCAAAATCCTCTTCTTCCCCAAATCTCCCAGAATCGTTTCTTTCTTCTCCTGTTCCTCTCTCTCACCCCGTTTCTCACCTCCTTACCGGACGCAAGGATCTGTTCGACCTCCTCTTGTCCGCTTCAGATTTGGGCTCCTGTGCCTCTTCTCCTTCCCTAGTCTTGGTTAGTTTTTCTTCTTCTCTCCTCTAATTCCTGCATTTCATCTCATTTCATTCTAGGGTTTTGAATTTTTGCAGCATCCATTGCATGTCTAAATTGATAAGAATTTCATAAAATTAGCTTCTAGGATTGGTCTAATCTCAATTGGCTTTTACAAATTTAGATCATTTCGTAGACATGCATGCCATGAGTATCAAGATGCTTTCTAGGGTTAAGATATTTGACACAATATAGTATAGTTATTATGCAAATAAACCTGTTAAACTAACTGATGTAACTCACATTCTCATCACATTCTTGCAAATTCATTCTAGTGTTATGTCATGCATAAAATGAGTATATAGAGGTTGATTATTTTGACTTGCATTAGATATTCAACATGAATCAAACTTTGAAACAAATAGATTTGCAAATTACAACTAAATTGCAGTAAGTGATAATATGCAATCTAAATAAGCCTCTGTTAGTGAATGCATGAATGTGGTATAGTTCAAATCGAGTCAAATGAGCTTTCATATACACATGAGGAATATTTCATGCATCTCATTGCATTCTCCCAGTATCTCATCGAATCATCTCCTTATCGAATTCCATATCTATCTCTCTCTCTACTAGAGTCAGCATGTCAGGACGAGTAAAACAGACTAGCCGTCGCCATGGCCCTGGATCTTCCCATCAGGCACAACCCATTGATTCGGACACGTTAGCTGTGGATGAGGATGATGCTGCTCCATCATCCCCCATAGGCTCCCCCATTGCGAACTCAGACTCAGATGACAGTAGTAGCAACAGCGGTGATCAGCAACCTAGGGGTACTTAGACATTCACTGCTAGAGCGATTCGGCGTCTTCGTCGAAAGAATCCTTATGAGCATCCGAGGACTTGCACTGAATGGAATTTCTGGAATGCATTTCAAATGTCCCAATATTACACCAGTTTCTCCTCTGCCAAAGTCTTCGAGCATCAAGCAATCGACTGGAATTTGATTGAGAGCAAAGTAAATTATCCACTGAAGGGCAAATTCTTGGCTATCAATATGTACTCGTTCACCGAGATGCAGGAAGACTGGAAATGGAATGTGGACATCATACGATCCTTCTTTGCATCTCTTCATGTTGACAATCCAGATCCTAACATCGGCAAAGTCTCTCAGCTGATCCCTCCGGTTGCAATCCTTGAAAAGCTCAACCGTATGACTATTTTGCCCAAAATCGGAGATCGCGGGGCTGTTACTTCTACTATGCTGCGTCTGCTGAAGGCTCAAGTTGACGAGATCCCATTTGACATCGTTGAGTTCTTGTTCCAAGAGATGTTGGAAGTTCAGATGGACTCGAAGAGGCTGTTGCCCTTCGCACCCTTCATAGCTCACACTTTGACATTCTTTGGTCTACATCGAGCATCTCGTCCCTCTTCGATGGATTACTACCGAATGAAGAGCTTGGGGATTCTTATCCACTTTGAAAATCAAGTAGGACCACCAGCTGATGAAGATGAGCACATGGCAGATGTTTCTCCAGTGGCGGGAGCTCCTTCCCCTCTCCAGTCTTATTCCATATCTCCTAGCCCTGATGTTTTGGCTCCATACCTGATGATCATGGAGCGTCTCGATCAGATGTCCATGCGTTTCGAGACTCGGTTTGATGAGGTTGACTCCAGACTGAACTCCATCGATCATCGCCTCAATGTTATCGAGCCTCGTATAGATTCAATGAGTCAAGACATATCCGAGCTGCGGGGGTGTTTTGATGCAGGATAGTATCAGCGTCGTCGTCGCGGCGATTCTTCCTCCGATTATCCTCTGCAGTCCTAGATCTCTTTGATTGTTTGACTTGTCTATATATATATATATCACTATGGGGTGTATGCTACTTATGTATGTTTTTCTCCCTTTATGGTTGTTTGATGACAAAGGGGGAGAGTTATGTTTGGATATGTTGTTATGGATATGTAGTGGATATGTTTATGTGTATGGATATGTTGATATATTGCTGATTGGGTTTGCAAATATTGGTTTGCCTTGTTTATAGCATGTACACGCATGATTCAGGGGGAGCACGAACTTTGTATACTCATCTTTATTTTTAAACCATGTGTTTTATGTATAACGGTTGTCATCAATCACCAAAAAGGGGGAGATTGTTGGATCTTGAGCCCTGATTAGGGTTTCGGTGATTAATGACATCCGTAATATATGCGACTAACCTATGTATTTGAGACTCAGGTTAAAAAGAGGTGGAAGCATCACAAAAGTGCAAATCAAGATTATCGAGACCTCATGAAGCAAGAATGACGAAAAACTCCGACAAAAGTACAAGTATCTAAACCTAGCGTTTTTATTTTTGAAATTTTCTAGTTTAGATGGTCGTACTATTAAGAGGGGTTTTAGCACAAGTCATTTGATCAATCTTGAAGTCTTTGGAAACATATTTGCATATGCATCTAGTTTATAATTGAGATTGAGTAAAAATCTGAAATCTTGTTTTTGTTTTGAACTGGCCAGACATTGTGTGAAATGGTCGGACAATGTCCGGCCAATACAAACTTCCTCTGAAAATTGCAAAACGAAACCAGAGACAAATAGACTTGTCCGGAGGAACTGTCCGATATAGGCCGGACATTGTCCGAAATGGCCGGACAATGTCCGGCCAGTACATTTGCTGTGGCAAGTTTAGTTGCAAACATCAGAGATAAATGGATCCGTCTGGGGGCTTTTGTTCGGGACGTACCGGACATTGTCCGATGTGGCCGGACAATGTCCGGCCTATATATATTTCTGTGAGATGTTAAAGTGAGTGTCAACAAAGACATATCCATTTGTCCGGACTTTTTGTCCGGACAAATCCCTCTCGTCCGGCCTGTATATGTTTTGAGAGCTTTAAACATGAGTGTTAACAGAGACATATCCATTTGTTCGGACTTTTTGTCCGGACAAATCCCTCTCGTCCGGCCTGTATATGTTTTGAGAGCTGTTAAACATGAGTGTTAACAGAGACATATCCATTTGTCCGGACTTTTTGTCCAAACAAATCCCTTTCGTCCGACCTTCACAAAATGTTTTAAAACGGCTACTGACAGTCGAAAAACATGTGAGTAACGGTCATTTTTTTTGTACTGACCGGACATTGTCCGATATGGCCGGACAATGTCCGACCAGTACAACTTTCACCCAGTTTTCTTGAAAATGACCATTTTTCTGAAACTATATATACCTCTACTGTTTGAGGAGTTGGATGCACCCGATTTTCATCTCCAAAACTCAGTGCAATAGCTTGCAAACCCTCTCATACACATCTTCTTGCATTTGAAGAAAATCTTTGAGCTAATGTGTTGAGAGCTAGTTGAAAGAGTTTGAAATTGAGCCATTTGCATTTGCATACTTGTTGTTCAAGCTTTGAGGTTGATCAAGCAAAGTGCTAGGCTTATTACCCTTGGTGATTGCTATCACCTAGATGACCCGGGAGGTCCGGCGATCTCTCCATCGACGGTGTGTGTCAGAGAGGCCCGGCGGTTGGGTGTAAAGGCTCGGAGCTCGCCTATCCGGAGAGGAGAAGGACTACCCCTAGTGGAATCGAAGCAAAGCTCTAGTGAAGAGTGCTTCAACGAGAATTAGTGGAAATCGGCAAATTTCTGAGACCTCGGGAAAAATTCGATCTCTTTTGGTTACTTCTATTACTTGCTTCATACTTCTAAAATTGAATTATTGTTCTTGTCTCTTTAGTAATTGCAAAACTTACCTTGTGCCATCATTTACATCATTTGTGTATTGATATTGCAACTTAGGTTGTAAACTACTCAATCAAAATTAAAATTAGAAAAACCGCCTATTCAACGCCCCTCTAGTCGGCATCCTTCGATCAACATAAGGGAGTCTCAAACATAAATGATTGCTGGATTATTTTCGAAAGCAATTTGCAAAATAATGAAACCAATAAGGTTTATAAAAGGTTAATGGATGTTTCCTTCACACACCCCATTTTCAAATGGTGTTGGAAGTCTAAGTGTATGCTCAAAATTGTCGTGGTATTGCGACTACCCCAGCAGGTTTTGTGGACGATCCTAGCGAAGAAAACGCGACGCGGGTTGACCGGGTGACCGGTCCTCCCCCGCCGGACAAGCACAACAAGTGACACGGAGGTTTATACAGGTTCGGGTCCCGGTGGGGGCCCTAGTCCTGTCGGCATGCTCCCGACCGGAGTCGGCTGGGGAGGCTCTCTCTTGGAGAGGCTTCCGGAGCACACCTGTGAGATTGGCTATTCTAGCAATAATGAGCAACTTGTTCTTACAACAGGGGGTACAAGGGCTATTTATAGCCCCAAAAGAAGCAAAAAGACTAAACTACCCCGGACGCTACCGTCGGATTGAGGGGTAGCAACGTCCTTCTCCCGGTCAGGTGCCTCGGATGCTGGACAGGTGGCCGCTGATTCCCGAGGCGCTTGCCACGCGACCCGCACGTGACCAAGGCGCTTGTCACGCGACCCGCACGTGACACGGGACCAAGGGCTCCTGTCCCCGGAAGGACGACGACGCCCGGGACAGGCGCCAGGGGCCATCACCCTCGATGAAAGGTGGTGCCTAGGACAGGCACCGGAGCCCATGTCCCCGGGCGGAAGACGGCGCCCGGGGCAGGCACTGGAGGCCACGTCCCCAGGCGAAAGGCGGCGCCCGAGGCAGGCACCGGAGGCCACGTCCCCGGGAGAATGGCGGCGCCCGGGACAGGCACCGGAGGCCTCGTCCCCGGGCGAAAGGCGGCGCCCGGGGCAGGCACCGGAGGCCACGTCCCCGGGCGAATGGCAGCGCCCGGGACAGGCACCGGAGCGTTGTCCCCGGGCGAATGGCGGCACCCGGGACAGGCATCGGAGCCTTGTCCCCGGGCTTATGGCGGCGCCCGGGGCTGGCACCGGGGGCCATGTCCCCGGGCAAAAGGCGGCGCCCGGGGCAGGCACCTGAGGCCACGTCCCCAGGCGAATGGCGATGCTCGGGACAGGCACCGGAGGCCTCGTCCCCGGTCGAAAGGCGGCGCCCGGGGCAGGCACCGGAGGCCACGTCCCCGGGCGAATGGCGGCGCCCGGGACAGGCACCGGAGCCTTGTCCCCGGGCGAATGGCGGCGCCCGAAATAGGCACCGGGGGCCTTGTCCCCGGGCTTATGGCGGCGCCCGGGACAGGCATCGGGGGCCATTTCCCCGAGCAAAAGGCGGCGCCCGGGGTAGGCATCGGAGGCCACGTCCCCGGGCGAATGGCGGCGTCCGGGATAGGCACCGGAGGCCTCGTCCCCGGGCAAAAGGCGGCGCCCGGGGCAGGCACCGGAGGCCATGTGACGCAGCTTACCTGGACTTAGTCTCGCGGAGATTTCCCCCAACAGCAGCCCCCCATGCCTTCCTGGGACGATGCTCGAGTCCCTGGAGGGTATGGTACATGTCACCGGGAAAATCTCTCGGTTAAGTTACCGGAACCGTGACGCTTCGATTCCCGTGCCGCGTGCTTATGACCGCACCATTTGGCCTTAAATGCGCTCGCGGTTTGAACCGGCGCCTCGGTTTGCACGCCCGTGCCTTCGTTTCCCGCGCACGGTTTGAATTTCGACGACACGGATGTACCGCGAAGTGCCACGTGGCACCCATCTGGGCCACGCTTCGCCTCTATAAATAGGGCCTTGGGGGGCCCGGGGAGCTCATTCCAAATTTTCCATACTGCAGCGCCCCTAGCTCTCCCGGTAACCTCCTCCCGGTAGCTAGCTCCCGGAAGCTTAGTCTCCGGAACCTTTAGGTCCCTCCCGCTCCTGAAGCCTTAGCCACCGGAAAGAATTTGATGGCGCCCAAGGGCCGAGCGAAGACCACGGAGGTGCCCCCGGAGGAAGTCGCTCCGGACTTCCTCTGGGCCTCCGAGTTCACGACCGGGGACATAGAGTCCCTGGTCAACCGGGGAGTTGTCGTGGACGGGGACGTCCGGATCCTTGTGAAGAAGGATGGAGACCCCCGCCCCAGGCCCAGAGAGGTTGTGGCCTTCGAGGCCTTCTTCGAGGCGGGGCTCCAGCTCCCGGTGAACCCATTGCTCCGGGAGTTCTTGAAGGAATATGGGGTGGCTTTGAACCACCTCACGCCGAACGCCATCGTCCGGATGGGCCTATTCATATGGCTCTTCGAGACGGCGACCGGACGGGAGCCCACCCTGCGAGCCTTCCGGTACTTCTATGAGCCGGCGGCGAGGAGCTCCCACATGGTGAAAGGGGGACCCAAGTCCCCCTTCGGCTCGGTGATGGTGCAGATGCTACCGTCCCGGGTAGCCGACTACCCGGTGGCGGCCTCCCGGGACCACTGGGGTGACTGGATCCGGAGGTGGTTCTACCTCCGGGTCTGGGACGACGGGGTGGTGTATTCCCCGCAGGCCCCCACCTACAGCCGGTGGTCTGTGCCGAAGCCCCCGGTGTGGACAGAGGAGGAGCTGGGGCTCCTTGGAAAGGTCATCGCCTCCCGGGGCACCCGCTCTATGCGGAACGCCGCCGAGGAGATGATGCTCTTAAGGATCTCCCCCTTCTCGCGCGGGAGAATGGGGATTGGGATGTGCCCGGAGCAACAGCCCCCGGTGAAACCGGTGACCCGACGTAAGTCCTCGATTACCTGGTTCATTAGATTTACAAAATTTTCTAAATTTTTCTAACTCTTACCTTTTGCAGTCCGGCCGTACCCGGCTGCCCGGGAGAAGGCGGAGAACCACCTGGGGAGGTACTTCGCCGACGAGCACGAGCGCATCATGCGCGTCGTGGGGGAGGGCCCTCCCCGGAACCTGGTAGCTGAGGCCTTCGGGCTAAAGCTACCGGAGAGGAAGCCCCTCCCTACCCCTGGGTCGTGCAAGCGGGGGAAGAAGCTGTCGGGGGTTCTGAGCCTAAGAAGGCCAAAGTTCAAAAAGCCCCTGGCCCATCGATGACGCCGGCCTCGACGCCGGCGATGGTCCGGGACGATACCCCGGGACCGGGCGCGCCCTGGCGCTGGCCCGGAAGCAAGCAACGCCCCCTCCCCCGGAGAGCCCCGTTGAGGCTCGGGGGAAGGGATCGGCCGCGGGCGGGGAGGTGTCCGATTCGGCGGACTACGCCCCCTCACCGCCTTCGGCGACAGCCCTCCCGGTGCCCCCGGCACCTTTGGAGCCGGAGAGGCCGGAGGTGAGGTTCGCGGAGGCCTTGCCTCCGTGGGTGGAGTGGCCGGTAGACGAGGGGGGGAGCCCCTCGGTCTATGAGGCCCCTTCGGAAGCGGAGGTCCCGGGGGCCCCGCAGCCCGGGATGGGAAAAGGGCTCATGATCCCTCCCCGGGGAGGGACCCCCTCCGAGAGCTCCTCGGCCACCTCATCGGAGGCCACCTCCTCAGCGACGAAGACACCAACCACCGCCACCCCGGCCCACATTATGCTGGGGTCTCAAGTCCGGGGGCTCGTCATCGGCTGCAACGGGACCGGCACCGGGAGGGAGACCCCCTGCTTTCCGCGGGGGAGGTCAACCACTACGCGGAGGGCCTGCAGACCTAGAAGGTCCAGGCCTACGTCTTGGAGGGGACGCTCCGCGAGCGTTTTGGGGAGCTTCAGTCTCCCCAAATCCAGGTACTTACCAGAACCGGTGGATGCTTTCTTTCGGCCCCCTAAACTCGAATTTTTTCTAACTCTTGAGTTTGTAGGGGGCGGCCATTACCTGGGGCCTTGAGCAGCGCGTCGGTGGGCTGCTGAAGGAGGCGGAGGAGAGGGCCGCCGCTTACAAGGAGCAGTGGGATGAGGCCCCCCGGGAGCTGGCCCGGGTCTGGGCCCAAGTCCACGTCTCCGAGACCATCAACGACAGCCTCCGACGTGAGGCCAAGGCGAAGGAGGAGGCCATCAGGGAACTCGAGGGCTCGAGCGTCCGGGCGGTGACGGACGCAGGCCGCTCCGTTCGCTCGGCCCTCGAGGGCCTTGGCGTGACCCTAGGCTCCGGGAGTAGCTCCGAGGTGCCCCCGGCCACGCTCACGGAGGCTGTGCGTTTTCTCAACGCACAAGTCTCCGTGATCCCGGAGGCCGCAGATACCCGGGCGCGAGGCCGGGCCATTCCCGTGGTGGCGGCCGCATCTGGGCTCGTGGAGCACAGGGGGGTCGGCGCCCGGGCGATCGGGGGCCGCATCCCCCGGAGCTTCGCCGAGTTTTTTGAGCCCTTGCGCCGGGAGGTGGAGCAGCTCGCCGGGGGCTTCTACGACCGGATCGTCCGGGTGAGCTTCCTGGCGCCGGCGCCTCCGGGAGCGGATGCCCCGGCCCCGGCGGAAGCCTCCCGGGGGGAGGACGCCAATGACAAAGTATGAGCCTCCCCCCAGGTCTTAGCTAGGACCCCTTCTTTTTTTTTGCTTTCTTAGAATTTTGTTCCCGGCAGCTTCTTAGAAGAAGCCTCGGACACTTGTAAAATGACATTTTGAAATGCAATGGAATTGAAAATTTTTCTAAGTCTTGAATGAATACATTGTCACCAGGATTCCCGGGAGGTTACTCCCGGGCGAAGGTCCGGAAGATGTTCCCCGGAGGCGAGGCCTTTGAGCCCCGGTAGGTGCCCCCCGGGGGACGCCCAAGCCGCCTTGATCTTGCTAAGTCTCATCTCCGAGGAACGCAGAGGGGACGTTGCCCGGGAGCCAATCCGGTTGAGATGGCATCCGGAGTGGCACTTGGATAACTTCGATAATCATCGCGCCGAATTATCCCCTCCGCGTCCAGGGTCACGGATGATCCCCCCTCTTCGGATACTTCCATCGGCGGGCTACGAGTATTGGCCCGAGGACGTGCTCTGGGAAGCTCAACGCTGCATACGCACGTTGTACCGGGACCTGACCCAGGAGCTATCGGAGGGCCTCCGGGACTATTAGGCGTAGAAGCCTTAGGATGTAGAGAATTTCCGGGTTATGGCCCGGGTTGTACCGTTTCCGATGCCCACCGGAGGGGGAAGATGTCCTCTGGTTGAATGATTAATAAAGCTGTGTTTGCTTGTTGTTGCTTCGAGAATCTTTCGATAAGATAGAGCTAAGTTTCCTCGTTTTTCTTGGATGGTCTGGACGACTCTCGGGGGCTCCTTATCCCCCCCGCCAACAGCGGGCTGGAGGGTCGCTCCGCGCGTTGTGGGGGTGACAAAGCCCCCGGGATAAAGATGAAGACTGGGAGACAATCATCCGGTCGCCATGAAAACGGGGAGCCGGGAATAAGGTCTCCGGGGAAGAAACGTCCGAGAAAACCTGAGATGAGATTTCCGGAGATAAACTTTCCGGGAGACAATCGTCCGGTCGCTGTGAAAACAGGGAGCCGGGAATAAGGTCTTCGGGAAAGAAATATCCAAGAAATCCGTAATTTTTCCGGGAGACAATCATCCGGTCGCCGTGAAAACGGGGAGCCGGGAATAAGGTCTCCGGGAAAGAAATATCCAAGAAATCCGTCCCTCTGGGGAGACTATCAACTCCCGGAGGAGGATGTGCCCGATGACGGGTCTGAGTATTTGGGTAGGGGACTAGTCTCCCAAAGTGACTCATTACCGCGGTCCCTGAGGACCGGGTTGCCGCTTACACCCTCAGTCCACGAGGGGTGATCGTAAGCCGCCCTACAGAAGGGACTTGTTGGGTCATGAGAGCCCACTTCCTCACGGGGAGGTCATCCTCGCGGGGAGGGCATCGCTGTTAGAGGTGGTAATATAAAGAACCTACAATGAGACAGTTGAAGAGAAAAATCCAGTTGTATTGATAATGAAACAAAATACAACGCCTCCCCCAGTGAAGTCGCGAAAGGGGAGGGAAAGGTGATTACAATCTTCCCCCTCCCCCTTCGGCGTGATCGCTCCGGGGGAGGGGACAGTAAGTACAAGGTCCCCCTTCCCCCTCCGGCGTACTCGCTTCGGGGGAGGGGACGGGCCTGTGTAGGCTAGACGTAAAACTTGCGAAGTAAACACAAGTTCCACGTGTGCTTCAGCTCCTTCTCTTGGAGGTCGGAGAGCTTGTAAGCCCCCGAGCCCAGGACCGCGTAGATCCTGTAGGGGCCCTCCCATTTGGGGGAGAGCTTGCCCTGGGCTTGGGCGTCTGTGACGCGCTTGAGGACAACGTCCCCAGGGCGGAAGGCCCTCTCACGCACGCGCTGGTGGTATGCGCGCGCCATCTCGCGCTCGTAGATGGCGTGGCAGAGGAGCGCTCGATCGCATTCCTCCTCCATGAGATCGATCTCCAGTCGCTGGTTGGCCTCATTGGCTTGGTATGCTGCGGTCATAGCTCCATCTAGGAGCTCGACTCGAAGCGACTGGAAGCCAATCTCTGGGGGGAGGACTGCCTCAGCCCCGTAGACTAGGGAGAAGGGAGTACGTCCCGTCGCCCGTCTCGGGGTAGTGCGCATGGAGCAGAGAATGCTAGGGAGCTCCTCTGCCCATGCACCCCGCTTAGAAGCGGCCTGCTCAAGTCGCCGGTGCAACCCCTGTAGGATCACGCCGTTGACCCTCTCGACAGCCCCATTGCTTTGGGGATGGGCTACTGAGGCGAAGTGGATGACGAGCCCCAGGCCTTCATAGAATTCCCGGAAATAAGCCAAGTCGAATTGGGTCCCGTTATCAACATTGATTTCCCGGGGGACACCAAAACGACAAACGACATTTTTCCAAAGAAACCGCTGAACAGCCCGGGACGTGATGCTGGCCAGGGGTTCCGCCTTTACCCACTCTGTAAAGTAGTCGACCGCGACCACCGCATACTTGTATCCTCCGGGCGCTGGGGGGAAGGGCCCCAAGAGGTCCATCCCCTAGCGCGCGAAGGGCCAAGTGATGGGGATAGTCTGCAATGCTACAGGGGGGAGGTTCAAACCCTTGGCCATCTTCTGGCAAGCCTCGCACGCGGAGACAAGGTCTCGCGCATCGCGCATCACCGTGGGCCAGTGAAAGCCCTGCCGGAGAGCCTTGGCTGCGATGGCACGCTGGGATAGGTGAGAGCCACAGCTCCCCGCGTGGATGTCTTCGAGAAGTTGGAGTCCCTCCGGCCGTGGGAGGCAACGGAGGAGGGCGAAAGCCCCCTGCTTGTAGAGCTTCCCCTCCAGCAGGAGGTATGCCAGGGCTTTGGCCCGGAGGCGCTTGGCCTCGGTCTCGTTGGGAGGGTCCCCCTCCCCCTTGATGAAGGAGATGAGGGGGTCCATCCATGACGGAGTCCGGGTGATCTCGGCGACCTCCGGGATGTGAGGCTCGTCGCCTGTGTCCGGGGAGGCCACCGAGGGCTTCGCGATGATCTCCAGGAAGGCCCCTTTGGGGAGCGATTCCCGGGGCGCTGGCAGCCCGGGCCAAGGCGTCGGCCCGGTCATTGTCCCTTCTCGGGATATGCCGGGCCTCGAAGCCTTCAAAGTGCCTCTCCATCTTTCGCACCTCCTGCAAATAAAGACTCAAGTTTGCGTCATAGCACAGGTAAGACTTGTCCATTTGGCAAACTACGAGCTGAGAATCTCCCTTCACTAGGAGGCACCGGATCCCCAGGGAGCGCGCAAGACGCAACCCGAGGAGCAAAGCCTCGTACTCGGCGACGTTGTTGGTTGCAGGGAACTTGAGCCGCTCCGCGTACTCGAGTTCCTTCCCCTCGGGGCTCCGGAGGACTACTCCCGCACCGGCCCCGGCGAGACACAGCGACCCGTCGAACATGAGTGTCCAATGATCACTGCGTCGGGGCGGCGCTGGGAGGTCTTCGTCCCCGGGCCTGGAGGCAGGAGTCCACTCCGCCACGAAGTCAGCGAGGACCTGCGACTTGATGGCGGAGCGGCCTGTGAGGGACAGGGAGAAGGGGGCGAGCTCGGCCCCCCACTTCCCGATTCGGCCGGTGGCCTCTTTGTTCCGCAGCACCTCCCCCAGGGGGAGGGACGACGGGACGGTGATGGGGTGTCCCAGGAAGTAGTGGCGAAGCTTTTGGGACGCCATCAGGAGGGCGTAGCAGATCTTCTCCATCTCCGTGTACCGAGTTTTGGCCCCTTGCAGGGCTTCACTCACGTAGTACACGGGACGCTGCTGCCCCCCTTGCTCCTTCACCAATACCGCGCTCACGGCGACCGGGGTTGCGGCAAGGTAGAGGAGCAAGGGCTCTTCGGGGGATGGGCTCACGAGCATTGGAGGGCTTGGGAGGTACTTCTTGAGGTCGTCGAAGGCCTCCTGGGCCTCGGGAGTCCACCAGAACCCCTCGAGCCCCCGGAGGATCTTGAAGAATTCGAGGCCTCGTTCCCCCGACCGTGAGACGAAGCGGCTCAGCGCGGCTAAGTGGCCAGCGAGTCGCTGAACGTCCTTGACGGAGCGCGGCGGGGGCATGTCCAGGAACGCCCGGATCATTTCGGGGTTTGCCTCCATTCCCCGTTGGGACACGAGGAAACCCAGGAGCTTCCCCCCGCGCACGCCGAAGGCGCACTTCTCCGGGTTGAGCTTCAACCCATACGCGCGGAGGTTGCGGAAGGTCTCCGTTAGGTCGTCGACGTGGGTGGCTGCGCGGGGAGTTTTGACGACCGCGTCGTCTCTGTAGACTTTGATGTTGCGGCCGACTTGGTCATTGGAGACCAGCGTCATGAGGCGCTGGAAGGTCGCTCCCGCATTCTTCAGCCCGAAGGGCATGTGGACATAGCAGAAGGTTCCGAGGGCAGTTATGAAACTCGTCTTTTCGTCGTCCCCTTCCGCCATCCGGACTTGATGGTAGCCTGAGTAGGCGTCCGGGAAGCTCATCAGCTCGCACCCCGCGGTAGAGTCGACCAGTTGGTCAATCCGCGAGAGTGGGAAGTTGTCCTTGGGGCAGGCGCGGTTGAGGTCGATGAAGTTCACACACATCCGCCACTTGCCATTTGACTTCTTCATGAGGACGGGGTTCGCGAGCCACTCGGGGTACAAGACCTCCCGAATGAACCCCGCCTCTCGGAGTCGGGCGATCTCTACCTTGATTGCCTCTTGGCGTTCAAGGGACAGTTTCCTCAGCTTCTGTTTGATAAGGGGGTGACCGGGGTTCACCGCGAGCTTGTGCTCAATGACCTCCTGGGCGACGCCCCGCATGTCCGAGGGCTTCCACCTGAAAAATGTCGAAGTTTTTGCGCAGGAAAGCCGCAAGTTATGCTGCATGCTCCTCGGGGAGCTCCGCCCCGATCTGGACGGTTTTGTCCCCGTCGTTCGGGGACAGTAGGACCTTCCAGAGGCCCCCTTCCGGACGCGGCCTGGGGAGGGGTCTCTCGGGAGGTATCGCAGCGACGTCTAGTTCCGGGGGAGAGACCTCCCCCCCGGGTGCCTTCATGATGTTGACGCTTCCGATTGTGGCGGCGGCATGCCCGTATAGAGCGCGGGCCACGTCTTGGTCTCCCCGAACTTTGATCACGCTGTGCAGCCCGGGGATCTTCATCCAGAGGTAGTTTTGGTGGGTGGCAGCCCCCAGGCTATTGATCGTGGTCCTCCCCATGATCGCGTTGTAGGAGGAGGGGAGGTCCAGCACGTCGAATCGGACCATCTCGGTCCGGTAGTTCTCCGGGGTGCCAAACGTCATGGGGAGATCCACCTTTCCCACGGGGTGGATCGCCTTCCCCGGGACGAATCCTTGCAAGGGGCCCGCCGCGGGCTGCAGAAGTTTCTCATCCACCTGCATCTCCCTGAAGGCTTTCAAGTAAAGGACGTCGACATAGCTCCTGCCATCCACGAGGATGCGGGCCAGGTGGCAGTTGTAGATGGTGGCGGAGACGATGAGCGTGTCGTCGTGGGAGAAGCGAACCGCGCACGTCTTCTGCCGTGAAGGTGAGGGGGACGTCCGACCACTTGGGTGGCGGAGACATGTGCAGCACCCTCACCACCTTGACTTCGCGCGCGTACTCCTTACGCTGGCACTTAGAGTCCCGCCTGGAGGCAGACCCTCCCACGATGATGTTGATACGACGCTGGGAAGTTTGGAAGGGGAGAGTTTCTGACGGCTCCCCCTCCTGCGTCTGCCGCTGCTGTAGCTTCTAGGCCCCTAAAGAGTGTTTTAGTAATTAATGACAATTGCAAATGCTATACTAACGATACCTGCTAAGTTGTGACAAGAACAAACTCAAAAGACATGTTAATGAAAGGCAAAGAAAGAGCCTCATGATGAAGAAAGGACATTGATCAAAGAGGCAAAGGTACGAAATAGGGTCTTTTCCATTTAACCGGTCTAAGGTGATTAGAAAAGAATTTTGACCGGATTTTTTGGATAGTCGCCGTACTATTAAGAGGAGCATGTGGTGTATCACAAAATACTTCATCTATGTGCCACAAATCATAAAATCAACTTGCATTGCATACTAGAAGGTCATATTCTTTGAGAATGCTTGTTTCAACTCATTTCTGCCAAATTCAGCCTCAGTCGGTCTGACCGATTGTGAGCCGGTCTGACCGAATGGACGGTCTGATCGAATGTTTACTCGGACTGACCGACGTTATGTCTAAGTGTAGTTTATTCCTTAAAAAGGTCGGTCTGTCCGTAGTTAAGACCTAGGTCAGTCTCCTGGAACTTCTTGATCTTTCTTACTGATGTATTGTGTTATGACGGTCTGACCGTTTGTAAGACCGGTCTGACCAAGAAATCGGTCTGACCGTGTTTTTAAACTACGGTCTGACCGTATGGCCGGTCTGTCCGTATTTTATCGGCCTGACCGTATGAAGTGTTCCAGAAACTATGTCGTCTCTGGACAGTTTCACGGTCTGACCGCAATTGGCTCTGGTCTGACCGTGAGTATGCCTGACAAGGGCAGGTGAGCATTTATTGCACCTGTTTAATGCCGTTGCAATTGCGGCGGTCTGACCGGACTTATACCTGCGGTCTGACCGCCAAGTGATCTTTTTCTCCCAACGACCTGTAACGGCTATATTTATTGTGGGGTGGTATATATACTCCCATGCACGGCCCTGTTCACAACTTTTGGCATAATTTGAACATTGTCATCATCCTTGAGAGCTTAAGCAAGTTTCATGCACTCTAGGGTTCAAATTCTCGAATTTGTGAGAGTGTGCATTTGAGATCTTCCAGTGCATTGCATTTAGATCATTAAATCAATCTTGTGGCACTAGAAGAAGGTTGAGTGATCATCACCGGCTTGTTACTCTTGGAGTTTGCCGGCTCCTAGACGGCTCGAGAGAAGGTTTTGGAGAGCTCTTCAAGGAAGATTGTGAAGAAGCCTCAAAACGACTTGTGAAAGGGTTGAGCACGCCTTGCCGGAGCGGTAAAGTGCATCATTAGTGAAATCGAGGTTTGGATAACTCATCACACTAATCCGGCGAGAGAAGGTTGACTAGATAGAGGAGCGGTTAGAGATTTGAGTTTGCCTCAAAGTGGATTAGGGGTGATCGGCAAATCACCGAGACCACGGGATATATCCTTGTGTTAAAATTGTTCATTGTTCTTCTTGTGTTAGTTATTTGCTCTCATTTACTATTAATTGTTTGTTTAATTGTTAATTTTGCTAAAATCGCCTATTCACCCCCCTCTAGTCGATATCCTAGATCCCTTTCACCTGCTGACCCCCCGCGGGAGCAGGAAGGGCCGGTACAGCCGGCCGAGGGGGCAAGGAGGCCGGGGTCCCCCCTGCTCATGCTGGTCAAGGAACACCGCGAAGTGCTGCAGCAGCTGGTGGCACTCTCGTGTAGCGTGGGTACTGGACCTGTGGAAGGTGCACCACGGTCCTTCCCTGCTTCTCCCCGCGGGGCCTTCCCGACCGCGGGAAGACTGTCCTCCCCCATGGCCTTTTGGCTTGGGGAAGGGGCGGTTGCCCCTCGGGGGGTCGTGCGAGCTGCCTCCGCCCTCGAGGACAAAGGTGTCCCTAGGCCGTGGCTTGTTATGGCCCCCCTTCCTGGGGCGTTTGAGGGGGTCCCTGGCCCCCCGGTCAGTGGGGGCGGGAGCTCCCTGGTTCTTCTTCCAGATATCATCCTCCTCCACCCGAGCGTACTTTTCAAGTACATTGAAGAGCTCGTAGGCGGAGGAGGGGCAGCTTCGGGAGAGCCTCCGGTGGAGCTCCCCCGGGAGGATCCCTCTCTTGCACGCCTCAATGACCGTAGAGTCGGGGACGTGAGCCACTTTGCTCTTCACTTGAGCGAAGTGCTTGAAGAAGCTGCGGATGGTCTCCCCCGTCCTCTGCTAGAAGGTGTACAGCTGCGAGGAGTCCAGGGGACGCACGTAGTTCCCCTAGAAGTTCGCGCAGAACTCACGCTTGAGATGCGCAAAAGACTTGACGGAGCCGGCCTTTAGGTTATAGAACCAGGAGCGGGCGATCCCGGTGAGGTAGAGGGGGAAGACGTTGCATTGCACCGTCTCGTCCCCCCCAGCCACCGAGATGGCCATGGAGTATACCTGCACAAATTCGTAAGGGTCGGCCTCACCGTTGTAGTGCTCGATGTGCGGCGGGCAATAAGGCCGCGGCCACCGAATGCACCAAAGTCTGCGGCATAGGGGCTGATTAGCCCCCTGCACATCCCGGGGAGAGTCCTGGTCGCTGTCTCCTTTGACGGGGGACACGCCCTCGTTATCGGGGTCAGGAAGCGGCCCGAGAGGTCCGCCGGAGTGGCGGTGGCGACGCTTTTCTTCCGGACCAGGGCTGAGCTCCCTGACGTCCGGGCTCTCCCCCGGAGAGGTTGGCTCCTCGGCGGGTCTCTTCCCCCTACCGGTACGAGAGCGAGCCTCTCCGCGCCCGCGGCCCGAGGGAAGTTCTTCCCCGCACTTGGCCATATGCATTCGCTTGACCTCCTCCCGGGAGAAACGGACCTGGTCCGCCGGGGGCACCCTCGGGGGCGGCCCTAGGGGAGGAGGGAGCTCATGCACTGTAGCCGCCGTCCCGGAAGCTATCAGGGCCGGCTGGGGGGAGCCCCCTGCGGAGATCCCCGGGACCGGAAAGGGGGAAGCCCCTGTATCATCCGGAACCGGGGAGGGGGCGCCGACGGTGACGTTCGGAACCGAAGTGGAGGGAGCCCCCTTGGCGACGACCGGAACCGGAAAGGGGGGAGCCCCTGTAATATCCGGAACCGGCGAGGAGGGAGCCCCCGCTGCGACGTCCGAAATCGGGGAGCTGAGGCACGGGAGCTGCTCTGTCGACCGCCCCCGGTGCGGTAAACGCAATTCGTGGGGCGGGACTGGCTCTCGGCGCAGGGAAAACCCCCGGCATGTAATGGGCCCCCGGCCCCGGGATTGGGCCCGGAACGGGGTATCCCCCCGGTGCCGCGAAGGGCCCGGGCACGAAGTAACCTCCCGGCACTGGGAAGGACCCGGGTGCCGAGAAGGGTCCGGACGTATGACCCGCGGGGGGAGGGTACCCCCCGTTGGCGTCCCCGGAGGGACCGCTGGGTGACCCATAAATAGGGGCATAGCTCCCGGATATGGGTACGGCGCATATGTGGGGGCCGGTGGCCGTGCCAACACGTGGAGCAGCTCATCCATAGAGCGCTGGGCGCGTAGCTGGCCCTCCACTAAAGCCTCAAGCAGGGCGTCCCCGGGAGCCGTCGGGGGGAGACTGGTCCCGGCCGAGGCTCTCGCGGTCACCGGGACCGACCCGAAGGTCGAACCACCTAAGTTAAGAGGGGAGGTGGGAGGCGGTACCTGGGTCTGGCCGCCTCCGGGAGGAAGCGCCGGGACGATCGTGTCCCGGACGGGTGGCACCGGGTCATCGGGACCGGCATCACCAGGGAGGGCGTGAGCCCTCATTTTTGGGGGAGCCATGGCGTCTTGTCACGAGTCCCCACGGTCGGCGCCAACTGTCGTGGTATTGCGAATACCCCGGCAGGTTTTATGGACGATCCTAGCGAAGAAAACGCGACGCGGGTTGACCGGGTGACCGGTCCTCCCCAACCGGACAAACACAACAAGTGACACGGAGGTTTATACAGGTTTGGGTCCCGGTGGGGGCCCTAGTCCTGTCGGCGTGCTCCCGACCGGAGTCGGCTGGGGAGGCTCTCTCGGGGAGAGGCTTCCAGAGCACACTTGTGAGATTGGCTATTCTAGCAATAATGAGCAACTTGTTCTTACAACAGGGGGTACAAGGGCTATTTAAAGCCCCAAAAGAAGCAAAAAGACTAAACTACCCCGGATGCTACCGTCGGATCGAGGGGTAGCAACGTCCTTCTCCCGGTCAGGTGCCTCGAATGCTTGACAGGTGGCCGCTGATTCCCGAGGCGCTTGCCACGCGACCCGCACGTGACCAAGGCGCTTGTCACGCGACCCGCACGTGACACGGGACCAAGGGCTCCTGTCCCCGGAAGGACGACGGTGCCCGGGACAGGCGCCAGGGGCCATCTCCCCGGACGAAAGGCGGTGCCCGGGACAGGCACCGGAGCCCATGTCCCCGGGCGAAAGGCGGCGCCCGAGGCAGGCACCGGAGGCCACGTCCTCGGGCGAAAGGCGGCGCCCGGGGCAGGCACTGGAGGCCACGTCCCCGGGAGAATGGCGGCGCCCGGGACAGGCACTGGAGCCTTGTCCCCAGGCGAATGGCGGCGCCCGGGGTAGCCACCGGGGGCCTTGTTCCCTGGCTTATGGCTGCGCCCGGGACAGGCACTGGGGGCCATGTCCCCGGGCAAAAGGCGGCGCCCAGGGCAGGCACCGGAGGCCACGTCCCCGGGCGAATGGCGGTGCCCGGGGCAGGCATCGGAGGCCACGTCCCCGGGCGAATGGCGGCGCTCGGGATAGGCACCGGAGGCCTCGTCCCCTGGTGAAAGGCGGCGCCCGGGGCAGGCATCGGAGGCCACGTCCCTGAGCAAATGGCGGCGCCCGGGATAGGCACCGGAGCCTTGTCCCCGGGCGAATGGCGGCGCCCGGGAGAGGCACCGGGGGCCATGTCCCCGGGCAAAAGGCGGCGCCTGGGGCAGGCACCAGAGGCCACGTCCCAGGGCGAAAGGCGGCGCCCGAGACAGGCACCGGAGGCCACGTCCCCAGGCGAATGGCGGCGCCCGGGACTGGCACCGGAGCCTTGTCGCCGGGCCAATGGCGGCGCTCGGGACAGGCACCGGGGGCCATGTCCCCGGGCAAAAGGCGGCACCCGGGACAGGCACTGGGGGCCTTGTCCCCGGGCAAACGTGACGCAACTTACCTAGACTTACTCTCGCGGAGATTTCCCCCAACAAAAATCAATGTTTTTTTCTGGATTTTCCGTTGGGAAAGAGTAAATACCAGAGAAATGTTATTTAGAAAAAAAATTGGTGATTCCTTCTTATGATTGTGAGCTTTGCTCTGAAGGCCATATTGAATCACAATTTCACTTATTCTTTGAATGTGACTTTGCTATACAATGCTGGAATCTGGTGGGCATCAACTGGATAGTGATTTCACCAAATTCTCCAATGACAGATATAATTTGGAAGTTTAAAGAAGATAATCTGCCGTTCAAAGTTTGTTTCATGGAGGTTATCATTTTGACTTTGTGGAACATTTGGAAAATCAGAAATTCTAGGATTTTTAATCATCAAGCTGGGAACCTCATTAAGTGGAAAAGAGCTTTGATATCGGATTTGAAGTTAGTAGCTCATCGAGCTACTAAAGAAACTAGAGTGAAAATTCTAAGATGGCTTGATCTCTTGTAGAAAACTTTGTATCTTTTGCATCCTTTTCACTCACTTTGCTTTTTGTATCTTGCTACTTCTGTTACCCTTTATTTAATATTATTATTAGCAGTAGGCTTCTTGCATACTGTCTTTCCTTCAAAAAAAATCCATGATAAGTTGTATAGGTTTGTCTGATATGATCATCGTGTACATGCGGATAGTCATAATGTCTTGCTAGGGACCACTTATGACTTGTGATTTGGGAAGTTGTTTCCGGTTGCGGCCAAATATAAACGAACCTACAGGGTCACACACTTAACGGGTTGGAGCATTAATTCGGATGGAATCTGAAATGGGTCCTCTATTGGTAATGACTTTACTATTAGGATTATGGTTCGTATTGGAGCAGGATTTATCATGCGAGACCTTATAAAAGGAGGTGAGGTGGGCATGCAAAATGATTTGATCAATTCCGGCCGCCACCACCATCCACGAGATAAACTTTGTAAAACCTTATCCGCGTGTGCTGTTGCTAGCATACGAACACACAGTGCTCCTTCTCCGGACGTGTGGACTTCCGTAGAGGTGCGGCTGCTACTACTATATTGTTTGTCACAATCCGGTTGTGACATCAGCTTTTCTTCTACTGCTGTGTAGTCGCATCCGTGCGTCTAGTCGTAAATTTTTGATCTATGATCCCATGTTTGCTTGATTCTTGAGTTTTTGGATAAATAATTTTAAAATTATCACTAGAGTAGCAATTCGTTCTCCTTCAAATTAGTGCTTGCATTTTCAGTATTTGTTAGCTTATAGGAAAGTATCTTAGTGCCATAGAATTGTAAACTTTTCTTCAGGATGTGTCATGTTCTATGCACTATATGGCACGTATGGTTCTCAAGGTGTCAACAGAGTGCATACAATTTAGCTTGATTAATAAAAGTCAAAACATGAACCAACCTGTGCCGGTTTGACCGGTAACCGCTGGGAATAGATTTTGTGGACCCTGGAGGAAGCACGAGGTCTCTGTTTCCCTTTTCTTGCTCTTTTTATTTTGTCAATATTTCTGGATGTCTAAACAACCGAAGATGTATGTCTTACAGTGACCATTAGAAGGTCATATGAACAAATTTGTTGTTTATGAATATCTCATGGTATTCTAAGTATATAGAAATCTAAATCTTTTCTAACTCTTACCTTTTATATTTTTGCTTAGATTGACAACATACCAACCATGTTCTTTAAAATATGCATCTACACATTGTTTTCATGATGCAGTCATCACCGGTGGAAATACAAACTACAAAGCGGGTTCTTTTGATTTGTACACCTCAGTTATTGTGAACTAAACGATTATATATCAGCTTGGTTGCTTATGAACTAAGTTGTTTGGTTGCTTATGAACTAAGGGGTTATATATCAGTGTTTGGTTACTTGCATGTAAAAAAAATTTGGGCTCACAGAATTCAACATTCCTTCCAGAGCCAGACTTCGTGGGAATGTAGGTTTTGAGTGTATCTCGCAAGTTAGGCCTGTCTAATTTTATAATTAGAGAGTAATTAATATGTATTAATGATTTTTAGCATAGATTAAGATTAATTAAAGCTTATTAATGCACAATAAGAGTTATTAAAGTGGACTATGACATATTACTAGTTTCGATAATATTTTTCATGTTATATTTTTTACTTACATCATATGCAACCAATCAAACAATATCTCATCTCAGCCTACATTATTTAATGTAACCAACCAAACATCACATCATTGCATCTCTACTCTCACTCAACCTATTCCATTCATACGAGTCAAGCTCAATTCCATACAGGCATCCAAACACACCCTTAGTTATCCGCATTTATCTAATCTGGCTAAGTGGGACGGTTTTGTTTAGTCGAAATGAGGAGGTGCAACTAGAGGTTGTTTAGTTGATTGGATGAATTGATGTAAGTTGAAATGACATGTTTTTTGGTTAACTGTATATGTGATGTAAGTTTGGATATATGAGCTGAAAAAATATTATCTAGAATTATTAATTTATTCTTTGCACTTAAATAACTCTCAATCTATCTTAATAATCTTTAATACAATTTAATCAATCTTAAAAATTCTTAATATATGTTAATCACTCTCCTAATAACTTAAAATAAGAAAATGTGATTCGCTAAAATAAAAAATGTGACAGGTTAAAATAAAAAAAATGTCATAACCTAAACAAATACGACAATCTAAAAAAAATAACAACTTAAAAAAACAAAATACGACAACATAAAATAAGAAAATATGATAAATTGAAAAAAATAATGTGAAAACATAAAGTAGGAAAATATGACACCCCCAAAAATAAAAAAAATAAAAAATACAACAATTTAAAAAAATCGACAACTTAATATAAGAATATGTGACAACCTAAAAAAAGTGATACTCTAAAATATATTGGATCAAGTTGTGGTTATTGGATCAAGATTTATTAATTGATATTAAAAAAGAAAGTTGATAAAAAATGTATTTTACTTAACTATTCCAAAGAAAGAAAAATCTGAAACAAATTGTGATACAGTAACAGTGGAAATGTTTAGTCTTTTTCAAAGTTTGTGAGAGATCTTAGAGAAAATCGATATTAATGTAACTTTTTTTCTGAAATAGAATTTAAAGAAACAAAATCAAACCAACAAAGTAAAAAAACTTGTGGAAAATTCAAGAAATCTGGTTCCAGAAAATGTCCAAAAACAACGCTATATTAGGCTATCTCCAGTGCATCGGCGTTTCGCGAGGCGCTTCAACAGAATATTCTCCAGTATATTATGTCCCACATGTGCGAAGCACCACCCGAAACACCCCCTACTCCAATGCAAAGGTGCTTTGTGAAGCGCCTTCTCAAACACTCCAATGCAAGGCGCTTCGAGAGGTGTTTCGTATGGGGCCCGCATATATAATATTTATTAAAGATTAAAAATTGCTAAAATAAAATTCGGATAATTCGAACACAACAAAATAAAAGATAGAAGCACGTGTTTCTACGGACGCGTAGGAACTGACCATGGTGAAATCGGAGTCTCCGAGGCCCAGAACATCAAAACAAAACAGCCTAAAACTCAACTGTAAAATCTCTGAAATCCGAGTACCCATTTGTAAAATAGCCAAGACTTATAAATCTAAACCCTAACTCGGAAAGGATCTTTTTGTGATTTAGAAAATCTGAGGATTTTTTTGCAATTATGTCATTTCTTTTTTTAACCTAGCCGCCGGCCTCTGTGAGGATTTTATTTCGTCTCTCTCTCCCCAAAAAACGCGAAGTCCCCGCCGCCGCCGAGCCTTTGCTGATCCAAGCCATAGCCGCCGCCGCCGAGCCTCCGCTGCCTAGCCTCCGCCGAGCCAGACCGTAGCTGCTGCCGCCGAGCCTCCGCTGAGCCTCGCCGCCGCTGCCACGCACGGTCGCCGGATTTGTGCACCCAAGCCGCCTCTACGCTCGGTCGAAAGGTGGGGCAACAAAACGCATGATGGGCCATCCCAACCGGTCCAACGCGGCCGCTTCGATCGCGAGGCGTCGGTGGGGCCCGCTTGCAGAGCTTCGACCGACGGTGCCTCGCCGGGCATCTTCTCTCTCCTCGCGTGGTTTGTTTATTAATTTTTTGGCGCGGGGCCCACTTGTCAGAGCACTAAAGTGCCTGCGTTGGAGATAGCCTTACTGGGTCCTCTTTTCATGTACTTTTGGCGTCCTTTACTAGTGTTTCAGTATAGTACTCTAGCAATGTGAGTTCCCTCGACGTGTATCTTTTTCATCTTTTCTTCATTCTCTGATTAAACCATGGATGCTAGCAAAGCCAACTTGGGCAGTGTGTCATGCAATGGTAGAGTTTTTTTTTAAAGAGTGTTTGATTTGAAAAATGTCCAAATTTTAAAATCATCTGATCTTAAATGTTTTGTGTTTGGTTAGTGAAATGAAATGATTTAATTCTAACACCAACCCATTTCAAAAAAAATTGTAGAATTGAATACAATTATGGAATTAGATCATTCAACTAATTTTGTAGAATGACCTCATTTTAGTTAAAGATGAATACATTTATTTTAGAATAGAATGGTTCTCCAAAACTAACATTCAATGTCTCTTAAAGGGATATCTAACTGTTCATGTATGAAGCCTCTAATCACTAAAAAAACAATAAAAGAAGCCAACTATGGGAGAGAACGAAAAAAATTTATAAATAACCCAAAGTAAAAAGATAATTTGAAAAATAACCCACACTTTATGAAAATTACGAAACTATACCGCCACCTCATCTAATCGCGTCTCACGACCGCGACAATATGCCACCGGGAATCTCTCGCGCCTGACGACGGCGACATAGTCCCAAGGCCACTTCTCGCCGACCACGACCGCGAGAACCTTTTATTCCCAAACCTGTGCGCGACAAAGGCTGGCCAGTGGTCTTTTCCAACTCCCATCCGCGACCGAAAGTTGCTTTTCTTTGTCGCATCTCCCACGCGCGACAGTAACTTCCATCAGACAATCTCGCGAGTTTTCGTGTGTTCGGCCAGCTTTTAACCCTCCCGATCCGGTCACTCTCTCTCTCATTCATTTGCCCTCTCTCCCACACTTGCTGTACTTCAAAATTTGTGTGTTTGAGCTAATTTTTCTTCAAATCTGATCGTTGTTTGAAGTCAGTGCAGTTGAGAAAGTTGTAGCTTGAAGAAAGATCTTCCAAACGTGGTAACTTTCGTTGAAATGCGATATTTTGCTAATCTATTTGCTAACTATGTGATTAGTAACTAAGTTGATGTTAAAAGTTAATGTTAGCTGTTATATTTACGTTAGATGTTAATTAAGTAGCTGTTAACTAAATAGATGTTAAAAGCTTATGTTTAAAACACCTCTTCTATGTTTATGTAAGTATTTATGGTAGTTTAATGACAGTTTTCTTCGGCTCTGTAAATCTTTCTTATGTTAAAATTTATTTTAGCATGAGGTGGATAGTTGGTGAAACTTGACCAACAGGTGAATGTGAGTATTTGGTCATTATACTGTAGTATTAGTAATTTTCTAAGGCTTAAAATGGTCATTGTACTGTATCATTATATTGTAGAATTATTCTATCATTTTATGTGACTCAAACTCTTTTAACTTAATTCTAAATAGAAGGGTTTACTTGAAATTTTCTCGGCATTTCCTATATATCCAAAGCTTTTGTGAAGAGAAAAGGAATCGAAGTGAAAGAATTTTGATCAAAGTACTGTTCATTTAGTGTATTATTAAAGATATTTTAGTAATATTGTAGCATACAATCATTAAATACTAAAAATTTAATTATTTTTTAGGGTTTCCATGAAAAGGGGTCTTTTGTAGATAATCTCTTCATACCATGGTCATTTTTGTAATAAAAATTATAAAGTTTTTGCCACATGGGCCTCCTTGTAATTTGATTCTCTTTTTTATTCAATAAGACTTTTCTTTTCATGATGCAATTAATTAAGGGGATAAATTGTAATTATTCCTTTTGCAATTAAATCATAAATTGGTGTAACATTAGTAATTAGGTTTATTTCAATTTTTTCACAATTTTTGGAGGTCTCTCTTGGGCATAGCTTAGCTTTAAGTTTAGGACTTGTTCTATCATTTTATGTGACTCAAATTTTTTTGACCTAATTCTAAATACAAGGGTTTACTTGAAATTTTATCGAGATTTCATCTAGAATTTGTACCTTTCCTATATATCCCTAGAAAATAGAAAGCTTTTGTAAAATGAAATGAAATCAAAGTGAAAGAATTTTGGTCAATGTACTGTTCATTTAGTGTATTTTAAAGATATTTTAGTAATATTGTAGCATACAATCATTAAATACTAAAACTTTAATAATTTTTTAGGGCTTCCATGAAAGGGGTCTTTTGTAAATAATCTCTTCGTAAAAAAAATTATAAAGTTTTGCCACATGGGCCTCCTAAATTATAAAGGTATTGTAGGACTTGTTTTATCATTTTATGTGACGCAATTTCTTTTAACCTAATTTTAAATAAATGTAGGGTTTGTTTGAAATTATCCAGATTGCTCTACTTCCTCACATTACAGGTTTCTATATGATCAACCAATGAAATGCAAAAGAATTTGAAATTTAAAAGCTTTTTTAAACATCAAGATATTTGGGACATGACAAGGGACCAGTTTGAGTCCAACTCGGCCAAAACCAACCAAAACCTGATCCAACTCTACCAGTTCGACTAGTTCTGAGTCAAACTCGCTCAAACCAACCAAAACCTAGTGCCATTCGACCACATCCGAGCACAGACGACCAATTTTGCCCCCACGAAACCGACTCGAGCTGAGCATGACACGTGGCCCCATGTGAACCGTCCAAAAAATCAATCAAACGACCGAAAACACGATCGTACCCTGGTCGAGCTACATTTCGACCGCGGGCGTGTTTTGTGTTCGATTGTCCTCCTTTTCGACCGCGGGCGCCGATTTTGCCACGAAAAGTAGCTCGACCAGGACTGAGCTCGTGTAATGTCGACCAGTTGTGTTATTCTTGTCCCTTTGGTTTTCTTGGTCGTTGGAGAGTCAAAACTGGTCGAATTGCTCCCAAATTTGGCAGGATTGTTCCTTGGAACATGATGATTACAACCGTGGAAGAAAATTGTGAAAATAATGAAATTTTACACATAAAATATCGCATCAAGGGAGTTTTGAGCATGAGATGCATGTTCTTGTTGTTGTTTACCTTGTTAGACATCAATCACATTAAAACAGAATGGTGGATTGATGATTCAAATGCCCATAGTGGTTGGTCACCTGTACACCCTTCTTGGCAACATGTAAACCTTGACCTAGATTATCACTGGACAACTGAAATAGAATTTTTTTTTGTAGAAATCATAGCAATATTAGTTGGTTTTGGAAAAGATGGATGCATTAAATTTCCATTATGATAGTCCAGATTATCCACTTTCTCAATGAGATGGTACAGTTAATTAAGGATTTTGTTACTGGCTTCACCATACACATTGATTAATTGATTAATATATGATTTACATCATGTTTTCCTAGGACCACCAATTGTTCATATCAGTTTCTTTAGGTTTGTGAGCTACAATTTGTTGCCTGCATCTTGTTGATCCATTTAAGAATATAATCATGTCTTTATTATTTAATTCCAAAATTTTAATTATTTTGTAGGACCTCTGTGTAAAGGGTATTTTTAGAAATATTTCCTTTAGTTCATGGGTCATTTTGGTTTTTCACTTCACAAGCCACCTTGCAATGTAATTCTTTTGTTTTTATTTCATCAAGTACTTTCTTTTATAAATAATTGGTTAAGACTCAATTGTGAATATTCTTTTCACAATTATATTCTTAAATTGGTAATTGGATTTATTAAATTTTCCATGAATTTTAGATATTTTTGTTGTACATAGTTTAAATTTAGGTTTTGAGCTTTATTTTATCATTTTATGTGACTCAAATTCGTTTGACCTAATTCTAAATAAATAATAGGGTTTACTTGAAATTTATTCAGCATTTCATTCAAAATTTCTACGTTCCTATACATCCCCAGAACATAGAAAGCTTTTGTAAAGCAAAAAGAATCAAAGAGTATTCCAAAGAAACATACATTTTTTCAACAATATCGTCATGCCTGTTTTGCATTTTGAAAACCGGCATTATCCATGAAACAAATGCTAGAAGTTACAGGAGAATGGAGCGACCAAGAAATTACGTATAAATATGTTGATTATGTTAACTATGTGATTGAAAAGTCATCATATGTTTACTTATAATTGTTTCGTAAATATGTTCCATAGGGAATGGAGCAACCCGAAAATTTTTGCATATTTTATGGCGACGGTTTGATTCGTGATGGGCCAAATGGTGTAGATATGAGTCATTGAAAATATGTTATGGCCGATTTGAACATACATAACACATCTTTCACGGATCTTAAATTATGGATACTTAGTTTGTTCGGCAAGAGTGTAGAACATGAGACAATTCAAGTAGAGGGGCTCATTGTGAAGGAGACAGTCAACGGCCCATACTGGGTGTTGCGCGAACTGAAAGGGAACAACTCCTGGGGGTCCTTTGTGAGGAGAGTGAAGGACCCTTATGGTGGTTTGGGCGGTCGGTTTTTTGTTTATGTCCAGTTCGGTGACCTAGAAGAGCCGGAGGGTGACGTTGGAGCCGGCCCTAGTAGCGACGCACGGGCAGGAGAAATGAATGCACTGATTCCGCCACCATTCAGGGCTAGTGACTGGTCAGAAGCTTTTTGCCACACACGTGTTGATGTGTGTGAGTTCTTGGAAGGTCTTGGAACTGTGTCCGACGAAGATGATGAAGATGACTTGACAGACTCTGAAGCATCTGAAGACTCTGATGAAGATGATTTTAGGACCCCCCAACAATGGATTGATGAATCTGGATTTAGTTCGGCAGTGCTGCTGACAGACCAAAACTCAAGATGGTTTTTTGAGCAAAGTAGCATCCAGCTCGAGCAAGAGTTTCGAACAAAAGAAGATGTGCAAAATGCCGTGGCTAGATGGTCTCTTGCACTCAACCGACAGTACAAAGTGGTGAAGTCTACCCCCAAGTTATACGATCTCTCATGTCTTACACCAGGTTGCGCATGGAGGGTTCGTGCCATGCAACCAAAGGATGACATTGGTTTTGTGGTCACGAGAGTTAACGCCCACACATGTGAGCTTATTGAGGCATTGGACAGGCATAGAAACATGACTGCGGCATATGTAAGCAACATCATCCAACCCGCTGTGCGGGAGAACGTATCGATAATGCCAAGAGAGATCATCAAGCAAGTGGCAGATCGATGTGGTTATCGTATCAGCTACAACAAGGCATGGAGAGAAAAGCAGAAAGCAATTGAGGACATGTATGGCACATACGAGGATGCATACAACACAGTGGTGCGGTTGCTTCGAAACATTGCACTAACGAACTCAGGCACATTTGTAGATATGCTCGATCAGACAGCTGTTGCCCCAGATGGCAATACCATAGAGAACACAAGAGTTCTACACCGTTTGTTCTGGGCATACCCGCAGTGCATAGAGGCATTCACATGGTGCCGGCCGGTGTTATGTGTGGATGGCACATTTTTGACTGGGAGGTACAAAAGGACACTACTGATTGCGGTTGCTGCAGATGCTAACAATCAATTGCTTCCATTAGCATATGCAGTTGTAGAAGACGAGAGCACGGAAAGTTGGTTGTGGTTCTTGGTGAACATGAAGCGAGCGGTTGTAAAGGATCGTGAGAAGATCTGCATTATTTCTGATCGACACAAAGGCTTGCTCAGAGCCATTGAGATCATGTAGGGCGCTCCCGATCCACCTTACAAGTGGGAGGACGTGGTGAGCCGTTGGTGCATGCGACACCTTGCAGCCAACCTCTTCACCAAATTCCGGAGCAAACAAATCATGGACCTATTTAAGAGGCTATGCTCGCAGAACCAAGTGAGCAAGTACGACACTATCTTCGAGAAGCTTGAGGAGTTGACACTGAAGTACATAGCTAATAAAGGGTCCGGGGCCGGCGATGGGGATGCTATAAGCAAATTTTCACAGTGGATCAGCGACAAAGAGAAAGAGAAGTGGTCGTTGCTGTATGACGAGGGTGGGGCAAGGTATGGCATCATGACGACAAATCTATCTGAAGTTTGTAACTATGTTTTGAAGGGGGTGCGATGCTTGCCATTGACCGTGATTGTGGAGATGACATGGTATCGCACTGCGCAATATTTCAACAACAGAAGCCTTGCAGCCAAGATGCTGGTCGACGATCCATTTAGAACCTTACCGGACGTGGTGCAGGAATACATGAATTTCCGGATAAATAAGGCCCAGACGCACGAGGTGGAGATCATCAATCGATTGCACAAGATAATTTTAGTTCGACTGCGCCAGAAGCGGGTTACGGCCATCTTAGAGCCAGCATGGTACACGAAGTCATTCTGGGGGATGTTGCGGAGTGCACATGCAACAAGGCCATGTTATTACACAAGCCATGTTCGCATGTCATTGCTGCATGTGCGGCACTCAGTATAAGCCCATCTCCATACCTTTCTGAGTTCTTCAGCCTTCATAACCTTCAGCAGACTTGGAGTGGTATTTGGAGGGTCTTCATGAAGGTTGGTGATTACAAAGTAATTCCATCCGGTGAGACTAGGTGGATCCCACCTTTCAACCTCAGGAGAAAGGGACCTGGTCGTCGGAAGACGCGTCGCTTGCACAATGACATGGACGAATCACAGAAAGCGAGCACTCGAGGTAGAAAATGCTCGATTTGCAAACAAGCCGGGCATACCAGAAAGAATTGTCTACATGCACCCGGCCCATCCACCTAGTATTCACACATGTAATAGTGACACGTAACGAGTCATGTGATCGTTCATGAGTTCTGTATTCTGTCATTATTTAATATTTTCCAATATTTTGGTGGTCCTTTCACATTCGTAACAGTGGATGTTCTATGGATACTCTAATTGAGCCAAAAACTTCTCTATTTATAGTACACAGGTAAACATGCCCAAAAAAAACTCCTTGACAGACTCTTGGTATTGCAATGAAACATTGCACATGAAATGTCATACAAAAGGTGTTTGAAGCGTGATTTTTGCATGTTTTCAGAACTAAAATTGGTAGGCCTGATCCCTGCAACACAGAGAACACAATTGGGAATGAATCTTGTAGAAATAATGAAACTTTGCACATCGAATGTCGTATGGAAGGAGTTTTAAGCGTGATTTTTGCACATTTTTAAAACTAAACCTACGGTAAAATTCTACCAGATTAAGACTTATGAGGTGTCAAACCCAAACTCATTTCTTCGTTATATTTCGAGTTGTTATGCTAATGGTAATTAATTTATGCAGAGATGGCTCACGAGGATGTACGGCTTCTAGAGCTACTCAGTGGCAGGTGGGACAATGCTCATCGTGGGTGTGTATTGTCGCGAGGTGGACATCTTGAGCCACTTGTAATGAGGGCTCCCATGGAGTACTGGCCTCTTGATGCGAGATACATCCCTATTCTCGCAGAGGCGGGTTTACTACCGTTTGCTCGTATGCTGCAAACTGGTCATGGCCTCACATTGGATCGGTCGTTGGCCACCGCATTGGTGGATCGATGGCGCCCCGAGACACACACGTTCCACTTCCGATGGGGGGAGATGATGATCACATTGGAGGATGTCGGTATGCTCCTAGACCTACCTGCCGCAGGAGCACCCATCGTTCCATCACCGCCGCCTGCAGACTGGCGCACTCAGGTAAACCTTAGGTTCAACATCGTTCAACAGGCATATCAGATCCCATCAACTAGGCGTGGTGTGCCGCATAGGTTTTTGTTGCGCTACCTTGACTGCCCTCCTGATGCACTGGAGCATGTTGTGCGCCAGCATTTGTTCGCATACCTGTTGATAATGTTCTAGTATATCCTGTTCCAATCTACACATGGGGATACAATTCACCCATGGTTCATTCCATTGGTGGAGAGCATTGTTGATGCCCAACCAAGGCATGTTCCCTAGTACAACTGGGCCATGTCCGTGCTTTGTGGAACATACCGGGGGTTGTGCGATGCATGTGTCCGGACTGCCCCAGAGTCCGTATTGTTGGGATGCTCCCTCCTGCTGCATCTATGGTCTTGGGAGAATTTTCCAATTGGCTGGCCACACTTGGATCGACCGGTGCATCCGTACCCCGAGCCTGATGATGTCCATGATTGGGTGGATCGCCCAACCATGGGCACAAGATGGATGCACGGTCGACCGAGATGGTCTGCGAACCAGGTTCGCCGGTGCTACGTCTTGTACCAGGGGGATTTTGATCTACTCCACGAGTCGCGAGTCGTATGGTGTCCGTGGACACCAGATTTCATTGAGAGCATTGCACCGCATGGCATATCGATCATGTGCACAGCGGGCAACGATTGTAGGATGACACGACGTCATCTTGTGTTCTCTCATATGGTGGAGCCGTACTATCCGGAGCAGGTGATGCGTCAGTTTGGATTATATCAGCACACCCCACCTCCAGAGAGAGAACGTGACAGGGATCTCCCCAAGGAGGTGCACAGGTACACCCATGCGTGCATAAGATTTGAATTCTGTTTTTCTGTTTTGATACCTACCATTACCTCCATTTTATTTTGTAGGCAGAGTCGGCAAGGAAGGCAGCCCGACAATTGGGCGCACAAGAATGGCAGATGGGTGCAGGAGTGGAACGAGCTTGCACAGACCGATATAATTGCAGAGGTTCGAGTGTACGATCACAGTACGTACCAAGCGTATCTTGATTGGTACATGCCCCGTACCCGCATGCGGCTTTCTTGTGTGCCTGAGGATACACCAACACATATACCGCATTCGGAATGTGTGCAATTAGGGTTTGATTCTGATTGGCCGGGCCGGATACATCGCTCAGTACATTTTTACGATATTTCCCCTTTTGCATCCATCATTTACTCATTTTACTAACTAATACACTATTTGTCTTTCTCAGTTCGACGTTGCAGCTGCCATCGAGCGGCAGACTAGATCGATTTTGTCTAGCATAGCATGCGGAGGTCGCTGGTGCCATACTGAGTTTACTGGAGCCATCCGTGCGGTGAACACTGCTGCCCGACGAGTCATGAGCAACCTAAGTTGCGGACGTACTACTGACACATTCATGCCAAGACAGCCTATGGCGCACCCACCAAGCCCAAGGTCTACTCGACCCTCCTTTGCACGCCCCAGTACCTCGGGCACACGTCCTACTCGACACAACGCATCATCGAGGTGGGGTACTGACACAGTGGGCCCATCTAGCACCCCATCAATTCTTCCACGCTCATCGTCAATGTTTTCTCGTCGCGATGGATCACTACATATAGGAGAGCCATCAACACATCATAGCCCAGGAGGCAATGATTCCGATGACTCCGATGACCCGGAGGACATCAGAAGAGCTCAAGAGGCTGCTAATAGGACTTTCGTAGAGCAACTAGCCGCAGACGATCATCGTTGGGATCAGCAGGATTTGGACCGGGTGAACCAACTTTACTCTGCTCCTTGGATGCCTCCGCAGCGAGCACAACCTGCTGAGGGGGCATCTTGGGCATCTTGGGGTTAGTCGTCGGAGCAGACAATACATGCGCCACAGGGGGCTGAGGCTGAGTGGGTGGCACAACAGAGGGAGCATGCCGATTGGGTGTCCAACATGCTGGGGATGGATAATCCCTATGCACATCAGTACCGCACGCATGACGAGCTTCAACCGAGTCAGCTCCATGATGCTCCGCCACCCACACAGCCTTCACAACCATTGGGGCCGTCAGACCACTACGGACCTTCTACTGCAGCTGGTCGGAGACCACATAACCCACCTGATACTTATTCACCCTCGTCTTTTCAGAGAGATAGGCATCACAAAAGAGGGAGGCGATTTAATAATTAGATATGTTAATGGGTCAGCACACCATGGGATGTACTTCTAAATAATATGTACTGATGGTTTGTTTCGGCTTTTCAGTGTGGCGTTCCATCTTTTCAAACAATTAATAATTTCCAAATATTGGACTTCAAATTTAAAATTGGCCATGCCAATGCCCATGCTGGCCTTGTTGCTTAGGGTTTGGGCCCTTCAAAGCCCCGGTTCGTCCAATTTTCATCGTCTTCTTCGTTCTTTATCCAAATAAACTCGAAATTCGTCCAAATTTTGTATAAATTATCTCTGAGACATAACAAACACAATCATGAAGGCAGATTGTAGAAATGATACAAAAATTCACATAAAATATCACGTCAAAAGAGTTGTTAGCATGAATTTAGATGGAAACTTAGGGCAAAAGCTATACCAATTAAGCACTAATAAGAGATTTTCTCATCTTTGAAGGTTAATTATTTGAAATGGAAACGACTAGAGGAGAAGTATAAACGACCAGATGAGAAATGGACAAGGAAAGTATAAAAAAAGTTATTATTTTATGTGACATTACACAGGAAACGATCAAAAGAGAAATTGAGAAAATCTCTTTTCTGTCGCGGTTCCAGAATGGAAAAGACTATTATCGCATGGAAAGGCTATTGTCGCGGCTCCAGAATGGAAAACATGAGGTCGAAAACAGTATCAAGTTCTGTCGCGGCTCCAGAACGTAAAAGATTAATCTCGCTGGTCGAAAAAGGAAAAGGTGTGAATAGCTTACTGTCGCGTCTCAAACCCGCGATAAATGTCTTCTCGCGGCCGACCAGGTTAGTCTCGCAATTTCGTTAAACTGTGTGTCATTTCTCAAATTAGTTTTTTGCTTTGGGTTATTTATAAATTTTTTTCGGGAGAGAACATGTACAAAAAGGCGAGTGCGGGTGCAAGCGGAGGCATCCGGTGTTTGCACTTTTTGTAGTGGGACCACATACTTTTGCAATATTTATGCTAAATGCACCCACCTCTTCTTATGCTGCATCCAATACTTGCTAGATTTTGGCACTTGTGGGGCCATATGCATTGATAGAAAGCAAATTTATTTTGAGTTGTGCAGCAAATACAATAGTGGGCCTGGTTTTTGGGACCACCTAAGCACCCAAAAGAGATGCTTACATTAAAGGTAAAATTTATATGGTGCTTGATAATGTGGCATCATTATCTTTCGTGAGTATTTTTTAAAGGGTCTCTTTTTGAAAATGTCGTAAATAACACCTCACTCCAAAAGAGCGGTGCAACTAGTACGAGAGACACACTACCACATTATCTATAGGAGAGAGAGTGTAGCTCTAGCCACTCCAAATAGACACCACAAATATCATAAACCAAGCAATGCCTCTATATCTCTAAATGTTGGTCCCACAACCTGATTGCCAGCAAGTATCAGCACTAATCCAGAAACAAAACCATGTGAGGCCCTCCACAAAAAGCATCAAGCAACAGACATTTCTACAAGCTCTCCTGCAGGTTCTCCAAGCATCCTCGCTTTGCTACATGGAATAATAAATGCCCTTACTGCTGGCCTTGGCAGCCTGGATATGCCCATAAAGGGATATGTTGGGATTGTTGGTGTCGTACTCCAACTTATATTTAAAGGGGAGTGGACAGTAGAAGCTCCAGCCTTAGATCAGATCTGACTTCATGAAATATAGTCTAAGCATGCACAATAACAAGAATAAGAATAAAGAGATCTAGTAGAGAAAACATGATAATAATGGTGAAGTAGCGACAATTAGAGAGATAAATGACTAGAGAAGAAGACTACAAATTCTTAAGCGCAACTTCAAAAGAGTACAAGAGATTGATGCTCTCAAACTGTTGAGGGATTGCCTCGACACATGAATTTATTTGTTTTGTGGTGGAGCATGCATGTACAAAGAATGTGGTTGAGAATTGTATGAGAGAATACGGATGAAAAATTTTTACAGGTTTAGGCGGAGCGGATCTAACCCTATGTCCTGGGGTACTACCCTGGTGCTCTGTGGTGCAGCAAAATGGTCTAGGGGTTCCATGACTATACTGTAACGATGATATAGTATAGCCGAGTGTAGGGCAAGGAAGTTGGTCCTTTATAGAGTGTTGGAGAGAGGTTACAAGTATGTTGGAATAGACAAGACCCTATTCTCGAGCACTAGAAACCTATGTATCTAACTTATAGTTTGATTGAGTGATTGCTTTTTCCCTCCCTTCCTTTCCCTCTACTAATTGTATTTAAAGTAGGTAACGATTGTGTTGGGGGAATCCCCAGCGGTCCCACGAAGTCCCAAGGAGTCCCCGGTGAAACCCGGTGAGACCCGGTGAGACCCGGAGAGTCACCGGGCCCCCGGTGAGATCCGGAGGGTCACCGGGCGCCCGGTGAGATCCGGAGGTTCTCCTGGACCCCGATGAGACCCGGTGAGGTCCGGAGGGTCCCCGGAGACACGGTGAGGCCCGGTGAGACCCGGTGAGGTCCAGAGAGTCTCCAGAGACACGGTGAGACTCGGAGAGTCACCGGGCCCCCAGTGAGATCCGGAGGGTCACCGGGCGCCCGGTGAGATCCGGAGGGTCTCCGGGACCCCGGTGAGATCTGGAGAGCCTCCGGGACCCCGGTGAGATCCGGAGGGTCTCCGGGACCCCGGTGAGATCCGGAGGGTCTCCGGGACCCCGGTGAGACCCGGTAAGGCCCGGAGAGCCTCCGGGCTCATGAAGAGTTGGCGCCGACCATGGGGACCTCGCGACGAATCGTCATGGCTCCCGCAACAACCAGAGCTCAAGCCCTCTCATCTCCTGAGGGTGCTTGTCCTAGCAACCCGGCTCCGCCTCAGCGAGATGAGACCGCAGCCCTGCCGCTCGGGGGCGTGCGGGGGGAGGACCCGTTTCCTCCACCCGCGGCCTCCGGCCGAGGGATCCCCGTTTCCGACACGGTGACCACAACCGAGCTTCCGGGCCTAGTGCGCCCCAACTCTCCGGGGTGGTCTCCAGAGATTCTATGCTGGGGGCTTTGATCCAGGGCCAGCTTCGTACCCAGCACACCCTGGAGGAGCTGCTTCGTGTCCTGGCGAGACCCCCAGCTCCCGTCTACCCGCCTCCATATCCGTTTATGGGGGCACCGCCCCAATACTTCATGGGGCACCCCGCCTTTGCAGGGCCGGGGATGTTTCCCGTTCCCGGAGGTGCGCCCGGGCCATATCCGGCTCCGGGGATGCTCCCCGCACCGGGAGGCCGACTCGTCTCTGAGCCCTCCCCTGCTTCGGGGGGTTGCCCGGCCCCGGGTCCGGAACCCCCGCAAGCGGCTACCGGCGCGCTGGGGACAACCTCCGCGCCTGAGCCCGAGAGCTTTCGAGGGCCGACGCCCGGAGCCGGCTCAGCACCCGCTCCCGTAGACGCCCCGGGGACTCGAATCGCAACTACTTCCGCCGCCGCGCCGAGCACGAACCCCGCGCGTGGCCCGGTCCGCGCGCCGGCAGTGTCCACTGGGATGGCGGCAAACGCGCATCAGCTCCCTCCCCCACCGGGGCCGCCCCTGCGGGCGCCCCCAACGGATCAGACCCGCTTCACCCAGGAGGAGGTCAAGCAAATGCGTACGGCCAAGTCCGGGGAAACCACCTCCCGCCATCGGTCAGGACTCCCCCGAACCCGCGGGCGCGCGGAGACGCGCTTCCAAATCGCCCGGGGGAAAAGACCATTCAAAGAAGCGGCCACCATTCCTGCGGAATACCTCGACGCCCAAGAGGTCAGCTCAACCAACCCGGAACAAAAAGAGACGACACCGCCAAACCGGCGGACCGCTGCCACCCCTTCCAGACTCCGACAATGAGCACGCGTCCCCGGCAAGTGATGACGGCGACCATGGATCCCCCAAGGAAGTTGAGGGGACCAACCAACTGCTGTGCAGTCGTCTCCGCTGCGTACATTGGCCGCGGCCTTACCGCCCGCCACACATCGAGCATTACAACGGTGAGGCCGATCCTTACGAGTTTGTGCAGGTGTACTCGACGGCCATCTTGGAGGCCGGGGGGGACGAGACAGTGCAATGCAATGTCTTCCCCCTCTACCTCACAGGCATCGCACGCTCATGGTTCTACAACCTGAAAGCTGGATCCATCAAGTCCTTCGTGCAGCTGAAGCGCGAATTTTGCGCGAAATTCCAGGGAAACTACTTGCGGCCCTTAGACTCGTCCCAGCTCTACACCGTCCGGCAGAAGACTGGGGAGACTATCCGCAGCTTCTTTAAACGCTTCGCTCAGGTGAAGAGCAAAGTGGCGCATGTCCCTGACTCCACGATCATAGAAGCATGCAAGAGCGGGATACTCCCCGGGGAGCTCCACCGGAGGCTCTCCCGGAGCTGCCCCACCTCCACCGACGAACTCTTCACCGTACTTGAGAAGTACGCCCGCGCGGAGGAGGACGACCTTTGGAAGAAGAACCAGGGTGCTCCTGCCCCCGCCGAACGAGAGGCCAGAGATCCTCCCAGTAAACGCCCCCGAAGAAGCGATCGCCGCGAGCCACGGCCTCGGGACGCTTTCGTCCTCGAGGGCGGAGGCGGCTCGCGCGACAGCAGCAAAGGCAGTCGCGCCCCTCCTAAGTCAAAGGGTTACGCGGGAGGACAATCCTCCCGCGGGCGCGAAAGCCACGCCAAGGAGAGCAAGGAGGGCACAGCCAACGTGTGGTGCACCTTCCACAAGTCGAGTACCCACGCTACTCGAGAATGCCATCAGCTTCTACAACACTTCGCGGCCTTCCTCGACCAGCACGGCCAGGGGGGAGGGGGCCTTGCCTCCTTGCCTCCCCCGACAGCTTTGCCCGCGCTCCCCGCTCCCGCGGGTGAGCAGCAAAGACAAACGCAAGAAGGGAGCCTAGCTCAGGAGCTCCCCTTCCAAACCTCCCAAAGACGCATAAACGTCATTACGGGGGGATCTGCCGCGAGACGGGACTCCAAGCGTCAGCGCAAGGAGTACGCGCGAGAAGTGAAGGTGGTGGGGGTGCTGCATACGTCTCCGCCAACAAAATGGTCAGACGTCCCCCTCACCTTCACAGCGGAAGACGCGCGCGGGGTTCGCTTCCCGCACGACGACGCGCTCATCGTCTCGGCTACAGTCTACAACTGCCAACTGGCACGCATCCTCGTCGACGGTGGGAGCTCTGCCGACGTCTTATACCTGAAGGCGTTCAGGGAAATACAAGTCGATGAGAAGCTACTGCAGCCCGCACTCGGGCCGTTACAAGGCTTCGTTCCCGGGAAGACCATCCACCCGGTGGGGAAGGTCGATCTACCAATGACTTTTGGCACCCCGGAAAACTACCGGACGGAGATGGTCCGATTCGATGTGGTGGACCTCCCCTCCTCATACAACGCTATTATGGGGAGGACCACGATCAACCACCTGGGGGTGGCGATTCACCAGAACTATCTCTGCGTGAAAATCCCTGGGCCTCACGGTGCAATCACCGTTCGAGGCGACCAGAACGTGGCCCGCGCTCTTTACGAACACGCCACCGCCGCCATCGGGAACATCAACGTGATCAAGACCCCGGGGGGAGCGCCCCCCCTGAACCTCAAGCTGCCCCGTCGGGAGGCCATTTCCGAGGCCACGCCCCGAGGGAGACCTTCGGAAAGTCCAACTGTCCGCGGGAGATGAAGAGAGAACCGTCAGGATCGGAGCAGACCTCACCGAGGAAGACGCCGAGCAGCTCGCGGTTTTCCTTCACGAAAACTCTGACGTTTTCGCGTGGGAACCCTCGGACATGCAGGGCGTCACCCGGGACATCATTGAGCATAAGCTCGCTGTGATCCCCGGCCGCTCCCCGGTCAAGCAGAAGTTGAGGAAGTTATCCCTCGAGCGCCAAGACGCCATCAAGGTAGAGGTCTCCAAGCTTCTAGAGGCGGGGTTCGTGCGAGAAGTCCTCCATCCCGAATGGTTGGCAAACCCTGTCCTCGTAAAGAAGTCAAGTGGCAACTGGAGGATGTGCGTGGACTTCACCGATCTCAACCGCGCTTGCCCAAAAGATAATTACCCACTCTCGCGGATCGACCAACTGGTCGATTCGACCACAGGGTGCGAACTGATGAGTTTCCTCGATGCATATTCGGGGTACCATCAGGTTCGGATGGCTGCAGAGGATGAGGAAAAGACAAGTTTTATAACTCCCCTCGGCACCTTCTGCTATCTTCACATGCCCTTCGGGTTGAAAAACACCGGGGCAACCTTCCAGCGTCTTATGACGCTGGTCCTGAAAGACCAAATCGGCCACAACGTCGAGGTCTACGTTGACGATGCGGTCGTCAAAAGCCTTCGCACCGCCGCACACATCGATGACTTGGCGGAGACCTTCTGCAGCCTCCGCAAGTACGGGTTGAAGCTCAACCTGGAAAAATGCGCCTTCGGCGTACGCGGTGGGAGGCTGCTTGGCTTCTTGGTGTCCCAGCGGGGCATTGAAGCGAATCCCGAAAAAATTAGGGCCCTGCTGGACATGCCTCCCCCGCGTTCCGTCAAAGACGTGCAGAGGCTTGCAGGCCGCCTGGCCGTGTTGGGTCGTTTCGTCTCGCGGTCAGGAGAACGCGGACTCCAGTTCTTCAAAATCCTCCGGGATCTCGAGGGGTTCAGGTGGACCCCCGAGGCCCAGACGGCGTTCGACGTGCTAAAGAAGTACATCGCAAGCCCTCCGATGCTCGTGAGCCCGTCCCCGGGGGAACCTTTGCTACTGTACCTTGCTGCGACCCCCGTCGCAGTGAGCGCGGTGCTCGTGAGAGAACAGGATGGGCAACAATGCCCTGTGTACTATGTCAGCGAGGCCCTTCAAGGGGCTAAGATGAGGTACACTAAGGTGGAGAAGCTGTGCTATGCCCTCCTTATGGCGTCGCGAAAGGTCCGCCACTACTTCCTAGGGCACCAGGTCATGGTCCCGTCATCTCTCCCGCTGGGAGAAGTAGTAAGAAACAAGGAGGCCACCGGCCGGATTGGCATGTGGGGGGCCGAGCTCGCTCCCTTCTCCCTCACCTTCACGGGCCGCTCCGCCATCAAGTCGCAAGTCCTCGCAGACTTCGTGGCGGAATGGACCCCGACCGCTGAGACGGACGGAGGGGCTCCCCTCGCCCCCCCCGGTGCCTGGACCATTGGACACTCATGTTCGATGGCTCCTTGTGCCTCGGCGGGGCCGGCGCGGGGGTGGTTCTCCGGAGTCCCGAAGGGAAGATGCTGGAGTACGCCGCCAGGCTCGAGTTCCCGGCTACAAACAATGTTGCCGAGTACGAGGCCTTGCTCCTGGGATTGCGCCTCGCGCGCTCCCTGGGAATCCGCCGCCTCCTGGTGAAAGGAGACTCCCAGCTGGTGGTCAACCAAATGGACAAGTCCTACTTGTGCCACGATGCGAACCTGAGTCTATACTTGGGCTAAGCGTGGAAGATGGAGAGACACTTCGAAGGCTTGGAGGCCCGGTACATCCCCCGACGGGATAACAACCGGGCCGACGCATTGGCCCGGGCGGCCAGCGCCCGGGAACGTCTTCCCAAGGGCACCTTTCTGGAGATCATCACAAGACCCTCGATAACCCTTCCGGACGCGAACCCTGAGGTTCGCGTCCCGGAGGTTTCCGAGATCACTTGGACTGCCTCGTGGATGGATCCCCTCATCTCCTGCATAAGGGACGAGGGGGAACCTTCCGGTGACGTTGGGGCGAAGCGTCTCCGCGCTAGAGCCAGGGCGTACGTTCTGCTGGACGGGAAGCTTTACAAGCAGGGGGCTTCCGCCCTTCTTCGCTGCCTCCCGCGGGCCAACGGACTCCAGCTCCTCGAGGACATACACTCGGGGAGCTGCGGATCCCACTTGGCTCCGCGGGCGGTCGCGGCGAAGGCCCTTCGCTAAGGATTTTACTGGCCCACGTTGGTCCGCGACGCGCGGGATCTAATCTCCGCGTGCGAGGCCTGCTAAAAGATGGAAAAGGGCACCAGGCTCCCCTCCGCGGTATTGCAAACCATCCCTGTTACTTGGCCCTTCGTGCGCTGGGGGATGGATCTCCTTGGTCCCTTCCCCCCAGCACCCGGGGGCTACAAGTATGCGGTGGTCGCCGTGGATTACTTTTCCAAGTGGGTGGAGGCTGAGCCCTTGGCCAGCATCACTTCCCGGGCGGTGCAACATTTTTTTCTGGAAAAACGTCGTATGTCGCTTCGGGGTCCCCCAAGAAATCACCGTCGACAATGGGACCCAATTCGACTCGGCATATTTTCGAGAATTCTGCGAAGGCTTAGGCACTACCCTCCATTTTGCCTCCGTGGCCCATCCCCAAAGCAACAGGGCCGTCGAAAGAGTCAACGGCGTGATCCTGCAAGGCCTGTGCCGACGGCTCGAACAGACCGCCTCCAGGCGAGGCGCGTGGGCAGAAGAGCTTCCAAGCATCCTCTGCTCCATGCGCACGACCCCTAGCCGAGCGACAGGGCGCACGCCTTTTTCGCTCGTCTACGGGGCCGAAGCAGTTCTCCCCTCGGAGATTGGTTTTCGATCGCTGTGGGTCGAGCTCCTCGACGGAGCTCCGACTGCGGCGTATCAAACCAACGAGGATAATCAACGGTTGGAGGTCGACCTCGTCGAAGAAGAACGCGACCGAGCGCTTCTCCACCACACCATCTACGAGAGTGAGATGGCACGCGCGTACAACCAGCGCGTGCGCGAAAGGGCCTTCCGCCTTGGGGATCTGGTCCTCAAGCGCGTGACAGACCCCCAAGCCCAGGGCAAACTATCCCCCAAGTGGGAGGGCCCGTACAGGATCTCCACGGTCCTGGGCTCGGGAGCCTACAAGCTCTCCACACTTGAAGACCAAGAGCTGACGCACACTTGGAACATAACCTTTCTTCGCAAGTTTTATGTTTAGCCTCCGGGCTCGTCACCTCCTCCGCCGCGCTTTCGCGGGGGGAGGTTTATGTACCCAGTTCCCTCCCCGGCCGCGCTTTCGCGGGGGGAGGCGTTGTATCTCTTCGTATGTTAATACAAGTGGATTTTGTGCTCAACTCTGGAATTTTTACGTCTTCATTAAATCGAATGGCTTTTTTGTACTTCACCGCTGGAGTTCTTTTACAGGAGTTTTTCTTCCGCCTAAAAGGCGACGTCTCCTCTATAAAAATCCCCTCTCCGTGAGGATGCCCTCTCCGTGAGGAAGTGGGCTACCACAGCCTAAAGTCCCTACGACGGGAGCACAGCTCCCATTGGGCGGCTTACAATAACCCCTCGTGGACTGAGGGGGTGAGCGGCAACCCAGTTTTCACAAACTGCGGTAACGAGTCACTTCGAGAGATTAGTCCCCCCTCGAACACTCTACACCCGCTACCGGGTTACGGAACCCTCCTAAGGGAATATCCATTGCCCCCTGCGGCAGACGGAGAGCTCGGCTTCCGAAGTTTACTCTCTCAAAGCATAGACCGACCAGCTCCTCGGTCGCGCACCATCCATAACCCCGGAACTCCCGCCGGGGAACCGCGAAGGTTTTCGGTGGATACCCCCGCCAACCCCCGGGACTCCCGACGAGGGACTACGCAAACTAAGCACCCGGTGCAGTCCGGGCCCCTTCACTCCTTACCCACAGCGCGCGGAGCCGAGCTGCACCCCGTTGTGGGGGGGGGAGGAGGAAAACCCTAGACCCGAACAGAAAAACAACGGCTTTACGCGAAAGGCTTCGAAGTTTCTGAAGCAAAGGCACGACGAATGAACAAATCTGCGTCTTAATTTATACAATGTCACACTAGGGAACAACCCCCCCAGTAGGATGAAAGCGCCCCCCGGGTGAAACCCGGGCGCACGAGTATGGCCCGGGGAGTTAGGTTCCCACAGGAAAATGCCTCGAAGAACGATTCCCAACAAGCAACTACAGCTAATAATCCCGGAGACCTTCTGAGATCTCCCGGGAGAGATCCTTGTACAAACTCCTCATACGCCGAAGAGCCCACCGAAGGAGATCCTCCGGCCAACATTCGTAGCCGGCGGGGGGGAGTATCCTGAGCGGGGGGACTTTTAGAGCCCCCGACCTCGGTGGAGACAACTCGGCGCGACAATCGTCGAAGTTTCCCAAGTGCCACTCCGGGAGCCAACGCAGAAGGGCCGGCTCCCCGGAGGCACCTTTCTTCGCGAAGTCGGCATGAACGGGCTCGGAGTCTAGCCCGAAGGATGCTCCCCCGGCTGCCAGACTTAGTAAAATCGAGGCCACCCGGGCACCACCTGGGCTAGACCCCCCAGGCGACCCTCGATCGCTCTCTAAAAGATGGTCTTCAGGGCAAGAAAGCCCTGGAAAGGCGACGTCTAAAGATACCTGCCGACAAGTTGAACACATTTAACGAAAAGAACTACTTTATTCCAGTTGAAAGATATTTACAAGTTTCCGGCGCTCTTTCTAAGGGAGCCACCCGGAGCAAAAAAGACCCAAAAGTAGAAGCCTAATCTAACCGGGGGGGGGGAGGAGCTCATACTTGCCCGTCCTTGTTCCCCCCCGGGGAGACGTCCGTGCTGGCCGACGCGCCCTGACCCGAGCGCCGCCCGCCCGTCTCCATGGCACCGGGGATCTGGTCGAAGAGGACCTCGACAGACCGCTCCAGCTCAGCCCACCGAGGGTCGAAGAAGGAGGGGAAGCTCCGGGGGACAAGCTCCTCGATGACTCGGGCACCCTCCCCGCGATGCTCAACGAGGGCCGCCGCCAAGGCGATCACCGGGACAGCGAGGCCTTGCGCCCGCGCCTCCGCAGCGACCGGGATCAAGGTGACCTGCGCACCATGAAGGTGCGCGGCCTCCCCGACCGACGTCGGAGCCGGGTCAGGGCCTGCCCCCCGACCGAGCTCGATCCCGAGCTCCTCGAGGGTAGTGCGGATCGCCCTACCCCCCACGACCATGGCCTGGACGCCCGAGGCTGCGGCCTCTCGCTCCACCTGCAGCTCCCTCCGTAGCCGAGAGGCCGCGTCCTCAGCGGTGGCGAGCCGAGCCTGCACCGCAGCAAGCTCCCCGAGTGCCCGCTCCTTCTCAGAGCGCTCCGAGGCCGCGTCCCTGAGCGCCTTCTCCTTCCCGGCGCGCTCGAAGGCCGCTATGTCCTCGGCGTCCTGGAGGCGCGTGGTGAGCCGGGCCTTGAAGCCCCGAGCTAAGGCGACCGTCTGCATAGAAACCGTAATTAGAACGCAACTAACGAAGGAGCATGAGACTCAAGTAACCTACCCGAAGCCCGGAGGCGATGACAGCGTCGACGTCGCCCTCGTCGCCCCCCGGGTCGCTCCCTCGGGAGGCCTCCCCACCGGGCAGAGCCCCCTCCGAAGTCCCACCGTCGAAGGAGCCGGAAGCCTGATCCGGCGGCACTGGAACCCCGGGGCGGACCAACAGGCCCTTACCCTTCCCGGGTATAGGGAGCGCCGCCGTCGTAGGCCGAACCACCGACGAACCTGTCTCCGGGGCCAGAATCGAGGCCATCGACAGGCCGCCCGGCATCCGAAACCGGACGGAGACCTTGCTAGACAAGGGCTGCGGCCGGGTCCCCACAGGGGCCGGAGGCGGCGAAGGACTCGGGGCGTACATCTCCGAGTCCGAGCCCTGACCCTCTCCGGCCGGGATGCCGCCCAAGGGATCCGGCCCACCCGGGGTGTCGGGAGCGGTGCCAGATGGCCCGGCAACTGCCGCCGCAGTCCCCTTCGAGGGAGAAGGTGGAGGAGAAGACCGGGGCCTCGCGGGACTCCGGGCTCGGGACCCTGCGGGGCTGCCAGACGGGCGAGACCACTTCGAAGGTCCGCTGGCGACCTCCTTCCCCCGCTTGCGCGAAGCAGGGGTAGGCAGAGGGGCCCGGGCTGGGAGCCTCAACCCGAACGCCTCCGCGACGATGTTTCGGGGAGGGCCCTCCCCGATGACGCGCAGCACCCTCTCATGCTCGTCCTCGTAGTACCGGCCAACGAGGGTCGCCGCGACCTCCTTGGCCCGACCATAGGACCTAACTGCAAGAGCAAAAAATGAAGCAAAAGTTAGGAAGAATCCCCCGGCGGGGAGAAAGAGTCCGAATACTTACGGTCCGCCACCGCCATCCGGGGTGGTCTATGCGCCAGCGACATTCCCCTCCCTCGACGGGTGTGGAACGGTGCCACTCGGAGGAGGGCCATCTCCTCCGCGAGATCCAGCATGGACCGCCAGGATCGAGCCTCCGCCATCACAGAGAGGAGACACATCTCCGCCACAGTCCACTCGGGAGCCACCGGGCCACTAGATCGCTAGTACCTCGATGGCTCCCGAGAGTAGGTCACCCCCGGGTCTCCTACCCGGAGGTAGAACCAATGCCGAAGCCAGTCCCCCCAGTGGTCCCGGGAGGCCAGCACCAGGTACTCGTCGACGCGGCCCGGAGTCAGTTGGATCATGATGGAGCCGAAGGCTGACCTAGGGCCGCCCCTCCTCACCACCGGGCCCCTCGCCGCCGGCTCGTAGAAGTATCGTAGGAGCCGCATGGTGGGCATCACGGCGGTCGTCTCGCACAACCATATGAACAAACCCATCCGAACAAGGGTGTTCGGGGTGAGGTGGTTGAGCGCGAGGCCATATACCTGCAGGAAGTCGCGTAGCAGCGGGTGTACTGGAAGCCGAAGGCCGGCCTCCACGAAGGCCTCGAAAGCCACCACCTCCCCGTCCCGGGGGCTCGGCAGCTGCTCCGTCGGGCCAGGGATCCAGATGTCTCCCACCTGGAAGTAGCCGCGCTCCAAGAAGGCCTCAAGGGCCCCCGAGGAGAACTCGGTGGCCCCGAGGAAATCAGAGGTCACCTCCTCCGCAGGCAGCTCGGAGACCTTGGCGCGACTCTTCGGCGCCATCAGGGATGAACTTTGAAGAAACCGCCGGAAACTACCGGAAATTACCGGAAACCACCGGAAATTACTGGGAACCACTGGGCGCTTCCGGAAAAAAGTCACCGGAAACTACCGGGCGTTTCCGGACAAAGTCACCGGAAATTACCGGGAACTACCGGGTGCTTCCGGACGAGGTCACCGGAAACCACCGGAAATCACCGGGAGATAACTGGAATTTGTGGGATTTCAAGGGCTTGTGGGCGTACTCAAATTGAGGGCCCCTCCCCCCTATTTATAGGTGATGGAGGGGGGCCCGGATGCCCGACACGTGTCAACCAAGCCATCAGAGCCGCGGAACTGAACCGTCACGCGCGAAACGAGCCGACGCGGGCGTGGGCGCATCGGAACTATGCGTTGGTTCGCGGATAGACGCGTCCTGCGGAGGAACGGTTCGGAAGCCGAAGCGCCGCTGGGAGCGTAAAGGACTTCATGGAATACGAAGCATCACAGTGTGGAGATTCACATACCCATCAGAGGCACCAAGAGCCCCCGTGGGCCTGGGGGGCTACTGTTGGGGGAATCCACAGCAGTCCCACGAAGTCCCAAGGAGTCCCCGGTGAAACCCGGTGAAACCCAGTGAGACCCGGAGAGTCACCGGGCCCCCGGTGAGATCCGGAGGGTCACCAGGCGCCCGGTGAGATCCGGAGGGTCCCCGAGACCCCGGTGAGATCCGGAGGGTCTCCGGGACCCCGGTTAAACCCGGTGAGACCCGGTGAGACCCAGAGAGTCACCGGGCCCCCGGTGAGATCCGGAGGGTCACCGGGTGCCCGGTGAGATCCGGAAGGTCTCCTGGACCCCGGTGAGACCCGGTGAGATTCGGAGGGTCTCCGGGACCCCGGTGAGATCCGGTGAGGTCCGGAGGGTCCCCGGAGACACGGTGAGGCCCGGTGAGACCCGGTGAGATCCGGAGAGTCTCCGGGACCCCGATGAGACCCGGTGAGGTCCGGAGGGTCTCCGGAGACACGGTGAGACCCGGTGAGATCCGGAGGGTCACCGGGCGCCCGGTGAGATCCGGAGGGTCTCCGGGACCCCGGAGAGATCCGGAGAGCCTCCGGGACCCCGGTGAGATCCGGAGGGTCTCCAGGACCCCGGTGAGACCCGGTGAGGCCTGGAGAGCCTCCGGGCTCATGAAGAGCTATTGCTGACCGTGGGGCCTCTAGGAAGCCCGTGGCGCCACGTGTCGAGCATCCAGGCCATCCATCAGGCCAAAGGACGTCTTCGCCCTTCCATCCAACGGTCGCAGCGAGGGCATTTTCATCTTTTGCATTTCTTGGGGGCTATATATACCCCTCTTGTACCCTTTTTCAGGGATTCCAATTCATTTATATTAACTCAAACATTCGGTTCTCTCGGAGACCTCTCCCCGAGAGCTCACCTCCCCAGCGGACTCGCGTCCGGAGAGAGCCAACAGGACTAGGGCCCCCACTGGGACCTGAACCTGTATAAACCTCTGTGTCACTTTCTGTGTTGCCCGGCGGGAGAAGACCAGTAACTCGGTCTGCTCGCGCCGCTGTACTCGTGCTGCGCACGTCCGAACCTGCCGGGGTATCCATAGTACCACGACAGATTGGTTCTTTCTCTTGAGAATTTGGGATCTGGCGAGATTGTTGTGTGGTGCTTCCAAATTAGTTATGATTTTGGTGTTGAATGGAGAGATCATGGCAGAAATCCTCATCTGCAGTGGGATCGTCGGTTTAAAGCGATTGGTTTGGCTGACATGTGGGGTTATGATGTCTGATACCCAATAACTATTTCGACTGGATATTTGCCATGTGTACAACGGCAAGGATTATATTCCGATAGTTATCTTGACTGGATGTTTGCCACGTGTACGGCGCTAATGATTTTATCCTACAGTTAGCCCCCAACCTAAACCCTAGCCATTATATTAGACACAAAATAACATCAAACAGTTAGGATTGAGGCTAGTGTTTGAATCAACGGTCAACATGACTCGACATTTTGGTGGAACGACACAAACAATTATGGGCCAACAGCAGAAACGTCAATCGTTGCCTCAAAGGGACAAAATGGCATTTTTGTGACAGTCGAAGCATCAATTGGTGCCCTATAAAAGGAGATTTGAATCCCCATTACTTGGATCTTCTTTTCACTTGGTTCATAAATTCTCCTTTCTTCATCTTCTTGTTTTCTTGTAATATTTGCATGAGCATTTTCCGCACAACCTCATGGATGGATAAGTACTGAGTTTTTGAGATAGATGAAGGCTCCATCCAGTAAATACAGGCTGAAGGCATCCTCCAAGAGGATGTCATGGTGCAAATTCTGAAGGAGCGCATCCCTTCTCCCAAGGACGGGAAGATTGTGGTGTTTGAGCACTACCTGTGCTCAGGACTGTAGTTCCCTGTGCAGAGGTTGCTATTGGAGATCTTGGAGCACTTAGATCTCCAGTTAGTAAACTTGGGCCCCCACAGTCTGCTGCTCCTGGTAGGCTTTATCTTCCTCTACGAGGGCTATGTCGACCACCCAACAACACTCGAGCTCTTTTGTCGCTTCTTTCAAGTTCATGCGGCGAACAAGGCGGTGTTTGTTCGCTACGACGACATTAAGTAGTTTTAGTTCTACTTGAAGGACAAACTAGTGCCCTTCCTATTTCCCCCGCCGCGCTCCAAGGACCACTCCGACCCATGGAGGAGGAGGTGGTTTTATGTGAGGCCACTCTTAGGCACACAACTCACAAGTTTAGTTTGGAGGCCATTAGGCCTCGTGAGCAGAACACCAAGAATGTGCTCCTCACTGTTGGAGGGGAAGCCATGGCCACCGAGCTGAAGAAATTGTTGCAGGCAAGGCTAACAATGTGGGATGTAGCAGTGGAAGACACCAAGCTCCGTGTGTGCCCCCTACAAAACATCTCGGATTGACGACTAATATCTTTGACCACTGGGGCATGAGCTTGGTTAGCCCCATTATGCTTCCTCGTGAGTTGGCGAAGGAACATGTGAAGGAGCTGCTGGGTCCTTGACTATTGATTGAGAAGAAGGTCTAGGAGCTTCCCCGCTCTGAAGTGATCCGTGCCACGCCTGAGGATCTCCTCTGAGAATGGGAGGCGATCAACACCTTTGGTGAGGGGGATCTACTGTTGGCCTGCACCAAGGAGTGGGTCAACCTTATTGCCGTGGTTGCATCCATTTTGGAGGACCGTGACAATGAGATTGGCAAAGACAATGCCCTCCCGACCATTGAAAAAGGACTAATTCCTTTGAAGGGAAGAGGAAGTGGTCAGCGATTCCCTCCAAGCCCTCTACTGTGGAGAGGAACTGCAAGTGCATCAATGGCACACTAGATGTGTTTCGGGCTCTTGCCACGGGTGAGGATTTAACTTCTCAAGCACAACAATCGGAAATGATGCCCCTGACACATGTAGGCAAGGATTCAACTTCTGCCTAGCGACCAGTGGCAACGAATCCGGGGTTGCCAGCGGTCAAGACAGCTACTCCAGAATGGGAGTTGCCCATGTAGGATCGAGGATGCCGACTAGAGGGGGAGGTGAATAGGAGGCTTTAAAAACTTTTTGACTAAAATAATTTTTGCATGACATGAAGGAAAATGAGTTTTTACAAAAGGGTCTAAAACTATTTAGGATCAAGTTGCATGCAATAAGATAGAAAATGAAATACAATATGCAACTAAGAGTAAGCAGAAGCAAATAAGTCAAGGAAAATGTAAAGAGTGCAAGAGAGAAACCAAGTGACACAACAATTTTTACCGAGGTCTCGGAGACTCGCCCAGTCTCGCCTACTTCTCGTTGAAGTGCTCATGCGTGAGCCTCGCTTCTATATCCACGAAGGATATCTCCACTCGGATTGCACCTTCTCCACTCCAAATAGGCGAGCACAAATGCCTTTAACAAGTCTTTGTCAGCCTCTCCAACAAACTCCAACGGAGAGATCGCGACTCTCCAACAACCATCTAAGCAGTGGCGATCTCCAAGAGTAACAAGTAGTCCACCTTCACTTGAATAAATCAAGTCCTAGAAGCTCAAATAATGCAAATAAATGCCCACAATCTAGCACTAGCTTGCATAATGATGGGTGATGTGCACTAAGCACCCTTAGCTTCTCACAAATGCACTAAGTCAAGCAATGATCTTGCTAGGGATATGAAATGAGGTGCCAAAGATCTTTTCTTGACTGCGAACAATCACCCAGAAAATCTAAAGATGCAAATGGTGCAAATGGTTCTTCTCGGAGGATCTCTCACAAACTCAATAAATGCCTTTTTGATCAAAAGATCAAGTCTTGGATACAAGAATACTTGAGCTCAAGTGTGTATCAAATTCTAGCTCAAAGAGATGGTCCTTTTGTGCTCATCACACACATATATAGCCCACACCTCATAACTAGCCATTATGGTCATGCAGAAAAATTGTCAGTACATGCTGACAGTCAGCCATAAAGACTGATAGTCAGCATCGACCTCAAACAGCTAATTATAACACAATTAGTAGCCGTTGAAATTTTTTCAGCACATGTGCTGACAGCCAGTGTTGTCACGCTGACAGTCAGCATAGATCAAAATCATTTTGGCTCAAAAGAGTGCATCTCTGGAGAAATGTCCGCACTCACGCTGACATTCATGCTGACAGTCAGTGTCCTTTGCAGATAGTCCGCATGGATCTGTGCAACTATTAGTAAAACAAGCATAACTTTTGATTTGGAGATCCGATTGAGGTGTTTTTTTGGCTTGTTGGAAAGATAGCTCAAGGGGCTACAATTTTGTCAACAAGAGTGAGACCTAGATCAGCCTAGATGTTTCTAAAAAAATCAAAAATGTTCCTACTACCAAAATGTCCAACACAAACGTCCACGTCTGCGCGGACATGCATGCGGATAGTCAGCATCATACAAATATTTTTTGGCTCAAAACATGTCTCTCTGGACAAATGTCCGCATTCAAACTGACATTCATGCTCATTGTTAGCATACTTTTGACCAGATTTGATCGACCAAGATTAGCTCAACCAAGTATGAGTCGCTGGTTGAATATCTGGTCGAATGACTTCATTTTGAGTGGAGTAGTCGAATGACTTCATTTTGAGTGGAGTACTGGTCGAATGTAGGTTTTCGAGCAGACGGTCATGCGGGCTGTCTGTACAGATACGACTATGTGCAGTTCTAGTAACGATACGACCACTACCAATTTTAATATTGATGCGATCAGTTTATGTACTCTATACGACCATGAGCAGTTTTAGTGCTGATACTACCACTACCAGGTCTAGTACTGGTAAGACCATTTTTGAAAATAATATGACCACGACTAGTTGTAGTATTGGTATGACCAGTTTGTGTAGATACAATTACTACCAGTTTCAGTTACTGATACAACCAGTGTGTACAAATACGATAACAACCAGTCTAGTACTGAGACGACCATTTTTGTGTACTAGATATGACCATTGCCAGGTCTACTACTGATACGGCCATGACTAGATCTAGTATTCATATGATCAGTTTTGAACTAATATGACCATGACCAGTTTCAATAATGATACGATGAGTTTGTGTATTAGATATGATCACGACTAGTTCTGACACGACTACGACCAGGTCTAGTTCTTTGATTTTAGCTCCAATTCAAACAATCTAGACTTGTTTTCTAGAAATGCAAGAGGTGAATGAGCACTAGTGTAATATAATATGAATGCATTTGAGCTTCCACACTAGATCGACTCAAGCTACTACTTTCCAACCCTTCTTAATAGTACGATCAAACTAGTAAAAAGAATTCTATCAACTCGGTCAATCTTCAAACACCGAGACCGATAAAATGCTAAGAAAATAATCCTTAATCTTTGATTTTACCTTCAGTAAAGCTTGACCTCACTCAAGGTGGCTCATATCAACATTATTCTCCATATTCCCTTTCTTGCTTTCATCTCTCAATTCATTTTGGGACTACAACACATATACTCATTAAACCACGTTAGTCTCATAGTTAGGTTATCACCAAAATAATTAGCACAAGCTTGATGCAATGATGATGTAAACATGGACGACTAAAATGATGAGCTCCCCCTCAACATATGCATTGATATGAAACCACAACAAAGGAGACATCACCTTCAATTCCAAGATAAGGAAACTCCAAAGTAAGGGTTTAACAAATAACAATTCAAATACTTCTGATGAATCAAATTTTATCCAAATTGTCATTAATCATCAAAACCTAGATGCAACAGCTGATCTGGGAGGATCTTCTGAATCTTCAGGTCGAGCTTGAAAAGGATTGACGACCTCGGAGAGATTCGCGACCTTGGGAAGGACTCAATCTCTAGTCGGATTGTATTTTGATCCAGATAGATATAACTGAGTCCTATCTGTTTAGGTTTAGTTAGCTGTCCAAGTGAAATGGCGTCAACGCCCCTCGATCCAACGGCCATAACTAGGGCATTTTGGTCTTTTGGTGTGTTTTGGGCCCTATATATATATATATATATACTCCCTTGTATCTCATTTGTAACCGATTCCAACTCATTTTAACACACTCAAACAACAAGCTCCCTTGGAGACCTCTCTCCCTGAGAGAGCGCCTCCCCAGTGGACTCATGTCCAGAAGGTGCCGACAGGACTAGGGCCCCCATCGGGAACCGAACCTGTATAAAAATCACCACGTCAATCTCTGAGTTGCCCGGTGAGAGGTGCCCAATCACTTGGTCAGTTCGCATTGCTGTATGCGTGTTACGCACGTCCGAAGAAACCTGTCGGTGGTGTATTTTATACCATGACAGTTGGCGCCGTTCGTGGGGACGCATGACGAATCGCCATGGCTCCCCCAAGAACGAGAGCTCAAGCCCTCTCCCTTTCCGGTGGTGCTGGTCCCAGTGACCCGGCGCCGCCCCCGCAAGATACTGCTATCACGACTCTACCATCCAGGGACATCCGGGGGGAGGTACCACTTTCTTCTCCTGTAGTCTCCAGCAGAGGTGTTCCCATCTCCAACTTGGTGACTGCGACAGTGCTTGCGGGGCCTAGCGCCCCCCAACTCTCAGTCCTGGTCTCGAAAGACCCCTTGCTGGGGGCTTTGGTCGAGGGCCAACTCCGTGCCCAGCACACCTTGGAGGAGTTATTGCGCATCTTAGCGCGGGCCCTGACTCCTGTTTACCTGCCCCCATACCCATTTATGGGGGCACCGCTTCCATTTGTCATGGGGCACCCGGCCACCTTCCCCGCATCGGGAATGTTTCCCGAGCTGGGGGGCTTGCCGGTGCCTAGAGCCTTCCTCGCGCCTGGAATGTTTCCAGCGCCGGGAAGCTGACCCATGCCCTGAGCCTTCCCCGTTCTGGGGGGTTATTTGGCATCGGGTTTGGAACCTTCGCAGGCGGCTGCCGTCGCGCCGAGAACCCTCCCCGTGCCCACGGCCACCCATGTGCCCGGACACCTCTTCGGGTCGATGCCTGAGGCAGCTCCGGCGTCAGAGCCGGTGGTCGCTCCGGGGACCCTCCCAGCTTCAGCACCCGTCACCGCCCCGGATGCTCACCCGACGCCGCGCCAGACCTGCGCACTGATGGTATCTTCCAGGCCGGCAACCAACGCGCATCAGCTCCCACCTCCCTCGGGACCGCCCCTGAGGGCTCCCTCAGCGGATCAGACCCACTTCACCCGGGAGGAGGTTGAGTGAATGCGTACTGCAAAATCTGGGGAGGCTCCCTCCCGTCACCGATTGGAACTCCCCCCAACTCGCGGCCGCGGCGAGCTACACTCCCAGCTCGACCGGGGGAAGAGACCGGTCGAAGAGGCCACCGCCACATCCGGGGGGTCCTCGGAGATCCAAGAGGTTAGCTCGACTAACCCCGAGGAGAAGAGACACTACCGTCGCGCCAGCGGACCACTGGGACCCCTCCTTGACTCTGACAACGAGCGCACGTCCCCTGTCAAAGGGGACAGCAACCGAGAATCTCCTAGGGAGGTTGAGGGGGCTAACCAGCCGCTGTGCCGCCGCCTCCGGTGCATCCGCTGGCCGTGGCCCTACCGTCCGCCGCACATCGAGCATTACAATGGTGAGGCCAATCCTTCTGAGTTTGTGCATGTGTACTCAACATCCATCTCAACGGTTGGGGGGGACGAGACGGTGCAATGCAACGTCTTCCCCCTCTATCTCACTGGAATCGCCCGCTCATGGTTTTACAACCTGGGGGACCAGTTCGATCAAGTCCTTCGCGCAACTGAAGTGCTAGTTTTGCACGAACTTCTAGGGGAACTACATGCGCCCCCTGGATTCATCATAGCTCTACACCGTCTGACGAGGACGGGGGAGACCATTCGTAGCTTCTTCAAGTGCTTCGCTCAGGTTAAGAGCAAAGTGGCTCACGTCCCTGACTCTACAGTCATTGAGGCATGTAAGAGCGGTATTTTCCCATCGGAGGCTCTCTCAGAGCTGTCCCTCCTCTGCCGACGAGCCCTTCACCGTGCTCGGGAAGTACACTTGGGCAAAGGAGGATGACCTCTAGAAGAAGAACCAGGGGACCGCTGCCCCCGCTGACCGGGAGGCCTGGGACACCCTCAGCAAGCCTCCCAAGAGGGGCAATCGTAGCGAGCCATGGCCTCGGGACACCTTTGTCCTTGAGGGGGGAGGCGGCTTGTGCAATGGCAGCAAGGGCAACTGCCCCTTTCCCAAGCCGAAAGGCCATGGGGGGGGGATAGTCGTCTCGCAGCCGGGAAGGCCCCACGACGGGAGGCAAGGAGGGCACAGCCAACTTGTGGTGTGCCTTCCACATGTCCAATACCCACACCACTCGGGAATGCCACCAACTTCTCCAACACTTCGCCACATTCCTCGACCAGCGAGGGTAGGGGGAGGGAGCCCTGCCTCCTTGACCCCTCCGTCGGCTTTGTCGGCTCTCCCTACTCCCTTGGAAGAGCAACAGAGACAGGCACAGGAAGGGGGCTCAGCTGAAGAGCTGCCTTTCCAAACCTCCCAGAGACGCATAAACGTCATCACAGGGGATCTGCCTCGAGGAGAGACTCCAAGCACCAGTGCAAGGAGTACGCGCGGGAGGTAAAGGTTGTGGGGGTGCTACACACGTCTCGGCCACCAAAGTGGTCGGACGTCCCCCTCACCTTCACAGCAGAAGGCACGCATGGGGTTTGTTTCCCTCATGATGATGCGCTCATCGTGTCCGCCACCGTCTACAGCTGTCAGCTGATGCGCATCCTTGTCGACGACGGAAGCTCCGCTGACATCTTGTACCTGAAGGCATTCAGGGAAATGTAGGTCAATGAAAAGCTGCTACAGCCCACGGTTGGGCCCTTATAGGGCTTCGTCCCAGGGAAGACCATCTACCCGGTGGGGAAGGTCAACCTCCCCATGACCTTCAGCGCCCCAGACAACTACCGGACATGGATGGTACGGTTCGACATAGTGGACCTCCCTTCTTCGTACAACGCAATTATGGGGAGGACCATGATCAATCGTTTGGGGGCGGCAATCCAGCAGAGCTAGCTCTGTGTGAAGATCTCTGGGCCTCGTGGCGTGATCACCGCCCGAGGCGACTAGGACATAGCCCATGCTCTTTACGAGCGCGCCGCCGCAACGATCGGGATCGTCAACCTGATCAAGGCCGCAGGGGGAGAGAGCTCCCCCCCTCGACCTCAGACACCCCAGTCATCCCCTCCGGGAACACTAGTACAGAAATGCAGTCTACTAACCCCTATATTCTATCAGTTATTAGCGATTTAGTAGAAAACCGATAGAAAATGTGCCTCGCGGTCATAAAAGGCCAACGGGTGTATTTTTCCTATCGGTTTGTAAGAAACTTACCGATAGAAGAAGCAGTATGATTTACTCTAGCGGTGATGAACATATTTGCCGTTAGAAGAGATGCATAAGTACTGACGGGAGAATGTTGTGCGCCGATAGGACTGGTCGACTTCTACAGCTAAACTTATTCTATCAGTACTGTATGCGTCTACCGACAGAATATCTCAAAAATTCCTATCGGCAATATGTAGTGTGCCAATAGAACCGTTCGCCTTCTACAAATATTTTTATTCTATCGGTAATGGATTCTTGTACCGTTAGAATATATCGAAAATTGCTTAGAACTGTTCGTCTTCAAATAGTTTTATTCTATCAGTAATGAATGTTTATACCGTTAGAATATAGCAAAAATATTTTAGAACTGTTCGCCTTCTACAACTAGTATTATTCTATCGGCAATGTATGTATATACTGACAGAGTATGTACAAAAATTCCTATCGGTAATATGTATTGTGCCGATAGAACCATTCGCCTTCTACAGATGTTTTTATTCTATCAGTAATTTATTTGTATACCGTTGAATTTATATAAAATTACTAACGGTATGTGGTTTTTGTACCGATAGAACTTATCTAGTACTATAAATACATGGGTATGTCTCTTTCATTCTCACAGTTCATCTGGCGCTCGTAGTCCTAACCCGTAAGCTCCATGGACGGCCGGCGCACCTCTACAGGCGACCGCTGCACCTCCGCACCTCCATCGACGCCCTCTAGACTTTGGCATCCCAAGCAAGGTACGTAAAATTTCGGCAATATTGTTAGATTATTCTAATCCGATTATGGCAATTATTCTGCAATTTTTGTATCCTTCATTTTGATGTGTCTTCTTTTCAATATGATTATGATCTGTGCAGGTCCTTGGATGATGCTCATGAGGGGCAACGTATTTCACGGTTCTTCATCGCAGTACACTGCCTACGTTGGCTTGTTGGTGAAAGAAACGGTGAAGATCACCGTCGAGAGCTGGAAGGACGTGAAGGGCGAGATCTTGGTTGGCTCGGTCGAGAAGATCCTTAAGGCCGGCGTGTTTCTCAAATCAGGACCTATAGAAAGCATCTTACAATTTTTTTGCATGCACCAGCTTGTGGCCAGATGCTTACCTGCTTGGAGAAGAAGAATTATTGTCATTTGCACAGCCATTCTACACCATCACTACACAGAACAACATCTTGGAAGGTAGGTTCTTTTTGTTAATGGAGTTGAGTTGAGTTGAGTTGATTGAGTTTGAGTCCGAGGAAATCACCAATACAAATGAAACTCGACGGCAGTTCCAGCTCCTCGGGCGTCTTCGAACTAAACTCCTATGGTTAAGTCCAATGTGGTTCAGACATTTGCTGTTTTGGATGAATGGATTTGTGATGTATCAGGTCTAACTTGTAGTCGGTAGTTGCATTGTCACAACCTGCAAAGGTTCTCTTTTATGTAAAATGTATGGGCCACTGGGTCCTCGTCGTGATCTGTTGTTAATTTCAGACGTGGCTTTTCTAATATACATCGAATGTGTGAATTGTTGTATTTGTATATTGTTGTATATTTGTGTATCATGTATTGCTAATTGGGACATGAACATGAATGTGTAGGGAGTATTTGTGTATTTAATCGTAGTGGTAGGTAGGTGTGTATTTGTACTGCTGTTTCAGACATTCACTTGAATTTGAGAATTGGCATGTGTATGTTTGTACCTGAATTTGTGAACTGGCATGTGTAATTTCTTTGGCAAGATGAAGTCCCAAGTACCTAAGAAAAGTATTTTTGTGTCTCCTAGTTAATCCAGAAATTAGCATTTCTTGAAATATTGCTTTATCTTCTAGTTAAGATCTGTTTGATGTTACATTGATATGATTCCTTGGATGTGAGAACTGGTGTCATGTGTGTCCCAGTTTGGTACAAGTACCTCCTCTAACGGTAAATACACATATTTACCGATAGAAAACACATATATTTGCTTAGTCATGCATCATCTAAAGGTAAATACACATATTTACCGATAGAAAACACATATATTTGCTCAGTCATGCATCATCTAACGGTAAATACACATATTTACTGATAGAAAAACTCATGTTTGTGTGTCATGCATCATCTAACGGTTAATACACATATTTACCGATAGAAAAACTCATGTACGTGCTGTGTCATGCATCATCAAACGGTCAATACACATATTTACCAATAGAACAAGACCTGTACTTGCTCAGTAATGTACATTCTCTAACAGTATATGTGTGTTTTTACCGATAGAATATGTGAGAGGCAAATTACCTTAGTTAGTATAACAGTTATTTCATGTATTTACCGTTAGAAAAAGGTCCATTATAAGGAAAACCCCACTCGATCATTGCTGAGCTGCTCTTTAATTTGTTCTGTTGCACTCTGTGTCCCTTTGTTTGTGATGAAAGTTCCACGCTTGCAGCTACACTGCTAGGGTGATCAGCGCAAGCTGGAGGGAAGTTGATTGCGCCCCTCTCTTTAAGGTATGCTTAATTGTTGACACTTATCTCTCTCTCCCCCTAGATCTCCCTCCCTCTCTACTTGCAAGCTAGCTGTATTGTGTAGTTCCAAGTTTGTAGCTCTAAGCTTGGGAGCTAGGTAGCAAGAAATGCTCATGTTTTAGGAGCTAACTATCTTGTATTGTGTAGTTAGCTAGGTTAATTAGTGTTAATTTCGTCAGGCTAGGGTTCAACACATCTGTTGTAAGAGGCTGTACATGTACATATACATAACTTAATTGGACAGGTTTCATGCATGGCTGACTCGTTAAATTTTGTTAATTGTAGATGGATAGGAAATATTGGATGTATGGAATAAAACGTACTACTCTTGAATTTTGGATGGTGTGAATGAGTTTATTAAATTTGCTGAGCAACAAAAGGAGAGGAAGGGAGAGAAAAATATGCTCTGTCCTTGTACCGACTGTATGAACTTGAAGAGGTTTAGCAACTCTGATCAAATTAAGAGTCATTTGATTCGTCGTGGTTTTAACGCGCGATACACCCGTTGGATATGGCATGGCGAAGATCTTGAGGAAACAAGCACCACTACTACCAATCAGCAGGACTCGGATGCGGATTGCAACAATATCGATGATCATCCGAATTTTGATAATGTTCATTCCGATGTGCGCGTAGATGATGATGATGACAATCTAGATGAGATGTTACGTGATGTAGAGGAAGATTACAACGAAAATGACTTCTGTGAATTTGAGAAATTGATTGCTGACTCTGAGAAGCCTCTGTTCCCTGGATGTGCAACATTTACAAAACTGTCTTCTGTGCTGAGATTATATAACTTGAAGGCAGGCAACGGTTGGAGTGATAAGAGTTTCACGGCACTATTAGATCTTCTAGCAGACATGCTTCTAGTGGGAAATGAGTTGCCAAGATCTACTTACCAAGCCAAAAAACTGTTGTGTCCGTTGGGAATGGAAATCGAAAGAATACACGCATGCCCAAATGATTGTGTGTTGTACCATAACGAGTACTCCAGTTTGCATGTTTGTCCAAGATGCGGCCAATCGAGGTATACGCGTAGGGACCGGATTGATAGTGAACGTCACGAGGTAAAGAAAGAACCTCCGGCGAAAACTGTGTGGTACTTGCCTGTGATACCTAGATTGAAGTGGCTGTTTGCAAATCCGAAAGTCGCGAAGCACTTGCGTTGGCATGCGGAAGGCCTGAAACAAGACGGAAAACTGAGACACCCAGCTGATTCTATTCAATGGAGAAACATCAACAGAACATTTGTTGAGTTCGGCGGCGAACCTAGGAATATAAGGTTCGGGCTGAGTACAGATGGTATGAACCCACATGGTAATATGAGCAGTCGGCACAACACTTGGCCTGTTGTTTTATGCATCTACAATCTTCCTCCTTGGTTATGCATGAAGCGCAAGTACATCATGATGGCGTTACTAATCTCAGGATCCAGACAACCCGGAAATGATATTGACGTGTTTCTAGCGCCTTTAATCGAGGACTTACAGAAATTGTGGAGCGAGGGGGTACAGGTGTGGGATGCATAGAAGAAAGAGAATTTCATCTTGCGGGCCCTGATATTTTGCACCATAAATGATTTTCCGGCCTACGGCAATTTGTCGGGGTATAGTACGAAAGGAGCCAAGGTTTGCCCTATTTGCCTAGATGAAACTGAGAGCATGTGGCTGCGAAACTGCCGGAAAACAGTGTACATGGGTCACCCGCAGGTTTCTTCCGATGGATCACACATACCGTAAGAAGAGGAAATCATTTAACGGGAAGCCTGAGAAGGGACAGCTCCAGTGTTTCTGACCGGTAAGGAGATTTACTCGCGCGTGAAGGACATCAAAGCTGAGTTCGGTAAGCATTCTAAACCTCGAGAAAAAAAGGTGTGGAAGAAGAGATCGATTCTCTGGGATCTACCGTACTGGGAGCACTTACAAGTTCGACATTGCATTGACGTCATGCATGTAGAGAAAAATGTCTGTGACAGTTTGATTGGTTTGTTGTTGAACATTCCGGGAAAGACAAAGGATGGTGTGAAAGCTTGTCGTGACATGGTGGAAATGGGGATAAGGACTGAGCTTGCACCTTTAGAGAATGGAAAGCGTACATACCTCCCCCCGGCCTGCTATACGTTGTCCAAGAGTGAAAAAACAGAACTCTGTCGGTGCCTGCACGGTGTTAAAGTTCCATGTGGGTACTCCGCAAACTTGAAAAAACTTGTGTCCATGAAGGACCTAAGACTGGTTGGCACGAAGTCCCACGACTGTCATGTCTTGATGTCACAAATGCTTCCCATTTCTATCAGAGGTATTCTCCCAGTTAAAGTTAGAGAGACAATCACAAACCTATGTTATTTCTTCAACGCAATATCTTGCAAGGTAAGTACGTGCACTCGTACTATAAGTTCATTACCTCCATTTGTGGAGCTTAATTAGAAGATTTTTCTGATATGAATATTTGGCGCAACTGTGTCCTCGTAGGTAATTGATCCGGATGGACTGGACGCTTTGCAACGCGACGTGGTTACAACTCTTTGTCAGCTCGAGATGTATTTCCCTCCATCCTTTTTTGATGTTATGGTCCATCTGATTGTTCACCTTATCAGAGAAATTAAGTTTTGTGAACCCGTGTGCATGCGCTACATGTATCCATTTGAGAGATTTATCGGTGTATTGAAGGATACGGAAGGACTTGTCGTCGACCCGAGGGGAGTATCATGGAAGGTTATGCCGCCGAGGAGGTGATTGAATTTTGCACAGATTATATGGCTGGGGTTGACCAAATTGGCGTTCCTAGGTCCCGACACGAGGGTAGGCTTTAGGGCATCGGAACGATTGGATTCAAAGCTATCGTCCCCGCTCGTGATGTGTATGCAAAATGACATTTTTGGGTCTTACAACACATGACGGAGGTCGAGCCATACATACACGAGCACAAGGTAATGTTATGGTCACAGAATCCTTCGAAGTCAGACGTTTGGGTCACCAGAGAACATAACAAGAAATTTGCTGGGTGGATCCAAGAAAGAGTCACGCGAGCTGCCGAGGGCTCCGTAAGTGAAACTGTGACATGGTTGGCTAGAGGCCCAAGATTCACTGTAGGGAGTTGGCAGGGGTACGACATCAATGGGTATTCATTTTACACAAGAGCTCAAGACACCAAGAGTAGCACGCAATGTAGCGGAGTGACACTGTTTGCTATTTCCGAGGATGCCAAGTCAGTAAGGGCGCTGAACTCATATTACGGTGCTATTGACGAAATATGGGAGCTCGATTACGGATTACTTAAGATTCCCCTGTTTCGATGCCAATGGGTCAAAATCCCTCGAGGTGTTCAAGTTGACAGTTACAGGTTTAATCTCGTCGATCTTGGTAGAGTCGGACACCAAGACGATCCATTCATACTTGCAAAGCAAGCCACACATGTATTCTACATCGTTGACCGGGCCAATCCAAACTTGCATGTTGTCCTCCACAGCAAGAGACGTATTGTTGGGGCCGAGGACGTTGTCGACGAAGAGGAGTATAACCAATTCGATGAAATACCTCCATTTTTAGAGGACATTCAATCTATCCCTACTGAACATATCGACGAAACAACGTATCTGCGAGATGATCACGAAGAAGGATTATGGGTTGAGAACCATTGATGATTATTTTCTATTTCAGGGATAAATGCCAAGCAAACAGCCCACAAGTTCTGCAGCAAGGTGAGGAACTTATCATTAATACATCAGGCAGTACATTTTTCTTTAGAACTTAATGATAAGCTAGTTCTCAGCATTAATATATCTCAATTTTATTCCACAGCATGAGTTCTAACATGTACAGTACCTTTATCCTGTAAGAACTTAATTCTTCCCTTCAAATAGCACTTGCAAAAATCTCATTGCAGCCTCTTGCTTCTTCAAATTAAGCTCTCCAAAAATCAATTTTTCTGACGGTATTTTGTTATTTGTACTGATAGAAGAGGACATCCACTACTTTAATGTGTCTCAGGCACTTCAAAAGTTTCGCTGCGAAAAATTTACTTATTCTATCGGTATTATTATGTTTTACCGTTAGAATAAATTCGTTAGTCTCACGGTATTTTGTTGTCTGACGGTTTTTTGTTGTTTGTACTGATAGAAAAATACTCTGGCACTTTGAATTCTCAACTGTGTCGCCATGCGTCGCCTTGGAAATTCTATAAGTACCTCGCCATGCGTCGCGATATTTTGTTGTTTTTCTAATTCTCGAACGCTTTGACTCCTTATCTTCTCTTTCACAATGGCAACCTCCATGGGATCGTCAACCACTCCCTCCCCGGTAAGAACTCTAAATCTCCTGGGTTTACCCCTGTATTGTTAATCCATGTTCAGTACATTCTTGACCTGTTGATTTGCACAAAGAATGGGAGCCGTTGAAGACACTGGCAAAGTGAAGGCCGAGCTGAGGGCCCTCTAGGAGGAGCACAAGCTCCTTACGGACAAGCACACTCAGCTACGGCTTGAACTGGACAATCTCCTCCGGCGCATTCAGTGCATGAAGACGGCTGGTGACAATTCCAGGGCGAGGACGAGGCGTCTTCGCGAGGAGAAGCAAGCTGCAGATATTACCATCGCTGGCTGCGGTTTGACTATGAAGGATACCATAGCGAAACTGAGGGAGGTCGCAGGCCTTCTTGACGCGGTAGTAGTTGATCCTAGGGACAACTTGTCGCTAGAGGAGTCCTGCGTCCTTGCTGCAAGTCAAACTTTCTCTATTCTACATGCAGCCAGGGCTAAGACCACCCCTTGACCTAGCATTTTGGGTTTTATTTTTTTTTGTAAGTGATAAAACAACAATGAATGAACAATTTCTTTTTATGTCAATTTTCCAATTTTCCGTCTATCTATCCTCTTTCTTTATCATTCTGCAGCTTTCAAGCACGGTCTGTTTGATGTTAAATTGTGTGTACCTTTTCATTTTCTGACAGTATTTTGTTGTTTTTACCGATAGAAAAAGGGCACCCAATACTATAATCTCAGGCACTTAATTAAAAAATTTTCTGGGGAAAATTGGTCTCATGGGATTTTATTGTTTATACCAATAGAAAAAGGCATTCACTACTTCAAATATTTTTCTGGGAAATTTACTTGTTCTATCGGTATTATTTTGTTGTACCGATAGAAACGGACATAATTCTATCGGTATTATTTTGTTGTACCGATAGAAAAGGTCATCCACTACTTTATTACTCGTACACGGCCCTTGAGTTTCCCTCCAGTCGAACAGTTCCAACTTATAGCACTGCGTCTCTTCGAGAGCGAAGAAAACCACAACCTCCGCCGTGACCACTCACTTCCTCTCTCCCACACGACGATCACCGGCTGGATACTGGTTCGCCACTGCCACCGGTTCTTATTTTCGTCCTTCGCCGGCCGCTGCTGCGTTCTACATCGCCTCTCCATCACCACAACTGATCACCGTAAATACCCTAATTCGTCGTTCTATTTCCAGCATCTTCCTTATTTGATCCTAATGTTTTGTACGTACTAATTCTTCAAGTGTTGCAATTACACTAGGGTTCCCTATTGTGTTGGATTATTTGAAACTCGTCTTTTCCTCATCCCCTTCCGCCATCCGGACTTGATGGTAGCCCGAGTAGGCGTCCAGAAAGCTCATCAACTCACACCCCGCGGTGGAGTCGTCCAGTTGGTCAATCCGCGGGAGTGGGAAGTTGTCCTTAGGGCAAGCGCAGTTGAGGTCGGTGAAGTCCACGCATATCCGCCACTTACCGTTTGACTTCTTCACGAGGACGGGGTTCGCGAGCCACTCGGGGTGGAAGACCTCCCGAATGAACCCCGCCTCTCGGAGTCGGGCGATCTCCACCTTGATCGCCTCTTGGCATTCAAGGGAGAGTTTCCTCAGCTTCTGTTTGATTGGGGGGTGACCGGGGGTCACAGCGAGCTTGTGCTCGATGACGTCCCGGGTGACGCCCCGCATGTCCGAGGGCTTCCACGCGAAAACGTCAGAGTTTTCACGCAGGAAGGCCACGAGTTGCACTGCATGCTCCTCGGGGAGCTCCGCCCCGACTCGGACAGTTTTGTCCCCGTCGTCCAGGGACAGCGGGACCTTCCGGAGGCCCCCTTCCGGACACGGCTTGGGGAGGGGCCTCCCGGGAGGTATCACAGCGACGTCTGATTCCGGGGGAGAGACCTCACCCCCCCCGGGGCCTTGATCATGTTGACACTCCTGATCGTCGCGGCGGCATGCTCGTATAAAGCATGGGCCATGTCTTGGTCTCCCCAGATGGTGATCACGCCGTGAGGCCCGGGGATCTTCATGTAGAGGTAGTTTTGGTGGGTGGCAGCCCCCAGGCGGTTGATCGTGGTTCTCCCCATGATCGCGTTGTAGGAGGAGGGGAGGTCTACCATGTCAAACCAGACCATCTCAGTCCGGTAGTTCTCCGGGGTGTCGAACGTCATGGGGAGATCCACCTTCCCCACGGGGTGGATCACCTTCCCCGGGATGAATCCTTGCAAGGGCCCTGCCGCGGGCTGCAGAAGCTTCTCATCTACCTGCATCTCCCTGAAGGCTTTCAGGTAGAGGACATCGGTAGAGCTCCCGCCATCCACGAGGATGCGGGCCAGGTGGTAGTTGTATATGGTGGCGGAGACTATGAGCGCATCGTCGTGGGGGAAGCGAACCCCACGCGCGTGTTCCGCCGTGAAGGTGAGGGGGACGTCCGACCACTTGGGTGGCGGAGACGTGTGCAGCACCCCCACCACCTTGACTTCGCGCACGTACTCCTTACGCTGGCGCTTAGAGTCCCGCCTGGAGGCTGACCCTCCCACGATGACGTTGACACGCCGCTGGGAAGTTTGGAAGGCGAGAGTTTCTGATGGCTCCCCTTCCTGCGTCTGTCCCTGCTGTCCCCCCGCGGGAGCAGGAAGGGCCGGTACAGCCGACTGAGGGGGCAACGAGGCCGGAGTCCCCCCTGCCCATGATGGTTGAGGAACGCCGCGAAGTGCTGCAACCGTTGGTGGCACTCTCGGGTAGCATGGGTACTGGACCCATGGAAGGTGCACCACGGTCCTTCCCTGCTTCTCCCCGTGGGGCCTTCCCGACCGCCGGAAGACTGTCCTCCCCCATAGCCTTTCGGCTTGGGGAAGGGGCGGTTGCCCCTCGGGGCGTCGCGCGAGCTGCGTCCGCCCTCGAGGACAAAAGTGTCCCGAGGCCGTGGCTCGTTACGGCCCCCCTGCCTGGGGCGTTTGAGGGGGTCCCTGGCCCCCCGGTCGCCGGGGGGGGGGGGCCCTGGCTCTTCTTCCAGAGGTCGTCCTCCTCCACCTGAGCATACTTTTCAAGTACGTTGAAGAGCTCGTCGGCGGAGGAGGGGCAGCTTCGGGAGAGCCTCCGGTGGAGAGCTCTCCCGGGAGGATCCCGCACTTGCATGCCTCGATGACCGTAGAGTCAGGGACGTGAGCAACTTTGCTCTTGACTTGAGTGAAGCGCTTGAAGAAGTTGCAGATGGTCTCCCCCGTCCGCTGTTGGACGGTGTACAACTGCGAAGAATCCAGGGGACGCACATAGTTCCCCTGGAAGTTCGCGCAGAACTCACGCTTGAGCTGCGCGAAGGACTTGATGGAGCCGGCCTTCAGATTGTAGAACTAGGACCGGGCGATCCCAGTGAGGTAGAGGGGGAAGACGTTGCACTGCACCGTCTCGTCCCCCCAGCCGCCGAGATGGCGGTGTGGTATACCTGCACAAATTCATAAGGGTCGGCCTCACCGTTATAGTGCTTGATGTGCGGCGGGCCTTAAGGCCGGGGAATTGAATGCACCGAAGTCTGCGGCATAGGGGCTGATTAGCCCCCTGTACTTCCCGGGGACAGTTCCGGTCGCTGTCTCCTTTGACTGGGGATGCGCCCTCGTTATCTGAGTCGAGAAGCGGCCCAAGAGGCCCGCCAGCGTGTCGGTGATGACGCTTTTCTTCCGGGCCGGGGCTGAGTTCCCGGAAGTCCGGGCTCTCCCCCGGAGAGGTTGGCTCCTCGGCGAGTCTCTTCCCCCGACCGGTGCGGAAGTGAGGCTCCCCGCATCCGCGGTCAGGGGGAAGTTCTTCCCCACACTTAGCCGTATGCATTCGCTCGACCTCCTCCAGGGAGAAACGGACCTGGTCCGCCGGAGGCACCCTCGAGGGCGGCCCCGGGGGAGGAGGGAGCCCATGCACTGTAGCTACCGGCCCGGACACTACCGGGGCCGACAAGGGGGAGCCCCCTGCGAAGACCCCCGGAACCGGGAAGGGGGAAGCCCTTGTATCATCCGGAATCAGGGAGGGGGCGCCCGCGGCGACGTTCGGAACAGGAAAGGGGGAAGCCCCTGTATCATCCGGAACCGAAATGGGGGGAACCCTCGTGGCGACGACTGGAACTGGAAAACGGGAAGCCCCTGTAGCATTCGGAACCGGCGAGGGGAGAGCCCCCGTGGCGACGTCCGGAACCGGGGCGCCGTTGCGGGGGGAGGTCCGCTGAGGCACGGGAGTTGCTCCGTTGACCGCCCCCGATGCGGTAAACGCGACGCGCGGGGCGGGACTGGCTCCCGGCACAGGGAAAACCCCCGGTAAGTAATGGGCCCCCGGCCCCAGGAATGGGCCCGGAACAGGATATCCCCTCGGTGCCATAAAGGGCCCAGGCATGAAGTAACCTCCCAGTACCGGGAAGGATCCTGGTGCCGGGAAGGGTCCGGAAGTATGACCCACAGGGGGAGGGTACCCCCCAGTGGGGTCATACGGGGCAGCCGAACCTCCGTAGACCGGAGGGGCCGCCGGGTGACCCATAAACGGGGGCGTAGCCCCCAGGTACGGATACGGCGCATATGTGGGGGCCGGTGGCCGCGCTAACACGTGAAGCAGCTCATCCATAGAGCGCTGGGCGAGGAGCTGGCCCTCCACTAAAGCCTCAAGCAGGGCGTCCTGGGGAATCAGGGGAGCCATCGGGGGGAGACTAGTCCCGACCGAGGTTCCCGCAGTCACCTGGACTGACCCGGAGGTCGAACCACCTAAGTTAAGAGGGAAGGTGGGAGGCGGTACCTGGTTCTGGCCTCCTCCGGGCGGAAGCGCCGGGACGGTTGTGTCCCTGATGGGTGGCGCCGGGTCACCGGGACCGGCGTCACCGGGGAGGGCGCGGGCCCTCGTTCTTGAGGGAGCCATGGCGTCTCGTCACGAGTCCCCACGGTCGGCGCCAACTGTCGTGGTGTTACGAACACCTCGGCAGGTTTTGTGGACGATCCTAGCGAAGAAAACGCGACGCCCGGGCAAGCACAACAAATGACACGAGAGTTTATACAGGTTCGGGTCCAGGTGGGGGCCCTAGTCCTGTCGGTGTGCTCCCGACCGGAGTCGGCTGGGGAGGCTCTCTCGGGGAGAGGCTTCCGGAGCACACCTGTGAGATTGGCTATTATAGCAATAATGAGCAACTTGTTCTTACAAGAGGGTGTACAAGGGCTTTTATAGCCCCAAAAGAGCAAAAAGACTAAACTACCCCGGACGCTACCGTCGGATTGAGGGGTAGCAATGTCCTTCTCCTGGCCAGGCACCTCGGATGCTTGACACGTGGCCGCTGATTCCCGAGGTACTTGTCACGCGACGCGCACGTCATTGAGGTGCTCGTCACGCGACCTGCACGTGACACGGAACCGAGGGCTCCTGTTCCTCAAAGGACGACACCACACGGGATAGGCACCAAGGGCCATGTCCCCGGGCGAAAGCCGGCGCCCGGGCAGGCACTGGAGGCCATGTCCTAGGGCAAATGGCGGCGCTCGGGACAGGCACCGGGGGCCTTGTCCCCGGGCAAAAGGCGGCGACCGAGACAGGGGCCGGGGGCCATGTCCCCGGGCGAAAGGCGGCGCCCGGGACAGGGGCCGCGGGCCATGTCCCCGGGAGAAAGGCGGCGCCCCGGATAGGCACCGGGGGCCTTGTCCCCGGGCCAAAGGCGGCGCCCGGGACAGGGACCGGGGGCCATGTCCCCGGGCGGAAGGCGGCGCCCGGGACAGGCACCGGGGGCCTTGTCCCCGGGCAAAAGGCGGCACCCGGGACAGGGGCCGGGGGCCATTTCCCAGGGAAAGGCGGCACCCCAGACAGGCACCGTGGGCCTTGTCCCCGGGCGAAAGGCGGCGCCCGGGATAGGGACCGGGGGCCATGTCCTTCGGCGAAAGGCAGCACCCGGGACAGGCACCAGGGGCCTTGTCCCCGGGCGAAAGGCGGCGCCCGGGACCGGCACTGGGGGCCTTGTCCCCGGGCAGAAGGCGGCGCCTGGGACAGGCGCCGGGGGCCATGTCCCCGGGAGAAAGGCGGCGCCCAGGACAGGGGCCGGGGGCCATGTCACTTGGCGAAAGGTGGCGCCCGGGACAGGGGCCGGGTGGCATGTTCCCGGGCGAAAGGCGGCGCCCGGGACAGGCACCGTGGGCCTTGTCCCCGGGCAAAAGGCGGCACCCGGGACAGGGGCCGGGGGCCATTTCCCCTGGCGAAAGGCGGCGCCCCAGACAGGCACCGGGGGCCTTGTCCCCGGGCAAAAGGCGGCGCCCGGGACAGGGACTGGGGACCATGTCCTCGGGCGAAAGGCGGCAGCCGGGATAGGCACTGGGGGCATTGTCCCCGGGCAAATGGTGGCGCCCGGGACAGGCACTGGGTGCCTTGTCCCCGGGCAAAAGGCAGCACCCGGGACGGGGGCCTGGGGCCATGTCCCCGGGTGTAAGGCGGCGCCCGGGACAGGGCACCGGAGGCCATGTCCGCGGCTGAAAGGTGGCGCCTGGGACAGGCACCAGGGGCCTTGTCCCTGAGCAAAAGGCGGCGCCCAAGACAGGGGCCGGGGGCCATGTCCCCGGGCAAAAGGCGGCATCCGGGACAGGCATCGGGAGCCTTGTCCCCGGGCAGAAGGCGGCGCCCGGGACAGGCGCCGGGGGCCATGTCCCCGGGCGAAAGGCGGCGCCCGGGACAGGGGCCGGGGGCGATGTCTCCTGGCGAAAGGCGGCGCCCGGGACAGGCATCGGGGGCCTTGTCCCCGGGCCAAGGGCGGCGCCCGCGACAGGCACCAGAGGCCATGTCCCCGGGCGAAAGGCGGCGCCCGGGATAGGAACCGGGCGCCTTGTCCCCGGGCCAAAGGCGGCGCCCGCGACACGCGCCGGAGGCCATGTCCCCGGGCGAAAGGCGGCGCCCGGGACAGGCACCGGCGGCCATGTTCCCGGGCCAATGGCGGCGCCCAGGAGAGGCACTGGGGGCCTTGTCCCCGGGCAAAAGGCGGCGCCCGGGACAGGGGCCGGGGGCCATGTCACCGGGCGAAAGGCGGCGCCCGGGACAGGCACCGGAGGCCATGTCCCTGGGCAAATGGCGGCGCTTGGGATAGGCACCGGGGGCCTTGTCCCCGGGCAGAAGGCGGCACCGGGGACAGGGGCCGTGGGCCATGTCGCCGGAAGGCGGCTCCCGGGACAGGCACCGGGGGCCTTGTCCCCGGGCTAAAGGCGGCGCCCGGGACAGGCGCCGGGGGCCATGTCCCCGGGCAAAAGTTGGCGCCCGGGACAGGGGCCGGGGGCCATGTCCCCGGGTGAAAGGCGGCGCCCGGGGCAGGCGCCGGGGCCCATGTCCCCGGGAGAAAGGCGGCGCCCGGGACATGCACCAGAGGCCATGTCCCTGGGCAAATGGTGGCGCGACTGACCTGGACTTAGTCTCGCGGAGATTTGCCCCAACACCTTCTTTCTTATCAGCCGCATCGTCACAAAAAACCCCCAGTTCCAACCATCATGACAGTCATTTAATGAGTATCTCTGTGGTAGTTAAAAAGTAATTCTTTATTGAGTATAACCCACGGTTAAAAGCTCAGAAAACCCTCACTCAAGACTTAGCTTTTTCCGCCTTCAAGTTTCTTTAGCCTCCAAGTTCTAAGCTTTTTCCATTCTTCCCCTTTCTCATCTGATGGCATTCTGGACTCGATCTCATCACCGCACGGTTGATAATATGTTGGCCATGGAAAAGGAGAGATACCTCCCATCAAGGCTGCTGATCCCAGGCAAACTAGTGCTCTTCGAAGATTTTCTGAGGTGTGGGTTTCTCCTGCCGGAGAGTGACTTTCCCCGGAGTGTCCTCACATACTACAATTTGGAGTTGGTAAACCTCAACCCTAACTCCATTTTGATTCTTGCTGTTTTTCAGCATTTGTGCGAGGCGCATGTTGGAATTTTGCCCAGCATACCTCTCTTCCGGCAGTACTATTTCTTGGCGTGGTCGAAAGGCATGTAACATCCCAAAAATAGGGTTTAAAAATTTTGTTTTACAAAAATCCGACCCTAAAAATTTCATTTTGTTTTAACTCTAAAACTACTTTTAAGAGTACTCTCTAAGAAGTTATAACCAAAATATAGAATTAATTTCCAACTATTTTGAAGGTATTTCTTTAAATGTACTTGTGCATATGTGCACAAACATGTGTATGTATACATGCGTACTCATTTTATTAAAATACTCTCAACCAGAGCATAATTCAGATCAGATTGGATAGATAGGATCTCATACCTATCTTATACAGATTTGTCTTTAGCGTCTAGACCAAACTCAGATCCTAAAGCCCAGAAACTAACTCCAGTTCTGTTTTCGAAAACCAAATTCCTAATTACCCTAATTATCCTTTTTGGATTTCAGTTCGACTAGTTCTGGAATAGTTTTCTCCTGGATCTCTCTAGAATCTTAAATCTTAATATGCTAGCATACTAGTCCTAAACTTCTCAGCCAAACAAGTTCCATTGGATCACATTTCATGATTCAATCCAAATTTCATCACGAATCAGTCCTTTTAAGCTTTCGAAGATCAGATTTGGCAAAAATCTTCGAATCACTTCCAAATTCCAACCCAACTAAATGACTATATTCCTTCTGTTTTATACAATTTTCCCTTTTGCACCAAGTTCAGATTAAGCACCGAAACTCAGTAATTCATGTTTTCAACCGTTTTTAGTAAAAGTACTATTCACTTTTACCCTAGCCCTAATTCTATTTTTGTTTTCGATTCGTTTTTGTTTAACTCCAGATTCATCCCAACTTGTTTATTGAGTAAACATCCTTACTGAACTAAGTTCAAACATCTTCCCAGATTCTGAATAACTACAATTCAGTTCAATTGACACTCCAAAATTACAATTCAATCCTTCAGACAATCCTTGCTTTCTTCTTCTGGTTTTCTTCAGTCTTCTTGCACAAGCCAATGTTTAATATATCTATATACACAAGCAAATGCTTATCACTTTAGTCTTATTTCCTATTGCTTCCTTAGCTTTTGATTCCAACAGCCACACACACACACAGGAGCAGCGTGGAGTAAGGATTTATCAGTGAAAAGAAGAGGAGGAAATCAGTGCATGCAGCTGCTTCACTATGCATCATCTACATCCTTCTTCATAGAGCAACATGGATTATATATAATATTGCTTTCTTCTCAGCTCAGCAATTGCAACACACACAATCCTTGTTCCTGTTCATTTTTCTTCCCCCTGATCATCATCATCTTCTTCTTCTTCCTCGGTCGGGTGAAGAAGACAAAGCCACCACGAGCCGCCGCACCTCCAAACAACTCCCCAAGGTAAAATCTTCTTCCCTCTTAGTTCCCTTGGCCACTTCAAGCATTCCCATGAGTTCTGATGTCCTCAGTCGCCGTGAATTTGCATTTTCCTCGCTACCAGTGATGTCCTCTGATAGCTTCATCGGATTATGCTCTGGCCACCCAAAACTGATTGATCCTGTATAGTGAAATCCTTGTCTTCATCATAGAAACATCTTCGTTCTCAACTTTTCCAAGAATTCATCGCCATATGGTGAAGCCGATGTTGTCCTGTTCTGCGCCACCGTGCTCTCACTGTCGGCCCACACCGTCGCTCCTCCAGCCAAATTAACCACGCTATTAGATTCTCCTAGCTTCCCTCTTGCTTCCACGCCAGTGAATTGAGCCCTAATGCCCCCTACAGGAAAAGCCCAAACTCGACTTCATCTTCTTTGGCTGTGTCGTTGAGCTCCTCGCCGGCACTGCCTTGTTCAAATTACCCCCGACTACACCATCTATACCACCCCAGAACCTTATTCATGCCTTCAATTTTAGGATCGAACCACCCCATCACCCCAGCACCGTGAAGCTGTCATTTTCCTTTTCTGCTCTGGCGCAACTCGCCGCCACTCGCCGTCAACCAACCTTCGACAAAATCCACCGAACTAGAACCCAGCAAAAAACCCTAATTGGCCTCCAGACCACGCAAATGCCACAGAATCAGCTCAACACTCGATTTGAGTGTTTTACTCTTCTCTGGCGTGCCACTAGCGTGCCACCCCATCGCTCGCCACTCCCGTCGACGCCACCTGGTCCCGTGACTTCACCTCAGTCAACCATACATTTTGTTCCACTACTTCCACTCTTGATGTTGTACAAAACCACGAGTTAACCCTATGCCAAAAATATGTCCAATGGCCTAACTTCGCCATGTCGCCACCTTGCTTCCTCGCGACAATTCATCGCCGTCTGTGTGCCCCAGTGCTCGAAACCACCTCTGTTGAGTTCCTGCCATCCTCGCCTACATCCTAGAGATAATTTAGCAAAGCAATCGAAGCCCAAAACACTTAAACAGCCATGCCCTAATTTCCAGTTCATGCCAGCCACTGTCAATCCTTGTCAGCCTAGCGTTAGCCAGTGGCATTACCCGAATTCAGCTCCTTTCATGCATGAAAATTAAAATCTACCAAGTTCATGATCTTATGTTCTACATTTTCTTCAATTGTCATATTGCGATAAAACCCCATCTCAACCTATCTCTAGTTTTGTCGTCCCAGAAGAATGTCGTCCGTCGACGTTCGAACATCACCGCATTCGCATCCTATCTAGAATATGACTTTGCCCTTGTTAGGGAAGTCCCGGACGCCTCCCTGTAGAAGTCCTGGACCCCTCCAAGTAGAAGTCCAGGACACTTCCCGGTAGAAGACTGAGAGAGCTCCAGTGGAAAATCCCGGAGGGCTCCCGTGGAAAGCCCCGGACGTCTCCCGTGGAAAGTCTTGGAGGCCTCTCGTGGAAAGCCACGGACGCCTACCGTGGAAAGCCATGGAGGGCTCCCAAAAGGCACGGACGCCTCCCGTGGAAAGCCACGAAGGGCTCCCATGGAAAGTCCCGGAGGGCCCCCGTGGAAAGCCACAGACGCCTCCCATGGAAAATCACAGACGCCTCCCGTGGAAGGTCTCGGGCACCTCTCGGGAAGACTACAGATGGGTGACGTCAGGAATGCCTCGGGAACTAGCGAGGACACATGTTGAGCATCCGAGCCATTCGCCGGATAAAAAGACGGCGGTGCCCCTCTATCCAACGGTTGCATCTAGGGGCTTTTAGTCTTTTTGCATCTTTTGGGGCCTATATATACCCCCTTGTATCTCATTTGTAAAGGACTCTCAATTTCATTTTACACACAAACAACAGGCATCCCTTGGAGACCTCGCTCCCTGAGAGAGAGCCTCTCCAGTGGACTCACGTCCGGGGGGTGCCGACAAGACTAGGGTTCCCACTAGGACCCGGACCTGTATAAAATCACCGTGTCAATTTCTGAGCTTGCACGGCGGGAGGTGACCAGTCGCTCGGTCAGCTCGCGCCGCTGCGTTCGAAAAATCTGCCCAGGCACTTTTTTATACCATGACGGTTGGCACCGTCCGTGGGGACGTGATGATTCGCCATGGCTCCCCCAAGAACGAGAGCTCGTGCTCTCCCCATTTCTGGTGACACCGGTCATAATGACCTGGCACCATCCCCAAGATGTTGCCGTCATGGTGCCGCCATCCGGGGAGACATAGAGCGAGGCTCCTCCTCGTCCCGCCTTCCCCTTGGGGGGACCCCCGCACCGAGCCCGGTGACCGCGACCATGTTGGCGGGGACAAGTGCCCCCCAAGCGACTGTCCCAGCTCCCGGAGACCCATAGCTCGGGGCTTTGGTCAAGGGCCAGCTCTGCACCCAGCGCACCTTGGAGGAGCTGTTGTGCATCTTAGCGCAGCCCCCGGCTCCGGTCTATCTGCCCCCATTTCATTTCATGGGGGCACTACCACCGTTCTTCATGGGGCACCAGGCCGCCTTGCCCCCAGAGCGTTTCTCGCGCCGGGAGGCCCTCTGTTGTCTGGAGCTCTCCCCTTCCCGGGAGCCCCTCTGGTGTCCGGAGCTCTCCCCTTTCTGGGAGGTTACCCTGCGCCAGTGGGCTGGCCTGTGATGGCTGTTGCATCTAGGCCTTCATGCCTAACCCTAATTTTGATGATTAATGAAAACAAAGTGTTCTGGACTAATTGTGCTTGTGAGATTGTTGATACAGAGTTTGTTCGGGAAGAAATACAAGATGGCCAAGATGAACCCGACTTGAAGTGAAGCACAAGTTGCAGAAGAGCAAAAACGCTGCAAAAGACCTAAGGTAATCCGTATTTTATTTTTACCGATCTCGGCGTTTGGAGATGATCGGTTAGGGAAATTATTTTTTTGGTTTAACCGTACTATAAAGAGGGGTGGCGAAAGTCCTCTCTTTATCTCCAACACAAACCGAGAAACTTAGGTCATTGCATTGCATCATTTTGAGTTGGATTTGATTTGAACTTAATTTGGAAAATCTGGTTTTTCAGTTCAGTTTTTGACAACAGAAGAGTATTTGCAATTTTCAGAAAGATCTTGGCAGATCTGGCTTTTTCTTCTGTTGACACAAATGTAGCCCTTGAAATTATCTTTCAAACGAGCTATTAAACACCTCTTTTGGATTTCTGGATTTAAAGTTATCTCTGTTTTTGTTCACGCTGACTGTCAGTTTGCTAAACTGACTGTCAGTTTGAATGTCAGTTTGTTTAAACTGACAATTGTCCAGAGAGGGTGTTTTTTTGGGCTCAAAATTTTTGTACTAAACTGACTGTCAGTTTGTCCATACTGACTGTCAGTTGGGGTTTCGACCACAGTGCTTTTAACTGAGTTTCTATTTGATTTTGGTCGAGTATGTGGTCGAACTGACTGTCAGTTTGTATAACTGACTGTCAGTTGTGGGTTTCAGCTTTCCATAAACGACCACAAACGGCTAGCTATTTTTTATCCGTAAATTTTGTCGGCCGTTGTGCACTGAACTGACTGTCAGTTTGGCAAACTGACTGTCAGTTTGGGTTGCTGATTTTCAGCCCTAGCTCCAACGGTTCATTTGATTCATGTGGCTATAAAAAGGGGCTTTGGGCATAAGTTTTATACAACAAGCAGTAGCATTTCTTATACACTCTTGAGCTTTAGTTTTCCACTTAAAATATTGATCTTTTGATCAAGTTGAGTGTTTTCCGATCCACTGAGAGTTTCAGTTCTTTTGCATTTGCATTCACTTAGCTTCTCGGTGCGTGTTTGGAGGTCTAGAGAAGACCTCGCTGCCTGTTACTCTTGGTGAGCGCCCTCACCTAGACGGTTCGGAGGCGTGGCCGTTGACCTCTCCGGATCGGAGATTGTCGGAGAGGCTCGGCAAGCTTGTACAAGGCATCGGTGCTCGCCTTTCCGGAGTGGACAAGGAGCAACCACTAGTGATAATATCCTTTGTGGATATTGAGGCAAAACTCAAGTGATTTGAGTGCTTCAACAAGGATTAGTGGAGACTGGGCGAGTCTCCGATACCTCGGTAAAAATCGTGGTGTTTGTTCTCTATCTTCTCTCTTTAAATATATTAAATTGCATTTGGTTCTTCTTGGTATAAAAACTTGTTTTTATTTGAAGTTTTTTAAGCCTCCTATTCACTCCCCCTCTAGTCGGCATCCTTGATCCAACAATGGCCGTCGCTATCGCACCGGGAATGTTCCCCTCACCGGGGGCTCACCCCGCACAAGCAATCACCCACTTGTTCAGAGACGTCCCCGGGTCAACGGCCGCCATTGCGCCCCCGACCCTCCCCTCGGCCCCTCCCATTGCATTGATCCCTGTCGCCGTCCCGGACGCATGCCCGACGTCGGACCCGGTTTGCGCGCCGGTGACATCCACCGGGTCGATGGCCCGCACGCACCAGCTGCCCCCTCCCCCGGAGCCACCCCAAAGGGCTCCCCCGGCGGACTAGACCCGCTTCACCAAGGAGGAGGTAGAGCGCATGCTTACGGTAGGTGCTGAGAAGACTTCCCTCCGCCATCGATCAGAGCCACCGCCGCCGCAAAAGCTGCACCCGACCCACAGCTCTCAGGCGGACCGGGGAAAGAGGCCGGCTCAAGAGGCCACTATCGCTTCGCGGGAGGACCATGAGATTTAAGAGGTCAGCTCGACTAACCTGGAGGAGAAGAGGCGCTATTGCTGGGCGGGCGGTCCTCTGGGCCCGCTGTCCGACTCTGACAACGAGTGCCGCTCCCCTGTTAAGGCGGATGACGACCGGGGGTTTCCCTGGGAAGTTGAGGGGGCTAACCAGCCGCTGTGTCACTGCCTCCGGTGCATCCAGTGACCGCGACCGTACCTTCTGCCACACATCGAGCACTACAAAGGTGAGGCCGATCCTTACGAATTTGTGCATTTGTACTCTACGGCCATCTCAGCAGTTGGGGGGGATGAGATGGTGCACTGCAACGTCTTCCCCCTCTACCTCTCAGGGATCTCCCGGTCTTGGTTTTATAACCTAAAGGCCGGGTCAATCAAGTCGTTCACGCAACTCTAGCATGAGTTTTGCGCGAACTTCAAGGGGAGCTACATACACCCCTTGGACTCGTCACAACGCTACACCATCAGACAGAAAACGGGGGAGACTATCTAGAGCTTTTTCAAGCGCTTCGCTCAGGTAAAGAGCAAGGTGGCTCACGTCCCCGACTCGAAGGTCATCGAAGCCTGCAAGAGCGGGCTCCTCCCCCGGGAGCTCCGGCGGAGGCTCTCCCGAAGTTGCCCCAACTCAGCAGACGAGCTCTTCAACGTGCTTGAGAAATATGCTCGAGCCGAGGAAGACGACCTCCGCCGAATGAGAGGCCAAGGACCTCTCCAAGCACCCTAAGAGGGACAATCGCAGTGAGCCACGGCCTCGGGACACTTTTGTCCTCGAGGGTGGAGGTGGCTCGCGCGAAGCCAATAAGGGCAATCGTCCCTTCCCCGGGACGAAAGGCAACGGGAGTAGGGGGCCAGTTCTCCCGTAACCGAGAGAGCCCAAAACATGGCGGCAAGGAGGGCACAGCCAACCTGTGGTGTGCCTTCCACAAGTCTACCACCCACGACACTCGGGAATGCAACCAACTCCTGCAGCACTTCGCTGCATTCCTCGACCAGCGTGGGCAGGGTGGAGTCCTTCCTCCTTGCACCCTCTGCCAACTTTGGCGGCTCTCCCCGCTCCCTCAGGGGAGTAGCAGAGACAAGCAAAGGAAAGGTGCTCAGCCGAGGAGCTACTATCGTGGTATTGCGAATACCCTGGCAGTTTCTACAGAGGTTCGTACCAAGTGAAAAGTGATGCGAGCTGACCACGTGACCGGTCCTCTCCCGTCGTGCCAACACAGAGAGTGACACAAAGGTTTATACAAGTTCGGGCCTCTGTGGAGACCCTAGTCCTGTCGATGTGCTCCCAACAAGGGTTGGCTAGGGGAGCTCTCTTGCGGGGAGAGTACTCCTAAGCACGCCGATTCATTTTTGTGTATTGATGATAATAAATTGTCCTCAGTTACAAGAGAAGGGTACAAGGGCATATATAGGCCCAAAAGATGCAAATTACAAGACTAACCCGACTGCAACCGTCAGATCAAGGGGCACCTACGTCCTTCTACTGACCAGGGGGCTCGGATGCTTGTCAAGTGTCTTCGCCGATTCCCTAGGCGCTCCTCACGTGATCCCCACGTGACCCTGTGCAGGAGGCTCCCACGGCTGCTGGGGCCCCTGTCACCGGGCAAACGGTGGCTCCCAGGATGGTTCACCGGGGGCCCTTGTCCTATGGTGAAGGGCGGCGCCCGGTACAGGTCACCGGGGTTGCCTATCACCAGGCCAACGACGGCGCCCGGGATGGGTCATCGGACAGTCCTGTCACCGGGCCAATGGCAGTGCCCAGGAAGGGACACTGGGGGACCTTGTCCCCGGGCAAACGGCGGTCCCCGGGGCACTTCTCGCTGGGCCAGTGGCGGCGTCCGAGACATGGTCTCGAGGGCACTGTCACCGGGACTAATCGGGTGGAGATTTCCCCAGACAGCAGCCACCCATGCCCTCCGGGGACATGCCCTAAGTCCCCGGAGGGGATGGTCTACATCATCGGGAACATCTCCCTAAGAGGAGACCTCCGGCACTTGGCGACGCTTCAGGTTTTGCGCCACTCAGTTATGGTGGTGCCGCCGATCATCAGGACGCTTCGGTTTGCACGTGACGTTTGAAATGGGTTGCCCTGATTGATCCCGAGGGGCCACGTGTCGCTTGTCGGGGCCGCACTTGGACCCTATAAGTAGGGCCTCGGGGGGCCCGGAGAGCTCACATTCAAGCCTTAGCTTCCAAATTCTTACTAGCACTTCGAGCCTCTCCCAGTAACCTAGCCCCCGGAAACTTAGCTTCCCAGCAACCTAGCCACCAGAAACTTAGCCCCCAGAAACTTTAGCCATCGATAAACCACATGGCGCCAAGAGGCCGTGCCAAAGCCGCCGATGTACCCCCAGACAAAGTCACCGCGGACTTCCTCTGGCTTTTGAGTTCACATCGGGGGACTTGGAGTCCCTCGTGGAGCGGGGGGTTCTCGCGGAAGGGGACGTCTAGATCCCCCCGAAGAAGGAGACCCTGCCTTGTCCCTGGGCTGGGGAGGTGGTTGTCTTCGAGTCCTTCATAGAGGCCAGCCTCCGGGTCCCGGTGCATTCATTGCTCCGGGAGTTCCTCCGGGAATACGGGGTGGCACTCAACCACTTGACGCCTTTTCATTTGGCTGTGCGAGACAGCAACCGGACGGGAGCCGACGCTCCGGCTGCTCCGGTACTTTTATGAGCCCTCCGCGATGGGCTTGGACATCGTCAAAGGAGGGCCGAAGTCCGCGTTCGCCTCCATTATGATGCAGCTGCTACTGTCCCAGGTGGAGGAGTACCCGTTGGCGGCCTCCCCGGACCACTAGGGGGACTGGCTTCAGAGGTGGTTCTACCCTCGGGTCTGGGACACCGGGGTAACTACTCCCGAGAGCCCCCCTCCTACTGTCGCTCGTCCGCCCCCAAGCCCCCGGTGTGGACCCCTAAGGAGTTGAAGCTCCTCAGCAATATGGTGGGCGTCCCGGGTGTGAGGTCCATGAGGGACCTCGCAGAGGAGCTAGCGCTCCTCAAGCTCTCCCCCTTCTCCCAGGGGAAGAGGGGGATAGGGATGTGTCTAGCGCATGCACCGGCCGCCTAGAGGCCAGTCACCTGACGTAAGTTTCCGATGACCCTCACACTTGGTCTTTGATATTTTGACTAACTCTTGCTTCCTGTAGTCCGGCCGTATCCGGCCTCCCGGGAGAAAGCAAAGAATCTCCTTGGGATGTACTACGCCGACGAGCACGAGCGCGTCGTGTGCATCGTCGGGAAGGGTCCTCCCTAGAACGTGGTAGCGGAGGCCTTCGGGCTGAAGCTAGTGGTGAGGACGCCCCTCCCCACCCCCGGTCCCACAAGCGGGGAAAAGAGGACGCCGGGGGCCCCGAGCCAAAGCGCGCCAAGGCGCAAAAGGCCTCTGACCTAGTGGCGGCACAAGGCTCTATGCCTGCGAAGGGCCGGGCCGCAGCCCTCGGGTCGGGTCATGCACAATTGGCCTCCAAGCGTGGGGCTGCATCGCCCACCCCCGAGGAGGAGCCCTCGGGCGGGCTGGTGGGAACAGGGCAGTTCATCCGCCTCCTCGAGGCCTCCGGCGAGGCCAGGGAGAAGGAGGCTGCTGGCGATGGGGGGGGCATCCGACTCGGCGAACTACTCCCCCTCGTCATCCCCGCTGGCCACACATCCGGGGGCTCTAGAGCCAGCGGACTTGGAGCACCGGAAGGTGCGCTTCACAGAGGCGTCTCCTCCACACTTCAATTGACCGGTGGATGAGGGGGCGAGCCCCTCGGTGGGACCAGTCGCTATGACCCTGGGGGCCCCCGCAGCCCGGGAAGGGCAAGGGGCTCCTTATCCCCCCCTCCCCCGAGGCAGCGTTTCCTCAGAGAGCTCGTCTCCACCTCCTCAGGGACCGAAACTCCAGTGGCGGGGCAGTGACCGGGGCAACAGCGGTCCACATCACCCCCAGTGACAGTTTTAGGGGGCCCGCCAGCGGGGAAGGGACGGAGTCGTTGGGTGGGAGATCCCCCTGCTGTCTCCGGGTGAGGCTCACCGGTTCGCCGAGGGCCTCCAAATCCGGAAGGTCTAGGAGTACGTCTCGCATGGGATGATCAGTGATGGGTGCTCCGAGTTGGTGTCGCTCCACATCCAGGTGAGCTTGTCTTCATAGCATATAGTCGCTTTTTCTCGGGGATTTTACTAACTCTTGACTTCGACAAACCCAAGTTTGTAGGGGGCAGCCCTCGCTTGGGGCATCGAGGAGCGCTTCGGGAAGGCGCTGAAGGAGGCGGAGGAGAAGGCCGGCACCTTTTGCTCCGAGCAGGACGAGGCGCTCGGGAGCTAGAGAGGGTCCAGGCCCAGTCCACGCCTTAGAGGGCGCCAACGACCGCCTTCGGAGGGAGGCGAAGGCGAGGGAGAACACCCTCTGGGAGCTCGAGGGCTCCAGTGCTTGGGCGGTGGCGTAGGTGGGTCGCTCCGTCCGCTCGGCCCTCGAGGGGCTCGGGCTAAGCCTTGGCCCGGGGGTGGTTCCTGTAGGATCAAGCATGCCAACTAGAGGGGGGTGAATAGGAGGCTTTTAAAAATTTTAATTTAAAACAACTTTTGTAAAGAGAAGAATCAAATGTAGTTCAATATATTAATAAGAAAATATTGAGAGAACCAACACAACGATTTTTACCGAGGTCTCGGAGACTCGCCCAATCTCCTCTAATCCTTGTTGAAGCACTCAAGTGAATGAGTCTTGCTTCAATATCCACGAAGGATATTTCTCACTAATGGTTGCTCTTTGTCCATTCCGGAAAGGCGAGCATTGATGCCTTTTACAACACGCCGAGTCTCTCTGACAAACTCCGAACTGGAGATATCAATAGCTATGCCACCAAACCGTCTAGGTGAGGGCGCTCACCAAGAGTAATAGGCAGCAAGGTCTTCTATAGACCTCTAAACAATCACCGAGAAACTCTAAGTATGCAAAATGAAATGAATGAAAGCACTCGGTGGATCTGAAATTCTCGACTTGATCAACAGATCAAGATTTTCAACTAGAAAACAAATGCTCAAGTGTATAAGAGAGAAGAGGGCTGCTGGTTATATAAAATACGAGCTCAAAGCCTCTATTTATAGCCTCAAGTCTCAAAAGAGACGTTGGAGCTCGAGCTGAAAATCAGCAGCTCAAACTGACAGTCAGTTACATACACAACGGTCGACAAAATTTATGGATAAAAATTAGCTAGCCGTTTGTGGTCGTATATGGAAACTGAAACCCCAAACTGACAGTCAGTTAGGCAAACTGACAGTCAGTTCTACCAAAACATCGACTAGTTCAAATAGAAACTCAAATAAACTCAGCTGAGGTCAAAATACAAACTGACAGTCAGCATGGGCATACTGACAGTCAGTTTAGTACAAAAAATTTCAGCTCAAAAAAGACACTCTCTGGACAACTATCAGTTTAACTGAACTGACATTCAAACTGACAGTCAGTTTAGCAAACTGATAGTCAATATGAACAAAAATAGTCATAACATTAAAATCATAAGTCCAAATTGAGAGTTTAATAGCTCGTTTGAAAAATAATTTTAAGGGCTACATTTTTGTCAACAAAAGAAAAAGCCAGATCTGCCTAGATATTTGTAGAAAATTGAAAAACTCTTCTGCTATCAAAAACTCAACTGAAAATCCAAATCTTTCAAAACCAAAATCAAATCAAATCCAACCAAAATGATGCAATGCAATGACCAAGTAATTTCTCGGTTCATGTTGGAGATTTAGAGAGGACTTGTAACCCCTCTTTATAGTACGGTTAAAACTAAAAACAAATTTTTGTAAACCGATCAATCTCTTTACGCCGAGATCGATGAAAATAAAATCAATATTACCTTAGATCTTTTGCATCACTCAATTTTTTCTTTATCTTTGAGCTTTGCGACTTGTGCTTGATCCATTCCACGTCGGGTTTATCTTGATCATCTTGCATTTCTTCCCAACATAACTCTATATCAAAATATTTCAGAAGCACAGTCAGTCTAAAACACTTTGTTTTCATTTATCATCAAAATTAGGGTTAGGCACAAAGGCCTAGATGCAGCAGTTCCAGCGCGGTGCCAGCCACATTCGCGGAGGCTTTGTGTTTTCTCAACATACAAGTCTCCGTGATCCCGGAGGCTGCCGACTCCCGGGCCCGGGGCTGGGCGATCCCGGTAGTGGTCGCCGCTGCGGCCCTTGTGGAGCACTGGGGGACCGGCGCCCGGGCGATCGGAGGCCGGCTCCCCCGAAGCTTCCCCGACTTCATCGAGCCGCAACCGTGGGAGGTGGAGGAGATTGCAGGGGGCTTCTATGATCGGATCGTTTGGGCACGATTCTCGGCTCCGGCGCCCCCAAGGGCGGACTCCCCGGCTCTGGCGGCGAGGGAAGCCTCTTGGGGGGAGGACGACAATGACCAAGTACAAGCCTCCCCCTGGGCCTTTAGATAGGTCCTGTTTGCTTCTTAGGATTTTTGCTCCCGGTAGCTTCTTAGAGGAAGCCCCAGAGACTTGTACAAAATTCACTTCCATGAAATGAAAGATGTTTTGCTAAGTCTTGATTCAATTTGAACAGGTGTCCCGGGAGCTTGTTCCCGGGGGAGGGTTCCCGAGGGTTGAGCATTTTATCTCGGGGAGCTCCCCGGTGGCTCGAGGGTTCGTTCCCAGAAAGGAGCATTCGGATCCCAGGTGACATCATTCAGGGGAGACCCAAGTAGCCCTAGTTTTGCTAAGTCTCACCTCCGGGGGGCGCGGCGGGGGTGCTCTCCGGGAGCCGATCCGGTTATGGTGGCTCCTGGAGTGGCACCTTGATAACTTTGACAACAGCCACGCCGAGTTGTCCCCTCCAAGACCGGGGGCCCGGAGGATCCCCCCTCTTAGGATACGCCCTCTGGCCAGCTACGAGTATTGGCCCGCGGACCTGCTTTGAGAAGCTTAGAGGCGCATATGGAGATTGTACCGGTACCTTTTCCGGGTGCTAGTACAAGGCCTCCGAGAGTATTAGATGTAGCCACCTCCCGGAGGAAGCTGTCGTCTGGAGTAGTTTTCGGCGGGAGCTTAACTCCCCAGGTTGTATGTTGTATTTGCCCGGGGCTTGTAGTCCCCGAGACATCTTGGCTCACCGGGGGGGTTGTCCCCCGGTTACATGTTGTATGAATACCCACTGGGTGGGGGAATGTCCCCCGGTTAAATGTATCAATAAAGCTAAGTTCGCTTGTTTGTCTTCGAAATTTTCCAAAAATATTCACCTGTTCGGGCACAAGTCACCCCCCCACATCAGGGTGTAGCTTGGCTCCACGTGCTGTGGGTAAGGAACAAAGAGGCCCGGGTGTTAAAGACCACCGGGGTTACGAAGCCCCCAGTCAAAAAAAATTCCAGTGACCGGTGAAAAAATTACCCTGGCAAAGAACCTCTGGGAGGAAAATTCCCTAAAACCTCGGTGAACAAATCCCCTGGTCGTTGTGAGAGCGGGGAGCCGGGTAAAGGGCCTCTGGGAGGAAACTTTCCGGAGATCCCGGTGAGAAAATCCCCCGGTCACCGTGAGAACAGGGGGCCGGGTAGATAATTTTTAAGAAACCGACAATTCCGTCTCACTGAGGAGACAATTTGCTCCCGGAGGAGGATAAGCCCGATAACGGGTCTGAATATTTGAGGGGGGGACTAGTCTCTCAAATTGTCCCTGGTCCTCGAGGACTAGGTTGCCGCTTATCCCCTCAGTACACGAGGGGTGATTGTAAGCCGCCCTATGGGAGCGGGGCTCCCGTCGTAGAGGCTTTTAGGCTACAATAGCCTACGTCCTCACAGAGAGGGCATCCTCATTTGGAGGGCATCGTCTCGAGAGACAGTAAATCAAGAACCTGTGAAAAATTCCAGTTGACCAAAAAGCCATTTGTATTATAGAAATTGAAACACAACGCCTCCCCCCGCAACACTGCGGTGGGTGAGGGAACAGTGAGTACAACGCCTCCCCCCACGTAACCACGGCGGGGGAGGGAAAGTCGAATGCAGAGCCTCCCCCTGCGAAGTCACAACGGGGGAGGGAGTAAGCCCAGAGGCTAGATGTAGAACTTGCGAAGCAAGCCCACATTCCATGTATGCTTCAATTCCTGATCTTCGAGGTTGGAGAGTTTATAAGCCCCCGAGCCCAAGACCGCGGAAATCCTGTAGGGGCCTTCCCACTTGGGGGAAGTTTGCCCTGGGCTTGGGGGTCGGTCACGCACTTGAGGACAAGGTCTCCGAGGTCGAAAGCTCACGCGCGGATTTGCTGGTTGTACGCGCGCGCCATTTCGCCCTCGTAGAAGGCATGGTGAAGGAGCGCTCGGTCGCGCTCCTCCTCGACGAGGTCGACTTCCAGCCGCTAGTTTGCTTCGTTGGCCTGGTACTCTGCGGTCATAGCTCCGTCTAAGATCTTGACCCACAGCGACCTGATGACAATCTCCGAGAGGAGAACTACTTCAGCCCCGTACACGAGTGAAAAGGGCGTGCGCCCTGTCTCCCGGCTCGGGGTCGTGCGCATGCAATAGAGGATGCTCATAAGCTCCTCTGCCCACGTGCCCCTTCTAGAGGTGGTCTGCTCAAGTAGCTGGTGTAACCCCTGTAGGATCACGCTGTTGACCCTTTCAACGGATCCGTTGCTCTGGGGGTGAGCGACAGAGGCGAAGTGGAGGGTGGTCCCCAAGCTTTCGCAGAATTCCAGGAAGTACGCGGAGTTGAATTGGGTCCCGTTGTCGACAGTGATTTCTTGAGGGACCCCGAAACGACACACAATGTTCATCCAGAAAAACCACTGTACTGCTCTAGAGGTGATGCTGGCTAAGGGCTTAGCCTCCACCCACTTGCAGAAGTAGTCCACTGCGTCCACCGCATACTTGTAGCCCCCGGGAGCCGGGGGGAAGGGACCTAAGAGGTCCATTTCCCAGTGCGTGAAGGGCCAAGTGATGGGGATGGTTTGCAGCACTGAGGAGGGAAGGTTGAAGCCCTTCGCCATCTTTTGGCAGGCCTCACACGCGGAGATAAGATCTCGTACATCGTGGACCACTATGGGCCAATAGAACCCCTGGCGAATGACTTTTGCTGCGACAGCGCGTGGAGCTAAGTGAGACCCGCAGCTCCCCGAGTGAATGTCCTCGAGGAGTTGGAGACCTTCTACCCGTGGGAGGCAGCGGAGCAGGGTGGAGGCCCCCTGCTTGTAGAGTTTCCCTTCTAGTATGAGGTAAGCCCGTGCCTCACTATGGAGGCGTTTTGCCTCGGTCTCACTGGGAGGGTCCCCCTCCCCCCTTATAAAGGAGATGAGGGGATCCATCTAGGACATTGCTCAGGCGATTTCGGAGATCTCTGGGGCACGGGACTCATGGTCCACATCTGGGGAGGTCATCGAGGGTTTCACAATGATCTCCAGGAAGGCACCCTCGGGGAGAGGTTCCCGGGCGCTAGTCGCCCGGGCCAAGGCGTTGGCCCGGCAGTTGTCCCTTCGGGTGATGTGTCGAGCCTCCAAACCCTCGAAGTGCTTCTCCATCTTGCGCACCTCCCCCAGATACAGGCTCAGGTTCGCGTCATGGAACAAGTAAGACTTGTCCATTTGGCAAACCACGAGTTGGGAATCTCCTCTGACGAGGAGGCGACTGATCCCCAGGGAGCGCGCGAGGCGCAGCCCTAGGAGCAGGGCCTCATACTCAGCGACATTGTTCGTAACTGAGAACTCAAGCCTCACTGCGTACTCCAGTGCCCTCCCCTCGGGGCTTCGGAGGACCACCCCCGCGCCGGCCCCAGCGAGACACAAGGAGCCATCGAACATGAGTGTCCAATGGTCGTCATGCAGGGGCGGCTCGGGGAGACTCTCTCCCTCAGTCTCGGAGGCGGGGGTCCATTCCGCCACGAAGTCAGCGAGGACCTGTGACTTGATGGCGGAACGGCTTGTGAGGGAGGGAGCAAGCTCAGCTCTGCACTTTCCTATCCGGCCGGTGGCTTCTTTATTCCGCAACACCTCCCCCAAGGGGAGAGATGACGGGACTCTGATTGGGTGCCCCAAGAAGTAGTGACAGAGCTTCCTGGACGCCATGAGGAGGGCGTAGCAAATCTTCTCCATCTCCGTATACCGTGTCTTAGCCCCTTGGAGGGCTTCGCTCACATAGTACATGGGACACTGCTGCCTGCCCTGCTCCTTCACTAGCACCACACTTACAGCGGCCGGGGTTGCTGCGAGGTAGAGGAGAAGAGGTTCCCCTGGAGATGTGCTCACAAGCATTGGGGGACTCGTGAGATACCTCTTTAAGTCATCGAAGGCTGCTTGGGCCTCGGGGGTCCACCGGAACCCCTCGAGGCCTCGAAGGATCTTGAAGAATTGGAGGCCACGTTGCCTTGACCGTGAGACAAAGCGGCTTGGTGCGGCCATGCAGCCGGTAAGCCGCTGTACGTCTTTGACAGAATGTGGAGGGGGCACGTCTAGCAAGGCCCGAATTTTTTCGGGGTTAGCCTCTATGCCCCGCTGGGACACGAGAAAGCCTAGCAGCTTTCCCCCTCGTACTCCAAACGCGCAATTTTCTGGTTTGAGCTTCAGCCCGTACTCGCAGAGGTTGCGGAAGGTCTCCGCTAAGTCGTCGATGTGAGCGGGTGCGCAGAGGCTTTTGACAACCGCGTCGTGAACGTAGACTTCAACGTTGTGGCCGATTTGGTCCATAAAGACCAACGACATAAGTCAATGGAATGTTTTTCCAACATTCTTTAGCCCGAAGGGCATGTGGACCTAGTAGAAGGAACCGAGGGGAGTTATAATACACATCCAAGAAGCTCATTAGTTCACACCCCGCAGTCGAATCGACTAGCTGGTCAATCTGCGGGAGTGGGAAGTCGTCTTTTGGACAAGCCTTATTGAGGTCGGTGAAGTCAACACCCATCCTCCACTTGTTGTTTGACTTTTTCACGAGAACAGGGTTTGCCAGCCACTCGGGGTGGAGGACCTACCGAATGAACCCTGCCTCTCAGAGCTTCACGATTTCTGCCTTGATGGCCTCCTGGCACTCAACGGAGATCTTCCTTAGCTTCTGCTTGATCGGGGGATGGCCAAGCGTCACAGCGAGCTTATGCTCGATGACTTCCCGAGCGACACCTCGCATGTCGGCGGGCCTCCATGCAAAGACATTAGCGTTTTTGCGTAGGAAGGCTATGAGTTGCTCCGCGTGCTCTTTAGAGAGGTCCGCCCCAATCTTGACAGTCCTGCCCCTGTCGTCCGGGGACAGCGGGACCTTTCGGAGGTCCCCCTCCGGGCGCGGTTTGGGGGGAGACCTCCTAGAGGGGACAACTGGGGTGTCCGGCGCCGGGGGAAAACCCTCTCGCCTCAGGGCCTTGATCAAGTTGACGCTCCTGATCATTGCAGTGGCGCGCTCGTAAAGAGCGCGGGCTACATCCTGGTCCCCTCGGGCGGTGATCACGCCACGGGGCCTAGGGATCTTCACACAGAGGAAGCTTTGATGAATTGCCGCCCCCAGACGGTTGATAGTGGTCCTCCCCATGATGGCGTTGTATGAGGAGGGGAGGTCCACCACGTCATACCGGACTAGCTCCATCCGGTAGTTGTCCGGGGAGCCAAAGGTCATGGGGAGATCGACCTTCCCCACTGGGTAGATGGTCTTCCCAGGGACAATGCCTTGCAAGGGTCCGGCTGCGGGTTGCAGTAGTTTTTCGTCGACCTGCATTTCCATGGATGCCTTCAGGTACAAGATGTTGGTGGAGCTCCCGCTGTCGACGAGGATGCGTGCCAATTAGCAAGGAGCTATCGAAGCATATCTTACTTCTATTTAAATATACATGTAAGGCTGAAATGAGAGTAAATTAATTTAGAGTTCTTATTTTTAGTAGTATACAAATTACCTTTATACTAGCCCAAACAGATTCCTTTGTAATAGCATCAACTTCATTCCAGTCTTTATAGGAAAGTGGTATTCCTGATCTCACTATTGTAGAAATAAAGTTGGTTAATGGTGAAGCTTGATCACCAACGGGTTGATTATTCATATTATGGCCAACATGAATTTTTGGTTCATTCCTGTCGACGATTCGGACTCGGGGTCCTTAGCCGAACTTATGCAGAATTTGTAGGTTGTGAGACCTTTCAGGGTGTCCCTCCGGGAAGGTATGATGAATTAAAGAGAACTGGAGCACAGAGAAATTTATACAGGTTCGGGCCCTCGATGGTGGGAGTAATAGCCCTACGTCCTGTTGGGATTTCACTATATGTGGTAAAAAGGGTTACAAGGTTATGGAAAAGATCTTCACAGGCGAAGATTTTTTCCTATATGTGTATACAAGACAAAGCCTGGAAGGCTTTGTGAAGGCTATCTAACTTAGACTACTGTCTTCGGGTTGCTTTTGTTTGATCTGGTTTGATCAATTCCCCCTTGATCTGATGCACTGGGCTATCCCTTTATACAGGTCGAAAGGGTGCCAAGTCATAACGGCATCAATCAGTTATTTGAATACAATTTTAGGAAACTGCCTCTAACCCCCACGCAGGTTTAACATGTGTTATTCATGGATAATCGCACGTATTAACCTCCTGACGGTTGTCGTCCTATGTGGAAGAATCTTCAGTATACATGGGATATCCCTGTCGCAGGGATAGAATAATCCCACTTCCTCTGGTCGAAGATGTTCGACCGCGTGATGTTGGCTGACCGCGCACCATCTGCAGTATTTTTTCCGCGTATAGCACACGAACTCTTGACCGCGCACTAGCTACGGTCTGATCGCGTAAAGCCTGCGACCTCGTGCCTGTGCTTCTCAAATTGACTTGAGTTTGCACCACCAGACGCTTGTCTGTTTTGAATCTATCCTGAACCAGCCGTGCATTTATTTGAACTGACTCGGGTATCAATCCTCGTCAGCTAGCCCCCAAATTTGAAGAGAACGAAGGGACGTGTTTACTTCAAATTTCAAGACTTATATCAAACATTTAACCCAACGCTTCAAATCCTCCACTTAGTGGCGCACTAAGTGTGGCAGTTGGTTCCCCGAGATGAACTCTGGGCAATACGTGACGGGTAATGATGGCGCCGTTGAAACGTTTTTTAACTCGAGGTAAAATTGTAAATGCTTTCAAAACTCGAGGCATTCGGAAACTAAACCGTCACCCTGGCGGCTATAAATACTGAAGCCTTCGGATTTCAAAGCTTCACAATTCCTCTTCCCGGCTAAGTCTCTTTCAAAGTTATCTTCACTTTTCTTCTCATTCACTTCTCGATGGCAGACCACAACATCATCGAGATTGAGAGTGATGAAGAAGAAGTTTTCGAGTAGGACTTACAGACGTCCAAAGATCTGTCTCCTTCAAGGAAGAAACCCAAGGTTGACGAGGGATCCTCCAGCAGAACAAAGGTGAAAGACGCATCATCGTTCTTTCTCCCTTCAGTTCCTCTAGTTCTTCCTATCCATGCACCTCGGCAGGTCGAACTTTCATCTCCACCTTTGGAGGGACGTTCTTCTCACCTTTCTCCATTTCATCCCAATACTCCCCGTTTTTGTTCGGGTGATCAATTTTCTGGTTGGAAGGCTATTACTCCTCGACTAGATGATCCTCGACTTGGGTTGGGGAAGCAATCTTATGGTGGGAAGGCCGCACTTCCACCATATGATGGTCTACTTTCTGGGATGCCTATATCAACCTGTCACTTGCGAAGACAGGTGATTATCTCTATCTCCTTTTTCTCATTGTTACAATTAGTGCAACTAACATTTGCAAATGTAGGAGATTGGAGCCCCCAGCGATCAGCCTGCTCAGATCCTGTCTCCCCCCCTCGGACAGACTCTCCAAGGGGAAAAAGAGTCTTTGGAGAAGAAGACCGAAGAGATGTCTTCGGCGATTCTGCATCTGGTAGAATGTTTTGAAAGATCCCGTGAAGAAGCATGCCAATTCTGTTGGGAGAGAGACACGCTTAGCAACATCGAAAACTCTCCGATTTGATTAGGAATGACAGCGCATCTCTTGTTAGGGATGATGTAGATAGGCTTAGAGTAGTTGCTAGTTCCCTGGGGGTCACCAACGTAGATCCTACGGATGACAACATGTCCCTAGGGGAATTTTGCGAACTGCTCTCAGATCAGGTCAACGCTCTGGTCGCCGGTATCCCTTTTGTATGTAAAGAATGTCAGAAATAAAGATTTCTTTCTTTTCATATCATATAAATATTCTTTACAACTTATGTGTGAAAATATGGCCACAAGCAATATCTTTACGACCACTCATACACAGGTAAACTCTGATTCTGTGACCAGAATCATATTTATGTGTTATACTGCAACTAGTACTGATACTGTGATCAAACTTAAAACCACGGTTAGAACCGAAGTTCGATCTGAAAGATTACTGTGGTCAGAACCGAAACTCGATCAGACTATCACTTCGACTAGAATCAGAGCTCAGTCAAAAACTTAGTTCTGATAACACAGTAACCTGATCAAAAAACATCCATACGTCCCACAATTGGGGCATAGGATATTTTCATGATCGATTTGTGAAGGTTCACAAGAATCATGAGGGAAAAAAGTCCTCTGAAAACCTATGTAGAACTCTTCACGTTTTTGTACCCTCAAATCTGAAACAAAGAAGTCCTTTTGTTTCGGATCCGATACAGGGAACGCCTAACGGGTCCGCTAGAGAGAATATCCATTATGGGAAATGAATAAAATATTCAATGGAACGTTACCCTCAGCGGAGTGTCTCTTCGGGCCTATAAAAGGAGCAGGTAGCTTCTTGAGGAAGCCACGCACCCGGCCACCAACCTTAGAACTTCCGCCGCACAAAAACCCTCATTTCTCCAACTTCCATCGCCCTCAAAGCCACCAGCTTTCTCCTCCAATCTCTTGCAAAAATGGCATCTTGGAGCCGATCGGTCCATCACACGGAGGAGAGCTTGATAGTACTAGAGAAGGAAGAGATTCTTCCCCCAAGGTTTGCTGATCAACTGGCGACCCGCGGGGAAGGATCAAGAAACCCCAATCGTCCTGGAGGGTGAGTTGGTGGTTTTCGAAGAATACTTGAGGTGCGGGTTCCGATTCCCTGAGAGTCGGTTCCTGAAGGGGATCCTGGAGCATTATGGGTTGGAATTGGTGAATCTCCACCCGAATGCGGTCTTGATCTTGGCGGTCTTCCAACACTTGTGTGAATCCTTCATCGGAGTGTATCCCAGCGTGGATCTCTTCCGACGTTTCAATTACTCGGTGTGGTCAAAGAGCGCTAACGCCGCCGGATGTATCTACTTCCGGATAAGGGAGAAGAAAGAGTATCCCTTCCCACCTCTGCGAGACTCCGTGCACGGGTGGTACCAGAAATGGTTTTACTGCACCCCTCCATCTAAGAGTGGGTTGTGGTTTGTGAACTCGCGGCCAGAGAAGCCTAGCGAGTTAGATTCTCTCCCCGCTCTGAATGCAGAGTACCTGAAGCAGGCCGAGGTGATTCTTCACTTAGTCCAACAGGGACTAACGGCTCGCGATATCATTCGCGACATCGTGGAGAATCGGGTGAGCCCCCTGCGCGAAAGGGCTCATCCAGCTTGGGAGATACAGTCCATGGCAGACAGCACCTTGGACTACAACGATGGTATGCGACTTTGCCAATGAAGCCTTATGTTTTCTTGTCATATCTTGCTAACCGGTCTGTGGTGACACAGTTTTGCCTTCATTCGAAATCGAGAAACGGACGAACTATCACCTCAGGGCATACAGTGCCGAAGTGGAGGGACCCAAGGGATCGCCTCGCCCACAAAGCTTAATCCATGCCGGCGACGACCTCAAACAGGAACATCGAAAGGTATGTTACCTTTCGTCAAGTTCTATTCGTAAGTCATATGTACATCTTGTACTAATAAGGACACCGGAATGGCATAGCTCTTGGGGAGATTCGCTGAGGCGACGTTCCCAAGTGAAAACGTCGATTTCCTGGGAAAGCCAACGATGAAGAGAGTGAAGACAGTCTCTTCAAGGTCTGGAGCGAAGGAACCTGCCCGCAAGAAATCCAAGAAAATCCTCGGGGGAGGATCTTCGCGCAGAACCCCCCTTACCGCGAAGAAAACTGTGGTAAGATATCATATGCGTCCTGTTACCCTAGGTACAAACAGGAATCACTTCTTCATCATACAGGGTGAAAGGAGCGAAGAGGAGGAAGACGACATTCCTCTAGTTCGCCAGAAGAGGAAGGTGGCAACTTCTCAATCCGGTGAGAGTCTGCCTTGTCCTGCCGAGACAGAGGCAGCTGCAGCAGACTCCACGACCACTGGAAATCCTGTGGTCGCAGGTGAGACCCCTGCTCCTGAAGCCCTGGAGGCTTCAGGGTCTGTAACTTCTCCCTCCTTGGTCGAAGGGACAACCACGGTAAGATTTCTCGCGGTCCTGAATTTACAACTTCTTCTGCATGTGTATTCACCGTGCCACACTTGTACAGGGAGAAGAAATTCCTCCTACAACCCTTGCGAGTCCTAGGGGGCGAGTACTCCACTCCTAGCGACAGGAGTGGAAATAACGGAGCAAGATTCTGCGACCAACCTCAGGGTCGCGGACGAAGTGCCAGCTCCAGCCGTTCAGGAGACACCCAGACCTTTGGGCGCATCCCTGCCAACCGAGCAGGTTACCCCGGTATGAGTTCTTACCATTGAGATCTTCATCATTCCTTATATATATGCTTACAGGGTGATATACATAGGGAGAAAAGGTCTTGTTTACGAAGAGAAAGACCAGGACGGACAACGACTGTCCTTTGTCTCTTGGGGAACCATCCTCGAAATCCCAAAAGCTAATGGGATTTCAGCTAAGGTAAGAATTCCGTTCTGTTTGTTCTGGATCAGGTTGTGGCAACCATCAGTGGAACTAACAGCTTCTTTTTCCTGCTTAGGCATAGAGATTCAGCGCCGAACACTCCAATGGCCTTGGCAAGGGTTGAAGCTTCTGCTGGTGCTGAAGCCTCCGGCGAAGAAAGCTCTGTCCCGCCGGTCCAGGAAGTCGTTCGGGTTGTTAGGGATGAGTTGGGTGCAGAGACCCAATCGCAGGCATTGAAACATGCAACCGAGGTTCAGCAGGTGTATCCACCTGCTGCTCCCGTCGACGATGAGGCGAGTCCATCGACTAGGCCTCCAGCCATCCCGAAGGACAAGCCATTCCGGGAATATACTGAGGTATGTTGAACATCGCTCATGATATCTGAGTTTTGCAAAGAATACAACTGACTTCCCTCTATGTCACAGGAATTGTCCCGTATGACGGCCAGATCGATAGCTATGGTAGAAAGCATCGAGGCCATACAAGAGGAGAAGAATTGCTTGCAAGAGTAAGAAAAAAGGGTGTTTTAGTCCGCTTGAATGCAACCTTGCTATAACCATTGTCTTTTTTATCGCAGGGAAGTTGCTTCCTTGAAGAAGAGCCTTGCCGATCGGGAAAATGACGAGCTCAGGGTGGCCACCACGATTTCTCATCAAGAGGCCGAGCTCAAAGAACTGCGATCACAGCTCTCAGGTAAGTCAACTTCCGACCTGAACGACTTAACTTCGTCGTTTAGACTGTTTGTAACGATCTCCTTAATGCAGCGCAAGCAAGTCAAATAAACCAGCTTGGACAAGAGAAGGTATTCCTCCAGATGACCATTGACTCTATCCGAAGGGCGAATAGAGACTTGAGCCTATCCATCTTCGAAAAGCTGAAGATGGTAGCCCGTCTTCTAAGGGCTGATGTGGTCGAGACCACAACAGATGACCTTAGCCCAAGTGACTGGTCAAAACTGGTCATAGCCCAAGCGGAATCACTCCTCGAGTATCTTCCTGAAGATACCAGGCGACAACAAGAGGTGATCAGAACTAGAGTCCGATCAGCAGCCTCCGCCATTCTCTGCCGGTTTCGTCTCCACCATGGCCCTGATCTGGATCTGAACCCACTGGTAGGAACGGTAGAGATCGAGAGTGAGGAACAACTTGAGGCTATCATGGAGGAAATTAGACCTCTCGTAGATAAACTCTTGACCGAGCTCGGGATTATGTAAACCTTGTGCCTGTACAGATACAATTTATAGAATGCAATGCATGCAATTTTTTGGTTTTACTTCAAAAGAAAACATATTTTTTGTTGTTTCATATAACCATATTCCCCTAGCCCCCGCCTGTGATTATATATACTAGAGACTTAGTATTATAAGCACAGGAAAAATACGAGTGTAACGACCAGGGATATGCGATCAGGCCAGCAATTATACTCGATGCAACGCCTAACCTTGTTGCAAACCGGCAGCCACTCGGATGACCAAGGACATGCCAGCAAGCCCCGTGTGCGTTGAGAAATGGCTTATTGAGGGGTGTCCTGTCTGGAAGTGGTCATGAGATCGGCCAGCGAATCCGATTAGGGCGTTGTGGCGATATAACCACCGGCGACCAGCCCCCGAGCCAAATTCGTAACACATGGGCATAAAAGGAAATATTCGTCGTATGAAACAAGAAGGCTTTTGTTTTATTAAACAATGCTAATTGAAAAGGAAAAGGGATTGAGTACTTACACGTAAAACTTGTGTAGTTGATCGATGTTCCAAGTATTGGACAAGATTCGACCATCCTCCATCGCTAATCAAGCTGATCCTGGTCGCGGCACCGAAACAACAGTATAAGGGCCTTCCCATTTCGGGGAGAATTTGTTGCGATTGGATTGGTCTTGAATTTTTTGTAAAACTAAATCGCCCACGTGGAGACTATGTGGTCGCACCCTTTTGTTATGGTACTTGCGCAAAGCTTGCAAGTATACCGCGGACTTGATCAAAGCGCGATCACGCTTTTCTTCTAAGAGGATGAGATCTTGTGATCGCTGTTTGGCCTGATCAATTCGTTCAAATTGATCTGTCCGAACAGATCCAATACTAACTTCCATAGGCAACATGGCCTCGGCCCCATAGACCAAATGGAAGGGCGTCTCACCGGTGGCTCGACTAGAAGTAGTTCGTAGTGACCATAGGACGGTGTAGAGCTCATCTGCCCAAGCCCCTGAGTGAGTCTTAAGGCGATCGAAAACACGTTTCTTGATGCCTTGCAGTATCTGCCCGTTGGCATGTTCCACGGCACCATTGCTCTGTGGATGAGCCACAGAAGCAAAGCACACCTTGGTTCCAATCTGGTCGCAGTAATCCAGAAAAAGACCACTAGCGAACTAAGAACCGTTATATGTAATGAGACGATTCGGAACACCAAATCGAGCAACAATGTTCTTATGGAAGAACTTTTGTGCTGCTGCTGCGGTAATATTTCGTAACGGTTCAACCTCAATCCACTTTGTAAACGTGTCAATAGCTACGAACAGAAACTTGTATCCATTGACCGCTTGTGGCATAGGACCGACAATATCCATCCCCCAGACCGCAAAAGGCCATGCAAGGGGAATGGTTTGCAACGCATAGGAGGGTTGATGAACCTGTCTCGCATGAAACTGACACAGGACACATCTTGACCATATTCTTGGCATCATCGAGTGCCGAAGGCCAGTAGAATCCTTGTAGAAAAGCTTTTCTGGCCAGTGTCCGATATGACGCGTGCGCACCGCATACACCGTCATGTATTTCTTTCAAGAGGGATTTACCTTCCTCCTGAGATACGCAGCGCATAAATACTCCTTGAGTACCCTTTCTATACAAAACTCCTATGAGTTTGTATAGACACGCTTTTCGAATTAACTGATTACTTTCAGTTTCGTCCTCGGGCAAGGTCCCATGTTCAAGATAAACTCTCAATGGATGAGTCCAATCCTGTTCCTGACCGAGGTTGGTAACACAGACTGTTACCAGATCATCCTCGACTGAAGTCATAATCGAAGGATGTTCCAAGTGTTCAATGAACACTCCTGCCGGAGCCGATGTGCGTGAGGACCCAATTTTGGATAATTGGTCTGCGAGAATGTTGTCCTTTCGTGGGATGTATTGGACTTCGAAATGACTGAAGTGTTTTTCCAATCTCCTCACTTCCCCTAGGTAATGAGCCATTGTCTCATCGGAGGTGCTGTACTCCTTGTTTACCTGGTTTACGACCAGCTGTGAGTCTACCCTCACCACTAATCGACGGACTCAGAGGAATTTTCCTGCCCGGAGTGCTGCAAGAAGACCTTCATACTCTGCTGCGTTATTGGTCGCAACAAAGTGTAGTTGAAAGACAAACTTAAGCTGTTCGCCCTGGGGCATAACTAAGACCACTCCAGCCCCCGAGTGTTGAAAACTACGGGAGCTGTCGAAGTACATTGTCCAGTGATCGGGGCATTCCAATTCCTCGGGTATCCGCACAGGGGGCTCAGGATTGGTCCATTCGACCACAAAGTCGGCCAAGACCTGAGACTTAACCGCAGTGTGGGGCGTTAAATGATGTCAAAAGCACCGAGCTCGATAGCCCATTTTGCGATCCGACCAGATTTCTCCAAATTGCGGACAATATCCCCAATGGAAAAGAGGAGGGTACTGTGATCTTATGTGCTTGAAAGTAATGTCGTAGCTTACGGGAAGCCATCAGTAGTGCGTAAAGTATCTTCTGGACCTCAGGGTATCGCTCCTTAGGGCCATGAAGTACCTCGCTTACATAGTAGACGGGCCTATGTATTCCTTCTCTATCCGCGATAAGGACAGTGCTAACCGCGTGTGGTGTGGCCGCCAAATAGAGAAGTAATGGTTCTCCTTTGTCGGGAGACACCAAGACTAGTGGACTGGATAAATATGCCTTCACCTCCTGTAACGCTCTTTTGGCTTCATCGGACCATGTAAAATTGTGATGTTTCCGCAGGGCTTTAAAGAAAGGTAGGCCCCTCTCGCCTAGTCGCGATATGAATTGACTTAAGGCCGCCATGCGACCTGCCAAGCGTTGAACATCTTTCATGGTCGAGGGAGACCTCATCTGTTTGATAGCCCTGATTTTTTCAGGATTGACTTCAAGGCCTCTGGAACAGACAAGAAAACCCAGAAGTTTTCCTGAAGAAACCCCGAAAGAACATTTCTCCGGGTTCAATTTTATTCCAAAGCGATTCAGATTACAGAAGGTTTCAGTGAGATCGCCCAAATGAGACAATCTCTTAGTGCTTTTTACAACCAAGTCGTCTACATATGCTTCGAGATTACGCCCTATTTGGGAAAGAAAGGTCTTTTGCATCAAGCGCTAGTACATGGAACCTGCGTTCTTGAGACCGAACGGCATTCTGACATAGCAGTAGGTGCCGAACGGGGTGATGAAGGCAGTCTTCTCTTCATCTTCTTCTGCCATGCTAATATGACGGTATCCTGAGTAAGCGTCCAGGAAGCTCATCAATTCGCAACCCACGGTTGAGTCGACCAGTTGGTCGATGCAGGGAAGGGGAAAGTCGTCCTTCGGACAGGCACTGTTGAGCTGGTGTAGTCGACGCACATGCGCCACTTACCATTTGACTTGCGGACCATGACCGGATTTTGAAGCCATTCCGGGTGATCGACCTCGCGAATAAACCCGGCCCTTAGGAGTTTGTCCAACTCCTCTCGGATGGCCTCCTGCCGGTCAACAGCAAAACATCTGAGCTTTTGCTTTATTGGTCACTGTCCAGGTCGAATTGCTCACCTGTGCTCGATTACTTCCCTTGGGACACCGGGCATGTCGGATGGTTTCCACGCAAACACATCTGCGTTAGCCCAGAGGAAAGTAATGAGCTCGAGTTCCTATTTGTCATCCAGGCCTGATCTGACCCGAATTGTCTTGGATGGATCATCTGGGTACAACGGAACTAGTTTGAGTTTCTCATCTGGTCGAGGAGAAGCCTTGATCGCGTGAGCGGCGACTGTGGCGACCTGAGCGTCCCGGAGGGGGAGTTGGTCCACCATCTCCAAAGATAGCTGGTCACACGTGAGTGCCACATTGCGACTGCCTCGGATCGAGATGACACCTTTGGGGCCAGGCAACTTGCCGCACTGATAAGCATAGTGCGTTGCCATCATGAACTTAGCAAGAGTTGGCCTGCCAAAGATTGCATTGTAAGCCGAATCACAATCAATTACATCAAAAGTAACCAATCTGTTCGGAAGTTATCCGGTTCTCCCAGTGTGACCGGGAGGACCACCTGTCCCAACGGCATCATGGAGGGACCAGGGATTATCCCATAAAACGGATGGATTATGGGCTTAATCTTCGAACGAGGAATTTGCCTCTCGTCGAGTGCCTTGACCAATAGAATGTCCAAGGAGCTTCCTCCGTCAATCAGGACCCTTTCGACTCTCGCATTACTGATGATTGGGGTAATGACCAGAGGAAGTCTCAATGGTCGAGTAAGCCCCGCAGGACAATCAGAGCGATCAAACTTTAAAGATATATCCGACCAACAGGGGTACTGAGATTCACCAAGGGATGTCTCCGTTTAGTTAACCTCTCGATAAAATGCCTTAAACTTCCTTTTGGAAACAAAAGAGGAGGAACCTCCGAAAATAACATTAACATGATTATGAGGTACCTGGTAAGGCATCTCTTCGTCTCCGTCGGCGTCTCTTAGTCCGCATGCTTGTTCCTTAGTCGGTAAGGTCGGCATCGGTCCAACCCCCTGGTAGAGGTCATCTAACTGCTTCAACCAACTCCTACAATTTTTGTGGTTGTGGCCTGCGGAGTTGTGGAGTGGACACCATTTCTTTCCCTCCTACGGGTTAGTCGATTTCTCTGGCTGGTCGGCACTACGACCACCAGAAGCAGTTTTATTTTTGAACGAAGACTTGTTACCTTTGGTCGAAGGAGGCTTCTCTACAACTGCGACCTCGCGGTATTGCCTAGAGCGATTCCTTTTCGACTTCTTCGACTTCCCGCCCGACGAAGATTCCGGCTTCTTGCTTGAATCTTCTTTCCTAGCGTCCTTGAGACCTGGTTCAGGTGGTAGGTTACCTTTATCGACCATCCGGTTCCATTCGACAGCCTCGGCCGCGTCAGAATATCGATCAGCCGTATCAAAGAGATCAGCTACTGAACGAGGGGGATGGATGAGCAAGTCTTCGGTGAATCTCCGATATGGAACGGCATGTTTAAATGCCCTAATAACGGAGATGTCAGATATGTTCGGGATGGTATTCCTCACCCCAACAAATCTCTTAACAAACTAACGAAGGGTTTCAGTAGAAGTTTGCCGTAGTCGATGAAGATCATCCTCTTTACCCGGCTTCTGATAACAATTTTGGAAAATGCTGAGGATAGCATTGCACTGCATTTCCCAGTTATAGATCGACCCCTCAGGTTGATTAAACAACCAGGTTCTTGCCGGTCCTTCGAGGACTGTTGGCAGGTAGTTGGCCATGACTCGGTCATCGCCAACTACCGCTTGGATGGCAGTAATGTAGATTTGAAGGAACTCGGATGGGTTCTGAGTTCCGTCGAACCTTTATATGGCCCCCCTAGTCTAAACTTATCTGGCCAAACGACCGCATGAAGGCTGGGCGAGAAAGCTTTACAACCAACGTAGGGACCGTGAACTGTCCTGTGACTTTCAATCGGATCGCGGGAAACCTCACGCAATGGAGAAGCCACTCATGGTCCTAAACGAGAGTGGACAGGGACTCGATCCCTATCACGAGAATCCTGTGCCCGCCTAGACTTGTCCTGGTGGAATGGCACAGGCGGCAGGTAACTTTGTCGACCAGAACCAGAGTGAGAATGCTCTCGGTTGTGGCAACGTGTCACCGACCAGGAAGAGGCCGTAGGGGTCACCTCAGAGGTGACCTCATCCAACCTCTCCGCCAGGATTCTGGTGAAGGCCGGTTTCTGCGCATCCGTGACAGTAGGAGGAAAATTACGCATGACCTCCGCGATAGATCGAAATTGGCCATGTGTACTTCTCCTAGGGGCACCAGGTGTTACTGTTTCTTCATCCACGGGGAGACGCTCCGGAGGCAAAGAAGGGGTCTGGTCGCGTTTGCGACCACGTGATCGTCGGGAAGAACTCAGAGCAGCATCGTAACGAGCCTGCGCATCTTGAAGAGCCTCTAGGGCAGTTCTTCATAGTTCGTTGTCTTGTTCCTCGAGATCTTGATCCTCCTTCTGTTGGCGTTCCTATTCTTCCCTAGCAGCCCGTTTATCAGGAGTTTCCTCCGATAAAGCAGTGAACTGTTTAGGGAGAGGGGTTGCCGAGGGAGAAAACATCTCGGTTTGTTCCGAGTCAGACTCGAAATCAAAGAGACAATGGAGGTTATCAGGGTCGAACCTCCCCGGGCTGATTTCCTGGTCGATATCATCCTTCCCCTCAGCAGGGTCGTATGATGGACCGGATTCACCCTCTAATGCATTAAGAACCTCGGTGGGTTCTGACCTTGCGTTAGTCGCCTCCTGGTTGATGGACATGACCTGGAGAGTTGATTCGACCTTTGGGAGATTTTCGCCTCTGATTTCCTCCATCGGAACAGGATCGCTCGAAGAAGGCATCGGAATGTGAGCATAATCCTCGAGATCGAAATCGTTCTCGAAATCATATGCTCCAGCCATAATTCAGCGAACCTCTGGATGAAAATTAGGACGCTTTGAGAAAGGCCCCACGGTGGGCGCCAGCTGTCGACAATTCGGACTCGGGGTCCTTAGCTGAACTTATGCATAATTTGTAGGTTGTGAGACCTTTCAGGGTGTCCCTCCGGGAAGGTATGATGAATTAAAGAGAACTGGAGCATAGAGAGATTTATACAGGTTCGGGCCCTCGATGGTGGGAGTAATAGCCCTACGTCCTGTTGGGATTTCACTATATGTGGTAAAAAGGGTTACAAGGTTATGGAAAAGATCTTCACAGGCGAAGATTTTTTCCTATATGTGTATACAAGACAAAGCCTGGAAGGCTTTGTGAAGGCTATCTAACTTAGACTACTGTCTTCGGGTTGCTTTTGTTTGATCTGGTTCGATCAATTCCCCCTTGATCAGATGCACTCGGCTATCCCTTTATACTGGTCAAAAGGGTGCCAAGTCATAACGGCATCAATCAGTTATTTGGATGCAGTTTTAGGAAACTGCCTCTAACCCCCACACAGGTTTAACACGTGTTATTCATGGATAACCGCACGTATTAACCTCCTGATGGTTGTCCTCCTACGTGGAAGAATCTTCGGGATACATGGGATATTCCTGTCGTAGGGACAGAATAATCCCACTTCCTCTGGTCGAAGATGTTCTGGCTACGCTATGTTGGCTGACCGCGCACCATCTACAGTATTTTGTCTGCGTATAGCACACGAACTCCTGACCGCGCACTAGCTACGGTCTGATCGCGTAAAGCCTGCGACCTCGTGCCTGTGCTTCTCAGAATGACTTGAGTTTGCACCACCAGACGCTTGTCTGGTTCGAATCTATCCTGAACCAGGCGTGCCTTTATTTGAACTGACTCGGGTATCAATCCTCGTCAATTCCTTCGCTTCCATATGTCATGCTTGGTAGTGGGTCCTCGTCCCTTCCTTTTCTTTTTTTTGACCTGGATGAGTTTGCTCTACACAAATATGCAATTGAAAATAATAACCAATGATATAAAAAAATAGAGCAAAAGAATTCAAAACTATACTTAAATATACCTATATTCAATGTTTCATCTTCATTATCACCAAGTTGTTGTTCTTCCATAGAAATGTTGTCAGGGTCTTTATTTTCAATACGTTCATTGCTAGTGATATGCCTTTGACGTTGTGATGGTTCTTGATGGGGAACTACAGGTTGATCATTGGTGTACTATGACATAATCAGCATGCATCATATTGGGAGATAATTACAAAATAGCTCTTAGAAACAAAAATTAGCAACACATCAAGTAAAACATATAACCTTTTTAGTTCTTGTAGATGGTCTCAAGACATTTTCCCTCATTTCATTTCCTGGAAGTCGAATAGGCAAGCGCACTGCTCTCAATACCTCATTGTTTCTTTCAATGTTTGTTTTCCGTAACTCTTCATACTCATTCCGCATAGCTCCATTATTTCTTCCTCTTTCGTTTTGCATCTTTTCCGCTCAATAAAATTTTACAATATTAGACAAAAAAATAAAAGAACATAGACATAAACAACACATTCAATGAATATAATCTTATTTCCCCATTTGAGGTGGAGATTTCTCAACAAGTATACCATCAATGTTTGTTCTAACACAATTATTGTTGCCATCTGGAAGATTTATTTCAGCACCAACATTCAATCAGAGATTTCGCTAACTTTGTCAGTTACCATTGTATTTTCAATTTCTTCCTCCACAGACATGTCTTCTCTTGGCCTTGACTCAATGACAACTTTCCACTCTTTATCGATAGGATCCTCAACATAATAGACTTGAGTAGCTTGTGATGCTAAAATATATGGCTCATTTGATAATTTTTCCCCGTATTAATTAAATGCTTGAAGTTCACCGTTGTAATCCCAAATCTATCTTTCTTAACCCATTTGTCCTTTTTGAGAACATCAACCCAATCACATTTGAAGAGAACAATGTTACCCTTTCAACGATAATCTAACTCAAGTATCTCAGTTGTGACACCATAGTATGTTATATCTCCTGTTTGTGGATTTTGATCCTTTGAGCTAGAAAAACTACAAGTCTTTGCAACAACAGCTACCCCACTACTCTGAACTGATCTGCCCTCATCATAAGATATTGTATGAAAATTGTATCCATTTATTGAATAACTGTTATATTTTGTTGCAACCATAAAAGGCTCACTTGCTAGTATCTGAATCTCTTCTCCTACATCTTCTCCATTTGATAGTAATTCATTCACCTAGAAAAATTTATTTATACGGTTAATACAAAAACATTGCAATATGTATTTAGCTAACATTGTTGTTTATGTACTTACATGCAATCTAAACCACTCATGAAATGTTGCATGATGTATACTCTTTCTCTCTCTTGAATCCTTTGATGACCAATAGATGAAAGATACCCCAAATGTTTTCTGCAAATATTTTTTGAATGTAAGATATTATAAAATATATATTTGAACTAATTTAATAAAATTTAGTAAAAAATTATCTAGAGAACATACATAAAATATGGCTCAATATGCTCATAATTAAATAAGACATATCTGTGAGCTTGAATCCATGTTTTATGGTCCAATGTAATAGTGCACTTGCTAGTCAAACCGCGACCTATGTTGTTCAAGTATGTGGTACCGGTTGACAAGGTATTGAATTGTGCATCATCATTTCGACCCGGCCGATTAAATCTAGTCTCACAACCATGCAAATAATGAGAGCAAAATGTCATACTCTCATCAAATACATAACCTTCCGCAATTGATCCTTCTGGGTGACTTCTAGTTCGAACATTGCTCTTCAACCTCATCAAAAATCTATAAAAGTTTTGAAATAATTAATTAATGAAAATATTAATAATAGTCTAATGAAATTGAGCCTTCTACTATGGAATTAATATACCTTTCTATGGGATATATATTGCGGTATTGGACAATGCCAGCAATCCTTGCCTCAGTAGGAAGATGGAGCATTAAATGAACCATAATATCAAGAAATGATGGCGGAAATATTTTTTCAAGAAGGCATAAGGTTTTAGAAATTTCAGACGATGTCCCATGAAGCAATTTTTTTTACCATTTTTAAGACGAAGTGAGCAAGTATTTGCATGGCAAACAACACATCCAATTAACCTCACCAGAAGTAACTTGTCCAAATACATATCCATATCCTGGATAATCAGTAACAGTCCAAAACAAGGCGGCACGCAATTGAAACCATTGACCAGATGATGCATCATGAGTTTTGACACCATGCCACATCTCTAGCAAATCATCAATCAAAGGTTGAAGGTAGACATCAATATCATTTCCAAGAGCTTTAGGACCATGGTGGAAGGTTGTATGGAATCAAGACAACAGGCCATATGCTATGCAATGAACTTAGGCTTCGAAAAGGATTAAAGCCATCTGTTGCCAAACATAGCCTAATATTGCGACAGTCAGAACTGAAGTCTAGATACCTATGGTCAAAATCCTTCCAAGCGGGAGAATCAGCTGGATGGCGTATCAACCCATCTCTAGTGTGCCCTTCACTATGCCATCTCATGTCAGCTGCTATCTTTGATGACACATACAGTCTTTGGAGCCTCTTTTTAAGTGGAAAATATTGAAGAACCTTTCTAGGAATTTTGTGCATTCGCTTCCCATCAGGGCTCTTCTTTTCTATCTTCCATCTAGAAGTTCCACATTTTGGGCATGAGTCTATATTTGAATGCTCTTTCCAAAACAATACACAGTCATATTCACATGCATCAATATTCTCATAACCCAACCCGAGGCTTCTCACCATCTTCTTTGCATCATGGAAGTTTTTTGGCATTGTGGCATTCTTTGGAAATGTTTCTTTCAGTAAGTCTAATAACAAATCAAAACTACTCTTTCTCCATCCACCTAGGAATTTTGTGTGAAGGAGCCTCACAATAAATTGTAGCTTTGTGAATTTGCACCCAGGGTATAGCTCTTGATTAGCATCACTTGCTAACCTATAGAATGCCTCAGCATCTTCATTTTGATCGTCCGAATTAGAACCATCACCACCTACATCACCAACTTCTTGGTATCCACATCCTATGTCATGGATCATTTCTGCGATCTCATCTAGCTGTAGCTCACTGTCCATATGAGGAACATTTTCTATATTAGATTTCTTAGGTGTCTTGCGCCGTGATGTTTGTTCACCATGAAATATCCTCTTGGTGTATCCTTCTAAAAACCCATCACAAATCAAGTGTTCATAAACAACTTCAGTTTCTCTCCAAACACAATTCACACATTTTCTACAAGGGCAGAGAATTTCATTTGCTTTTGCAGAATTTGCAAAAGCAAACTCTATGAAGCCCTTTACGCCTTGGTTATATTCATCGCAACTCTACACCGTGAAGCAGAAGACGGGGGAGACCATCTGGAGCTTCTTCAAGTGCTTTGCTCAGGTCAAGAGCAAAGTGGCCCACGTCCCCGACTCTACAGTCATCGAGGTGTGCAAGAGCGGGATCCTCCCTGGGGAGCTCCACTAGAGGGTTTCTAGGAGCTGCCCCTCGTCCACTGATGAGCTCTTCAACATACTTGAAAAGTACGGAAGGGCAGAGGAGGATGACCTCTGGAAGGAGAACCAAGGGGTCTTCCCCCTTGCAAAGAGGGACACTGGGGACTCATCCCACAAACGTCTCAAGGAGGGACATCGCAGTGAGTCAAGGCCTAGGGACGTCTTCATTCGTAGAGACGGAGGCGGCTCTTGCAGAGCTGATCGGGGTGGCCGCCCCTCCCCCAAGTCAAAAGGAGGGGGAGGCCAGCCCTCCCGTGCCCGGGACAAACCCGCGCCGGGAAGCAATGAGATTGGGGCCAACTTATGGTGCGCCTTCCACCAGTCCACTTCCGATGCCACTCGTGAATGTAACGTGCTTCGTCAGCACTTTGCGGCATTCCTCGAGCAACACGGGTAGGGGGGGAGAGACCTGCCTTGCCCCATCAGTCAGCATAGGTGGCCCTCCCGGCTCCCTATGGGGGACACCGGGAGCTGGCCCAAGAAAGGGGCTCAATCGACGAGCCCCCTTTCCAAAACTCCCAGAGACATGTCCCCTGACTCGGGGGGGATGCTGTCTGCAAGCCCCGCACTGGACCCTCGAAGCGAGGCCCTCCCCGCGAGGATGCCCTCACTTAGAGGATTCCCTCGCCGAGAGGATGCCCTCACTTAGAGGATGCCCTCCCCGCGAGGATGTCTGCACTCGGCCCCCAGGTCTCCCTCTCCCTCTCTCGCGCTTCACGGGGGGAGGCATTTTATCAATTTAATTAATCAATGCAAATTAGTCATTCCCCAATAAATCTTTTTTTTTGTAGGGTGTATTTTTTCACTGCCTCCAAGGCGATGCCCTCTCAACGCGGATGCCCTCACTTAGAGGATGCCCTCCTTGCGAGGATGCTCTTCCGAGGAGTTGGGGGAAATCTCCGCCCGATAGATCCCGGTGATATGCTCCCCGGTGACCCGCGTCCTGGCGAGAGGCTTCCCGCTGACGGGTATCCCCGTGCCTTGTACGCCACTAATGTCCCGGTGAGAGGCGTCCCAGTGACGGGTGTCTCCGCGTCCCAGGCGCCACCACCTGGGGGCCGCCATCCTGGTGATAAGCACCCCAGTGGCGAGTGTCCCCGCATCCCAGGCGCTGCCACTGTCCCGGTGATATGCGCCCTGGAGACCTTCGTCTCGGACGCCACCACCGTGCCGGCGAGAGGCGTCCCGGTGACGGGTATCCCCGTGCCCTAGACGCCGCCACCATCCCGGTGAGAGCCGTCGCAGTGATGGGTGTCCCGGCGTCCCGGGTGCCGCCACCAAGGGGGCCACCATCCCGGTGATAAGTGCCCCGGTGGCGGGTGTCCACTCATCCCGGGCGCCACGACTGTCCTGGTGATATGCACCCCGATGACCCGCATCCTAGGCGCTACCACCATCCCGGCCAGAGGTGTCTCGGGTGAAAGGGATCTAGGATATCGACTAGAGGGGGGTGAATAGGCGATTTTAGCAATTTAGCATATAATCAAACAATTTATAGAAAATGAGAGCAAATAAATTACACAATATGAATAAAGCACAATTTCAACACAAGGATATATCCCGTGGTCTCGGTGATTTGCCGATCACCCCTAATCCACGTTGAGGCAAACTCAAATCTCTAATCGCTCCTCTATCTAGTCAACCTTCTCTCGAGAAGTGACCTAGATCTTGAGCCGGATTAGTGTGATGAGTTATCCAAACCTCGATTTCACTAAGGATGCACTTTACCGCTCCGGCAAGGCGTGCTCAAACCTTTCACAAGACGTTTTGAGGCTTCTTCACAATCTTCCTTGAAGAGCTCTTCAAAACCTTTCTCCTAGCCGTCTAGGAGCCGGCAAACTCCAAGAGTAACAAGCCGGTGATGCTCACTTAGCCTTCTTCTAGTGCCACAAGATTGATTTAATGATCTAAATGCAATGCACTAGAAGATCTCAAAAGCACACTCTCACAAATTTGAGAATTTGAACCCTAGAGTGTATGAAACAAGCTTAGGCTCTCAAGGATGATGACAATGCTCAAGATTATGCCAAAAGTTGTGAACAGGGTCGGGCAAGGGAGTATATATACCCCCCACAATTAATATAGCAGTTACAGGCCGTTGGGAGAAAAAGATCACCTGGCGATCAGACCGCAGGCACAAGCTCGGTCAGACCACCGCAATTGCAACGGCATTAAACAGGTGCAATAAATGCTCAATTGCCCTTGTCATGCACACATACGGTCAGACCGGAGTATATTTCGGTCAGACCGTGAAACTTTCCAGAGACGACATAGTTTCTGAACACCTTATACGGTCAGGCCGATATATACGATCAGGCCGATATATACGGTCAGACCGGCCAAACGGTCAGACCGTAGTAAAAAAACACGGTCAGACCGATTTCGCGGTTAGACCAGTCTAACAAACGGTCAGACCGTAATAGCTCAAAACACCAGAAGGGGTAAATCAAGGAGTTCCAGGAGACAGACCTTGGTCTCAACTACGGACAGACCGGCCTTTAAAAAGAGTGCACTATGCTTAGACTACACGTCGGTCAGTCCGAGATTTTAATCGGTCAGTCCGTGAATTCGGTCAGACCGGTCTAACATACGGTCAGACCGACTGAGACATTGCTGAGCAGAAAAGAGCTGAAACAAGCATTTTCAAAGGATGTGACCTTCTAGTATGCAATGCATGTTGATTTTATGATTTGTGGCACAAAGATGAAGTATATTGTGATACACCACATGCTCCTCTTAATAGTACGGCAACTATCCTAAAATCCGGTCAAAATTCTTCTCTAATCACCTTAGACCGGTAAAAAGGAAAAGACCCTATTCCGTACCTTTGCCTTTTTGATCAATGCGCCCTTTCTTCGCCTTTCATTAACCTGTCTTTTAAGAATCTTCTTGACACAACTAGACAGGTAACGTTAGTATAGCATTTGTAGTTGTCATTAATTATTAAAACATCCTATAGGGGCCTAGAAGCTACAATCTCCCCCTTTTTGGTAATTGATGACAAAATAAAGAGTAGATGAAAGAGTTTTAAGCATAAAGGGAATTTTACAATAAGCATCGAAGAATAAGACACTCCCCCTAAATGTATGAATAAGAGAATTTTGACATTTTAGTGGAGTTCAAGCATGTGTATAAGATGCAATCTCAATTCATTCACTATAGAATCATGAAATATCACAAATATGACATTCAATTCTACACATGATATCATCATCACAAGCACATCTCATATACAATGAAGTACCAATCTCACAATAGAGTCATTCAATATAAGTCATAAAAGAGACATTCAATTAAACAAGTTAAATTAAAACTTCTATACACCAAATGTTCTTTCAACCAAAAGTTTTCATTTACATTTAAGGTTGTTCATCATCTCTCTCCTACTCTTCTACTCTCTTCTCTCTCCCCCTTTGGCATCAATTGCCATAAAAGCTAAGGAGCGGCTGGAGCATCATCATCGGGATGAGGAGGAGTCTGAGGGAAACGAGTGTAGAAGTGAGTGGAGAAGGCGTCGAAGCGCTGCTCGAACTGATCCTGGCGCGAAGAGAAAGTCTGGAACTGATCATGCAAGGCCGCCAAGTCCGAGCGAACGAGCTCAAGCCCCTGGAGAAGAGTAGCAAACTGATCCATCATCGGCTGATGGAACTGCTGCTGGAACTGAGAAAACCAGGTGGGGGCTTGGCTCGACTGAGGTGCCTGCTGAGCCTGAGGAGGAGGAGGAGGAGGCATAGGCTGAGCCGGCTGCTGCTGATGCAGTGCTCCTTGGCCTCGAGCTAAGACGCGCGGGTTGACACTGAATGGCTTATAGCCAAGATATCTGATGTCGCAAGAACCGCGAGGAAACTTCGTCTTCTGGAGCAGCAAGGACATGATAAACGGTGCATAGTAAAGATTCGGGAGAGTGGTCGCCGAGACATCCTCAATTGTCTTCAAAATAAAAGAGACAATGTTGATCCGATGACTCTTGAGGATGTGGTCGATGAAGTTCCAGTAGTAATCCCGGACCGCTTCTCGGTTTCCACTCTTTGGATGGATCGTGGCTCGTACAATTTTGTTGACTACAGCAGGGAGGACTTTGAGACCGGTAACAGTGCCGGGTACAATCCGCTGTCCACCTCCCGGCTGCTCATAGAACTGGAGCCAGTCATCCTCATGGAGGTAATCCTCTTCCTCCATATCGATCCCCTCCTTCAGCTCCTCATAGTTTAGCTTGTTTGCCGCAACAAACTCCTCAAAGGTGGCCTCATAGCGCCTAGACCCTGTCATCCATATAATCTGCTGGTCCGCCCATCTGATCTCAACTGTAGCATAGAACTGTCTGATGGCAGTGGCGTTCCATGGGCACTTGTGCTCAACAAAGTCATACAGCCCTATATCCTTGAAGATCTGCACCAAGGGAGCCATGATGGGCTGATTCACAACATAGGCCCATTCGATCCATTTGTGTTCGAAGATGTTTTTGTGGACCAAATGACCGTAGAAGGCATACTGCTGTGTCATTGTGTGGAAATGAGGAGTCGTGGCGTCATTTGCATGATTGTAGGCATAGATGGTCCTCGCCTTTGTGTAGTCGCTTGACGTCCAATTTTTCTTCGGGCCTTGATAAGCGTGGACGTTTATTTCATCGTCCTCACTCTCTATGTCCATGCCCACATGAGAAGATCCACCACGATGAGACGACTGCTCTGTCTCTGAATCACCGGCCGAGGGCACCCAATCGTCATCGTGACTGTCGCTGCTACTCGAGGGTAGAACCCTTTTCGGTCGCTTAGCCAATTTCTTCTTGTTGGTCCGAATGGAGGCAGTGCCTTGAGTACCTCGACCACTATACAAGTTGGAAGATATGCAGCAGGTAAGATACAGGAAAACAGGAAAGCATGATGAGAATAGAGATGACAACTGAACTGCACATCCTGGCTCTGCTGTTGCTGTCGGTCAGACCGAAACAGGGGCGGTCAGACCGGCGCAATCGTAGAGTTAGGGTTTGGCATGATTTCAGGGATTTACTTGATTTTAGGGTGCAATGTAGACAGATATATGTGAGAGAATACTCATTGCATCAACTGGATGAGTCAATTTCAGGATATTGACAGAAATTAAACAAGATTCACCACATTTTACCCTAAACCTCAGGATGAACAGAAGAGAACAGGAAAACGAAGAAGAATCTGAGCAATGTACATAGAAGACATGATTTGGTGATGATCTTGAACCATGGTTTGTCCGAGCTTGACGAGGGTTTGACCGGAGAGAAAGAATCCAAGGATTTGAGGCGCACGTGAAAGAGACAGGTGGGGAAGAAAGTGAAAAAGACAAGATATTCGGGTTTAAAAGGTCTCTGGTCATGAATATTCGGTCAGACCGTAGAAAGGGTACCGGTCAGACCGCTGGAAGCAGGAATATAAGATGCTCTCTGGAGATGCATTCGGTCAGACCGCATATGGTTCGGTCAGACCGCTGGAAGGACTGAAATTCTTGGAAGATTTTGATTGAATTGAAGCTCAAGAGATTTGGATAGAGAGATATATAACTATAAGATGATTATAAGTAAGATATGGGCAATATCACCAAAGGGGAAGTATTTATCTTACAACTTAACAAATTTTTGGTTCATTTTACTCAATTGCCGATAAAGGAGCCTAAAAAGCTCTAAAAGAGGAAGTTCAAGCAACCAAGTGATACTCTAAGCACATTTCAATATGAGTTCAACATTTCAAGCCACATTTGAGATATCAATGACGTTAAGCTCATTTCGAAGTTTGCAAAAACGACTTTCATCTAAGGGCTTAGTGAATATATCCGCTAATTGATCTTCGGTTCTCGCATTTTCCACCACCACATCACCTTTACTAACAAGATCTCTAAGGAAGTGGTGTCGAATATCTATATGCTTGGTCCGAGAGTGTTGAACCGGATTTGTGGCTATTTTCACCGCACTCTCATTATCACACAAAAGAGGCACTTTTTCAAATTTCATTCCATAATCCAACAATGTTTGCCTCATCCAAAGCAATTGTGCACAACAACTACCTGCGGAAACATATTCCGCTTCGGCGGTTGATAAGGCTACAGAGTTTTGTTTCTTAGAGGACCAAGATACTAAAGATCTTCCTAATAGTTGACAACTGCCAGAGGTGCTTTTTCTATCCACTTTACATCCCGCATAATCGGAATCAGAATATCCAATTAATTCAAATTTTGCACCTTTAGGATACCAGAACCCTATGCTAGAAGAATACTTTAGATACCTCAAAATGCGCTTAACGGCCATTAAATGACTTTCTTTAGGAGAGGCTTGAAATCTTGCACTCATACAAACACTAAACATAATATCGGGCCTAGAAGCAGTAAGATACAATAGACTACCAATCATAGATCTATAAAGCTTTGAGTCTACCGGTTTACCTCCTTCGTCAGAGACAAGGTGACCGTTTGTAGCCATTGTTGTCTTGATTGGCTTTGCTTCTTCAAGTCCGAACTTCTTGAGTAGGTCCTTCACATACTTGCTTTGACTGATGAAGGTTCCTTCCTTGAGTTGTTTGACTTGTAGTCCGAGAAAGAAACTTAGTTCACCTATCAAAGACATCTCAAATTCTCTGGACATCATATTACAAAATTCCTCGCAAAAATCTTGGTTAGTAGATCCAAATATGATGTCATCAACATAAATTTGACATACAAAGAAATCATTTCCAATTTTCTTAGTAAACAATGTAGTATCAACTTTCGCAATTTTAAAGCCTTTTGAAATTAAAAAGTCTCTAAGTCTTTCATACCAAGCACGAGGTGCTTGTTTAAGACCATAAAGAGCCTTGGAGAGTTTATACACATGATTTGGCTTTGTAGGATCTTCAAATTCGGGTGGTTGTTTAACAAATACTAACTCATTAATTTTTCCATTTAAAAATGCACTTTTGACATCCATTTGATATAGTCTAATATTATGGGATGAAGCAAAAGCAAGTAAAATTCTAATAGCCTCAAGTCTAGCTACGGGAGCAAAAGTTTCACCGAAGTCCAAACCTTCAACTTGAGTGTATCCTTGAGCCACCAATCTTGCCTTGTTTCTTACTACCACTCCGTTTGCATCTTGTTTATTCTTGAAAATCCATTTGGTTCCAATGACATTATGCTCATCCGGATTTGGTTCTTCTACCAATTCCCAAACATTGTTGCGGGTGAAGTTGTTTAATTCTTCATGCATAGCATTCACCCAATCCGGATCTTTTAAAGCTTCATCTACAAGTGTGGGCTCAAAAGAGGAAACAAAGGAGTAATTTTCACAAAATGAAGCAAGACGAGAACGAGTTTGGACACCCTTACACAAGTCACCAACAATTTGATCGACGGGGTGATCTTTGGAAATTGAGTGATGAATTCTCGGATGGTCAACCGGGATTTGTGAAGTAGAGGTAGAAGGTACTTCCGGTTGTTGTTGAGAGGAGTCTTCCACATTGACCACTTCAACTATTTGATCTTCGTGTTGAGGAGTTGATGAAGAGGGGATAGCATGAGTGGATGGATCTTCATCTTGATCACTATCTTCTTTAGGCTTGATATCCCCAATGATCATGTTCTTCATTGCCACTCTCAACCCTTCATTACCTACATCATCCAAATTTTCTTGCTCCTCTTGAGAGCCATTAGTCTCATCAAATTCAACATCATGTGTCTCCTCAACCAAACCGGAGTTTTGGTTGTAGACACGATGTGCTTTGCTATTTGATGAGTATCCTAACAAAAATCCTACATCACATTTACTTTGAAATTTAGATAAGCGTGTACCTTTCCGCAAGATATAGCACTTACACCCAAACACTCGGAAGTAGGAAATGTTTGGCTTCCTTCCAATGAGAAGCTCATAAGGAGTTTTCTTTAGAAGTCGATGACAATAAAGACGATTTGATGCATGGCACGCGGTGTTGATTGCTTCGGCCCAAAAAGTGTCCGAAACATTGTACTCCGAAAGCATAGACCTTGCCATATCTATCAATGTCCGGTTCTTTCGTTCGACTACTCCATTTTGCTCCGGTGTATACTTGGCCGAAAACTCATGTTTGATACCTTTATCATCACACCAATTTTCAACCTTGGTATTCTTGAATTCAGAGCCATTGTCACTTCTCACTTTCTTGATCTTGAAGCTAAATTCATTTCCGGCTCTTTGAGCAAAGCTTTTGAAAGTGTTAAACACAGTTGACTTATCATGTAAGAAGAATATCCATGTATATCTAGAAAAATCATCTACAATGACAAGACAATAACTATTGCCACCAATGCTCACAAAAGTAGTTGGACCAAATAAATCCATATGCAATAGTTCAAGTGGACTCGAAGTTGACATTGTACTTTTAGTTGGATGTGAGTTTGCAACTTGTTTTCCGGCTTGGCAAGCACTACATAATTTATCTTTTTCGAACTTTACATCTTTTAATCCAACAACCAAATCATGTTTAACTAGTCTATTTAGTTGTTTCATTCCAACATGCCCAAGCCTTCTATGCCATAGCCAACCTTTAGAAGATTTTGTAAACAAGCATGTACCAAGATTAGTATCATTTGAATTGAAATCAACTAAGTAGAGGTTGCCATGTCTAAAACCTTTGAAAATCAACTTATTGTCAACAATGCTAGTGATAATCACTTCTTTTGGATAAAAAGCACATATGAATCCAAGATCACAAAGTTGAGCTACGGATAAGAGGTTGAAGTTTAGAGATTCAACAAGCAATACATTAGATATGGAGAGGTCGTTTGAGATGGCAATTTTACCTAAACCTTTTACCTTTCCTTTACTATTGTCTCCAAACGTGATCTTGTCATATTCCGCACCTTTGTTATTTAGTGAGGAGAACATGTTGTGATTACCGGTCATGTGTTGAGTGCATCCACTATCGAGCACCCAATGTTGTCCTCCCGCCTTGTAATTGACCTACAAAACAAAGTTAGGTCCTTTTAGGTACCCAAACCTTTTTGGGTCCTTGGAGGTTAGTTACCAAGGATTTTGGGACCCAAATGGCTTTCTTTTTGGCACCAATGATCGGGGTTCCAACAAATTTGGCTTTAATATCGCCATTGTTGATTTTCTTCAATACATAGCAAGAATTGAATATAAGAGATGAAATGCTCTTGTTAGCATGGCAATTCTTTTCAATGTGACCTAAATTTTTACATTTGTTACAATATCCCTTTTCTTTTACAAAAACGGTTTTAGATGGAACAAAAGCATGTTTACCCTTTTTGGGAATGAAACCTAGTCCTTCTTTTCTTAAGGAAAATATTTGACTATCTAGAAGATGTCTTAATTTTGATTCTCCTACATAGCATTTAGCTAGGTCATTGGTTAGTTTTTCAATTTTATCCTTAAGTTCATTGTTTTCAAGACTAAGCACATTATCATCAATTTTAGGTTTTGATGGGAATTCAATTAAGTCTTCACAAGAAGTAGAGATGCTAGAAGTAGACATTATGGGAAAATCATTCAAAATATTGCAAGTGATGCCTATGTCATTACTCGATTTGTTGGCTTTATGAGTAATTAGAGAGTCATGAGCTTCCTTGAGCATCTCATGAGTTTCTTGGAGACTCTCATGAGATGTGTTTAGCTCCTCATAGGAATTTTGAAGAGCTTTGTATCTCTTCTTCAATTCTTTGAATTTTTCTTTTTCCTTACTCATATAGTCATCAAAATCAGTGATCATCTCAACTAGGTCATCATAAGTATATTCATCTTCGTCACATGATACCTTCGATTCTCCTTTAGCCATGAGGCAATGAGGAGTGGAGAATAGAGATGGAGCTTCCTTGATAGCTACCCCGGCGAGTCCTTTGGGTGATGCTTCATCTTCATCATCGGAATCGAAACTTGAAGCATCCGAATCCCATTCAATGAAGCAAGCTTGTCCATCCTTCTTCTTCTTATAATATTTCTTGAAAACCTTCTTCTTGCTTTCTCCTTCCTTTTCGTACTTCTTCTTCATTGATTTTTCTTCTTCCTTGTTTTTGCATTGTGTGGAGATGTGACCCTTTTCACCGCACTCAAAACATCTTCTCTCTTCAAATGGGTTCCTCTTGGATGTTTGTCCTTTCTTGAAAGACTTCCCTTGATATCTTTTCTTCATGAACTGCTTGAATTTTCTCACGAAGAGAGCCATTTCCTCATCGGTGTCTCTCTCATCACTTTCCTCTTCATTGTCTTCCCTTTTGGAGACTTGAGCTTTGAGTGCAATGTTCTTCTTCTTGGAGTCGGAAGCCTCATCTTTCACTTCTTCTTGAGATTTCTTGAATATATCATGAGTGAGAATCTCACTCAAGACTTCCAACGGAGTTACACTCTTCAAGTTCGAACGCACAAGTAAGGTTACAATTTTATCATATTTAGAAGGTAAAGCTCTAAGAAACTTATGACAAAACTCCACGTTTGTGACATCCATACCAAGCCCTTTTAACTCATTTACGATGTTATTTAATCGGTTAAACATCTCCGATACATCTTCATTGGGCAACATGGCAAACTTTTCAAATTGGCCCTTATGGATAAATAGTTTAGCATCCATGACCATCGAGGTTCCTTCATGAATATCCATAAGATTTCTCCAAATATCATGGGCCATTTCAAGTTTACAAATTCTATTAAATTCACCTAGATTTAGAGCACTATAAAGAACATTCATGGCTTGAGCATTTGCTAAGGCATTATCTCTATCTAAGTTGGTCATGTCATCATCATCAAGAATTGCAAACCCCTCATCCACCACTTTTCAAATCTTTCCACCCATGGCTTTAAGATAGACCATCATTCTAGTTTTCCAATAAGTATAGTTAGATCCATCAAAGAGTGGTGGTTTACCAATATTGATCCGACCCTCACTAGTCATCTTTATCCTACTCTGGGATGGTTAAATCCTCTAAATTGAAGTCCTTGCTCTGATACCAATTGAAAGGGATCTAGGATATCGACTAGAGGGAGGTGAATAGGCGATTTTAGCAATTTAGCAAATAATCAAACAATTTATAGAAAATGAGAGCAAATAAATAACACAATATGAATAAAGCACAATTCCAACACAAGGATATATCCCGTGATCTCGGTGATTTGCCGATCACCCCTAATCCACGTTGAGGCAAACTCAAATCTCTAACCGCTCCTCTATCTAGTCAACCTTCTCTCGAGAAGTGACCTAGATCTTGAGCCGGATTCGTGTGATGAGTTATCCAAACCTCGATTTCACTAAGGATGCACTTTACCGCTCCAGCAAGGCGTGCTCAAACCTTTCACAAGACGTTTTGAGGCTTCTTCACAATCTTCCTTGAAGAGCTCTTCAAAACCTTTCTCCTAGCCGTCTAGGAGCTGGCAAACTCCAAGAGTAACAAGCCGGTGATGATCACTTAGCCTTCTTCTAGTGCCACAAGATTGATTTAATGATCTAAATGCAATGCACTAGAAGATCTCAAAAGCACACTCTCACAAATTTGAGAATTTGAACCCTAGAGTGTATGAAACAAGCTTAGGCTCTCAAGGATGATGACAATGCTCAAGATTATGCCAAAAGTTGTGAACAGGGCCGGGCAAGGGAGTATATATACCCCCCACAATTAATATAGCCGTTACAGGCCGTTGGGAGAAAAAGATCACCTGGCGGTCAGACCGCAGGCACAAGCTCGGTCAGACCGCAGCAATTGCAACGGCATTAAACAGGTGCAATAAATGCTCAACTGCCCTTGTCAGGCACACATACGGTCAGACCGGAGTATATTTCTGGACACCTTATACGGTCAGGCCGATATATACGGTCAGACCGGCCAAACGGTCAGACCGTAGTACAAAAACACGGTCAGACCGATTTCGCGGTCAGACCAGTCTAACAAACGGTCAGACCGTAATAGCTCAAAACACCAGAAGGGGTAAATCAAGGAGTTCCAGGAGACAGACCTTGGTCTCAACAACGGACAGACCGGCCTTTAAAAAGAATGCACTATGCTTAGACTACACGTCGGTCAGTCCGAGATTTTAATCGGTCAGTCCGTGAATTCGGTCAGACCGGTCTAACATACGGTCAGACCGACTGAGACATTGCTGAGCAGAAAAGAGCTGAAACAAGCATTTTCAAAGGATGTGACCTTCTAGTATGCAATGCATGTTGATTTTATGATTTGTGGCACAAAGATGAAGTATATTGTGATACACCACATGCTCCTCTTAATAGTACGGCAACTATCCTAAAATCCGGTCAAAATTATTCTCTAATCACCTTAGACCGGTAAAAAGGAAAAGACCCTATTCCGTACCTTTGCCTTTTTGATCAATGCGCCCTTTCTTCGCCTTTCATTAACCTGTCTTTTAAGAATCTTCTTGACACAACTAGACAGGTAACGTTAGTATAGCATTTGTAGTTGTCATTAATTATTAAAACATCCTATAGGGGCCTAGAAGCTACACCGGGCGCCGCCACCAGGGGGACCACCATCCAGGTGATAAACGCCACAGTGGCGAGTCTCCCAGCGTCCCGGTCTCCGCCACTAGGGGGGCCACCATCCCGGTGATAAGCGCCCTGGTGGGGTCTTTCCCCGCGCTAGGGGCTTACCCCGCGCCTGGGCCCCACCCCGCGTTGGGAGTGCCCCACGCATCAGGGCTTTACCCCTCGCCAGGTACCTCCCCCACACCGAGGGTCGATCCCATGCCACGAGTGGCTCTCCCAGCGAGGATGCCCACCCCGCGAGGATGCCCTTCAGAGGATGCCCTGGAATGAGGGTCACGGGCTCTTGCTTAGCCCATGTCTCGAACGCGGCTACCCTGCTCCCCTAGGGTGGCTTGCAATCCCCCTCGTGGACTGAGGGCATAAGCGGCAACCCGATTCCCAGAAACCACGGTAACGAGTCACTTTGAGGGGTAAGTCCCCCCTGAAACACTCCAAAAGTCCGGACAACGGGAGGTCGCTCCCTGAGCTGCTTACGATAACCCCTTGCGGACTGGGGGGTAAGCAGCAACCCAGTTCTTTACTGTGGTAAAGAGTCACTTTGAGGGAATAGTCCCCCCTCAAATACTCCAGAGCCCATCATGGTGCTCACCCTCCTCCGGCAGTGAATTTCTGGACCCAAAATTTCTTGACCGGTTGGTTCCCCGTTCTCACGGTGACGGGGAATTTTCGATCGGGTTTCGGAACATTTTGACCAGGAAATACTTCACCAGCTCCCCGTTCTCATGGCGACCGGGGCAATTTTCAGCCAGGTCTCCGAATTTTCAACCCAGACGCGGCTATTTTCTCCCTCCCGGGGGCTCCGTGCCGCTCGGACGCGGTGGACTTTGTCGCGGGGGAGGGTGTTCTCTTCCGGAGGACTTTGTCCCAGGAGAAGGTTCTCTCCTGTCCAGGGGCTCCGCGCCACCCGGATGTGGCTATGTTCTCTCCCGGTGGACTTTGCCCTTGGGGAGGGTTTTCTCTCCCAGGTGGACTTTGTCCCGGGGGAAAGTTTTCTCTCCCGAGGCCTTCCGGGGGCTCTGCGCCACCCGAACGCGGTAACATTCTTTCCCCGGTGGACTTTGTCCCCGGGGAAGGTTTTCTTTCCCGGTGGACTTTGTCCCAGGAGAAGGTTTTTCCCGTCCGAGGGCTTTGCGCCGCCTGGACGCGGTAACATTCCCTCCCGGGTGGACCTTCTCCTGGGGGAAGATTTTGTCTCCCGGAGGACTTTGTCCCGGGAGAAGGTTTTTTTAGTCTGGGGGCTCCGCGTCGCTCAGATGTGCTAACATCCTCTCCCTAGTGAACTTTGTCCTGGGAGGAGGTTTTTCTCGACCGCGTCGCCGAGACGCGGTAATGTTCTCTCCCGGGTGGACTTTGTCTCGGGAGAAGGTTCTCTCCTGTCTGGGGGCTCCGTGCTACCCTGATGTGGCTATGTTCTCTCCTAGGGGGACTTTGTCCCAAGAGAAGGTTTTTCCCGTCCGGGGGCTCCCCACCGCTTGGACGCAGAAACATTCTCTCCCGGAGGAACTTTGTCCTGGGAGAAGGTTTTTCCTGTCCAGGGGCTCTGTGCCACTTGGACGCAGTAACGTTCTCTCCCGGGTGGACTTTGTCCCGGGGGAGGGCATTCCCTCCCCAGTGGACTTTGCCCCGGGAGAAGGTTTTCTCTCCCAGGTGCTCTGTGCCGCTTGGACGTGACAACATTCTCTCCCCAGTGGACTTTGTCCCGGGAGGATTTTTTCCGTTCTGGGGCTCCAAGCCCCCCGAGGGCGGTTTTCACTTCCTCACAGCAACTTTACATCCCAAGTCCAGATCCTACAGCCCGGAGACCCCCGGTCCCTCGGTTGCAAAAGGGTTCCACCCCAGCACTGTGTGGGAAACTTACCGCTGAGACCTCAGTGTCATCCGGGGAAGGGTTTGACACATACCCTCTGGGACCACGGCGTGTCCCCAGGGCCTGGGGAGCTCCTGTTGGGCGAAATCCCGTATCTCTAGGCGGTGTTCGGAGTGGGCTCCCGAACACCCTGGCTCCTTCGTGCGGAGGAGGTCCATGGTGGGTCCCTGGGCTCGGGCCTCGGGTCCCATGGGGTCTCTGGAGAGCCTCGGTCCTTCGTGCGAAGGTCCCCGGTGGGTTCCCGGGCCGCCAGGCCCTGGGTCTCGCTGGGTTTCCGGAGCACCTCGGTCTTTCGTACGAAGCTCCTTGGCGGGTCCCTAGGCCTCTGGGCCCTAGGTCCCGGGGTCTCTGGAGATCCTCGGTCGTTCATACGGAGAAGGTCCCAACTGATCCCTGGGCCTCCGGGCTCTTGGCCCCGCTAGTTCTCCAGAGCGCCTTGGTCCTTCGTGCGGAGAAGGCCCCCGGGGGTTCCCTGGGACTCTGGGCCCCGCATCCCTCGGGATCACTGGAGTGCCTCGGTCTTTCGTGTGGAGAAGGTCCCCGGTGGGTCCCTGGGACTGTGGTCCCTGATCCCGCGGGGTCTCAGGAGCGAGTCGGTCCCTGGGGGGTTCCTGGGCCCCGCGTCCCAAGGGGTCTACAGAGCGCCTGGGTCCTTTCTTGCAGACAAGGTCCCCGGTGGGTCCCTGGGCCTCTGGGCCCTGGATCCCGCGGTGTCTCTGGAGTGCCTCGGTCCTTTTGGTGGAGAAGGTCCCTAGCGTGTCCCCGGGCGTCTGGGCCCCGGGTTGCACGGGGTCTCCGGAGCGCGTCAGTTCTTTGTGCAGAGGAGGTCTCCGGTGGGTCCCTGGGCCTCTGGGCCCTGGGTCCTACGGGGTCTGTGGAGAGCATCGGTCCTTCGTTCGGAGAATGTCCCCGACGGGTCCCCAGGCCTCTGGGCCCCAGGTCCTATGGGGTCTCTAGAGCGCCTCGGTCCTTCATGCGGAGAAGGTCCCTGGCGGATCCAGGGCCTCCCGGCCCTGGGTCCCGTGTGATCTCCGGAGCGCTTCGGTCCTTTGTGTGGAGAATGTCCCTGGTGGGTCCCTAGGCCTTCGGGCCCAAGGTCCCATGGGATATCCGGAGCGCCTGGGTCCTTCGTGCGCGGAAGGTCCCTGGACCTTCGGGCCCCAGGTCCCGCAGGAACCTTGGAGCATCTGGGTCGTTCGTGCGGAGAAGATTCCCGTCGGGTCCCTGGGCCTCTGGGCCCGGGTCCCGTGGGATCCCGGAGCGCCTGGGTGCTTTGGAGGTTCCCAGCGGGTCCCTGAGCCTCCGGGCCTCAGGTCCCATGGGATCCCAGAGCACCTGGGTCCTTCAGAGGTTCCCGGTGGGTCCATGGGCCTCTGGGCCCCGGGTCCCATTGGATCCCCGGAGCGCCTGGGTCCGTCTTGCGGAGATAGTTCCCCACAGGTCTCCGGGCCTCCGGGCTCTGGGTCCCATGGGATCCCCCGAGCGCCTGCCGGGGAATGTCCCGGAGGGCTACTAGGGAAAATCACAGAGGCCTTCCGGGAAAAGCCACAGAGATCTCTCATGTAGAGTGTCGTGCGAGTAATGTAAAGAGCACCTCGGGAACTAGCGAGGACACTTGTCAAGCATCCAAGCCCTTTGGCTGGTGAAATGACTCCAACGCCCCTTGATCCAACGTCCATAGCTAGGGCTTTTTGGTCTTTTGCATGTTTTGGGGCCTATAAATACCCCCCTTGTATCTCATTTGTAACCAACTCAATTTCATTTTTCATACACACAAACAACAGGCTCCCCGAGAGGGCACCTCCCCAGCTGACTCGTGTCTCGAGGGTGCCAATAGGACTAGGGCCTCCACTGGGACCCGAACCTGTATAAAAATCACAATGTCAATCTCTGTGCTTGCCCGACGGGAGGTGACTGGTCGCACGGTCAGCTCGCGTCACTATACGCGTGTTACGCACGTTCGAAGAAACCTGTCGGGCTATTCGCAATACCACGACAGAATTGACATGCAGGTGGCAGATCTAAGCAAAAGCATAAGAGAGATGGAAACGTATTCTCTATGGAAATGGTGAGGCAGAGCCAGTCACTGAAGCTTGTGTGTAGTTGACCAAAGAGCTCTTTAAGGAGAACACGCACACCCTGCGTCTGCTAATTGTTTGTCTTCCATCTCTAGACTTGGAAGTATGTCCATGAACATCTTATTTAGTTTGTCTGTTAAACTTTGAATTTTCTTTTCTTTAGTCAAATTGCAAGCCATTGTATTTGTTAGTTAGCCCATAATATTATACAGCTAGCTTAGTTAATTTTTTTATTTCAGTTGGCTTGCCAGACTCTGATGATATCTGATTTCTTTTTCCCTTTTCTGTCGGTTCCAGACTCAGAAAGATGTTACTCAAGTTGTTGCAAATTTACAAAGGCAAAAGGTGGGTTCAAGGATGATTGCCTCGGATTACTTGGAAGCTAACAAAGATCTGCTGGGTATTTTAATGTCTGGGTAAGCCATGAGTCACCTTGTTGATGAAAAGTGCATGTTGATTCAGAGCTACTTTTATGCATTTTAATAACAGTCTAAAGAAGAATTAGATTGGAGGCAGAGAGGGTAGAAGGGAGAGAGAAATCTAAGGAGAATATTCAGAGGATTATATTATTTCAAACAGAACAAGAGGCCACCTTATAATGCATATTCCTATGATGATGCTGTGGGACCCTCATTTGAGGATTCCAATGGCAACCGCCCAGGTGGATTGCACACAGAAAGGTACATCACAAGCTCACAACAACAGGATTCACTTTAATCAATAAGTCAAATAGATAGAATGAGTACAAGGTCACGAGGACCACTATTACATTATCATAAAGCCAAGAATGGCATTAATTAAAGTTGATACAAAGTAGAGGGTTTTTCATAAATCAAGAATCAAAAACAATAACACGAAAGCAGTAACAGAGGTCTTCATTTCCTTCTGCAGCGGTTCGGCTCGGGCCTTTACCACATCGAACTCAACTTGGCGCATGACCCTCCTAGGAGCTCAAATCGTCTGGACAGGTTCCTTCCTCTTTTCGGTGCTCAAGGCTAAAGGGATCGGGATCCTTGAATCTTTTCTTCTGAATTTGTTTGTAAAGGCAAGGGTGAGCATGTTTTTACACAATGCTCAGCAAGTCTCATTACGAAAATGCAGATATATAAATGAGGGGTTTTCAAGGAAAAAAGGTCTTGGTTTTATATATATATAGCAATAGAGTAGATTTTCACTCTTATCTTGAAGAGAAGGTTTTTGTTTTCAAAAGCGAGGCTTTTAAAATCCTAAGCTAGATTTTCAGAAAATGTTGTGTGTGGCGGTCTTCCATGAGTCGCCACTTTACTCAAATTTTGTGAAAAACTTTCCAAAAGCTACTTGTGCTGCATCGACGTGAATAGAATCCACAGCGCGCAGACTCCATAACCTGGGAGCTCAGAGTATCCGATACTTTTTAAACTTTGCAAAGGTGTACCACCTTAATCCACCAATCACTCAGCTTTCAAGTCAGGGCAACTCCATGCGACTTTTACGCATGTGACAAGGCTGAAGTGACACAACAGTTTACAGTCCTAGTGTTAACTATTTCCCTGCCCGGTAAATAGACAGTTAAGTCTCAAGTACCGTTGTGGGTCCTCCCCACTTCCTTACTTCCTATCCTGGGCCTATGTTCTCGCAAGACACATAGCCTCTCTTGATTACAGTCGCGCACGACTTAATCTGGCATAGGGCGTCTTCCTTCTTTCCACCTTTTCCTCTCATGATTTTTCTGATCTCACATCACTCATGGCCTTCTGCGGCCCACCAGTTCTCGCAAGAAACTGGACCGACAACCATTGCAGGGAAAAGCTAACACTAAAGAGAGCTACTAAGTTGCGCCCGTCCCATAAGCAGGCAGGTGGTTGGTACGTTTTTCATGCCGCATAGAAGCACAACACAAGGTTCTAGTCCTTATGAATCTTTAGTGAGGAGTCTTTCACATTCCCAGTGCGCACACAGCACCATCCAATCAAACCATCCTCACTATCGATTCCAATCACATTTTCTTTCACAAAAAGGGGTTTTGAACATGCTTTTCTCATATGTGACCATTCAACATTTGTCATATAATCTTTAAGCATAGCATAGCCTAAGCATGATAATCTAGGGTAACAAGGGTGCAGGGGTATTCAATGTCAAAAGGGGCTTTACAATCATTTAGGTCATATCTAGTCATCTTTATTGAAACATAACTTTTATTTGAATCTAAGGCATGCATATACTTGAAAACGGTTAACATACTTCATTTCAAAATAGTAGGCTAGACATGATCAAGGGATTGAGACTTGCCTTGCAATGTTGGGTCTAGTTACTTGGGTAATTCTTCGAAGATTTCTTCCGCTCCTTCAATGTCTGGTTCCACGGCGGATACAGATAATACACACATACACTACATAAGCATACAAAAGATAGTCTTTATGGGAAATGATACATAAAATATATCATGCATGCAGGGGAAAGGGTTTGGGCAAGGTCACTTGATATTGATCGAAGAGATGGGCTCAAAAGGACTTGAATGTCAAAAGGCTGACATTCGGTCCACGAATTGACATAGCTATAAGTTGGTCTTAGGTATGTTTTCTGGAAAAGTGGCAGTAGAGAAAGTTGTAGAAAGCAACTCCAGGAATCTAATGGACAAGGTGGAATTTCAATTGCTCAAGTGTAACAGGTATAAACCATCTAATGCCACTGCTGGACATGCACTGACATAGTGCTAGACATGGCTGGGAACTAGGGCATGGCATAACTTTTGATCCAGGGCTTCAATTGATGAACCACTTTGTCTGGGAGTTAGGCCTTGGCAACAGGAACAAAACTCCCAATAGGCTTAAGGGCAGAAAGTGGCCGGAGGGTGGCCAAATCAAGCGAGTAAACACGGTGGCCTGAGTTACTGGACAGTGATCTTGGCATTGAAATAACTTCTGATTCAGGTCGATTCAGGGATCGAGCTAGTAGACAATATTGCTCAGGGTACTAGAGGCTATCTAAGGGACAAGGTGTGCGGGGCTAGATCGGCCGGGGAGAAATTCCGGCAACCGGCGCTGGAGAAGACGACACTGGAGATTGGGGCTTTTCGATCTAAAGACTTTGAGCTCAATTCTTTGCTCAAGGAGTGAGAGGGTGAGGTGAGGGGGCTATTGGTGGGGTTGATTCGGCCGAGGGATGGCCGGAGAAGCTCAGCAACGTGAGCCGATTTGCTGGTGGCGCGCAAATTGGGGAAATCGGCAATCTTAGCTTAATTTCAAAATCCAAGTTCGTAGGCTCGCTCAAAGGGTTGCACTGAACATCTTTCACCACTGGCACGAGGTTTAATTCGGATCGAATCGAGCAGTATTAAAGAAACAGGGGATTTGGGATATTCCGGCGATCGCCGTCGTTAGGGTTCGCCGGGGGCCGATTAAACGCTATTATACGGAGAGGGGAACGAGAGGAACTCACTGGTAGTCTTAGATTGAAGAGAGGAGCTTCGGGCGAAGCTGGCATCGTGAGCTCCTGAGGTGGCTCGCCGGGGAAGAAACCGTTCACGGCGGCGCTGAGGAAGCTGCTACTCTCTGGTGCTATGGTTGAAGCAATGAAGCTACGGGGTGGTGTGAAGTGATTCTGGGCAAGGGAGGGAGCTTATATAGGCGATGCGCTGAGCTCGGGAGTTGAAGCATATCGGGCGGGATTTGTGGCTGACACCGGAGAAACGTTCGAGACGACGTCGGGACGCGGCAAGGACTGAGCCAGGGAAGAAGAATCACACGAAATTGGGCTGGAGCAGGGTGACGAGATCACTGGCTTCGGCATGGCTGCAACGTGGCGTTGCTTTGCTGCTGCTGGAGCACGTGCGCGCGGGAGAATCACGGCAAGGCGCGCTGAGGTTGCTCCACGGTGGTGGCACGGTTGCGCACAGGTGGCTCTACGTGGCGGTGATGGCTGCGCAGGAGACTTCGTCGGCGGTGAGGTCCTGCGGCGAGGCAAGGTGGCGAGGCTCTGGTCGAACAAACCTGGAGCTCTGGTCGAGAGCAACGACCAGGGGCTTGGAGAGCTAGGGCTGATTTGCAATTTCGTAAACCTTCACCAGGGACTGTCCTGCAAGGATTTGGACTAATCTGCAAGGTTTTCTTTCGGGATCTTTGGGCCTATTTGCAAATCTGCAGATCTAAAGGGCTGATCTGAGATCTTGTTTTGCAGGTGAGTGCTACTAATTCATTTGGACTCATCCAGCAGGAAAAATGGTGAAATCCAACAAGATTTGGTGGTTTTGACAAAAGTCGAAAACAGGGTAATTAGGGTAAACAGGGTAATTAGGGTTTGAAACTTTGGCGAGGCTGAAACTAGGGTTTCGGTTCAGTTTTTGGAATTCTTCCTGAAGAGAAAAATGTCTAGAATAGTGAATGGGAGATATTCACTGAATCAGATCAAAGTTTGGAGATGGTCTGAGACTTTTGGTCTTTTTGAGCTTCTGACAAATCTAAAAAGGACTAATCCGCAATGCTTTTGGACTAAAAAGCAAAAATGGTCTGAAAGGCGGAGTTTGGTTGCCAACTTTTTAAATTAAGGTGGTGGCACACCTGAGATCATAATTCTGAGATAAAGATCAAAATGGGGTTGAGACATCCAAGAATCCAATGAACATATACCGGCTGACAAGCTAAAGAGATGGCAAAATTTGGGATGTTACAGATGCCCTCACCATAGACTGACTCGTGGTCCCTACTAAACCTTTTTTCTCTCCCTTCTTTTTTCATAAGAAAATTAAGATTGCACCCTACTCGCTCTCCTACTTAGAACTTGTGTCATCATGTAATTTACTATGTATTACAGAAATTGATCCAGAGAAGATAAAAAAATGAAGGATGAGTTAGTTACTGCGTATGTACAACTTTGTGCTTTTTGGATGTCTGGTCTTATCATTTGGAACTCTTTGGCCGCAGCTTATCTTCCGAAATTATTTCTTTCTATGCAGTGCTACGAGGGGCATTATCAATCATATTCTGTACGAGTCTGAGAAGATGACGGTCCGCAAATTCTCTAGTTAGGAAAGGAAGTTAAAACTGTAGTTTCAGCATGATGTATCAATGGCGTTGTGGTTGAGTTTTTCCATCTCCTGTAGAAGACCAACTGATGTTTTAGTTCTGCTTTTAAATCTTCCCAATCTGTACATGGAGATCTTCAATAATGGAGAATACTTTGATCCTTCTGAAATCAATATGTATTTTATAACTCTTTTTGTTGGTGATTTCTTAAGAGAGAAAACAACTAGTGCATATGATTGATAAAGCTTGCGTTAGCATGGTTTTTTTTTTCTCAATTTTGTTTGAGTTCACTTTATGTGGAGAACAGCGAACTTCTTGGCAAATTTCTATCCCCAAATGAAATGTTTTCTTATAAGATGTTGGTAATGTGAGTTAGAACTTTTGTAATTTCTGAGATTATGATTTGGTTCATACTAATTATTGATGAGGATTGACACCCGAGTCAATTCAAATAAATGCACTATTGGTTCAAGACAAATTCGAGCCAGACACGTGCTTGGCGGTGCGAACTCAAGTTAATTTGAGAAGCATCAGCCCAAGGTCGCAGGCTTTGCGCGATCAGACCGCAGCTAGTCCGCGGTCAGGGATTCGTGTGCTATACGCGAACAGAATGCTAGAGATGTTGCGCGGTCAGCCAACATCTCGCGGTCAGAACACTTTCGACCGGGATACTTGGGGTTCACCTATCCAGCTGTCCATATAGCGGGAATATCCCAAGTATCCCGGAGATTCTTCCACGTGGAAGACCAACCGTCAGGAGGTTAATACGTGCAGTTATCCATGAATAACACGTGTTAAACCTGTGTGGAGGTTAAGAGCGGTTCTCTAAAACCGCATCCAACTATCCAAGCAACTGTTTGATGTAGTTACGACATGGCACCCTTTCGACCAGTATAAAAGGGTGGCAAGATGCATCAGAGAGCGGAGGGATCAAAGTCTCAGATACAAGCAAGACACAACACATGTTAATAGCTCAAACAGCCAAGTCTACGGCTTAGATTAGATAGCTTTTATAAGCCTCCCTGGTCTCTTTCTGTACATTTACATAGGAAAAACCCTTCGCCTGTGAAGGTTTTTCCCATCATCTTGTAAATCTTTACCACTTATAGTGAAATCCCAACAGGACGTAGGGCTATTACTCCCACCATCAAGGGCCCGAACCTGTATAAATCTCTCTGTGCTCCTGTTCTCCATATTTCTACATACCTTCCCGGAGGGTCATCTTGAAAGATCTCACTATTATAAATTCTGCATAAGTTCTGTAACACCCTGAGTTAGGGGTGAAAACTTCCTTTTTCATCAATAGCATGCATGCATGTATCTGTAGTATTAGTCAGATCAGTTTCTATCTCAAGCCCTAAAATCTCCAAAATTTATCCTGTGACCTCAAATCAAGATCAGATTGTTCAGATGTGATCTATCAGTTACTTTGAACTTAAAAGTCTTCAGAACCCAGATCCAATTTCATCTCTAAATTCCAGATTTATTAACTTCTTCTGTTTTCGAAAACAGAAATACCTTATATTACCCAAATACCCTAAGTTTCAGAAATACAGATTTAATCAAAATCTCGACCAAGTTCAGACCAGATTATTTCTGGAATATGATCATGGGTATGTCAATACCTTAATCTAAAAAGTTGACAGCCATATTTCACCATCTAGACTCTTTTCACAAATCAGTCCAAGAGTTATCGCAAATTAGTCCTTATCTGATATCCGAAAACCCAAAAAGGTTAAAATCTCCAGATTAACTCCAAATTCAGAATTTCTTTAGTAAATCTTCTCAAACTGCTATTTGCCACAAGTGACTCTTCTGTGCAGATATCAAAATCGAACCCTAAATGCCAGAATTCAAAATCGACAAAACTCAAATCCTAATTTACCCTAAATTACCCTATTTTCAGTTTGTATCAAAAACTATTCAAATGTACCAGATTTTATCAATTATCATTGCCAATTAACCTGTTGAATATAATCTGCCAGATTAATGAAAGCAAATTCAGTTTAAACCTTCCAGAATTCCAGATTTACAATTCAGTCCAAAACTCAAAGAATTGAAACTGCAGTTCAGTCCAAATTTCGACCAGGCCAATTACTGTGCGCACGACCAGGAACCGCCGTGCTTGTGCGCCGTGGTTGCTCATCGCCGGTGAGGCTTCGCCCGCGCTCGTGATTGTGCATGCCGGTGCGCACGTGTCCTCGCTCCAGCTAGTGCCGTGGCAAGGTCGCTGCTACGTCGACGACCAACGCCTGCTCCCGCGCGCGATCAACGACTTTTTGTCAGCAACTCCTCGCCACGTCGCTTTGCCGCGCCAGTGTTGTCGCCACCGCTTGCTACAACTTTGCCAGGTCCCGATGAGGCGACACTGTGATCAACTGCAAGCTTGTCGCCGTCGCATCACCGTTCTTCGCTGTGTCTTCGCCGCTGTTGCTCCAGCACGCAACCAGTCAAGTCACCGGCTGCCAATTACTTCGTTGTCTCCTCCTTGCAAGCTTCGCCTGGTCTATTTAAACCCCACTGTGCTCAGTAGCTCCCTCCATACTTCACCAGAAACCAGCCAAGTTCGAGAATTTGCTCTTTTCGTTTTCTTCTCCGGCGAGCCGTTGAGGAGGCTCACGGTGCCAGCTTCATCCGCTCCATCAGCCTTCAAATTAAAGCCATCAGTGAGTTCCCCTACTCATTCTCTCTGTGTAGTACTATTTAATTGCTCACCGGTGACCCCTAACGCCGGCGATCACCGGAATTGTCAATTGCCCTGTTCCGACAATGCAGCCCGATTCAATTCGAATTAGCCCTCGATCCTGTAAACAAAATTGATCAGTGGGTTATTTCAAGCAAGCCTGTGTATTTAGATTTCCAGTTTGAGCAAGAATCAAAGTTTTCCCCTAACCTGAGCTTCACCAGAAACCGGCGATCGTCGCCAGGCTTCTCCGGTGATCCTCCGGTCAATTTGATGTTACCAGAAGCTTTCTTTTACCTCCTAGATGCTCTCCAAGCAAGGAATTAAGTTCTCTCGGCCTGTAGCAGAAACCCCCAACTGGCAGTGTCTCTTCTCCGGCGCCGATGATCGGAAAAGTATTCCCGGCCGTTTCAGCTCAAATCACTTTGTCCACTGTGTATGCCCTAACTTCCTGAACATTTTTGTCTTCTAGCCCGACACCCAGATCGGCCTAGATTGGAAGATATAACCATGCCAAGTTTGTGTCCAGAACTGCTCCAGTGCAGCCAGTTCATCTCTGTTCATCATCAAATTTATTGTTTTCCAGCCATTTCCTGCCCTAGATCCTGTTAACTTAATTGTTCCTGTTACTCAAGCCTACCTCCCAGACAAAGTGGTGCATTATTTGGAGCTCCAGATCAAAAGTTATGCTAAGCCCTAGTTTTTGGCATTGTCAGCTCTATGCCAAAGCTTGTCAGCCAGTGGCATTGACCTTGTTTACCCACTTCTGGTTGTGCAATTTGAAATCCACTTTGTCCACTGAATTTGTAGAGTTGTGATCTACATTTTCTTCTACTACCACAACTTGAGATAAGCACTCTAGCTTTTCTTAAAGCTATGTCCAAGCTTTGATCCGAATGTCGATCTGTTGACATTCGCTGTTTTGATTAAACCAGCCACAAAATTGTTATCCCTATCGTAAACCTGAAACCCTAAGACTATCTAATCACCATCCTTAGCCCAAATTCCTTGAAACCCTAGAATCTCGACTCAGTTCAGTTTGCAGTTCAACTTATCTCCAGTTTAGTTCAATCATCCTTGTTGAGCATTTCTGCATATAAGTCATAAAACATTTTAAATATTATAAGTAATTATTGTGTGTTTGTTTGTCGTCGAGCAGATTCAGAAGCTGACTTTGAAGATTTTGCTGTTGACCCGTCATCGACTGCTGTTTCTTACGACGCGGAAGGCAAGTCATATCTTTGGTCATCTTGAACCTATATTTTAAATATTGCTATAATATAACCTTGAATATAGGCAATATTGCATGTGAAAGATTGAGAATGGTTGATTTATGAATTGGCAGTACTAGACTGGTTATCTGTGAAATGTGAAATAAACAAGTTTTGAGCCATGAACTATTATATGTATTTATATACTTATATTCATAAAATAAAACCCCTAGCCGTGACCGAAAAAATGGTGTGGATGGCTGTAGCACTGGAGGTGCTAGACTGCAAAGGAATGCAGGCACTGAAGGTGCAGGGTTGTGGATGGTCTGGTCACTGGCATATAAGGACTAGAACCTTGTGTTGTGCGTCTAGTGGCATGAACAACGTGCTAACCGCAAGCCTGGTATGGGACGTGCCTGAACAAGTAATTATGTGGATCGCACATGAAACCCCTGCATGAGATGTGTAGTGATGCACGATAAACACGGAGCGCGGCTCCCACACATATCACTGAAGGTGATCAAGCACGCTGACCCAGTAATGGGAATAAGCAATGGGGTGGAGGTTTGGATACAACCTGCCACAACTGTGCCTCGCTGAGAGCCACAGGGTCGGGGGTGAATTGTGAGTAAAACATAACAAAAGTTCTTGTTATTTCCACCTTGCCGCTCACAGTATGGAGTGAGTCAGGGGTCCAATCATTTTGTTATGATAGGAAAGGTTTGAAAGTGGAATATCTTGCGGGTAAATTGGTACCTCTCTGCAGAGTTAAAAACGTATTCGAATACTCCGAGCTCTCGGGTTTTATAGGAGTCTGCTGCGGTGGATTAAATCCACGGGGTGTGACACAAGTACTATTTTCTAAATAAAATATGTTTAAATCAAGATTACCCAAATGACATGTGTTGTCATATAAGGAGTGCTGCCGTGGGCTGTCGTGTGTCGACGTGTCGCGGTAGTGCTATAATCTAGTGAACATGATTGATGATGTTATATTATAAAAAGTGCTGCCATAAGATGAGATGAGAAAGGAAAAGATTATTTTACAAATATCCATAATTCTTGACTAGTCTAGGTTCATATCATCACTACTATATGTATCTACTCTTACCTATGACTTGCTGAGTACGTAAGTGCTCACCCTTGCAACATTCAACTCAATAGATGGAGCCTACCTTGATCAAGATGATGGCACGGAGTACTACGTGGATCCAGAAGGAGGAGAATCAGTTCCGCCAGAACCCTGAAGTGTGTTGTTCTGCCGTCAACTTCTTTTGTGGGAGGGTCACCTATCTTCTGCTGTGTAGTTAAATATTTTGTTAAACCCTGAATGCCTTGTAGGCATTGTAATCCTCTTTATGTAATATTAAGGCCAGCAGGCCACACTGCTTAATATTTTGTGAGTACTCTGTTGCAATGTAATATACTCCTGTGTTTGACTCATCCTGGGAAGTCAAAGGTTTGTGGTTTGGGACTAGCTGCAGCGAGCTAGGTCTCTACAGGAGTAGTCGTTGTCCCAGTTTCGGGGCGCGACAAGTTCGATGAGGACCCCAAGTCTGAATCGTCGACAATTATATTTCGAAAAAAACACAAAAATCCCCTTGACCATATGACACCCTCAGGAATTCGAAATTGTTTCTAACCTCAAACATCAAGAGTTGAATAAAACTCTCAAATTCACAACACGATTCACAACATGCATCAAATTCACAGCAAACTGTTGGGCATGATTGTTTCTAATCCCAAATTCACAACATGCATCAAGGCGGAATGGATCACACACCTTTGCTTGCGCTGATGAGGAAGTAACCGTCGGGCGTGATGCGGCTGTAGAATAGGTCCACCACTGTCCACGAGTGGTCGTGCCACCAGCCCTCGCCCCCTCTGCCCCTCTACTGCACTGAACCTCGCTAGCCCCTCTACCGCACTTGCCCGTCGGCCTCGACCCCTCACCAAGCTAGACAATCTGTCGCACCGCGCTGGGCCTGCAGATCTACAGCACCACCTCCTCCCTCCGCCGCAGGCCGCTGCTGCTGCCGCTCCGCCTCCTCCCTTCACTGCAGGTCGCTGCCGCTCCGCCTCCTCCCTCCCCCGCAGGCCACTGCCGCTAGGGCTTTGAGGTGGAGGTGCGGTGGGGAATTTGGTTGGGGATCGGTGTGGGAGATCGAACAAAGGTGGGGTACAGAATTGGTGGGGGATCGGTGGTGGAGAGGTGGGGGTGTCGACCGCCTGTGGGGGAGAGGCTCAGTGAGGTTAGAAGGAGATTTCAGTAGGGGTCTCGGTGCACCGGCTGTGAGGGAGAGGTGATGTTAGCGCAAGGAGGGTTTTATATTTGGCTGAACAAAAAATCTCCCGAAATATTTTCTGTTACTTTTTTCTCTAAAAATTTTTGCTCTCAAAATAATATATCTGTTATTTTTCTGCTAAAAATTTTCAGTTTTTTCAAAGAAAATATATTATTTATTCCTAGCGGTAGATTTGCTAAAAATGATAACTTTTCCCAGCTGACATATTGGTGAAAAATCAAAATTGTATTTTCACCTATACGACTGCTTGTAAAAAAAGTTTTGCCAGCATAAAAAATATTTTCAGCTGTTCCACAAATTCTATATATCTTTTTCCAAACTGATCTACAGCTTGCTATATATTATTTATTCCTAGCGGCAGATCTGCTAAAAATAATAACTTTTCCCAACTGACACATCAGTGAAAAATAAAAATTATATTTTCATCTGCAGGACCGCTAGGAAAAAAAAATTTTCCAGCAGTTTTGCAGCTTGCGCTGGCCTACCGTGTTGTAGTGGTAGAAGAAACCGCTGCTACTACTAAAGCTGTGCCTCTGCAGAACGGTGATGAGGACGCTGCAACCATCATTGGCGAGGTGGTTCAAGATATTCAATCAACTGAACTCGCCAATGATGAGGAAGCTGAGGTCGCAGATGCGACCATGACCATGGGGAAAAGTGAACAAGCATGAACCTCTGCTCCCCCTCTGGTCGAAGAAATTGCACCTTCCTCCTGTGAAGAACAAGGAGAGGAGAGGACAGAAGAAACGGCGGTCCAACCAACCGAAGTCGAGTGCCTTGCCATGGTCTTGAACCTCCAATCTCAATTTTTGGATAAAGTTGGGTAGCCGCAGGAAACCTTGGCCTCTACTAGATAAGTTGCTGAACTCGAGGACCTTCCTGAAAGGTACCTTGAGGAGTTTTTCGAGGTAAGAAAAGAATCTGCACCTCACAACTTCATGTGTTTCTTTGAGGATTTTCTCAAAACACTTCTACTTTATCTACCAAGTTCATGATCTCATGTTCTACATTTGCTTCAAATGTCATATTGCGATAAAACCCCATCTCGACCTATCTCTAGTTTTGTCGTCCCAGATGAATGTCGTCTGTCGACGTTCGAACGTCACCGCATTCGCATCCTATCTAGAATTTGACTTTTCACTTGTTAGGGAAGTCCCGAATGCCTCTCGGTAGAAGTCCCGGACGCCTCCCAGTAGAAGTCTCGGAGAGCTCCCGTGGAAAGTCCCAGAGGGCTCCCGTGGAAATCCCCGGACGCCTCTCGTGGAATGTCCCGTAGGGTTCTTGTGGAAAGCCACGGACGCCTGCCGTGGAAAGCCAGGGAGGGCTCCCAAAAGCCACGGACGCCTCCTGTGGAAAGCCATGAAGGGCTCCCATGGAAAGTCCCGGAGGGCCCCCTTGGAAAGCCACAGACACCTCCCGTAGAAAACTACGGACGCCTCCCGTGGAAGGTTTCAGGCACCTCTCGGGAAGACTACAGATGGGTGACGTCAGGAATGCCTCGGGTAATAGCGAGAACACATGTTGGGCATCTGAGCCCTTCATCGGATAAAAAGATGGCAGTGCCCCTATATCCAGCAGTTGCATCTAGGGGCTTTTAGTCTTTTTGCATTTTTTGGGGCCTATATATACCCCCTTGTATCTCATTTGTAAAGGACTCTCAATTTCATTTTACACACAAACAACAGGCATCTCTTGCAGACCTCTCTCCCTGAGAGAGAGCCTCCCCAGCGGACTCACATCCGGGGGGTGCCGACAGGAATAGGATTCCCACCGGGACCCGGACCTGTATAAAATCACCGTGTCAATTTCTGAGCATGCGCGGCGGGAGGTAACCGGTCGCTCGGTCAGCTTGCGCCGCTGCACACGTGTCACACGTTCAAAAAATCTGCCCTGGCAATTTTTTATACCATGACAATTGGCACCGTCTGTGGGGACGTGACAATTCACCATGGCTCCCCCAAGAACGAGAGCTCGTGCTCTCCCCCTTTCCGGTGACGCCGGTCCCAATGACCCAAGCGGGAAGAGGCATCTTGGTGCAAAGCCTCAACCCGAACACCTTTGCCACGATGTTTCGGGGAGGGCCCTCCCCGACGATGCGCACGACCAGCTCGTGCTCGTCCCTGTAGTATCTCCCGAGGAGATTGTCTGCAATCTCCCGGGATCGGTCCTAGGACCGGACTGCCAAAAAGAGGGCTAGAAAATGCCTCCCCACCAAAGAACAGGTTCGGGGACTTACATTCCACCACCGCCATCCGGGGCGGCCTGTGCGCCGTGGACACCCCCGCTTCCTCGGCAGGTGTTGAAGGGTGCTACCGAGAGGAGCGCCATCTCTTCCACGTGATCTGGCATGGACCTCCAGAACCGGGCCTCCGGCATCAGGGTGAGGAGGTCCATCTCCCTCTTGGTTCACTCAGGGGCTAGCGGCCCGGTCGACCTGCAGTAGGACGAGGGCTCCGGGGAATATGTTACCTCCGGGTCACCCATCCGGAGGTAGAACCACCGCCAGACCCAATCTCCTCAGTGGTCCCGGGAGGCTTGCACTGGGTACTCGTCGGAGCGGCTGGGCATAAGCTGGATCATAATTGAGCCAAAGGCCGACTTGAGCCTGCCCTTCATAACTAGCGGGCCCCTCTCCGAGGGCTTGTAGAAGTAGCGGAGGGGCCGGAGGGTGGGCTCCTGGCCGGTGGCTGTCTTGCACAGCCACACGAATAGCCCCATCCGGATGAGGTGTTCGGGGTGACATGGTTGAGCGAGAGCCGGTAATCCCGGAGGAAGTCCTGGAGCAGAGGGTGTACTGGGAGTCGCAAGCCTGCTTCAACGAAGGCTTCGAAGGCGACGACTTCCCCCTCCTAGGGGTTGGGTGCTAGCTCCCCGGGCCCAAAGATCCTGATGTCCCCATCAGCAAAGGCCCTCCGATCTAGGAGAACCTCGAGCTCCCAGGAAGAGAACTCGATAGGTCTGAGGAAATCCGGGGTCACCTCCTCCGAGGGCAAGTCGGACACATTGCCGCAACCTTTAGGCGCCATTACCGGGAAGTTAAAGTGTTCGGAGAGAAGAAAAAGGAAAGGTGGCTACTGGGTAATCGAATCTCCAGAGGAGCGAGGTGGCTACCGAGAGAGCAAAGTTCTTAGGCTGAGTGCAGTGTCCCGATCCGGAGCAACCCCCCTCCTTATTTATAAGCAACGGAGGGGAGCCTCGGATGGGTGCCACGTGTCCTTGAGCCCATCGGAGCTGTTGATTCAAAATGTCGCGCAGATATCGAAGAGCCGCACGAAAACTGAAATGCCGTACGGTGCACGAGTGAATCAAGGCTTTGCGTGGGAAGTAAGCTCGGGAGCTGAAGCGTCGCGCACCCCGGGGAGCGTCCTGGGAAACAAAACATCACCCGGTGAGCTGCTCATACCCCACGGGGTCACTTCGAGTCCTTCGAGGTATGGGGGCTACTGTTGGGGAAGTCTCGGACGCCTCCCGATAGAAGTCCCGGACTCCTCCCAATAGAAGTCCTGGAGAGCTCCCGTGGAAAGTCCCGGATGGCTCCCGGGGAAAGTCCCGGACGCGTCCCGTGGAAAGTCCCAGAGGGCTCCCGTGGAAAGCCCCGAACGCCTCCCGTGGAAAGTCCTAGAGAACTGCCACAGTTGGCTCTCATGGAAGGCCACAGACGGCTCTCGTGGAAAGCCATGGAAGGCCGTGGAAAGTCCCGGAGTGCTCCAGTGGAAAGCCACGGATGACTCCCATGGAAAGCCACGGAGGGCTCCCGTGGAAAGTCCCAGACGCCTCCTGTGGAAAGTGTCGGAGGGCTCCCGTGGAAAGCCACGGAGGGCTCCCGTGGAAAGCCCCGAACATGGGTAGTATTTTTGCATCTTTTGGGGCCTATATATACTCCCTTGTATCTCATTTGTAAAGGACTCTCAATTTCATTTTACACACAAACAGTAGGCATCCCTTGGAGACCTCTCTCCCCGAGAGAGAGCCTCCCCAGCGGATTCACATCTGAGGGGTGCTGACAGGACTAGGGTTGCCACCAGGACCTGAACCTTTATAAAATCACCGTGTCAATTTCTGAGCTTGCCCGGCGGGAGGTGACCGGTCACTCGGTTAGCTCGCGCCACTGCACACGTGTCACACGTCTAGAAAATCTGCTGTGGCACTTTTTTATACCACGACAACCCTAGTATTTCGACCATCCAACTGAAGCCCTACCCATGTTTTAGTATTCAAGCCTCGACGAAAACCCTAAAAAGCCAGCCTATGCCTTGTTAGCCTATGTCCAAAGTCTCTCCTATCGACATGCTGATGTCATCTGTAGCCCTAGGAACCTCAGATTGAAAATCCCGTCGCGTCACCTTGTCCGCTTTGCCTTCAACCCTACATATATATAATCTGATCATCCATCCAAACACCATATAAAGTTTTCCTCTTTTTATGAGTCAATCCAGCTTGAACCAAACCTATCGATCACCTTTCGACCATCTTCCTTAACCATATCCCAGCATTCGACCACTTAAACCTATCAATCATAAATTTATATATAAACAAATATACTAACTATTATTTTTGTTTGCTTATTGATTGACGTCTAAATAGATACCTAGTGAGGCAAGCACAAGAATGTCACTACCCTGGTAGTTCTTTCAACTGGACTTCACAAAAAGCAAGGAAAATCAATTGAATTTGATCATTTAGATTTAAAATATTATATTATAGTTTGATAAAATAAATTTTAGTAATTGTTCATATCTATGGTAAATAAATAATTATTCTATTCAGAAATGGACTGTGTGCCATGTGAAAAATTAAATTATAAAGGAAAAATGTTCGGGTAGAGTAGAACGGAATGTTGATGGTGCATGAGGCACAGGGGCAATGTGGTTTGTTCTTTATCTGAACACATAAGGACCAAACCATTGTGCTTTAACTTCCAGTGGCATGTTACCATACTAACCATGTTGGGGGAAATCTCCGCGAGACTAAGTCCAGGTAAGCTGCGTCACGTTCGCCCAGGGACCTAGCCTCCGGTGCCTCCCAGGGCATCGCCGTTCGGCCCCAGGGACCTGGCCTCCGGCGCCGTCCCGGGCGCCGCCATTTGCCCGGGGACATGGCCTCCGGTGCCTCCCCGGGCGCCGCCTTTTGGCCCCCGGGACCTGGCCTCCGGCGCCTGTCCCGGGCGCCGCCATTGCCCGGGGACGTGGCCTCCGGTGCCTCCCCGGGCGCCGCTTTTTGGCCCCCGGGACCTGCCCTCCGGTGCCTCCCAGGGCGCCGCCCTGCGGCCCCCGGGACCGGGCCTCCAGCGCCGGTCCCGGGCGCCGCCATTTCCCCGGGGACCTGGCCTTCGGTGCCTCCCCGGGCGCTGCCTTTGGGCCCCTGGGACCTGCCCTCTGGCGCCATCCCGGGCGCCGCCATTTGCCCGGGGACCTCGCCTCCGGTGCCTCCCTGGGCGCCGCCCTTCGGCCCCGGGGACCTGGCCTCCGGCGCCGGTCCCGGGCGCCGTCCCGGGCGCCTCCATTCACCCGAGGACCTGGCCTCCGGCGCCTCCCCGGGCACCGCCTTTTTGGCCCCCGGGACCTGGCCTGCGGCGCCGTCCCGGGCGCCGCCATTCGCCTGGGGACCTGGCATCCGGTGCCAGTCCCGAGCCTCATCGCCCTTCTAAAGGTAAAGTCTCGAGTTGTTTATCACGTGCAGGTCACGCGAGGAGCGCCTCGGAAATCAGCGACCACCTGTCAAGCATCCAAGGCGTTTGACCGGGAGAAGGACGTTCCTGCCCCTCAATCCGACGGTGGCTTCCGGGGTAGTTTAGGCTTTTTGCTTCTTTTTGGGGCTATAAATAGCCCTTGTACCCCTCAGTTGTAAGCAGGTGATTCATATTGATTGGAATAGCCAAAACTCACAGGTGTGCTCCGGAAGCCTCTCCCCCGGAGAGAGCCTCCCCAGCCGACTCCGGTGGGAGCACGCCGACAGGACTAGGGCCCCCACCGGGACCCGAACCTGTATAAATCCTCGTGTCGATTCTTGTGTTTTTCCGGCAGGGGAGGACCGGTCACCCGGTCAGCCCGCGCCGCGTAATCTTCGCTAGGATCGTTCACAAAACCTGCCGGGGTATTCGCAATACCACGACAGTTTGCGCCGACCGTGGGGACTCATGACAAGACGCCATGGCTCCCCCAAGAACAAGGGTTCGCACCCTTTCCGGTGACCCGGGTCTCGGAGACCCGGCGCCGCCCGTCCGGGACACTGCTGTCCCGGCGCTTCCACCTGGAGGCGACCTGGCCCAGGTACCGCCTCCCCCCTCTTCTCTTAACTTAGGTGCTTCTACCTCTAGGTCGCTCCCGGTGACCACGGGGGCCTCGGCCGGGACCAGTCTCCCCCCGACGGCTCCCCCGGCTCCTCGGGACGCCCTGCTTGAGGCTCTAGTGGAGGGCCAGCTCCGCGCCCAGCGCTCTATGGATGAGCTGCTCAGTGTGTTGGCGCGGCCTCCGGCCCCCACATTTGCGTCGCACCCATACCCGGGGACTATGCCCCCGTTTATGGGCTACCCGGCGGCCCCCCCGGCCTCCGGGGGTTTGGCCGCACCGTATGATCCAGCTGGGGGCTTCCCTCCCCCGGCGGGGTATACGTCCGTACCCTTCCCGGCGCCCGGGCCCGTCCCTGTGCCGGGGGGCTACTTCATGCCAGGGCCCTTCGTGGCACCAGGGGGGTACCCCTTCTCTGGCCCATTCCCGGGGCCGGGAGCCCATTTCATGCCGAGGGTTTTCCCTACGCCGGGAGCCAGTCCCGCCCCTCGCGTCGCGTTTACCGCGCCGGGGGCGGTCGACAGAGCAGCTCTCGTGCCTCAGCGGACTTCCCCCCGCATCGGATCCCCAGTCCCGGACGTCGCCGCGAGGGCTCCCCATCGCCGGTTCCGGATAATACAGGGGCTTCGCCCTTTCCGGTTTCGGTCGTTGCCACAGGGGTTCCCTCCACTTCGGTTCCGAACGTCGCCGTGGGCGCCCCCTCCTCGGTTCTGGCTAATACAGGGGCTTCCCGCTTTCCGGTCCCAGGGGTCTTCGCAGGGGGCTCCCCCGAGCCGGCCCCGAAAGCCTCCGGGCCGGTAGCTACAGTGCATAAGCTCCCTCCCCCGGCGGAACACGTCCGTTTCGCCCGGGGCGAGGTCGAGCGAATGCATTCACCTGAGCGCGGGGAAGAACTTCCCCCCGGCCGCGGGCGCGGGGAGCCTCGCTCTCACACCGGTCGGGGGAAGAGGCCCGCGGAAGACCCAGGCTCCCTGGGGGAGAGCCTAGACATCGGGGAACTCAGCCCCAGTCCAGAAGAGATGTGTCGCCACCGCCACTCCGGCGGACCTCTTGGACCGCTCCCTGACTCCGACAACAAGGGCGTGTCCCCCGTCAAAGAAGACTGCGACCGGGATTCTCCCCGGGGAAGTGCAGGGGGCTAACCAACCCCTGTGCCGGAGACTTCATAGCAATTGGTGGCCGCGACCCTACCGCCCTCCGCATATCGAGCACTATAACGCTGAGGCAGACTCTTACGAATTTGTGCAGGTTTACTCCACAGCCATCTCCGCGGCCGGGGGGGCACGAGACGGTATAATGCAATGTCTTCCCCCTCTACCTCACCGGCATCGCTCGCTCCTGGTTCTACAATCTGAAAGCCGGCTCCATCAAGTCGTTCACGCAGCTCAAGTGGGAGTTCTGCGCGAACTTCCAGGGGAACTATGTGCGCCCCCTGGACTCCTCGCAGCTGTACACTGTCTGGCAGAGGACTGGGGAAACCATCAGAAGCTTCTTCAAGCGCTTTGCTCAGGTGAAGAGCAAAGTGGCCCACGTCCTCGACTCTACGGTCATCGAAGCCTGCAAAAGCAGCATCCTCCTGGGGGAGCTCCACTGAAGGTTCTCCCGGAGCTGCCCCTCTTCCGCGGACGAGCTCTTCAACGTACTCAAAAAGTACGCTCGGGCGGAGGAAGACGACATCTGGAAGAAGACCCAGGGGCTCCCGCCCCCATCGACCGGGGGGCCAGGGATCCCCTCAAGCGCCCCAGACAGGGGGGGCGTAACGAGCCACGGCCTCGGGACACCTTTGTCCTTGAGGGCAGAGGTGGCTCGCGCGACCCCCCGAGGGGCAACCGCCCCTTCCCCAAGCCGAAAGTCATGGGGGAGGACAGTCTTCGCGCGGCCAGCAAGGCCCCGCGGGGAGAAGGCGGGATGGACCGTGGTGCAACTTCCATGGGTCCAGTACCCACGCTACCCGACACTGCGGCCAACTACTGCAGCACTTCGCGGCGTTCCTCGATCAGCGCGGGCAGGGGGGACTCCGGCCTCCTTGCTCCCTCGGCCAGCTGTTCCGGCCCTCCCCGCTCCCGCGGGGGGTCAGCTGTGGGACCCTCATTTGAGGATTACAGTGGCAATCGCCCAGGTGGATTGCACTCAGAAAAGGCACATTGCAGCTCACAATAACAAGTTGCATTATATAAAAATGCGAGTAATTAAAAACAAGTGCTGATCACAAGGACCAACATTACAATAACTTAGCGCCAAAATGACGCATTTAAATGTTGATACAAATTAAGGAGTTTTCGACACAAAGGTCGGCACAAAATAAAACAGTAATAATAAACAAAAGGACTTCATTGGTCTTCTTTTTCAGCAGCAGCGGTGTTGCACGGGCCTTCTCCACATCGAACTCCACCTTGGTGCATAACCCTTTAACCAGAGGGGTCTTCAGTTTCTACTTCTTGTTCCACATTGGGTTCAAGACCATAAGATTCGGGGTCGACGAATCCTTCTTCTAAATTCGTTTGTAAAAGCAAGGGTGAGCACATTGTCCACATGGTGCTCAACAAGTCCCAAATAAGAATGCGAGTGTATATATAGGTGGGGGAAATTTCTCAAAGAATAGCTCCTTGGCTTCATATATGTATATAGAATAGATTTTCACACTTAGTCTTTGGAGAAAAGACTTTTATTTTCAAAAGCAGTGCTTTTAAAACCTTAAGCTAAATTCTCAGAAAATGTTGTGTGTGGCGGTCTTTCATGAGTCACCACTTTATCCTGATTTTGTGAAAACTTTCCAAAAGCTACTTGTGCTGCATCGACGTGAATAGAATCCACAGCGCGCAGACTCCATAACCTGGGAGCTCAGAGTATCCGATACTTTTTAAACTTTGCAAAGGTGTACCACCTTAATCCACCGATCATTCGGCTTTCAAGTCGGTACCTCTCCATGCGACTCTTACGCATGTGACAAGGCCAAGATGACACAACAATTTACAGTCCTAGCATTAACTATTTCCCTGCCCGGTAAATAGACAGTTAAGTCTCAAGTACCGTTGTGGGTCCTCCCCACTGCCTTACTTCCTAGCCTGGGTCTATGTTATCGCAAGACACATAGCCTCTCTTGATTACAGTCGCGCACGACTTAATCTGGCATAGGGCGTCTTCCTTCTTTCCACCTTTTCCTCTCATGATTTTTTTGAACTCACATCACTCATGGCCTTCTGCGGCCCACCAGTTCTCGCAAGACACTGGATCGACAACCATTGCAGGGAAAAGCTAATACTAAAGAAAGCTACTAAGTTGCGCCCGTCCCATAAACAGGCAAGTGGTTGGTACGTTTTTCATGCCGCATAGAAGCACAACACAAGGTTCTAGTCCTTATGAATCTCTAGCGAGGAGTCTTTCACATTCCCAGTGCGCACACAGCACCATCCTATCAAACTATCCTCACTATCGATTCCAATCATATTTTCTTTCACAAAAGGGTTTTTGAACATGCTTTTCTCATATGTGACCATTCAACATTTATCATATAATCTTTAAGGATAGCATAGCCTAAGCATGATATTCTAGGGTAACAAGGGTGCAGGGGTATTCAATGTCAAAAGGGGCTTTACAATCATTTAGGTCATATCTAATCATTTTATTGAAACATAGTTCTTATTTGAATCTAAGGCATGCATATACTTGAAAACAGATAACATACTTCATTTTAAAATAATAGGCTAGACATGATCAAGGGTTTGAGACTTGCCTTGCAGTGATGGGTCTAGCTGCTCAAATGAATCCTCGAAGATCTCCTCGGTTCCTTCAACGTCTGGTTCCACGGCGGATACAAACAACACATACACACTATATAAGCATACAAGTACTAGAAAATAATACGTAAATACATCATGCATGCAGGGGTAAGGGTTTGGACAAGGTCACTTGACATAGGTTGAAGAGATGGGCTCAAAGGGCTTGAATGTCGAAGGGCTGACATTCGACTCATGGCTTGACATTGCTCTAAATCGGTTCTAGGTCTGATTTCTTGAGATGTGATAGTAGGGAATGTTGTAGATCATGGCTCAAAGGACTTACTGGACAAAGTGGCATTTCAATTGCTCAACTGACACAAGTCTAAATCATCCAATGCCACAGGTGGACATGCACTGACATAGAGTTAGACATGGTCAGAAACTAGGGCATTGCATAACTTTTGACTCAGGACTCCAATTGATGCAAAACTTTGTCTGGGGTTTAGGCATTGATAACAGCTACAAAACTCTCAACAGGCTCAAAGGCTGAAAGTGGCCGGAAGGTGGCCAAATCCGGTGAGCAAACACGGTGGCCTGAACATGAACTGAACCACTGGACAGAAACATTGGCATGATCATAACTTTTGATCCAAGTCGATTCAGGGTTCGGGCTAGTAGACAATATTGCTCAGGGGGTTGAGATCTATCTAAATGACAAGGTTTCACCGGCTAGTTTGGCCGAAAAATGAACTCCGGTGATCGGGGCCGAAGACGAAGGCACCGATTTGGGGTTTTCGTTCCAGGGCGTTTGAACTCAATTCCACGCTCGGGAAGCATCTAGGGGCTGTCACAAGGCTATTGGTGCACTCAATTTTGCCAGAGATTGGCTAGAGAAGCACGGCGGCGTTCTCCGGCGAACTACCGAGGCTCGAACATGGAATTTCGAAGCTCGGGGCAAAATTGGCGATTCCAAGCTTGCAGGTTTGTTTCTCCTAGCTCACTGATCAATACTCTGTACTGGCACGAGGATCAATTTGGCTTGAATCACTCGGCATTACGGGAACAGGGGATTTCGGTTTTTCCGGTGATTGCCGGCGTTGAGGTTCGTCGGGGATCAATTAAACACTATGGCACGAAGAGAGGGATGAAGGGAGCTTACTGGTGGCGTTGGTTTGGAGGAAGAAGCTTCGGGCGAAGCTGGCACCGGTGGCCTCAGAAGCAACTCGCCGGAGAAGAAGGTCTTCACGGCGGCGCTGGAGAACTGGACTACTCTCTGGTGAAGGAAGCTATGGTTCGAAGTTGTGGAATGGTGTGAAGAGATGCTGGGCGAAGGGGGGCTTTATATAGCCGCGGGTGAAGCTCTCGGGAGCTGCAGCAATCGCCGGGGGATTTTTCTTCTGGCGCTGGGGCGGTCATCGAGGTACTTGGGGACACGGCGGGGTTCTGCCAGAGACGATGAATCGCGGGAAATCAGGATTCCGTCAGGAAGGCGAGGTGCTGATCTCCGGGATGGCAGCCATGTGGCGTGAGGCTTCTGGCAACAGCGGGCACGCGCGCGCGGGGAAGAACACGGCATGGTGTGGTTGAGGCATTCCACGGTGGCGGTACAGTTGTGCAAGGTTGGTGGCTACGTGGCCGTGAAGGTGGCAGCGCGAGGGACTTCGCCGGTGGCGAGCTCAACGGCGCGGCAAAGCGGCAGGGCGCTGGTCGAACGAACACTGGTCGCGGTCGTGCACGCGGTCTCCTGGTCGTGGTCGAAGAAAATGCCAGGGGCTTGTTTGCAAACTTTGGACTGATTTGAGACGGTTTGGACTGAACTGTGAAGGTTTTGGCTCGGGAATTTGGGCCTATTTGCAATTCTGAAGAACTGAAGGGCTGATTTGAATTCTGACTTTGCAGATGAGTGCTACTAAATGTCTTAGACTCATCCAGCAGGAAAAATGGTAAAATCCGATAAGATTTGGTGGTTTTGACAAAAATCGAAAACAGGGTATTTAAGGTAAACAGGGTAATTAGGGTCTGAAACTTTTGTCGAGGCTGAAACTAGGGTTTCGGTTGAGATTCTCGAATTCTTCCAGAAGGGAAAAATGTTCAGAAAAATGAAGGAAAGGTAATCACTTGATCAGATCTGGATTTGGAGATGATCTGAGACTTTTAGCCTTTTTGGGTTTTCTAAAAGGACTAAACTAAAGCACTTTTGGACTGAATTGTAAAAACGATCTGGGAGATGAAGTTTAGCAGCCAACTTTTTAGGTTAAGGTAGTGGCATACCTAAGATCAAGATAGGGTTGAGACAACAGGGATTCCAAAGAATATATGCTACACGTAAGCAGAAAAGATAGTCAAAAATAAGGAGTACGCGCCAGCATAAGGAGTACGCGCGCGAGGTCAAGGTTGTCGGGGTGCTACACGCGTCCCCGCCACCTAAGTGGTCGGACGTCCCCCTCACCTTCACAGCGGAAGACGCGCGAGGGGTTCGCTTCCCCCACGACGACGCGCTCATCATCTCCGCGACAATTTACAACTGCCACCTGGCTCGCATCCTTGTGGACGGCGGGAGCTCCGCCGACGTCCTATTCCTGAAGGCTTTCAAAGAGATGCAGGTGGATGAGAAGCTCCTGCAGCCCGTAGCAGGGCCCCTGCAAGGGTTCATCCCGGGGAAGGCAATCCATCCCGTGGGCAAGGTAAACCTCCCTATGACATTTGGCACCCCAGAGAACTACCAGACCGAGTTAGTCTGCTTCGACGTAGTGGACCTCCCCTCCTCCTACAACGCGATAATGGGGAGGACCACCATCAACCGGTTGGGGGTTGCCACCCATCAAAACTACCTCTGCATGAAGATCCCCGGGCCGCATGGTGTGATCAACGTCCGGGGAGACCAAGACATGGCCCGTGCCCTATACGAGCGCGCTGCGGCCACAATCGGAAGCGTCAACCTCATAAAGACGCCTGGGGGGAGGCTTCTCCCCCAAAACTAGACGCCGCTGCGCCACCGCCCGGGAGGCCCCTCCTCAAGCCGCGCCCGGAAGGGGGCCTCTGGAAGATACTGCTGTCCCCGGGCGATGAAGACAAAACCGTCCGGATCGGGGCAGAGCTCCCCGAGGAGCATGCAGCGCAACTTGCGGCTTTTCTGCGCGAAAACTCCGACGTTTTTGCATGGAAGCCTTCGGACATGCGGGGCGTCGCCCGGGAGGTCATTGAACACAAACTCGTAGTGGCCCCCGGTCACCCCCCCGATCAAACAGAAGGTGCGGAAACTCTCCCTCGAGCGCCAAGAAGCAATCAAGGTGGTGATCACCCGGCTCCGAGAGGCGGGGTTCATTCGGGAGGTCCTGCACCCCGAGTGGCTCGCGAACCCCGTGCTCGTCAAGAAGTCAACCGGCAGGTGGCGGATGTGCGTGCACTTAACCGACCTTAACCGCGCCTGCCCCAAAGACAACTTCCTGCTCCCGCGGATTGATCAGCTCGTCGACTCCACTGCGGGGTGCGAGCTCATGAGCTTCCTAGACGCCTACTCGGGCTACCATCAAGTCCGGATGGCGGAAGGGGACGAGGAAAAGACGAGTTTCATAACTCCCCTCGAAACCTTCTACTACGTCCATATGCCCTTTCGGCTCAAGAACGTGGGGGCGACCTTCCAGCGCCTCATGACACTGGTCTTCAAAGATCAAGTCGGCCGCAACGTCGAGGTCTACGTAGACGACGCGGTCGTCAAGAGTCCCCGCGCAGCCTCCCACATCGACGACCTGGCTGAAACCTTCCGCAACCTCCGCGTGTTCGGGCTCAAACTCAACCCGGAGAAGTGCGCCTTCGGGGTGCGCGGGTGCAAGCTCCTAGGTTTCCTCGTGTCCCAGCGGGGCATTGAGGCCAACCCCGAGAAGATCCGGGCATTCCTAGACATGCCCCCGCCGCGCTCCGTCAAGGATGTCCAGTGGCTCTCCGGCCGCTTAGCCGCTCTAAGCCGCTTCGTCTCCCGGTCGGGGGAGTGAGGCCTCCAGTTCTTCAAGATCCTCCGAGGGCTCGAGGGGTTCCGCTGGACCCCCGAGGCCCAGGAGGCGTTCAACGACCTCAAGAAGTACCTCACGAGCCCTCCAATGCTCGTGAGTACGTCTCTAGAAGAGCCCTTGCTCCTCTACCTCGCCGCGACCCCCGTCGTCGTCAGCGTGGTCTTGGTGAAGGAGCAAGGGGGGCAGCAGCGTCCCGTGTACTACGTGAGTGAGGCCCTCCAAGGGGCCAAAACTCGGTACACGGAGATGGAGAAGATCTGCTACACCCTTCTGATGGCGTCCCGGAAGCTTTGCCATTACTTCCTGGGGCACCCCATCATTGTCCCGTCGTCCCTCCCCCTGGGGGACGTACCGCGGAACAAAGAAGCCACCGGCCGGATTGGGAAGTGGGGGGCCGAGCTCGCCCCCTTCTCCCTGTCCCTTACCTGCCGCTCCACCATCAAGTCGCAGGTCCTCGCCGACTTCGTCGCAGAGTAGACTCCCGCCTCTGGGTCTGGGGATGAAGACCTCCCTGTGCCGCCCCGACGCAGTGATCATTGGACTCTTATGTTCGATGGGTCGCTGTGTCTCACCGGAGCTGGTGCGGGAGTAGTCCTCCGGAGCCCCGAGGGGAAGGAACTTGAGTACGCCTCGCGGCTCGAGTTCCCCGCAACCAACAACGTCGCCGAATACGAGGCTTTGCTCCTCGGGATGCGCCTTGTGCGCTCCCTGGGGATCCGGCGCCTCCTAGTCAAGGGAGATTCTCAGCTCGTAGTTTGCCAAATGGACAAGTCTTACCTGTACCATGACGCAAACTTAAGTCTTTATTTGCAGGAAGTGCGGAAGATGGAGAGGCATTTCGATGGCCTCGAGGCCCGGCATATCCTGCGAAGGGACAATGCCTGGGCCGATGCCTTGGCCCGGGCAGCAAGCGCCCGGGAATCGTTCCCCAAGGGGGCTTTCTTGGAAATCATCACGAAGCCCTCGATGGCCTCCCCGGACACGGGTGACGAGTCTCACGTCCTGGAGGTCGCCAGATCACCCGGACTCCGTCCTGGATGGACCCCCTCATCTCCTTCATCAAGGGGGAGGGGGGCCCTCCTGGTGAGACCGAGGCTAAGCGCCTCCGGGCCAAAGCCTGGGCTTATCTCCTGCTGGAGGGGAGGCTCTACAAGCGGGGGGCTTCCGCCCTCCTGCGCTGCCTCCCCCGGCCGGAGGGACTTCAACTTCTCGAAGACATCCACGCGGGGAGCTGTGGTTCTCACCTAGCCCCACGTGCCATCGCGGCCAAGGCTCTCCTGCAGGGCTTCTACTGGCCCACAGTCATGCGCGACGCGCGAGACCTTGTCTCCGCGTGCGAAGCATGCCAGACGATGGCCAAGGGCTCGAACCTCCCCCCTATAGCGCTGCAGACGATCCCCATCACTTGGCCCTTCGTGCGCTGGGGGATGGACCTTCTAGGGCCCTTCCCCCCAGCGCCCGGAGGATACAAGTATGCGGTAGTCGCTGTCAACTATTTCACAAAGTGGGTAGAGGCGGAACCCTTGGCCAGCATCACGTCCCAGGCTGTCCAGCGGTTTTTCTGGAAAAACGTCGTTTGTCGTTTTGGTGTCCCCCGGGAAATCACTGTTGACAACGGGACCCACTTCGACTCGGCTTATTTCCGGGAATTCTGCAAAGGCCTGGGGCTCATCATCCACTTCGCCTCAGTGGCCCATCCCCGGAGTAATGGGGCCGTCGAGAGGGTCAACGGCGTAATCCTACAGGGGTTGCACCGGAGACTAGAGCAAACCGCTTCTAAGCGGGGTGCATGGGTAGAGGAGCTTCCTAGCATCCTCTGCTCCATGCGCACGACCCCGTCCCGGGCGACGGGACGCACTCCCTTCTCCCTAGTCTACGGGGCGGAGGCAGTCCTCCCCCCGGAGATTGGCCTCCAATCGCTGCGGGTCGAGCTCCTAGACGGAGCCACGACCGCAGCGTACCAGGCCAATGAGGCCAACCAGCGCCTGGAGATCGATCTCGTGAAGGAGGAACGCGACCGAGCGCTCCTCCGCCACTCCATCTACGAGCAAGAGATGGCGCGCGCGTACAACCAGCGCATGAGCGAGAGAGCTTTCCGCCTTGGGGACCTCGTCCTCAAGCGCGTGATGGACTCCCAAGCCCAGGGTAAGCTCTCCCCCAAGTGGGAGGGCCCCTACAGGATCTCCGCGGTCCTGGGCTCGGGGGCCTACAAGCTCTCCAACCTTCAAGGGCAGGAGCTGAAGCACACGTGGAACTTGCGTTTACTTCGTAAGTTCTATGTTTAGCCTTATGGGCCTGTCCCCTCCCCCAGAGCTATCACGCCGGAGGGGGAGGAGGGACATTGTATTTACCTTTTCCCTCCCCTTTCGCGGCTTCGCAGGGGGACGAACTGTACTTCATTTTGTTAGCAATACATAGGTCTTGCTCTTCAACTGTCTCATTGCAGGTTCTTCTCATTACCGCCCCTAGCGGCGATGCCCTCCCCGCGAGGATGCCCTCCCAGCGAGGACGCCCTCCCCTTGAGGATGCCCTCCCCGCGAGGAAGCCCTCCCCGTGAGGATGCCCTCCCCGTGAGGAAGTGGGCCCAGACCCAGCAAGTCCCTCCTGTAGGGCGGCTTACGATCAGCCCTCGTGGACTGAGGGTGTAAACGACAACCCGGTCCCCAGTGGTCGCGGTAACGAGTCACTTTGGGAGACTAGTCCCCTGCGCAAACACTCAAGACCCGTCATCGGGCACTTCCTCCTCCGAGAGTAGATGCTCTCCCCAGTGGGACGTCTAATGGCTTTCTTCGATATTTGGTCCCCGACGACCTTATTCCCGGCACCCCGTTCTCACGGCGACCGAATGATTGCCCCCCGGTGACCTTATTCCCGGCTCCCCGTTCTCACGGCGATCGGATGATTGCCTCCCGGAGACCCTATTCCCGGCTCCCCGTCCTCACGGCGACCGGACGATTGTCTCCCGGAGAAGTTACGGATTTCTCGGACATTTCTTCCCCGGACACCCTATTCCTGGCTCCCCGTTCTCACGGCGACCGGAAGATCATCTCCTAGGAAGCTCGCCTCCGGAAATCTCATCGGGTTTTCCTGGATGTTTCTTCCACACGAGGCCTTATTCCCGGCTTCCCGTTCTCACGGCGACCGGACGATTGTCTCCCCGGAAGGTCTTTCCCTTGGAAACCTCGTTTTAAAATTTTCTAACTTAGAAAAATTCCTATGCTACAGGTCACTTCCACCCCGGGGGCCTTGCTACCCCCACAGCGCGCGGAGCTACCCTCCGGCCCGCTGTAGGCGGGGGGGGGGGATAAGGAACCCCCGGGTGTTGACCGCACCGCCCACGAGCAAACTTAGCTCATTCTTGTCAAGAGGAGTCGTCCAGACCATCCAAGAAGAAAAAACAAAAAGACGACAAAGAAGAAAAGCAACAACACAGCTTTATTCACCGTCAAACCCAGAGGACATCTTCCCCCTCCGGTGGGCATCAGAAACGGTACAACCCGGGTCCTAACCCGGAGCTCATCTTCGGGCCAGAACTCGTATCCCGCCGGTGGAAGTATCCGGAGACGAGGTATCATCCGGAACCTCGGACGCAGAGGGGACAATTCGGCGCGATGATTGCCAAAATTGTCCAAGTGCCACTCCGGATGCAACCTTAACCGGACAGGCTCCCGGACTTCGTCCCCGCTGCACTCCACGGAGATGAGGCTTAGCACTATTAAAGCCGCTTGGGCGTCCCCCGGAGAGCCCCTCCCAGACCTTCGCCGGGGAGCAACCTCCCGGCAACCCTGGTAACCTTGCATTCAATTCAAAGACTTAGAAAAATTTCTAACTCTATTGCATTCCAAAATATCTTTTTACAAGTGTCCGGGGCCTCTTCTAAGAAGCTACCGGGATCAAAAGTCCTAAGAAAGGAAAAGGGTCCTAACTAAGACCCGGGGGGAGGCTCATACTTTTTCATTGGCGTCCACCCCCCTGGGGGCTTCCACCAGTGCCGGGGCTGGGGCGTCTGCGGCCGAAGGTGCCGGTCCCGGGAACCTCACCCAGATGATCCGGTCGTAGAAGCCCCCGGCGAGCTGCTCCACCTTTTGGCGTGAGGGCTCGAAGAACTCGGGGAAGCTCCGTGGGATGCTGCCCCCGATCGCCCGGGCGCCCACTCCCCGGTGCTCGACGAGCCCAGCCGCGGCTGCGACGACGGGGATCGCCCGGCCTCGCGCCCGGGCATCCGCTGCCTCTGGGATTATGGAGACTTGTGCGTTAAGAAAACGCACAGCCTCCGCGAGTGTGGCCGGGGGCACCTCCGAGGCACCCCCGGAGCCTCGACTTACGCCAAGGCTCTCGAGGGCCGAGCGGACGGAGTGGCCCGCGCCCACCACCGCCCGGACGCTCGACCCCTCGAGCTCCCGGAAGGCCTCCTCCTTCGCCTTCGCCTCCTCCCGGAGACAGCCGTTGACAGTCTCCGAGATGTGGCCCTGGGCTCGAACCCGGGCTAGCTCCTGGAGAGCTTCGTCCCGCTGGCTCAAGAAGGAGGCGGCCCTGTCCTCCGCGTCCTTGAGAAGCTGGATGATGCGCTGCTCGACGCCCCAGGTAATTGCTGCTCCCTACAAATTCCAGAGTTAGAAAAATTTTGGATGCAGGGAGCCAAAAGAAAGTGACAACCGCTTCGGGTGAATGCCTGGGCTTGGAGGGACCGAAGTGATCGTGGAGCGTCCCCCCCGTGACGAAGGTTTGGACCTTCGGGGTCTGCAGGCCTTCCGTGTAACGCTCGACCTCCCCTGCGGAAAGCAGGGGGGTCTCCCGCCCGCCGCTGGTCCCGCCGCGGCCGGTAGTGGGCTCCCGGACCTGGGCGCTTGGCACGACCTCGGTCGGGGTGGCGGTCGTCGTCGTCTTCGTCGCGGAGGTGCCCCCAAGGAAGTGGCTGAGGAAGTCCCGGAAGGGGTCCCTCGCCGGGGGGGATCATCAACCCTTTCCCCTTCCCGGGCGGGAGGGTCCCCGGGGCCCCCACTTCCGCCGGGACCTCGTATACTGAGGGGCTCCCCCCCTCGTCCACGGGCCACTCCATCCGCGGAGGCGATGTCTCCGCGAACCTCACCTCCTGCTTCTCCGGCTCCAAGGGGGCCGGGGGTGCTGGGAGGGCCGTTATCGAAGGCGGCGACGGGGCGTAGTTCGCCGAGTCAGACGCCGCCCCGCCCGCGGCCGGTTCCTTCCCCCTAGCCTCAACGGGGCTCTTCGGGGGAGGGGGTGTTGCTTCCTTCTGGGCCGGCGCCCGGGCGCGCTCGGTCCCGGGGGTCTCATCCCGGGGCTTCGCCGGTGTCGCCGCCGACGTCGTCGATGGGCCGGGGGTTTTTTGGACTCTGGCCTTCTTAGGCTCAGAGCCTCCGGCCGCGTCCTTCCCCCGTTTGTGCGACCGGGGGGTGGGGAGGGGCTTCCTCTCCGGTAGCTTCAGCCCGTAGGCCTCAGCTACCAAGTTTCGGGGAGGGCCCTCTCCCACGAGGCGCACGACGTGCTTGTGCTCGTCGGTGAAGTACCTCCCTAGGAGGTTCTCCGCCTTCTCCCGCGCCGCCGGGTATAGCCGGACTACAAGAGGTAAAGAGTTAGTCAAATTTCCAAAAATTTGTAAATACGATGAAGCAGGTAGCGGACTTACGTCGGGTCACCGGCTTGACCGGGGGTCGCTGCTCCGAGCCCATGCCGATCCCCCTCCTCCCACGTGCGAAGGGGAGATCCTTAGGAGCATCATCTCCTCGGCGGCGTCCCGTATAGAGCGGGTCTTCCGGGAGATGATCACCTTGCCGAGGAGCTCGAGCTCCTCATCCGTCCACACCGGAGGCTTCGGCGCGGACGACCTGCTGTAAGAGGCGGGCTCCGGGGCGTACGTCACCTCGTCGTCCTGGACCCGGAGGTAGAACCACCTCCGGATCTAGTCGCCCCAATGGTCCCGGGAGGCTGCCGCCGGGTAGTCGGCCACCCGGGATGGCAGCATCTGCACCATCACCGAGCCAAAGGGGGACTTGGGTGTCCCCTCCACCAGGTGGGAGCTCCGTGCCACCAGTTCGTAGAAGTACCGGAAGACGCGTAGGGTGGGCTCCCTCCCGGTCGCCGTCTCGAAGAGCCAGATGAAGAGGCCCATCCGGACGATGGCGTTCGGGGTGAGGTGGTTGAGCGCCACCCCGTACACCTTCAAAAACTCCTGGAGCATGGGATGCACCGGGAGCCGGAGCCCCGCCTCCAGAAAGGCCTCGAAGGCCACGACCTCTCCGGGCCTAGGGCGGGGGGCTCCGTCTTTCTGCGGGGGGCTCCATCTTTCTTCGCGGGGACCCGGATGTCCCCGTCTTCCACGACTCCGCGCTCGACCAAGGACTCCGTGTCCTCGACCGTGAACTCGGACGCCCAGAGGAAGTCCGGAGCGACCTCCTCCGGGGGCACCTCGGTCATCTTCGCTCGACCCTTCGGCGCCATCAGGTTAGTTTTTTCCGGAGGCTAACCTTTCAGGAGGCTACGTCTACGAAGTTCCGAACGCTTGCTAACTAGAGCTAGTTATCGGGAGAGGGTTACCGGGAGAGAGCTACCGGGAGAGCTAAACGCGCTAAGGATGAGAAGTTCGGAATGAAGTTCCCCGGCCCCCCAAGGCACTATTTACAGGGGCGAGCCGTGGTCCAGATGGGCGCCACGTGGCACCCCGCGGAGCAATCTGGACTGTTGAAGTTCAAACCGTGCGCGGGAAACGAAGGGACTGGCACGCGAATCGAGGGGCCGGTTTGAACCGCGAGCGCATTTATGGTGAAGCAGCGCGGCCTTAAGCGCGGGGCACGAAAACCGAAGCGTCACAGGTCCGGTGACTTGGTCCGGAGATTTTCCCGGTAACATGTACCATACCCACCGGGGACTCGAGCATCATCCCCGGGGGCATGGGGGGCTGCTGTTGGGGGAAATCTCCGCGAGACTAATTCCAAGTAAGCGGCGTCACGTTCGCCCGAGGACCTGGCCTCCGGTGCCTCCCCGAGCGCCGCCGTTCGGCCCCCGGGACCAAGCCTCCGGCGCCATCCCGGGCGCCGCCATTTGCCCGGGGACATGGCCTCCGGTGCCTCCCCGGGCGCTGAGTTTTGGCCCCCGGGACCTGGCCTCTGGCGCCTGTCCCGGGTGCCGCCATTTTCCCGGGGACGTGGCCTCCGTTACCTCCCCAGGAGCCTCCCTTCGGCCCCTGGGACCTGGCCTCTGGCGCCGATCCCGGGCGCCGCCATTTGCCCGGGGACCTGGCCTCCGGTGCCTCCCCGAGCGCCGCTCTTCGGCCCCCGGGACCTGGTCTCCGGCACCGGTCCTAGGCCCCGCTATTTGCCCGGGGACCTGGCCTCCGGCGCCGTCCCGGGCGCCGTCATTCACCCGGGGACCTGGCCTCCGGAGCTGTCCCCGGCGACGCCATTCGCCCGGGGACCGGGCCCCCGACGCCTCCCCGGGCGCCGCCTTTTTGGCCCCCGGGACCTGGCCTCCGGCGCCGTCCCGGGCGCCGCCATATGCCCGGGGACCTGGCCTCCGGCGCCGTCCCGGGCGCCGCCATTTGCCCGGGGACCTGGCCTCCGGCGCCTCCCCGGGCGCCGCCTTTTGGCCCCCGGGACCTGGACTCCGGCGCCGTACCGGGCACCGCCATTCGCCCGGGGACCTGGCCTCCGTGGCCTCCCCGGGCGCCGCCTTTGGGACCCCGGGACCTGGCCTCCAGCGCTGTCCTGGGCGCCGCCAGTAGCCCGGGGACCTAGCCTCCGGCGCCGGTCACGGGCGCCGCCATATGCCCGGGGACCTGGCCTACAGCGCCTCCCCGGGCGTCGCCTTTTGGCCCCCGGGACCTGGCCTTCGGAGCCGTCCCGGGCGCCGCCATTTGCCCGGGGACCTGGCCTCCGGTGCCTCCCCGGGCGCCGCCCTTCGGGCCCCGGGACCAGGCCTCCGGCGCCGGTCCCAGGCGCCGCCATTTGCCCAGGGGCATGGCCTCCGGTGCCTCCCCGGGCGCCGCTCTTCGGCCCCCGGGACCTGGCTTCCGGTGCCGGTCCCGGGTGCCGCCATTTGCTTGGGGGCCTGGCCTCCGGTGCCTCCTCGGGCGCTGCCTTTCGGACCCCAGGACCTGGCCTCCGGCGCCGTCCCGGGCGCCGCCATTCGCCGGGGGACCTGGACTCCGGTGCCTCCCCGGGCGCCGCCTTTGGGCTCCCAGGACCTGTCCTCCGGCGCTGTCCCGGGCGCCGCCTTTGGGCACCTCCATTCGCCCGGGGACCTGTCCTCCGGCGCCTCCCCGGGCGCCGCCTTTTTGGCCCCCGGGACCTGGCCTCCGGCGCCGTCCCGGGTGCCACCATTCGCCCGGGGACCTGGCCTCTGGCGCCGGTCCCGAGCCTCATCGCCCTTCTAAAGGTAAAGTTTCGAGTTGTTTATCACGTTCAAGTCATGCGAGGAGCGCCTCGGGAATTAGCGACCACCTGTCAAGCATCCAAGGCGTTTGACCGGGAGAAGGACGTTCCTGCCCCTCAATCCGACGGTGGCTTCCGGGGTAGTTTAGGCTTTTTGCTTCTTTTTGGGGCTATAAATAGCCCTTGTACCCCTCAGTTGTAAGGAGGTGATTCATATTGATTGGAATAGCCAAAACTCACAGGTGTGCTCCGGAAGCCTCTCCCCCGGAGAGAGCCTCCCCAGCCGACTCCGGTCGGGAGCACGCTGACAGGACTAGGGTCCCCACCGGGACCCGAACCTGTATAAATCCTCGTGTCAATTCTTGTGTTTGTCCGGCGGGGGAGGACCGGTCACCCGGTCAACCCGCGCAGCGTAATCTTCGCTAGGATCGTTCACAAAACCTGCTGGGGTATTCGCAATACCACGACAAACCACAAGCCTGGTATGGGACAGGCATGACCTAGTAACTTTGTCCAATATTTAACTTAGCTCTGCTTGGATAGTGAGAAATGAAAGTGATGTGTTTATGGAAATGATGTTGATGTGTTTGTGAGATGTGATCCCTCCATTGACTCACTGCTAGACAAAGGGGAGTACCCTACCATGGACTAGCACTGGGAAGGGATCGGGGTAGGGGTATAGCCCGCTACAACGGCTATAGGTTTTGTTTGATGCATGATAAGACCTTAGCCAGGTAGATCTAAAGTTATTATAAGACAATGAGAAAAGCATGTGAGCTTCGACTCAATCGCATGCAGTATTGTTGCATGTAAATGCGCTGATAGTAGTAGTCGAAGTTAATTGTCGGAAAAGTAGTACACCTCTGCAGAGTGTAAAGAATGTATTCAAATACTCTGTACCCTCGGATTAGAGTATGTCATGGTCAACGAACTTATCATGTGGTTGGGCACAAGTAGATTTATGAATTACATTTTAAGATGTTAAATTCACCCTTAAAAAGTTAATTATTATATATATATGTACTGTATTCTTGCTAAAGTAAATAGGAGGTTAAATTTCTGCAATATTATACTACAATGGTGAATTATGAATTGATTTATTATAAATATTTCCATGAACCTTCAATCATGTTTATCAATTCTTTAAATATATCTGCATTTTTCTACAATTCGCTTGCTGAGTACTTTGTACTCACCCTTGCTCAATAACAAAAAAATACACCTAAAGAGAAGCTAGAGATTGGCGAAGTAAAGCCAATCGAAGATTTGAAGAGTTACGTTCTGCACTCAAATTTTTCCTATGGGATGGTCCCGAAGACCAGATAAAACTACTTTCATAAAATCTAATAGTTGGCCTTACTGACTTTTGTATAAAGATGTGTATTAAGGCCTGACGGCCATATATTGTTTTTGTATATGAACAAAATTGAGATGGCCATCTATTTATTACTCTGTGCACTATTGCATCTTGAGCAATCGGGGTTAGTGCACACCCTTGGCCTGCTGCAGCGGGTGGGTCCCTGGCAAGGCTCCAGTGCCCCCGGGTGTGTCTACTTCTGACTATGGGATAAGAAGGACTACCCAAATCTTCCCCTCCACGATTCCATCCATGGATGGTATCAGCTGTGGTTTTATTGCTTGGCTCCTGGAGAGAGCGATGTCTTTTTCGAGAATCATCGACCAAAGAAGAGTGGGGAAAACGATGCTGCCCCTTCCCTCAATGACGAGCAGAAGAGGCAGGCCCAGGTAATCTGATACCTGGTGAATGAGGGCCTCACCGCTCGCGATGTGATCTAGGACTTTGTGAAGAATTGGATCAGCCCTTTGAAGAAAAGGGAACACCTTGCCTGGGAGGTTAGGGCTATGGAAGACGGCACCAGGGACTATCACCTGGGTAATTGCAACATCTTGCTGATTGGTACATCCTTTTCAATATGCTTTTCATTTTCTTGAACAGATTTTTGTTAGTCCATTTTGATTGTATTTTCTTTTTAATAGTGTTGCATGCTTCTAAGGTTGAATGGAGAACAAATTATCTCCTGAAGGCCTATAATGTGGTTGCATAAGGCAATGCCTAAGCTCCAAGGCCGCAGAGCATGGTCGGCAACACCAACGACTTTGCACAGGCGCATCGAAAGGTATTTCTCTTTAAGAAAACCTGTGCATGTTTAATTTTAAGCAGAAGTCACCAAGGTAGTTCATCTTGGTTTGGATAGCTATTCGAGCGCCAGGCGGCGCAAGAAAGGTGAACCAGTGACGATGTAGGACCCTCAAGTGGTTCTACATCAAAGAAACTGAAGAAGGCTCATCTTGTGACCAAAGGTTTGGCCAAGACTAGGGCCTTACAAATTCAGCTCATCACTGTTCCCGTGACGGTGGTGGTGACTATGGTGGTGACCACAACATCGATTGTGGCGCCAAGTATCCCCACGGCTATGGAAATTCCCGCGACCACGGGAGCAACCGTAGTTGAGAGGCAAGCAAACCCTGCTGTGGTAATGACCACAATTGACCCCCTAGTCACGACCACAAGGGTTGTTGCGGTAAGAGTTCTCATGGTCGTGTAGGGAGAGGGGAGCGACGTAGAAGAAGAACATGGAACTTCTCTATTCTCCTTGAGGAGGAGATCATCAGTGACTCCTGATGAGTCTTCTCCCATGGCTCTTTCTTCACTCTTGTCTCCAAGAGGAGAAGCTTCGAGTTCCCGAAACCTCTTGGGACTCAACATTAGGTAAGTATTTGTTTCCTCTAACTGAATGAAGATACTTAGTTAGGAATAGTTTAACAAACCTGGAATTGGATAATACAGGACTCCCTTGTCCACTACGATGCCTGCTCCGATGGTCACAGCTGAACCATCGATGGTTGAGCCAGAGATGACCATTGTGGCAGAGCTGCCTGCCACAAGTGAGATAGTAGCAGAACCAGCAGCTATACACTATAAGATAGCACTTCAATGCTAGCAGTAGAGCAGCTGGCAAAAGCTAGTATTCCCAGCACTTTAGCTGGCAAAGGTGCTGCGAAAAGTTTTTCCTAGCTGTAATTTTTTTCCCAGCTGTAGGTCCAATGTCAAAGAGTATTCCCAACTGTAGATCGCTTGGAAAGTTTGAACTTTTCCCACCTGTATGTCCACTTGTAATATATTATTCTAAATTGTATAACTATTTGGAATATTTTTTCCCAGCTGTAGGTCCGATGACAAAGAGTATTCCCAGCTGTAGGTCGCTTGGAAAGTTTGAACTTTTCCCACCTGTATGTCCACTTGTAATATATTATTCCAAGCTATATAACTATTTGGAATATTTTTTCCCAGCTGTAGGTCATTTGGAAAGTTTGAACTTTTCCCACCTGTATATCCACTTGTAATATATTATTTCAAACTGTATAGCTATTTGGAATATTTTTTTCAGCTGTAGGTCCGGTGGCAAAGAGTATTTCCAGCTGTAGGTTGCTTCGAAAGTTTGAATTTTTCCCACCTGTATGTCCACTTGTAATATATTATTCCAAGCTGTATAACTATTTGGAATATTTTTTCCCAGTTGTAGGTCCGGTGGCAAAGAATATTCCCAGTTCTAAGTCGCTTGAAAATTTTGAACTTTTTCCACCTGTATGTCCACTTGTAAGACATTATTCCAAGCTGTACAACTATTTGAAATAAATTATTACCAGCTGATCTATCATTGAGAATTTAAACTTTCAAATTTAAATATGTGAATTATTTGTAGTAAATTTATGCTGGGAATTTTGTCAATAATTAATTTTAAATATATATATTTTTAGTAATTAGGCAACAATATTACAACTAAAACTATAATATACACTATCCTAACAGAAATCACACCACATTTTGCAATAAAATTATCAAAAATGGATAAATGGTACAATTATATATTATATTGAATTCTTTGCTTTATATAGCCATTGACAAGATTCGTAATGGTCACAAATTATTCAATTGACAAAACCAACCAAAATAAATATAGAATCTCTGAAATAATTGCGAGAAAAATATCACTTAAGAATTCTTTACATCAAATGTATGCCCATATATAATATTCCTAACTTTATATATTTTGTATATTTTGTTCCAACTATAACTATCAAAAGTAAAATATTCCACTTTCAAAGTCTTCTTATGACGTAAAATATCTTCATCACTTCATATGCTTTTAACACCTTACTGTTGTTAACCACCTGCATAAGAAAATATATCGATTACAATAGCCTTGAGATAAATATATACAAATTAACAACTTTTACTTTAAGTAACATATAGAACATATGACAATTATAATAAAAGAGGTTGGTCGATTGTTGTATAACAAGTATAAGTTGTTTCTTATGCGAATGAGAAAATTGTGTTGGTTGACATGACTTGCATACACTTGATTAAAGAAATTAATCATATGAAAGTGAGCTACTAGTTCAAGGCACAATTAACATAAACTTAATATTTAGAAAATGAATAACATGTGGATTGTGTTGATAACACCTCACCTTTATAAAAGTATTAAGTATTTCTAGTTAGTTTCAACTAATTCTCTTGTCCCTTTCACTTGTAAGCATTGTTTTATTAATAACAAAACAAGACAAATGAAAAAATAGTAACTAAGTAGGTAAATAACAGGTTAGAATTATATATACCTAGAACACGAGATGAACCACCACCTATTGTAGTATCATCTTGGATCTACAAGTAAAAGTTCACAATTTGTTTACTTGGATGGTATTAGTAAGTAAATAAGAGTGATTATACGAGAAAGAATAAATTACTTTTTCACGTGGCCATGCAATTGATCGTCCAAGCGCATCAAACATTTTTCTAATATTCCCGTATGGACGTAACAATGGAGCATCTCTTTTCAACACATAGTTCACAACCACCTAACAACACTCAGTCCCAAGAGGTGTGTCACTAACTATTACACTTCGAGATGTCCTTTGAAGCGTACCCTTAGCAACAAGAACATATGGCCTCATAAAAGAAATCAAAATAGCTTCCTTTCCTCCCTAAAGATCAAATAGAATTGCATATAAGCTCAATGGCTACCTCAATAATGAGCATCCAAATTCAGTAGAGTATAATTAACTTGCAACTATTACCTCCTCAAGCCTATAGCGTGGTACATCATGTGTCTTAGCAACTCTCTTTTGCATTATCTATACAAAAATTAATGATAAGTTGATAGTCTAAATATTGTTAGCTTAGGTGCAACTTTGAGGTAAAATAATAAAATGTAAACTTACGTTTCGTGGAACCCTATTTTCAGCTGCAGATGACACTATAGAACAACCATCACTTTCGTATCCCATGTCCTATAACAATTAGTACACAACATTTGAGAAATTTAGTAAATAATCATATGTATATTATTGCTTAAATATTATAAAGAACACATATAAAAAAATCACCTACACACGACCCTTAGATATATGATTGTAATCATTAACTATATTTTTCCTAGCTTGTGAAGCAAGCATTTGCTTCAATTCTTCAATTTCTTTTTCCATTCATGTCAATTGCTCTTTGTTGCCCACACTCTCACTCTCCATTTTATCTAGCCTCTCTATCAAAAGATTATTCTGATTTTGAAGTCTTATCCTTGCTGCATTAGCCAATTGAAGCTTAGTGGATGAATACTTTTGTACCACCGGCATCTTTAAGTCTTGAGGAGTAGGGCCCAAACCAATAGCACGTACACGTGAGCATTTTTCTTTTCCAAAGACATGGTATAATAGATCTCCTTCTGTTATGGTTTTTTTAGCTAGTTCTGGCTTGTTGGCACATGTCTCCACAATTATTTTCTAAAAATTAGATAAAGCCCATATTTATATATATGTTTACATTTGATCGTTGGTTATAAATACATGTAACACTTCAATGACACTTACAATTATGTCTTCAGCTCCTTTTTCTGAAACTCCATTTTTATGGGTATGTGCTTTGATAAAAACTTCATGTCTAGCGAGCATATAACCTAGTTCTTTGGACTGCACTTCCATTAATATTGACAATTAGTTATCTAAAGAAAGTAGAAATAAATATTAAGACATTTAATACCATATCATGTGCAATCCGAGCAAGACTCTTGCTTCCAGCAGTATGTGTCATTGTCATTTTTGCACTATTTGCTTTTCCAATTTCACTTAGAGCCTATAAAATGAGAATATAATTAATTGCATAAAATATATTTAATTTGTAATTAAGAATCATTCGTAAAGAAGTTTTACCTGACTTTTTGGAGCTCTCCAATGCTCTATAAGCCACATCCAATCTATTTTAGGTACTCTAGAATCAATCTTCATAGAGAAAAGTTCCTCATCAGTTTTTGTTTCATCAAAATAATTCCTCTTTATTTCACATTTGAAATCCTTCCATTTCACAACTCACTGTCCATATTAGGAACATTTTCTATATTAGATTTCATAGGTGTCTTGTGCCATGATGTTTGTTTACCATGAAATATCCACTTGGTGTATCCTTCTAAAACCCTTCACAAATCAAGTGTTCATAAACAACTTCAGTTTCTCTCCAAACACAATTCACACATTTTCTACAAGGGCAGAGAATTTCATTTGCTTTTGCAGAATTTGCAAAAGCAAACTCTATGAAGCCCTTTACGCCTTGGTTATATTCAGTTGAGTACCTATATTTAATTATCATTAGTTTCAATCAAAAGATTCACATAAAGTAGCTTTGTATTTGATTTAGTGACTGAGTGTTTGTTTTCTACCTAGCCGCACTCATCCAACGCTTGTCCATAGTAAATGCCAAAGACCTTAAAATCCTCGTAGCCTTTCCTTATTATATGGCTTACTGCAAGAATCAGCTAGTATATCTAAAATAAAATCAGCTAGTATCATTACTAATTTAATACGGATTTAAATCTGAAATGAGTTTATGAACAAGAACACAAATAGACAGGGGAGGGAGGGTTAACAAATACTTCCTATTTAGAAAGTAGTAATAGCTTATTGCAAAAATTTCTCTCTCCAAAGTGACTTGAAATTAGTAGGTTAATTTTAATAATAATCTCAGCTTACTACAAAAATTGACTAGCAAAATACAATTTGATAGGGTAAGTATTGGCCCATCACACCATGTTATTGTTCATGTAAGCAAGCAATAACATCATTCTATATTAGTCATTCATTCATTGTTGAAATACTTCTTTTGATTCATAATATAAGTTTACTTCTTATTCACATGCGAATTAAGAGTATTGAATGAGAGAAAATAATCATAATAAACTAATGATGCCTCTATTATATAAAGTTTGGATGTGTGTGGAAAAAATATTAGTGGAGGCATGAGAGGATACCATAGAGGATAAAGGAGTAAAACATGTACTAAATAATATATTGGAATTATAGTAAGGTTTATATTGTGAAATATAGAAAAATAAAAATAGTCTTAAATTGTGAAAAGGAAAGTGTATGACACAAAGGGATAATTACAACCTGCAAACAAATATAAGTACTTAAATGGAAAAAACATAGATATACCAAGAAAATTGAAAAATATGGGATTAGGGGTGAAAATTACTTTTCCAAAAAACATAAAAAATTCAAATTAAGGCACATAATTGGTGAGATTTTCTTCTTGCTTGTCCAATTTCTCACCAAAGTGAAAGTAGAAACCCATTTGACATTTAACTTGTCCAATTAAGAGTCTAAAGACTTATATGACTGACATGATATGCTAAAAAAATATATTATTGGTCCCTCTGAATCATTGATTTCCAAGTTAAACGACAGTTCCAAAAAAAAAATTAAATGGTAGTTTTAAAGAATTGATGTTTAAGACTTAGTTTGGTCAAGCTTTGGGTTCAACTTCTATCACAGAGAAACTGAAGTCATATATGATATAATTCTAGTTCGACATATATACTAAAAACCAGAGTTCTGAAAGTGTTTGACAAAAGACTATTATTTACATGTCCGGTGGGGTCTCCGGAGCGCCTCGGTACTTTGTGCGGAGAAGGTCTTCGGCGGATCCCGCGTCTCCGAGCCCCAAGTCCTGCAGGGTCTCCGGAGCGCGTCAGTCCTTCGTGCGAAGAAGGTCCCCGGTGGGTCCTGCGCCTCCGGGCCCCGGCTCCCGCGGGGTCTCCGGAGCGCCACGGTCCTTCGTGCGGAGAAGGTCTCAAGTGGGCCCTGCGCCTCCGGGCCCTGAGTCCCGCGGGGTCTCTGAAGCGCCTCGGTCCTTCGTGCGGAAAAGGTCCCTGGCGGGTACCTGGGCCTCTGGGCCCTGGGTCCCGCGGGGTCTCTGGAGTGCCTCGATCCTTTGTGTAGAGAAGGTCCCCGGCGTGTCCCGGGCATCCAGGCCCGGGTCCCGTGGGGTCTCCGGAGCGCTTTGGTCCTTCGTGTGAAGAAGGTCCCCGGTGAGTCCCCGGGCCTTCAGGCCCCGGGTCCCGCAGGATCTCCAGAGCTCCTGGGTCCTTTGTGCAAAGAAGGTCCCCAGGCCTCTGGGTCCTGGGTCCCGCAAGGTCCCCGGAGCGTCTGGGTCCTTCGTGCGGAGAAGGCTCCCATCGGGTCCCTGAGCCTCTGGGCCTTGGGTCCCATGGGATGCCGGAGTGCCTGGGTCCTTCGGAGCTTACCGGTGGGTCCCTGGCCCTCCGGGCCCTGGGTCCCATGGGATCCCTGCAGCGCCTGGGTCAGTCGTGCAAAGATAGTTCCCAACAGGTCCCTGGGCCTTCGGGCTTTGGGCCCCGTGGGATCCCCGGAGTGCCTACCGGAGAAAGTCCTCGAGGGCTACCAGGGAAAATCCCGGAGGCCTCCCGGGAAAAGCCACGGAGGTCTCTCATGCGGGGTCATGTGCGAGTGACGTAAAGAGTGCCTTGGGAACTAGAGAGGGCACTTGTCAACCATCTAAGCCCTTCGGCCAGTGAAATGACGCCAACACCCTTCGATCCAATGGCCATAGCTAGGGCTTTTTGGTCTTTTGCATGTTTTGGGGCCTATAAATACCCCCCTTGTATCTCATTTGTAATCAACTCAATTTCATTTTTCATACATACAAACAGCAGGCTCACTTGGAGACCTCTCTCCCCAAGAGAGCACCTCCCCAGTGGACTCCCGTCCGGAGGGTGCGACTAGACTAGGGCCCCCACTGGGGCCCGAACTTGTATAAAAATCACTCTATCAATCTCTATGCTTGCCCGACGGGAGGTGACCGGTCGCACAATCAGCTCGCGTTGCTGTACGCGTGTTACACATGTTCAAGGAAACCTGCCAGGGTATTCGCAATACCACGACAGCTGGTGCCGACCGTGGGGACTAGTGACGAATCGCCATGGCTCCCCCAAGAACCAGAGCTCAAGCCCTCTCCCTTTCCGGTGGTGCCAGTCCTAGCGACCCGGCGCCGCCTCCGCAAGAAGATGCTTCTGTAACAACCCCACCGTCTGGGGGCACCCAGAGAGAAGTAACACCTTCTGCTGAAATCTCCAATAGAGGTGTTCCTGTTTCCAGCCCGGCGACCGCGACCGCGATTGTGGGACCTAGCGCCCCCGTTAAGGGAATAGTTTGTGATGGCCACGTTAAGGGAATAGTTTGTAATGTATATGGTGGTTGGTGGACCTACCGAGCATGAAATTGACACTCTGGGCAAGTCTTGACCAATTGCATGGAATCATTAAGTGCCATTGGCCAGTAATAATCCTGTTGAAAAGTTTTTCTGATGAGTGTTCTTTAGGATGCATGTGCACCGCACATGCCTCCATGAATCTCTTTTAGAAGGGATTTGCCATCTTCTTGAGGAATACAGCGCATCAGCACCCCTTGAACACCTTTTCTGTGCAAGGCTCCTTCAACCAATCTGTACATTCGCACTTTTCTAACTAACTGGTCACTCATGGTTTCGTCCTCGGGCATGGTCCCATGTGCAAGATAATTCCTCAATGCTCAGATCTAATCTACACAATGCTCGAGGGCGGTGAAGTTAGTCATCACCTCCGGTGCCTCTGCGGTGGTCACAATGGAGGGCTTTTCTAAGTGCTCGATGAACACTTCTGCTTGGGCGGATGCACGTGAGGAACCAATTTTTGACAATTGGTCTGTGAGAATATTGTCTCTTCACAGAACAATTGGACTTCAAAATTTTTGAAGCAATTTCCTCACTTCGTCTAGGTATAGAGCCATTGTCTCATTAGAACATTGGTATTCCTTATTCACTTGGTTTATGACTAACCTTCACTACTAATCGATGGACTCTGAGGTATTTGTCTGCTTGAGCCCGGCTAGAAGACCTACATACTTTGTTGCATTATGTGTAGCAACAAAGTGTAATTGTATGACATACTGGAGCTGGTTGCCCTGAGGTGTAATTAATACCGCTCCAGCCCCCGAGTTTGTGAAACTCTGAGAGCCATTGAAATACAACGTCCAGTGGTTGGTATTTTCTGAATCCGTCCATTCTTATGCAAGTGGTACAGGATTAGTCCATTCGACCATGAAATCTGCAAGAATTTGGGATTTGATTACTACTCGGGCTGTGAAGTGGAGATCAAATGCCCCAAGTTCTACTGCCATTTTGCAACTCTACCCGTTACTTCTAGATTACGAAGAATGTCACCTAAGGGAAACGACAAGGGCACAGTAATCTTGTTCACTTGACAGTAATGTCGCAGCTTCCTTGAAGCCATTAAGAGAGCATAAAGTAATTTCTAGACCTTAGGGTATCTCTCCTTTGGTCCATTTAATACTTTACTTACATAATAAACTAGCCATTGCACTCCTTCCCTCTCCGCGACCAGGACAGCGTTGACCACGTGAGGGGTAGCAGCCAAATAGATGAGTAATGGCTCTCCCAAGGTTTTGGAACCAATACTAGAGTAGTGGCTAAATATTCTTTTACTTCCTTAAAGGCTTTTTCGACCTCGTCCGACCACTAGAAACCATTGTGCTTATGTAGAACTTTAAAGAAAGGTAATCGATGTTCACCCAACTTCAAAATGAAATGACTTAAAACCGCCATTCGACAGGTTAGCCTTTGTACTTCCACTAGTACAGAAATGCAGTCTACTAACCCCTATCTTCCTATCGGCTATTAGCGATTTAGTAGAAACCCTTAGAAAAGGTGCCTCGCGGTCATAAAAGGCATATGGGAGGTATTTTTCCAATCGGTTTGTAAGAACTTACCGTTAGAAGAAGCAGAATGATTTTCTCTATCGGTGATGAACATATTTACCGTTAGAAGAGTTGCATAAGTACTGACGGGAGAATGTTGTACGCCGATAGGACTGGTCGACTTCTACAAATAGTTTTATTCTATTGGTAATGTATGTTTGTACCGTTAGAAGATATCGAAAATTGCTTAGAACTGTTCGTCTTCAAATAGTTTTATTCTAGCGATAATGTATGTTTATACCGTTAGAAGATAGTACAAATATCTTAGAACTGTTCGCCTTCTATAACTAGTCTTATTCTATCGGTAATGTATGTCTATACCGATAGAATATGTACAAAAATTCCTATCAGTAGGATGTAGTGTGCCGATAGAACTGTTCTCCTTCTACAAATAGTTTTATTCTATCGGTACTGTATGTTTATACCAACAGAATATCTCCAAAAATTCCTATCAGTAGGATGTAGTGTGCCGGTAGAACCGTTCGCCTTCTACAAATAGTTTTATTCTATCGGTTATGGATGTTTGTATCGTTAGAAGATATCAAAAATTGCTTAGAACTGTTCGTCTTCAAATAGTATTATTCTATCGGTAATGTATGTTTGTACCGTTAGAAGATAGCACAAATATCTTAGAACTGTTCGCCTTCTACAACTAGTCTTATTCTATCGGTAATTTATGTCTATACCGACAGATAATGTACAAAAATTCCTATCGGTAGGATGTAGTGTGCCGATAGAACTATCCTCCTTCTACAAATAGTTTTATTCTGTCGGTAATGTATGTTTATACCGTTAGAATAGATCAAAAATTACTAACGGTAGGCTGTTGTGTACCGGTAGAACTGATCTAGTACTATAAATACCCGGGTGTGTCTCTTTCATGCGTACAGTTCATTGGGCGCTTGTAGCCCTAACCCGTAAGCTCCATGGATGGCCGGCGCACCTCTACCGGCGACCACTGCACCTCCGCACCTCCATCGACGCCCACTAGATTTCGGCATGGCAAGCAAGGTACGTAAAATTTCGGCAATATTGTTAGATTATTCTAATCCGATTATGGCAATTATTCTGCAATTTTTGTATCCTTCATTTTGATGTGTCTTCTTTTCAATATGATTATGTACGGTGTCTTGTTCCTGTTTTTTATTGAAACAACTAATATCTTCAATTGCTTGTTGATCCTATCAAATGAAGAAAATTATCAGGATATATTTGCAATACAAACGCTATCTAACATAGTGAAATGCCAATAAGAGTATAAATGTAATATCTTCATCTCTCAGTAGGTTGCTTCATCTCTCAGTAGGTTGCTCAATGCCAACTTGGACTTAGTAATAATTGAAATTGAAAGATATTTGTAATTGAAATTGAAATTGAAAGATCACGAAATTGAAATTGAAATTGAAGTTGAAATTGAAAGATCATTAATGTCAAGATATTTACAAATATCATGAGATACACAAATATCTTGATCTTCTCTGTAGGTTGTTCAATGGCAATAACATAGTCAAATGCCAACTAGCTTGCTCAATGATCAAGTGCATGTAAAAAGTTCATTAAATAATTAATATATGTATATTGGCAAGGTAGTTTCTTTTGATGAAATAGAGTAGAAATGTAATATCTTGATCTCCAGTTGCAAGTTGATGTTACTATGACGAAGCACAACCTAACCTTCAGTTGGTAGTCTTTCTCAGATAGGGAGTCATGTAGGAAAGAGTAAACAATCTTAATTTGCCCTAGAATGCCTATTTATGATATGTGCAGGTCCTTGGATGATGCTCATGAGGGGCAACGTATTTCACGGTTCTTCATCGCAGTACGCTACCTACGTTGGCTTGTTGGTGAAAGAAACGATGAAGATCACCATCGAGAGCTGGAAAGAAATGGTGAAGATCACCGTCGAGAGTTGGAAAGAAATGGTGAAGATCACCGTCGAGAGCTGGAAGGACGTGAAGGGCGAGATCTTGGTTGGCTCGGTCGAGAAGATCCTTAAGCCCGGCTTGTTTATCAAATCAGGACCTATAGAAAGCATCTTACATTTGTATCAGTGTTTCAGCCATTTTTTTGCATGCACCAGCTTGTGGCCAGATGCTTACCTGCTTGGAGAAGAAGAATTGTTGTCATTTGCACAGCCATTCTACACCATCATTACACAGAACAACATCTTGCAAGGTAGGTTCTTTTTGTTAATGGAGTTGACTTGAGTTGAGTTGATCAAGTCTGAGTCCGAGGAAATCACCAATACAAATGTAACTCGACACCAGTTCCAACTCCTCGGGCGTCTTTGAACTGAACTCCTATGGTTAAGTCCAATGTGGTTCAAACATTTGCTGTTTTGGATGAATGGATTTGTGATGTATCAGGTCTAACTTGTAGTCGGTAGTTGCATTGTCGCAACTTGCAAAGGTTCTCTTTTATGTAAAATATATGGGCCACTGGGTCCTCGTGACGATATGTTGTTAATTTTAGACGTGACTTTTCTAATATACATTGAATGTGTGAATTGTTGTATTTGTATATTGTTGCATATTGGTGTATCATGTATTGCTATATGGGACAAGAACTTGAATGTGTACATAGGAGTATTTGTGTATTTAATTGTATTGGTAGGTAGGTGTGTATTTGTACTGCTATTTCAGACATGCACTTGAATTTGTGAACTGGCATGTGTATGTTTGTACCTAAATTGCTGTGTCATACATGAATCAGCTTGCTTTTGTTTTCAGCCATTAACAATAGTACTCATTTTTTATGTTTCCTCTTGCATTTTCTTAAAGGAATGGAGGCAAACCAAGATCTCATGTAAGTAGAGATTTTAAATTTCTTTGGCAAGATGAAGTACCAAGTACCTAAGAAAAGTATTTTTGTGTCTCCTAGTTAATCTACAAATCAGCATCTCTTGAAATATTTCTTTATCTTCTAGTTAAGATCTGTTTGATGTTACATTGTGTTTAGATATGATTCTTTGGATGTGAGAACTGGTGTCATGTGTGTCATGAATTACCCAGTTTGGTTTTGTTTCAGCCATGTACTAGTACCTCTTCTAACAGTGAATACACATATTTACCGATAGGACAACACATGTATTTGCTGTGTCATGCATTACCCAGATTGCTGTGTCATGCATTTACCCAGTTTGGTTTTGTTTCAGCCATGTACCAGTACCTCTGCTAATAGTAAATACACATATTTACCGATAGAAAAACATATGTATTTGCTGTGTCATGCATTACCCAGTTTGGTTTTGTTTCAGCCATGTACCAGTACCTCTTCTAATGGTAAATACACATATTTACCGATAGAACAACACATGTATTTGCTTATGTGGCTCAGGCATGCACTTGGATGTGAGGACTGGTGTGCATCTCTGCACTTGAATTGCTGTGTCATGCATGACCCAGTTTGGTTTTGTTCTAGACATGTACCAGTACCTCTTCTAACGGTAAGTACACATATTTACCGATGGAACAACACCTGTACCTGTTCAGCAATGCACCAGTAACTGTTCTAACGGTATATGTGTGTTTGTACTGATAGAAGATGTGAGTACAAAATTACCAACAATTACTCTAACGGGCATTTCATGTATTTACCGTTAGAAATAGGTCCAGTATAAGTAAAACCCCACTCGGCCATTGCTGAGCTGCTGTTTTGTTCTGTTGCACTCTGTGTCCCTCTGTTTGTGATGAAAGTTCCATGCTCGCAGCTACACTACTAGGGTGATCAGGGCAAGCTGGAAGGAAGTTGATTGCACCCCTCTCTTTAAGGTAAGTTTAATTGTCATCACTTATCTCTCTCTCCCTCTAGATCTCCCTCCCTCTCTACTTGAAAGCTAGCTGTATTGTGTAGTTCCAAGCTTGGGAGCTAGCTAGCTGGAAATGCCTCATGTTTTAGGAGCTCACTAGCTTGTATTGTGTAGTTGGCTAGGTTAATTAGTGTTAATTTGGTCAGGCTAGGGTTTAGCACATCAGTTGTAAGAGGCTGTACATGTACATATACATAAATTAATCGGGCAGGTTTCATGCATGGCTGACTCGTTAAATTTTGTTAATTGTAGATGGATAGGAAATATTGGATGTATGGAATAAAACGTACTACTCTTGAATATTTGGATGGTGTGAATGAGTTTATTAAATTTGCTGAGCAACAAAAGGAGAGGAAGGGAGAGAAAGATATGCTTTGTCCTTGTACAGATTGTATGAACTTGAAGAGGTTTAGCAACTCTGATCAAATTAAGAGTCATTTGATTCGTCGTGGTTTTAACGTGCGATACACCCGTTGGATATGACATGGCGAAGATCTTGAGGAAACAAGCACCACTACTACCAATCAGTAGGACTCGGATGTGGATTGCAATAATATCGATGATCATCCGAATTTTGATAATGTTCATTCCGATGTGCACGTAGATGATGATGACAATCTAGATGAGATGTTACGTGAATCTGAGAAGCTGATTGCTGACTCTAAGAAGCCTCTGTTCCTTGGATGTGCAAAATTTACAAAACTGTCTTCTGTGCTGAGATTATATAACTTGAAGGCAGGCAATAGTTGGAGAGATAAGAGTTTCACGGCACTATTAGATCTTGTAGCAGACATGCTTCCAGAGGGAAATGAGTTGCTCAGATCTACTTACCAAGCCAAAAAACTGTTGTGTCCATTGGGAATGGAAATCGAAAGAATACACGCATGCCCAAATGATTGTGTTGTACTGTAACGAGTACTCCAGTTTGCATGTTTGTCCAAGATGCGGCACATCAAGGTATACACGCAGGGAACGGATTGACAGTGAACGTCATGAGGTAAAGAAAGGACCTCCAGCGAAAACTGTGTGGTACTTGCCTGTGATACCTAGATTGAAGTGGCTGTTTGCAAATCTGAAAGTCGCGAAGCACTTGCGTTGGCATGCTGAAGCCCGAAAACAAGACGGAAAACTGAGACACCCAGCTGATTCTATTCAATGGAGAAACATCAACAGAACTTTTGCTGAGTTCGGCGGCGAAGTTAGGAATATAAGGTTCGGGCTGAGTACAGATGGTATGAACCCACATGGTAATATGAGCAGTCGGCATAGCACTTGGCCGGTTCTTTTATGCATCTACAATCTTCCTCCTTGGTTATGCATGAAGAGCAAGTACATCATGATGGCGTTACTAATCTCAAGACCCAGACAACCCAGAAATGATATTGACGTGTTTCTAGCGCCTTTAATCGAGTACTTACAGAATTGTGGAGCGAGGGGGTGCAAGTGTGGGATGCATACAAGAAAGAGAATTTCATCTTGCGGGCCCTGATATTTTGCACCATAATGATTTTTTGGCCTACGGCAATTTGTCAGGGTATAGTACGAAAGGAGCCAAGGCTTGCCCTATTTGCCTCGATGAAACTGAGTGCATGTGGTTGCGAAACTACCGGAAAACAGTGTACATGGGTCACCGCAGGTTTCTTCCGATGCATCACACGTACCGTCAGAAGAGGAAATCATTTAACGGGAAGCCTGAGAAGGGATCAGCTCCAGTGTTTTTGACCGGTAAGGAGATTTACTTGTGCGTGAAGGACATCAAAGTTGAGTTCGGTAAGTATTCTAAACCTCGAGAAAAAATTTTTGGAAGAAGCGATCGATTCTTTGGGATCTACCGTACTGGGAGCACTTACAAGTTCGACATTGCATTGACTTCATGCATGTAGAGAAAAATATCTGTGACAGTTTGATTGGTTTGTTGTTGAACATTCCAGGAAAGACAAAGGATGGTGTGAAATCTCGTCGCGACATGGTGGAAATGGGGATAAGGACTGAGCTTGCACCTTTGGAGAAGGGAAAGCGTACATACCTCCCCCTGGCCTGCTATACGTTGTCCAAAAGCGAAAAAAACAAAACTCTGTCGGTGCCTGCACGATGTTAAAGTTCCCTGTAGGTATTCCGCGAACTTGAAAAAACTTGTGTCCATGAAGGACCTAAAACTAGTTGGCACGAAGTCCCACGACTGTCATGTGCTGATGTCACAAATGCTTCCCATTGCTATCAGAGAGATTCTCCCAGTTAAATTCAGAGAGACAATCACATACCTATGTTATTTCTTCAACGCAATATCTTGCAAGGTAAGTACGTGCACTCGTACTATAAGTTAATTAGCTCCATTTGTGGAGCTTAATTAGAAGATTTTTCTGATATGAATATTTGGCACAACTGTGTCCTCGTAGGTAATTGATCCGGATGGACTGGACGCTTTGCAACGCGACGTGGTTACAACTCTTTGTCAGCTTGAGATGTATTTCCCTCCATCCTTTTTTGATGTTATGGTCCATCTGATTGTTCACCTTATCAGAGAAATTAAGTTTTGTGGACCCGTGTGCCTGCGCTACATGTATTCATTTGAGAGATTTATGGGTGTATTGAAGGGATACGTAAGGACTCGTCGTCGACCCGAGGGGAGTATCATGGAAGGTTATGCCGCCGAGGAGGTGATTGAATTTTGCACAGATTATATGGCCGGGGTTGACCCAATTGGCGTTCCTAGCTCCCGACACAAGGGTAGGCTTCAGGACATCGGAACGATTGGATTCAAAGCTATCGTCCCCGCCTGTGATGTGTACACAAAATCACATTTTTGGGTCTTACAACACATGACGGAGGTCGAGCCATACATACACGAGCACAAGGTAATGTTACGGTCACAGAATCCTTCGAAGTCAGAGATTTGGGTCACCACAGAACATAACAAGAAATTTGCTGGGTGGATCCAAGAAAGAGTCACGCGAGCTGCCGAGGGCACCATAAGTGAAACTGTGACATGGTTGACTAGAGGCCCAAGATGCACTGTAGGGACTTGGCAAGGGTATGACATAATGGGTATTCATTTTACATAAGAGCTCAAGACGCTAAGAGTAGCACGCAATGTAGCGGAGTGACACTGTTTGCTATTTCTGAGGATGCCAGGTCAGTAAGGGTGCTGAACTCATATTACGGTGCTATTGACGAAATATGGGAGCTCGATTACGGATTATTTAAGATTCCCTTGTTTCGATGCCAATGGGTCGAAATCCCTCGAGGTGTTCAAGTTGACAGTTACGGGTTTACTCTCGTCGATCTTGATAGAGTCGGACACTAAGACGATCCATTCATACTTGCAAAGCAAGCCACACAGGTATTTTACATCGTTGACACGGCCAATCCAAACTTGCACGTTGTCCTCCACAGCAAGAAACGTATTGTTGGGGTCGAAGACGTTGTTGACGAAGAGTAGTATAACCAATTTGACGAAATACCTCCATTTTTAGAGGACATTCAATCTATCCCTACTGATCACGAAGAAGGATTATGGGTTGAGAACCATTGATGATTATTTTCTATTTCAGGGAAAATGCCAAGCAAACAGCCCACAAGTTGTGCATCAAGGTGAGGAACTTATCATTAATACATCAGGCAATACATTTTTCTTTAGAACTTAATGATAAGCTAGTTCACAGTATTAATATATCTCAATTTTACTCCACAGCATGACTTCTAACATGTACAGTACCTTTATCCTGTAAGAACTTAATTCTTCCCTTCAAATTTTCTTGCCAAATATCATTGCAGCCTCTTGCTTCTTCAAAAATTAAGCTCTCTAAAAATCCCATTCCCTGAAACATCATTTTCCAATGCCCTGCCCACTTAAAAAATTACTCTGGGAAAAATTTACTTGTTCTATCGGTATTATTATGTTGTACCATTAGAATAAATCCATTGGTCTGACGGTATTTTGTTGTTTGTATCGATAGAACAAGGGCAGCCACTACTCTAGGAAAAATTTACTTGTTCTATCGGTATTATTATGTTGTACCGTTAGAATAAATCCATTGGTCTGACGGTATTTTGTTATTTGTACTGATAGAAAAGGGCATCCACTACTTTATTACACATGGCCCTTGAGTTTCCCTCCAGTCGAACAGTTCCAACTTATAGCACTACGTCTCATTGAGAGGGAAGAAAACCACAACCTATGCAGTGACCACTTACTTCCTCACTCCCACACGACGATCGCTGGTTGGATACTGGTTCACCATTGCCACCGGTTCATATTTTTGTCCTTAGTCGGCCGCCACTGCGTTCTACACCGCCTCTCCATCACCACAACTGATCGCCGTAAAATACCCTAATTCATCGTTCTTTTTCCAGCATCTTCCTTATTTGATCTTAGTGTTTTATACGTATTAATTCTTCAAGTTTTGCAATTAAACTAGGGTTCCCTATTGTGTTGGATTATGTACATTCCGCAGGCAATGTTGATTTAAATTAGGGTTGACATAATATGTTCCAGTGCTGTAATCAACCTATTTTGAGATTTTAACTTATCTATACTGCTGTATATGTGATCAATTGTATCCAACTGCCATGTAATGCACTTTATATGTTGGAGGTGTTCTTACACATCTTCTATCGGTATATCCTGTATTTGCCGATAGAAAAAATTGTTATGTTCTATCGGCAGCTCATGTGTTTACCGATAGAAAAGATTGTTATGTGTGAAATGTGACATGCTGGCCCATGAATATTAGTATAGCAAATCATGGAGAATGTTAACTTAAACAAAGATTATGTGATGCCAGTGAATGGCGGCTTATCAATAATATTCCATAACATAGAGAGCATTGTTATGTTCTATCAGTATCTCGTATCTTTGCCGATAGAAAACATTGTTATAGTCTATCGGTATCTCATGGGTTTACCGATAGAAAAATATTTAAAATAGGTCCTTTTGCTTTGTAAAATGATTTGGTTTGTGTTTCCATTAAATTTTTGATGGTTTGTTGATGGTTTTGTAGGGAAAGACATATCGTCTTCATCGGATGGTACTAGTGGTTCGACTAGGGCCAACCCCAGCGTAACTGAAGATGCAGTTGGTTCATCCCAGCGCAAGAGGGTGGGGCGAGGCGCGACGACGTTGGGCCGTTTGGCCAAACGCACGGATCTTTCTTGTGAGTTCAACCAATTTGGGAGGCCGATCGGAAAGAATGCTGGGAAGTACGTGGCCTATGTTGGGCTGTTGGCGAAAGAAAGGGTGAAGATCACCGTCTAGAGCTGGAAGGACGTGACGGCGGACGAGAGGGATAGGTTGTGGGTGGAAGTGAAGGTTGAATTAACTGAAATCGCTGAACTCTTTCGTAATCACGTTCTCTTGGCTTATACTAAAGTTTAACTAACTCGTGATTAATTGTATGCATTGTTTGAAAACAGGCTAAGTGGAACATCCCCGACAATAAACCTTGGATGGCCTGCTTGAAGGACATGAACGGAACATGGAAAACCTTTAAGAGCTGGCTCGTCACTAACTTCCTCGCTGCGGGGAAATCTCCTTGCGAGAAGTATCCCTTCATATCGGAGGAGGTATGGAAGGAATTCACCAAGCAGAAGGAGACTGACGAGTTCAAGGCCCTTAGCGAGAAGAATAAGCCGATCCAGAAGAGGAACGACCACCCACATAGGCTCGGATCCCGGGGCTATGCGGGGAAGGAGGAGTAGTGGAAGAAGAAAGACGAGCAAAATTCTGTCATCGACTCCCCTGAGTTGCCGCTCTCCGAGATCTGGGATGCGAGGTGCAAGCGATGGTGGAGGGGGAGAGGGTCCATGTCGTCTACGGGGTCTGTGCAGTTCGCAAACCCTGGGGACGCCGACGTTGTGAGGCGAATGGTAAGTTGGCTAACCTCGTAAACTGTGTGCGCACAAGTGTATATATGTATTTGTCTCACAATGTACCTTTAAATGTAACGGATCTCTTTTGAGAAGGAGGCAATGGAGGGATTGTTTACCCCACAGAGGGAGAACGACATCCTCATCTGGGCTTTAAGAAATAAGGAGCATCCCGGGCGGACACGGACCGTGGGAGCCATTGTGTCGTGGAAGGCCGGTTTAGTGGATCCGGCTCTACCGAGGAAGAAGGCCCGCTCCTGGAAGGAAAAGGAAGCGGAGCACTCCGATAAGATACGGGCTGAGGTACAGGCGGGGATACGGGCTGAGGTGCAGTCTGAGGTCTCACAAATGAGGGAAGAGTTTGCACAGTTGAGAGAAGCATTGCTGGCCAAGACTGCAGATGTGGATCCCCAGGACGACGGTACCTCGCCGGGTCGAATAAGCAGTTGCTCTTTGAAGGTCCTCGTGGATCCAGTGGATCTACTTGAGGTATTGCAAGCCTTCATCTGTGCACTTAAGTTGATGCCACTCCCATTTTGTTAGAGTTGTTTCGCTAACCTGTTTTAATTGTTACAAATTTGCAGAAGTCGGAGAGCTGCAGCCTACTGACTCCCCTAGGTAAAGAGCAGGAAGTGGTTGCACACGGGTTCGTATATTCGTCTGGGGAGGATGTCCGGATCCACTGCATACCTCTGTGGTTGGGGTTCGCAAAGGTACAGGTGGACATGGCCATGCCGGGCTACAACGATTCTCCATTGCCAGTCCCAACAGAGGAAATGCAGACAGTTGCTGAGGCAGTGGGCTCCTACGTACAGTGGCCCAAGAAGTGTGTTAGAATACAACAGGTAAATCCTACACATTTTAGATTACATCCTACTCAGTACACTCAACTTGCAAAATCTAACATACGTGCTGCCGGCGTGCTACTCATTAATTGAAGTGGCCTGCCGGCGTGCTACCAGGGGACAGCGCCCCCAACTCGGGGCATGAGGCCAGATCTCATGCGAACCTGAACACAGCAAAGACGGCCTCGACCCCAGCCATCGCATCCACGCCTTCACCTCAGAAGAAAGCCGCCATCACCTCGCCCTTGCCTTGGAAGGTACGCGCTTAGTCCCTAGCAAAAGGCAAGGGCAAAGGGTGAAAGGGACAGCCAGAGAGGTTCAGGAACGGGTTCCCACTCGTGTCGGAGGTAGCTTTGCGCAAATTGGATCGATCAACCAGAGACCTCCACGAGTGGTACCTACACCGAGCTTGGCGCAATCTGAACTTCTTAGTTCCCTACAGGCTTGGGTAGTTCCACTGTGAGCCCAGGGGTATATCCGTGGCACACGAGGATCTGTTTGACCTCTACAACTGGCGGGAGCTCGATATGTCCATCATCCGGACTGGAGTCCTATGAGTTTGCTGATCCTATGTATTGCTGTTTTCTAACTCTGTTTGCTAACTCTGCATTGTTGTAGTTCATTTGAAATGTAGTAACTTTATGTGCAATACTAATGTCATCCTTTGCATGTAGGTGCATGTAAGGCTAGCATTGGAGGCTGCGTGTGACAAGGTGGGTTTCCTCGACCTAGAGAAAATAAGCCTCACGATGCTAGAGCACGACGCTGCGCATGCTGAGCAGTACATATCCAAGGCACTGATGGCGTAGTAGGACAGGGAGTTCATTCTGGTGCCGTATCACCAAAGGTTATTGCATTTCGTACTAATTTAATTACACCTGAGATATACTTTGAGCTAGCGGTCCTCTTTTATGTACAATGTAGGGGCCACTGGATCCTCATCGTGATCTGTCCGTGGAGGAACGAGGTGTACTACCTCGATTCGATGCGTGACAGATTATCGAACGAATATGTGGTCAAGGGGAATATGGAGGCGTAAGTAACATATATGTTTGATTTAAATTTTGACCTCACTAGCTAATGATAATACATTAACCGACAATGCTAACTGAAATGCAGGGCTTTTGAGAAATATGTGTCCGCTGGAGGGAGGCATGCCGCACCGCAGGGCTCCCGACTAGCTTGGAAAGAATATGAGGTACTTACGAGACTTTTCGTTTATGCTTAATTAGTTTATGGAAACAATAGCTAACATGTCTTCGCATATGCAATTATCTTAGTGCCATCAGCAGCCGCAATCATGGGAATGCGGGTTTTATGTGCTGCGCTACATGTACGACCTAGTGCAGACAAACTTTGCCCAATTCCCCCAGGTAAGCATCGATAGCTAACTCAAATTTGAAAATTGGGTGTCACGTTCAAAATTAGGAAGTTAGTTACTCAGTATTCACACATGCTTGCAGATCGCCATGTCGAAAGACCAATACGAAAATGCAAAGATTAGAGATCTCTGACAAATCTGGGCTCAATATGTTATGGAGGAAGTTGCGCCCAACCAACTGCCATGACAATTTTCTCTTTTTTGTGTACTCTGTGCATAGACTGTTTATATATATATGAATAAATATATATGTGAATAAATGTCCATGTTGGATTGCAATTTGTATTTGTCCATATATATGTGAATAAATGGGAATAACTGTCTAATGTGTCAATCTGTTCAATGTATATGTGAATTTACCCTTCTTTGCATCTATACTGTATTGTGTATCCAATCTATACTGTATTGCGTCTGTACTGTATATGTGAATGTACTATATTGCATCTATACTGTATTTCTATCGGTAAATTCATTCACAACCGAGAGAGTACTATCATTTTTTCTATCGGTAAACTCATCCACAACCGAGAGAGTACTATACTTTCTTCTATCGGTACACTCGTAATTTACCGTTAGAAGAGTGTGACTTTTCCTGCCAGTAAACTTATACACAACCGAGAGAGTACTATCTTTTTTTCTATCGATAAACTCTTTCACAACTGATAGAGTACTAAGGTTTTTTCTATCGGTACTCTAGTAATTAACTGTTAGAAGAGTGTGAATTTTCCTGCCGGTAAACTCATTCACAACCGAGAGAGTACTATCCTTTTTCTATCGGTAAACTCTTTCACAACCGTCAGACTAGAACGGGTTTTCTACTGTTTGTCGCCTAAAATGCCGTTAGAATAGTGCAATTCTTCTATCCGTTATTTACCATAGAAAATGACCTGTCTTGTTCTATCGTGTCTATCTCTAACCGTACAAAAACCAATAGTAGAAGGGTGTTTTTTATCGATAGAAGAAAGCTTTTCTGTATTAGTGTTCCTTCGTGGTCGTAGGAGATCGCATTTGCTCAATGGCCCAAATTTTTTCGGGACTAATATCAATGCCTCGTGAACAAACAAGGAAACCCAAAAATTTACCAGAAGAAACTCCAAAGAAGCACTTTTCAGGAATCAACTTTATTCCATGTTTATTCAAGTCATAGAAAGTTTCAACCAGGTCATCTACATGACTAGAGCTTTTTACACACTTTACAACCAATTCATCTACATAAGCTTCTAAGCTATGCCCTAATTGTCATTGAAAGGTCTTCTGCATCAAGCGCAGGTATGTGGAACCAGCATTCTTGAGCCCAAATGGCATCCTGATGTAGCAGTATGTGCCAAATGGTGTGACGAAGACAGTTTTCTCCTCATCTTCTTCTACCATGCTAATTTGATGGTACCCTAAGTTGGCATCCAGGAATCTCATTAGTTCACAACCCATTGTTGAGTTGACCAACTGGTCGATACGGGGAAAGGAAAATCATCCTTCGGGCAGGCAGCATTGAGATTGGTGTAATCAACGCACATGCGCCACTTACCATTAGGTTTGAGGACCATGACTGGGTTTGCTAGCCATTTGGAATGGTCAACCTCGCGAATAAAGCTAGTCTCCTGGAGTTTATTTAACTCTGAAGAAATGGCTTCTCTCCAGTCAGAGGCAAATCGTCTGAGCTTTTGCTTTATTGGTCGCTGTCCAGGCTAAATTGCTAGCCTATGCTCGATCACTTCCCTTGGGACTCCAAGCATGTCGGATGGTTTCCACGCCAACACATATGCATTAGCTTGGAGGAAAGAGATGAGTGCAAGTTCCTATTTGTCCTCCAGTTCTGACCTGATCCGTACAGTTCTGGACGGGTAGTCTGGTAATAAGAAAACTTGTTTCAATTTTTTGTCTGGTCATGGAGTCACCTTGACCACATCTGGCTCTTTAGCTTTGGTCGCAGCCTTGACATCCCTGAGGGGAAGCTGGTCAACCAATTCCAGGGAAATTCAATAGCAAGTGAGCGCCGAATTTTGGTTGCCCCTCACCGTGGTCGTGCCTTTCGGAGTTGGCACCTTGACTCACTGATAAGCATAGTGCGTTGCTGTCATAAATTTGGAAAGTGAGGGCCTACCAAGGATCACATTGTGTGTTGAATCAAAATTAATTAAATCAAAAGTAACCAATTCTGTTAAAAAATTCTCTAGTTCTCCGAGCGTTAACGGTAGTACAATCTGGCTGATAGGAGTGTACGGAGGACTAGGAATAATCCCAAAAAATGGATGAACCATAGATTTAATCCTTGAACGAGGAATTTGCATCTCATAAAGTACTTTTGCAAAGAGCAAGTCGAGAGAACTACGTCCATTGACTAGGACTCTACCCACTTTAGTGTCGCTAATTGTGGGGGATATTGTAACATCCCTGTGTTTCCCCAAATCTTGCCCAATCTAAGTCTGTTATCTCAGGATTATAATGCAGTGTATGCTAATACCTTAACCAAAAAAAGTTGGCAGCAAAACTCCTTTGTTCAGCCCTTTTTACAAATCAGCCCAAAAGTATCGCAAATTAGTCCTTTTTAGATTTTCCAGAAACCCAAAAAGGCTAAAGGCCACTAATCAACTCCAAATCTTGATCTAATTCAGGAAATATCTCCCATTTACTATTTTGAGTACATTTCCCTTCTGTGAGAATTCCAAAATATCATCCTGTTGGGGGAAATCTCCGCGATACTAAGTCCAGGCAAGTTGCGTCACATTCGCCCAGGGACGTGGCCTCCGGTGCCTGCTTTGGGCGCCGCCATTCGCTCGGGGACGTGGCCTCCTGTGCCTGCCCCGGGCGCCGCCTTTTGCCCGGGGACGTGGCCTCCGGTGCCTAACCCGAGCGCCGCCATTCGCCCGGGGACGTGGCCTCCGGTGCCTGCCCCGGGCACCCCCATTCGCCCGGGGACGTGGCCTCCAGTGCCTGCCCCGAGCGCCGCCTTTTCCCCGGGGACGTGGCCTCCGGTGCCTGCCCCGGGTGCCGCCATTCGCCCGGGGACGTGGCCTCCGGTGCCTGCCCTGGAGCCGCCTTTTGCCCGGGGACAAGGCCCCCGGTCTTGTCTCGGGCGCCGCCTTTCGCTCGAGGACATGGCCTGTGGTGCCTGCCCCGGGCGCCGCCTTTTCCCTGGGGACGTGGACTCCGGTGCCTGCCCCGGGCGCCGCCTTTCGCCCGGGGACGTGGACTCTGGTGCCTGCCCCAGGCGCCACCTTTTCCCCGGGGATGTGGCCTCCGGTCCCTGCTTCGGGCGCTGCCATTCGCCCGGGGACGTGGCCTCCGGTGCCTGCCCCGGGCGCCGCCTTTTGCCTGGGGACAAGGCCCCCGGTCTTGTCCTGGGCACCGCCTTTCGCCCGGGGACGTGGCCTCCGGAGCCTACCCCGGGCGCCGCCATTCGCCCGGGGCCGTGGCCTCCGGTGCCTGCCCTGGGCGCCGCCTTTTGCCTGGGGACAAGGCCCCTGGTCTTGTCCCGGACGCCGCCTTTCGCCCGGGGACATCGCCCCCAGTGGCTACCCCGGGCGACGCCATTCGCCCGGGGACGTGGCCTCTGGTGCCTGTCCCGGGCGCTGTCGTCCTTCCGGGGATAGGAGGCCTTGGTTCCGTGCGGGTCGCATGGCAAAAGCCTCCGGAATTAGCGGCCACCTGTCAAGCATCCAAGGCACTAGACCGGGAGAAGGACGTTGCTACCCCTCGATCCGACGGTAGCGTCTGGGGTAGTTTAGTCTTTTTTGTTTCTTTTGGGGCTATAAATAGCCCTTGTACCCCTGTTGTAAAGACAAGTTGCTCATTATTGTTAGAATAGCCAAACTCACAGGTGTGCTCCGGAAGCCTCTCCCCAAGAGAGCCTCCCCAGCCGACTCTGGTCAGGAGCACGCCGACAGGACTAGGGCCCCCACTGGGATCCGAACTGTATAAACCTCCGTGTCACTTGTTGTGTTTGTCCGGCGGGGGAGGACCGGTCACCCGGTCAACCAGCGTCGCATTTTCTTCGCTAGGATCGTCCACAAAACCTGTCGGGGTATTCGCAATACCACGATAGTTGGCGCCGTCCGTGGGGACTCGTGACAAGACGCCATGGCTCCCCCAAGAACAAGGGCTCGCGCCCTCCCCGATGACGCCGGTCTTGGTGACTCGGCGCCACCAGCCCGGGACATGACAGTCCTGGCGCTTCCGCCCGGAGGCGACCAGACCCAGCTACCGCCTCCCACCTTCCCTCTTAACTTAGGTGGTTCGACCTCCGGGTCGCTCCCGGTGACCGCGGAAGCCTCGACTGGGACCAGTCTGCCCCAACGGCTCCCCCAGCTCCCTGGGACGCCCTGCTCGAGGCTTTAGTAGAAGGCCAGCTCCGCGCCCAACGGTCTATGGATGAGCCGCTCCGCGTGTTGGCGCGGCCACCAGCCCCCACATATGCGCCGTATCCATATCCGGGGGCTGTGCCCCCTTTATGGGTCACCTGGCGGCCCCTCCGGTCTCCGGAGGTTCTACCGCCCGTATGACCCCACCGGGGGGTATCCTCCCCCTGCGGGTCATACGTCCGGACCCTTCCCGGCACCCGGGTCCTTCCCGGTGCTGGGGGGCTACTTCATGCCCGGGCCCTTCGTGGCATCGGGGGGATACCCCGTACAGGGCCCATCCCCGGGGCCGGGGGCCCATTTGATGCCGGGGGTTTTCCCTGTGCCGGGAGCCACTCCCGCCCCACGTGTCGCGTTTACCGCACTGGGGGCGGTCGACAAAGCAGCTCCCGTGCCTCAGCGGACCTCCCCCCGCGTCGGCTCCCCGGTTCCGGACGTCGCCGCGGGGGCTCCCCCCTCGCTGGTTCCGGATATTACAGGGGCTTCCCCCTTTCCGGTTCCGGTCGTCGCCACGGGGGCTCCCACCACTTCGGTTCTGAATGTCGCCGCGGGCGCCCCCTCCCCGGTTCCAGATGATACAAAGGCTTCCCCCTTTCCGGTTTCGGGGGTCCATGCATGGCGCTCCCCCCAGTCGGCCCCTATAGCTTCCGGGTCGGCAGCTACAGTGCATGAGCTCCCTCCTCCCCCGGGGCCGCCCTTGAGGGTGCCCCCGTCGGACCAGGCCCGTTTCTCCCAGGAGGAGGTCGAGCGAATGCATACGACCAAGTCCGGGGAAGAACTTCCCCCGGGCCGCGGGCGCGGAGAGCCTCGCTCTCGCACCGGTCGGGGGAAGAGACCCGCCGAGGAGCCAACCTCTCCGGGGGAGAGCCCGGACGTCCGGGAACTTAGCCCTGGTCCGGAAGAAAAGCGTCGCGACCACCACTCCAGCGGACCCCTCGGGCCGCTTCCCGACTCTGATAACGAGGTGTGTCCCCCGTCAAAGGAGACAGCGACCGGGACTCTCCTCGGGAAGTGCAGGGGGCTAATCAGCCCCTATGCCGCAGACTTCGGAGCATTCGGTGGCCGCGGCCTTATCGCCTGCCGCACATCGAGCACTATAACGGTGAGGCCGACCCTTACGAGTTTGTGCAGGTATATTCCACAGCCATCTCCGCGGCCAGGGGGACGAGACAGTGCAGTGCAACGTCTTCCCCCTCTACCTCACTGGCATCGCCCGCTCCTGGTTCTACAACTTGAAGGCCGGCTCCATCAAGTCTTTCGCCGCGAACTTCCAGGGAACTACGTGCGTCCCATGGACTCCTCGCAGCTGTACACCATCTGGCAGAGGACGGGGGAGACCATCCGAAGCTTCTTCAAGCGCTTCACCCAAGTGAAGAGCAAAGTGGATCACGTCCCTGACTCTACGGTCATCGAGGCGTGCAAGAGCGGAATGCTCCCGGGGGAGGTCCACCGGAGGCTCTCCCGAAGCTGTCCCTCCTTCGCCGACGAGCTCTTCAATGTACTCGAAAGGTACACTCGGGCGGAGGAGGACGATCTCTGGAAGAAGACCCAGGGGCCCCACGCTCCCGCCAACCGGGGGGCTAGGGACCCCCCAAGCGCCCTAGGCAGGGGGGCCGTAACGAGCCACGGCCTAGGGACACCTTTGTCATCGAGGGCGGAGGCGGCTCGCGCTACCCCCCGAGGGGCAACAGCCCCTTCCCCAAGCCGAAAGGCCATGGGGGAGGAAAGTCTTCCAGCGGTCGAGAAGGCCCCGCGGGGAGAGGCAGGGAAGGACCGTGGTGCATCTTCCACGGGTCCAGTACCCACGCTACCCGAGAGTGCCACCAGCTGCTGCAGCACTTCGCGGCTTTCCTCGACCAGCATGGGCAGGGGGCGGACTCCGGCCTCCTTGCCCCCCTCAGCCGGCTGTATCGGCCCTTCCTGCTCCCGCGAGGGGTCAGCAGGGGCAGACGCAGGAGGGGGAGCCGTCAGAAACTCTCCCCTTCCAAACTTCCTAGCGCCGTATCAACGTCATCGTGGGAGGGTCCGCCTCCGGGCGGGACTCTAAGAGCCAGCGTAAGGAGTAGGCGCGCGAAGTTAAGGTGGGGGGGGTGCTACACACCCCTGCCACCCAAGTGGTCGGACGTCCCCCTCACCTTCACGGCGGAAGACGCGCGCGGGGTTCGCTTCCCCCACGACGATGCGCTCATCGTCTCCGCCACCATCTACAACTGCCACCTGGCCCGCATCCTCGTGGATGGCGGAAGCTCCGCCGACGTCCTCTACCTGAAAGCCTTCAGGGAGATGCAGGTGGATGAGAAGCTTCTGCAGCTCGCGGCAGGGCCCCTGCAAGGGTTCGTCCCGGGGAAGGCGATCCACCCCGTGGGGAAGGTGGATCTCCCCATGACATTTGGCACCCAGGGGAACTACCGGACCGAGATGGTCCGATTCGACGTGGTGGACCTCCCCTCCTCCTACAACACGATCATGGGGAGGACCACGATCAACCGCCTGGAGGCTGCCACCAACCAAAACTACCTGTGCATGAAGATCCCCGGGCCGCACGGTGTGATCAACGTCTGGGGAGACCAAGACATGGCCCGCGCTCTATACGAGCGTGCCGCCGCCACAATCGGAAGCGTCAACATCATTAAGGCGCCCGGGGGGGAGGTCTCTCCCCCACAACCAGAAGTCGCGAAGATACCTCCCAGGAGGCCCCTCCCCAATCCGCGTCCGGAAGGGGGCCTCCGGAAGGTCCTGCTGTCCCCGGGCGACGGGGACAAAACCGTTCGGATCGGGGTGGAGCTCCCCCAAGGAGCATGCAGCGCAACTGGCAGCTTTCCTGCACGGAACCAAGTCAAAAGTCCCCGCGCAGCCGCCCACGCCGCCGACCTAGCGGAGACCTTCCGCAACCTCCGCGCATATGGACTGAAGCTCAACCCGGAGAAGTGCGCCTTCGGCGTGCGCGGGGGGAAGCTCCTGGGTTTCCTTGTGTCCCAACGTGGCATAGAGGCAAATCCCGAAAAAATCCGGGCATTCCAAGACATGCCCCCGCCGCGGTCCATCAAGGACGTCCAGTGACTCACTGGCCGCTTAGCCGCGCTGAGCCGCTTCGTTTCGCGGTCGGGGGAATGAGGCCTCCAATTCTTCAAGATCCTCCGGGGGCTCGCGGGGTTCCGAAGGACCCCCGAGGCCCAGGAGGCCTTCGACGACCTCAAGAAGTACCTCACGAGCCCTCCAATGCTCGTGTGTCCATCTCCAGAAGAGCCCTTGCTCCTCTACCTCGCCGCGACCCCGGTCGCCGTCAGCGCGGTGTTGGTGAAGGAGCAAGGGGGGCAGCAGCGTCCCGTGTACTACGTGAGTGACGCCCTCCAAGGGGCCAAAACTCGGTACACAGAAATGGAGAAGATCTGCTACGCCCTCCTGATGGCGTCCCGGAAGCTTCGCCACTACTTCCTGGGACACTCCATCACCGTCCCGTCGTCCCTCCCCCTAGGGGAGGTGCTGCGGAACAAGGAGGCCACCGGCTGGATCGAGAAGTGGGGGGCCGAGCTTGCACCCTTCTCCCTGTCCCTCACAGGCCACTCCGCCATCAAGTCGCAGGCCCTCGCCGACTTCGTGGCGGAGTGGACTCCTGCCTCCGGGCCCGGGGACGAAGACCTCCTCGCGCAGCCCTGACGCAATGACCATTGGACACTCATGTTCGACGGGTCGCTGTGTCTCGCCGGGGCCGGTGCGGGAGTAGTCCTCTGGAGCCCTGATGGGAAGGAACTCGAGTACGCGGCGCGGCTCGAGTTCCCTGCAACCAACAACGTCGCCGAGTACGAGGCTTTGCTCCTCGGGTTGCCCCTTGCGCGCTCCCTGGGGATCCAGCGCCTCCTAGTGAAGGGAGATTCTCAGCTCGTAGTTTGGCAAATGGACAAGCCTTACCTGTGCCATGACGCAAACTTGAGTCTTTATTTGCAGGAGGTGTGAAAGATAGAGAGGCACTTCGATGACCTCGAGGCCCGGCATATCACGAAAGGGACAAAATGACCGGGCCGACGCCTTGGCCCGGGAAGCCAGCGCCCGGGAATCGCTCCCCAAAGGGGCCTTCCTGGAGATCATCGTGAAGCCCTCTGATATCGGCCTAGACCGTCTCGCAATAGAATGAGGACGATGGAGTAGGCGAGTATTCTAGTCGTTCTTTCCTCAGGGACTAGAGAAACAAAGAGTGAATAACTAAACTAAATCAATGGCAAAAGAAAATAAATCGGACGAAAGAAAAGAGAGAAAAGAGATGGTCTCCTCGACAATCGACCAATGTTTATTCTAGACTAGTGTTTCGTAATACAAGCGATAGAAAGAAATCGTGTAGTAGTAGCGCGCGAGGCAGCGCCAACAACCATCATCGATCGCAATCTACAGCAAGTATCGACGAATCACATGTTGAGCGAGCATTTATCAACCACAGACCTCTCAGCCACAACCAAAGACCATATGGCCACAAAACAGCACAGAGCACAACAAAGAGAGTGGACACTGAAATAAGAAAACAGAGCTCCCAGGACACCAATTCACACAGCAACAGAACTGGGTCCAATTCACTCACACAATTGAATCCTGGAGTCTCATCTGCATTACCTGGATCATCCACACTCCGCAGGAAAATAAACAAACAAGACAATTCAAGCTTAAAGAGATAATACTGAGTGGGATTCTCCAGGGTCTTGATGCGGAGCAAGCAATTCAAAATACTCAGAATATAGCAACATGCACAGAGCTTAATTAAACACAAAGCAAGATGAGCAAATAAAGCAAAAGTTCATTTCAAGGAAAGATGATAGCAATTCAATGAACAGCTTGATGAACAACCAATCCCAATCCCAGCAAAATAGAAATCAAGCATGCAGGAAAACTCGAGTCAAAGATTAAACCAAAGAGGAAATGACAATAAGTTCAACAAAGAACTTGATTTGACAGGATTCAAATACTGAGATTGAGCAATAAGGAGAGTACATCATTTGACAGGGATTGGTCTTCAAGACTTCAATTAGACCAGAGTCTCAAAATTGCAAAACACAATTCCACTAACAAGTCAGAGACCCATCAGAGAAATAGGGCTCAAGAATTGCACAGCTACTGAAATTTAAACTCCAGAATCTCAATCACAATTCACAGGATACACAAGAAAGTTTAGTCAACGACAGAAATCAATTGTCAGTTGACTACTTTTAATTTTAGTTCAACAAAGATTAAATGGTCAAATTGGCTTCACAACTTAAGAGATTATCATTTCAGTACAACCCTGTATAATACATCTCAGAGCAAACTATCCAGGCAATCACAACACATATTCATTCTGATTCAACTCAGGAATTAGAAATTGAGAATTCAATTCAACAACTGCAGACAAGCATTCATCTCATACATTGAATCCAATTCAGTTCATCAAAATTTAAGGACAAAGAAGGTGAGAAGGATTGAACCAGTAAACACCATGGTGCTGACGAATGCGGCCGATTGGAGGAGATCGTCGAAGAAGTTGCTGATGGCTGAGGCAGAGGCGATGAAGCTATCTTAAGCAGAGGAGACCAAGAATGAAGAAAACGCCGGAGTTGGTGAAGATGGCGACGTCGTGGTGGATGACCGGAGGTGGCTCAGCAGATCTGGCGCGGCGGCGTCGCCGTGTGAGGCCCCGGCTAATGAAGACAGCAACGGAGGAAGAGAGCAGGTGGCGCCGGAGGTGCAGATCGGGGGACGGCGAGCTCGGTGGCGCAGCAGCTCGGATCCGACGGTGTAGAGAGGAGATGGCGGCGTGGCGGCGACGTCGAGAGGAGCGTGGATCTGGATGGGCGGCGTGGTGGAGCAGATTGGCGGCAAGACCAGCGCAGGAGAGTGCGGCTTGGGTGTGGTGTGAGGAAGGAGGCGGTGGTGCCGGCGCACGAAGGGGACCGGCGAGCTCGGCGGCGGCCCTGTAGAAGGAGGCGGCGCTGTTTTGGGGCGGCGTTGGCGGCTTGGAGTGGAGCGGCGACGAAGGAGGCGCCGCACCGGGTGGTGAGGGCGGCGGCGCCGTGGAGATGTTGTGGAGGGTGGCGGCTCAGGAAGAAGGATTTGGGGACTTTTGGAAGATGTGGTGGTGGAGGTGCTTGGATGAGGAGCAGATCTTGAACAGTAAGGAGGAGATAAAAGAGGCTTTCCTATATAGAAGGGAAGATGAGGGAGGTAAAGAAGGTGGTGCGCCGCCGGCGTACGGCCCGGCCACCGGCGGCGAGGTGGACGGAGGTGTGGAGGAGGATTTGGGGAAGAAAGAAAAGAAGGTAAGAAAAACAAAAACCAGGCTCAAGTGAATCAATGGCTGGGGCTGGCTTTTGGAGAAGAAGGCCATTTTGCAGAATGACCCTAAGAATTTTATAAAATTACAAAGAGATCCTCCCACTTAGGGTTTTGGAATTTCTGAGTCTAAGCCATCTTGCAAATGGGTGTTTGGGATTTTATGAAATTGCAAGAAGGTCCTAGGCTGCTGGAATTTGAGATTCCGGGCCCCCGGAGACTCGGATTTCGGTGCAGTCAGTTCCTACGCGACCGCGGGAACGCGCACTTCCATCCAGAATCGACGAAAGGTCATAATAAGTCGATGAGGCGTGACCGCTAGCCAGAAATCCATCTGATTCACGCTGACCTGCGATAAAAATTGCAAAACAAATAATCCGGTCAATTTGGCAGCAAATCTGGAATAATCTATGTAAATGCCGTGGTATATGACTAATATATGCATGATCGGGGGTTTAAACATATAGAAATTATGCACAAATATGATAATTATCACCCTCGGTGGCCTCCCCAGACACGGGCGACGAGCCTCGCGTCCCGGAGGTCGCCGAGATCACCCGGACTCCGTCATGGATGGATCCCCTCGTCTCCTTCATCAAGGGGGAGGGGGACCCTCCTAACGAGACCGAGGCCAAGCGCCTCCGGGCCAAAGCCCGAGCATACCTCTTGCTGGAGGGGAAGCTCTACAAGCAGGGGGCTTCCGCCCTCCTCCGTTGCCTCCCGCGGCTGGAGGGACTCCAACTTCTTGAAGACATCCACGCGGGGAGCTGTGGCTCTCACCTAGCCCCGCGTGCCATCACAGCCAAGGCTCTCCGGCAGGGCTTCTATTGGCCCACGGTCATGCACGACACAGGAGACCTTGTCTCCACGTGCGAGGCTTGTCAGAAGATGGCCAAGGGTTCGAACCTCCCACCCGTAGCGCTGCAGACTATCCCCATCACTTGGCCCTTCGCGCGCTAGGGGATGGACCTCTTAGGACCCTTCCCCCCAGCGCTCGGAGGATACAAGTATGCGGTGGTCGCGGTCGACTACTTTACAAAGTGGGTAGAGGCAGAACCCTTGGCCAGCATCACGTCCCGGGCTGTCCAGCGGTTTTTCTGGAAAAACGTCGTTTGTCGTTTTGGTGTCCCCCGGGAAATCACTGTTGATAACGGGACCCAATTTGACTCGGCTTATTCCGGGAATTCTGCGAAAGCCTGGGGCTCGTCATCCACTTCGCCTGAGTGGCCCATCCCCGGAGCAACGGGGCTGTCGAAAGGTCAACAGCGTGATCCTACAGGGGTTACGCCGGTGACTCGAGCGGCCCGCTTTTAAGCGGGGTGCATGGGCAGAGGAGCTCCCTAGCATCCTCTGCTCCACGCACACGACCCCGAGCCGGGCGACGGGACGTACTCTCTTCTCCCTAGTCTACGGGGCTGAGGCAGTCCTCCCCCCAGAGATTGGCTTCCAGTCGCTGCAAGTCGAGCAGGCCCGTCCCCTCCCCCCCAACGATCACGCCGGAGGGGGAGGGGGGACATTGTAATCACCTTTCCCTCTCCTCTCGCGACTTCGCGGGGGGAGGCGTTGTATTTCGTTTCATTATCAATACAACTGGATTTTTCTCTTCAACTATCTCATTGCATGTTTTTTACATTACTGCCTCTCACGGCGATGCCCTCCCCGCGAGGATGCCCTCCCCGTGAGGATGCCCTACCCACGAGGACGCCCTCCCCGTGAGGAAGTGGGCTCTCATGACCCATCAAGTCCCTCCTGTAGGGTGGCTTACGATCAGCCCTCGTGGACTGAGGGTGTAAGCGGCAACCCGGTTCTCAGGGACCGTGGTAACGAGTCACTTTGGGAGACTAGTCCCCTTCCCAAATACTCACACCTGTCATCGGGCACATCCTCCTCCGGGAGTCGATGGTCTCCCCAGCGGGACAGATTTCTTGGATATTCTTCTCCGGAGACCTTATTCCCGGCTCCCCGTTCTCACGGCGACCGGACGATTGTCTCCCGAAAAGTTTATCTCCGGAAATCTCATCTCCGGATTTCTTTGATATTTTTTTCCTGGAGACCTTATTCCCGGCTGCCCGTTTTCACGGCGATCGGATGATTGTCCCCCGGAAAGTTTGCCTCCGGAAATTTCGTTGGGTTTTCTCGGATGTTCCTTCCCCTGAGACCTTATTCCCGGCTCCCCGTCCTCACGGCGACCGGACGATCGTCTCCCGGAAAGTTTTTCCCCGGAAACCTCATTTTGGAATTTTCTAACTTCAAAAAATTCTTATGTCACAGGTCTTCACCTTCATCCCGGGGGCTTCGCCACCCCCACAGCGCGTGGAGCTACCCTCCGGCCCGCTGTGGGTGGGGGGGATAAGGAGCCCCTGGGAGTTGTCCAGACCATCCAAGAAAAATGAGCAAACTTAGCTCATCCTTATCAAAAGAAGTCGTCTAGACCATCCAAGAAAAATATCAAAAGAAGACTCTCAAAGCAACAACAAGCAAACACAGCTTTTTTGATCATTCGACCGGAGGACATCTTCCCCCTCCGGTGGGCATTGGAAATGGTACAACCCGGGCTATAACCCGGAAATTCTCTAAGTCCTAAGGCTCCTATGCCTAATAGTCCCGGAGACCCACCGCTAGCTCCCGGGCCAAGTCCCGGTACAACGCGCGTATGCGGCGCTGAGCTTCCCGGAGCACGTCCTCGGGCCAATACTCGTAGCCCGCCGGTGGAAGTATCCAAGAGGGGGGATCTTCCGGGACCCCGGACGTGGAGGGGTTAATTCGGCGCGATGATTGTCGAAATTATCCAAGTGCCACTATGGATGCCATAACAATCGGATCGGCTCCCAGACAACGTCCCCGCTGCGCTCCCCGAAGATGAGACTTAGCAAGATCAAAGCGGCTTGGGCGTCCCCCGGGGAACTTCTTCTGGACCTTCGCCTGGGAGTAACCTCCCGGGAAACCTGGTAACATTGTATTCATTCAAGACTTAGAAAAATTTTCAATTCTATTGCATTTCAAAATGTCTTTTTACAAGTGTCAGGGGCTTCTTCTAAGATGCTACCGGGAGCAAAATACTAAGAAAGCAAAAAGGGCCCAAACTAAGACCCAGGGGGAGGCTCATACTTTGTCATTGGCGTCCTACCCCCGAGGGGCTTCCGCCGGGGCCGGGGCCAGGGCATCCGCTCTCGGAGGCGCCGGGAACCTCACCATGACGATTCGGTCGTAGAAGCCCCCGCGAGCTGCTCCACCTCCCGGCGCGAGGGCTTGAAAAACTCGGGGAAGCTCCGGGGGATGCGGCCCCCGATCGCCTGGGCGCCCACCCCCGGTGCTCCACGAGCCCGACCGCAGCCGCAAACACGGGATTGCCCGGCCTCGTGCCCGGGCATCTGCGGCCTCCGGGATCACGGAGACTAGTGCGTTAAGAAAACGCACAGCCTCCGTGAGTGTGGCCGGGGGCACCTCCGAGCTGCTCGCGAAGCCTAGGCTCACACCAAGGCCCTCGAGGGCCGAGCAGACGGAGCGGCCCACGTCCATCACCGCCCGGACGCTCGAGCCCTCGAGCTCCCTGAGGGCTTCCTCCTTCTCCTTGGCCTCCCGCTGGAGGCAGTCGTTGACGGCCTCGGAGACATGGACTCGGGCCCGGACCCGGGCCAGCTCCTGGAGGGCTTCATCCCGCTGCCCCAGGAAGGCAGCGGCCCGGTCCTCCGCATCATTCAGCAGCCGGTCGATGCGCTGATCAAGCCCCCAGGTAATGGCCGCCTCCTACAAACTCCAGAGTTAGGAAAAAATTCAATTGTAGGTGGCTGAAAGAAAGCGTCATCGATTCGGGTAAGTACATGGATCTGGAGAGACTAAAGCTCCCCAAAACGCTCACGGAGTGTCCACTCCGAGACGTAGGCCTGGACCTTCCGGGTCTGCAGGCCCTCCGCGTAGCAGTCGACCTCCCCCGCGGAAAGAAGGGGGGTCTCCCGCCCGACACTGGTCCCATCAAGGCCGATGAGGGGCCCCCGGACCTGAGCGCCTGGCATAATGTGGGCCAGGTGCCGGTGGCCTCCGAGGAAGTGGCCGAAGAGCTCTCGGAAGGGGTCCCTCCCCGGGGAGGAACCATCAGCCCTTTCCCCTTCCCGGGCTGCGGGGCCCCCGGGACCTCCACTTCCGAAGGAACCTCATAGACCGAGGGGCTCCCCCCCTCGTCTACCAGCCACTCCACCCGCGGAGGCGAGGCCTCCGCGAACCTCACCTCTGGCTTCTCCGGCTCCAAAGGTGCCGGGGGCGCCGGGAGGGCCGCCACCGAAGGCGGCGAGGGGGCGTAGTCCGTAGAATCGGACGCCCCCGGTCCCTTCCCCCGAGCCTCAACGGGGCTTTCCTGGGGGAGGGGGTGTTGCTTCCTTCCAGGCCGGCGCCCGGGCGCGCCCGGTCCCGGGGATCTCGTCCTGGGCCTTCACCAGCATCGAGGCCGGCGTCGTCGAGGGGCCGACAGCTTTTTGAACTCTGGCCTTCTTAGGCTAAGAGCCCCCGGCAGCTTCCTTCCCCCGGTTGTGCGATCCGGGGGTGGGGAGGGGCTTCCTCTCCGGTAGCTTTAACCCGAAGGCCTCGGCTACCAGGTTCCGGGGAGGGCCCTCCCCCACGACGCGCACGATGCGCTCGTGCTCATCGGCGAAGTACCTCCCCAGGAGGTTCTCCGCCTTCTCCCGTGCCGCCAGGTACGGCCGGACTGCGAAAGGTAAGAGTTAGAAAAATTTTGAAAAATTTGTAAATGCAATGAACCAAGTAATCGAAGACTTACGTCGGGTCGCCGGTTTCACCGAGGGCCGTTGCTCCGGGCACATCCCGATCCCCCGTCTCCCGCGCGAGAAGGGTGAGATCCTCACCAGCATCATCTCCTCGGTGGCGTCCCGCATAAAGCGGGTGCCCCGGGAGATGATGACCTTCCCGAGGAGCTCCACCTCCTCGTCCGTCCACACCGGGGACTTTGGCGCGGACGACCAGCTGTAGGTGGGGGCCTCCGGGGAGAACACCACCCCGTCGTCCCGGACCCGGAGGTAGAACCACCTCCGGATCCAACCGCCCCAGTGGTCCCGGGAGGCCGCCACCGGGTAATCGGCTACCCGGGACGGCAGCATCTGCACCATCACCGAGCCGAAGGGGGACTTGGGTCCCCCCTTCACCATGTGGGAGCTCCTCGCTGTCGGCTCGTAGAAGTACCGGAAGGCTCGCAGGGTGGGCTCCCGTGCCGTCGCCGTCTTGAAGAGCCATATGAATAGGCCCATCCGGATGATGGCGTTCGGCGTGAGGTGGTTCAGAGCCACCCCATATTCCTTCAAAAACTCCTGGAGCAATGGGTGCACCGGGAGTCGGAGCCCCGCCTCAAGCAAGGCCTCAAAGGCCACAACCGCTCCGGGCCTGGGGCGGGGGTCTCCATCCTTCTTCACGGGGACCCGGACGTCCCCGTCCTCGATGACTCCCCGGTTGACCAGGGACTCTAAGTCCCCGGCCATGAACTCGGAGGCCCAGAGGAAGTCCGTAGCGACTTTCTCCGGGGGCACCTCCGTGGTCTTCGCACGGCCCTTAGGCGCCATCGAGTTTTTTCCGGTGGCTAAAGCTTCGGGAGCGGGAGGGACTTAAAGGTTCCGGAGACTAGGCTACTGGGAGGGGGCTACCGGGAGAGCTAAGGCCGCTGGAGTTTGAAGAATTTGGAATAAGCTCCCCGGGCCCCCCATGGCCCTATTTATAGAGGCGAAGCGTGGCCCAGATGGGCGCCACGTGGCACTTCACGGTACATCCGTGCCGTTAAAATTCAAACCGCGGGGGGGAAAAGAAGGAACGGGCGCGCAAACCAAGGCACCGGTTCGAACCGCAAGCGCATTTTTTGGCCAAACGGCGCGGGCATAAGCGCGCGGCACAGGAATCGAAACGTCGCGGCTCCGGTAGCTTGGTCCGGAGATTTTCTCGGTAACATATACCATACCCTCCGGGGACTCGAGCATCGTCTCCGGAGGGCATGGGAGGCTGCTGTTGGGGGAAATCATCACGATACTAAGTCCAGGTAAGTTGCGTCACATTCGCCCAAGGACGTGGCCTCTGATGCCTGCCCCGGGTGCCGCCATTCGCCCGGGGACGTGGCCTCCGGTGCCTGCCCCAGGCGCCGCCTTTTTCCCGGGGACAAGGCCTCCGGAGCCTACCGCGGGTGCCGCCATTCGCCCGGGGACTTGGCCTCCGGTGCCTGCCCCAGGCGCCGCCTTTTGCCCGGGGACAAGGCTCCCAGTCTTGTCCCGCGCGCCACCTTTCGCCCGGGAACGTGGCCTCCAGTGCTTACCCTGGGCGCCGCCATTCGCCCGGGGACGTGGCCTCCGGTGCCTGTCCCGGGCGCTGTCGTCCATCTGGGGATAGGAGGCCTTGGTTCTGTGTCACGTGCGGGTCGCGTGACGAGCGCCTTTGTCACGTGTGGGTCGCGTGGCAAGCGCCTCGGGAATCAGCGGCCACCTGTCAAGCATCCAAGGTGCCAGACCGGGAGAAGGACGTTGCTACCCCTCGATCCGACGGTAGCGTCCGAGGTAGTTTAGTCTGTTTTGCTTCTTTTGGGGCTATAAATAGCCCTTGTACCCCCTGTTGTAAAGACAAGTTGCTCATTATTGTTAGAATAGCCAAACACACAAGTGTGCTCCGGAAGCCTCTCCCTGAGAGAGCCTCCCCAGCCGACTCCGGTCAGGAGCACGCCGACAGGACTAGGGCCCCCACTGGGACCCGAACCTGTATAAACCTCCGTGTCACTTGTTGTGTTTGTCCGGCGGGGGAGGACCGGTCACCCGGTCAACCCACGTCGCGTTTTCTTCGCTTGGATCGTCCACAAAACCTGTCGGGGTATTCGCAATACCACGGCACATCCTAAGACCCTATTTTCAGCCTTGCCATTTTCCAAACCCTAATTACCCTATTTTACCCTGTTTTCATTTCAGCTCAAAATCCGATTAAGATCCCAGCTTTTATCATCTATTGCTACTAAACTATTTGTAAGTTTAGTAAGCCAACCTGGTGAAATTCTTTTCAGCTCAACCCTATTAATCCTCCAGATTTACAATTTGGTCCTCAAACCAAGTTTCTCTAATTGCAAATCATCCCTATTCTCTTTTTACAGCCCTTTTCGACCAGAGCCCCAGTTGTTGTTTCGACCAGAGCTCTAGCACCCATTTCGACCAGCACGTTCGCCATGTTTCCTCGCCGTCGGCCAAGATGTGACGTCGCCTGTGCTGCTGGTCGCTCGTGCTTGCATGTGCACTCTTGTCCACGCCAAACCGTCATTGTGGTAGCCCCTTCGACCACCACCAGCAACAGCTTTAGTGCGCGCCCCCGAGGAAGGATTTAAGTTGCATGCGCATACGTGTCGTTGTCGGAGCAACTTCGTTGCCTCCACCCCTGCACCGTCCTGGCCAAGTTCCTAAGTCCCCGACAGTTGCTGGCAAGAACTGGATAGTCGCCTAGACGCCGTCGCATCGCCGTTCGCCACTATTTCTCCTACCCTGGCCAGTCTCGTCCCTGGAGCAAATTTTGTTGTTGTTCCCCTTTGTAATCCCTGTCCACCACCTATTTGAACCTCCTCTCATCCAGAGCTATCTTCATGCCACCAGAAATCAACTAAGTCCCAATTTTAACTGTTTTCTTCTTCGTCCCTGGCGAGCAGCCGTTGAGGCAATCATCACTAGAGAAATTGTTAGCACCAAGCTCCACTTTGATCACACCAGTAAACTCCCTGTGCCCATCTCTCTGTGTCGTAGAAACCAATTGGCCGCCGGTGATCCTCATCACCGGTGCTCACCGAAAAGCCCAAATGCCCCGTTCCTGAAATTAAACTTTCCCGAGCCATCTTCTTAACCTCTTCCAGTGGAACAAATTGATCCTCTCGAGTTTTTAAGCAATATTGTTTAGCCACATTTTGAAATTAGCCCGATTTGAAGAGTCTCCCGATTCTTCACGCACCGCCATGAACACCTCACGTCGTCGACACACCTCGCTGTGTCTTCACCCCTTTTGACCCAACCAACACTTCCAGTGTCTCCTAGATGGTGTAACCCAAGCCATTTGACCAACATTGTTGTGTATAACCTATTTCACTTCTCACCGTCGTCTCCAAGTCTGGCGTCAATGCCAGCAAGCCTCCAAACTCTTTTGCAACCTAAATCCTTGCTCCAGAACGATCAGTGTCACCCCGGTAGCAAAATCCCTCAATCAATTTCCAGATTCATCAGCCCCAGTTCTCTGTCACCGTAACCCATCTTCATTTCTGGCGGCCAATGATTTGAACTTTGTCATTCACCATCGTCAAGCCACCTCTGCCCAATTCACTACACCAGTAGCTTCACCTTGATCTCATCTACACGTTTGACAAAGTTAGCCAAGCAGCGCATGCGTGGAACGTCCAGATGTGCAAGCCCTAGTGCGCTGCAGTGCACTGGCACTCGATTTTCCTGTGCCAGGGACTTTGCTGCAATTTTCCTTTTGTCGTGGTATTGCGAATACCCCGGCAGGCTTTGAGAACGATCCTAGCGAAGATTACGCGGCGCGGGTTGACCGGATGACCGGTCCTCCCCCGCCGGACAAGCACAAAAAATGACACACGGGTTTATACAGGTTCGGGTCCCGGTGGGGGCCCTAGTCCTGTCGACGCGCCCCCGACCGGAGTCGGCTGGGGAGGCTCTCTCCGGGGGAGAGGCTTCCGGAGCACGTCTGTGAGTTTAGCTATTCCAATAAAAGAACCGATCCCTTACAACAGAGGGGTACAAGGGCTATTTATAGCCCCAAAAAGCAGCAAAAAACCTAAACTACCCCGGAAGCCACCGTCGGATTGAAGGGCAGGACCGTCCTTCTCCCGGTCAAAAGCCTTGGATGCTTGACAGGTGGCCGCTAGTTCCCGAGGCGCTCCTCGCGTGACCTGCGTGTGACAAACAGTTCGAGACTTTACCTTTAGGAGGGCGATGAGGCCCGGGACGGCGCCGGAGGCCAGGTCCCCGGGTCAAAGGCGGCACCCGGGACGGCGCCGGAGGCCACGTCCCGGGAGCCAAAAGGCAGCGCCCGGGGAGGCCCCGTCCCCAGGCCAATGGCGGCGCCCGGGACGGCCCCGGAGGCCACGTCCCGGGAGCCAAAAGGCGGCGCCCGGGGAGGCCCCGGAGGCCAAGTCCCCTGGCGAAAGGCGGCGCCCGGGAGGGCCCCGGAGGCCCCGTCCCGGGAGCCAAAAGGCGGCGCCCAGGGAGGCCCCGTCCCGGGAGCCAAAAGGCGGCGCTCGGGGAGGCCCCGGAGGCCAAGTCCCCGGGCGAAAGGCGGCGGCCGGGAGGGCACCGGAGGCCCCATCCCGGGAGCCAAAAGGCGGCGCCCGGGGAGGCCCCGGAGGCCAAGTCCCCGGGCCAAAGGCGGCCCCCGGGAGGGCACCGGAGGCCCCGTCCCGGGAGCCAAAAGGCGGCGCTCGGGGCGGCCCCGGAGGCCAAGTCCCCGCGCGAAAGGCGACGCCCGGGAGGGCCCCGGAGGCCCCATCCCGGGAGCCAAAAGGCGGCGCCCGGGGAGGCCCCGGAGGCCAAGTCCCCGGGCAAAAGGCGGCGCCCGGGGAGTCCCCGGAGGCGACGTCCCCGGGCAACCGTGACACAACTTACCTGGACTTAATCCCGGGGAGATTTCCCCCGACAGCAGCCCCCCATGCCCGCCGGAGACGATGCTCGAGTCCCCGGTGGGTATGGTTCAAGTCACCGGGAAGATCTCTGGGCCAGGTTACCGGAGCCGCGACGATTCGCCATAAATGCGCGCGCGGTTCGAACCGGTGCCTCGATTCACGCGCCCGTCCCTTCGTTTCCCGCGCACGGTTTGAACTTCTACGGTCCAGATTGATCCGCGGGTGCCACGTGGCGCGCATCTAGACCACGGCCCGCCCCTATAAATAGGGCCTTGGGGGGCCCGGAAGCTCATTCCAAATTCTCAGCCCCAACAATTTTTGCTCTCCCGGTAGCCCTCTCCCGGTAGCTTTCGCCGGTAGCTTTTTCCGGTAGCAGGTGTCCGGGAGTTTCTAGTAGTAGCCTCCTGCAAAGTTAGGCACCAAAGAGAAAACTAACCTCATGGCACCCAAGGGTCGAGCGAAGACCACGGAGGTGCCCCCGGAGGAAATCCCCTCAGATTTCCTCTGGGCTTCCGAGTTCACGGCCGAGGACGCCGAGTCCTTGGCCGAAAGGGGCATCGTTGCGGCCGGGGACATCCGAGTCCCCGTGAAGAAGGACGAAGCCCCCCGCCACAGGCCCGGAGAGATCGTGGCCTTCGAGACCTTCCTCGAGGCGGGGCTCTGGCTCCCGGTGTGCTCTGGCTCCCGGTGCATCCCATGCTCCGGGAGTTTCTCAAGGAGTATGGGGTGGCTCTCGACCACCTCACCCCGAACGCGCTTGTCCGGATGGGCCTCTTCATTTGGCTCTTCGAGACAGCGACCGGGCGGGAGCCCGACCTTTGCGCCTTCCGGTACTTCTACGAACCGGCGGCGCGGACCTCCCACCTGGTAAAGGGGGGCCCCAAGTCCCCCTTCGGTTTGGTGATGGTCCAGATGCTGCCGGCCCGGGTAATCGACTACCCGGCGGCGGCCTCCCGGGACCACTGGGGGGATTGGGTCCGGAGGTGGTTCTACCTCCGGGTCCGAGACGACGCCGTGGTGTATGCCCCGGAGGCCCCCACCTACAGCCGGTCGTCCGCACCAAAGCCGCCGGTGTGGACGGACGAGGAGTACGAGCTCCTCGGCAAGGTGATCCTCTCCAAGAAGACCCGCTCGATGCGGGACGCGGCTGAGGAGATGGCTCTCCTCCGGATCTCCCCCTTCACCGGCGGGAAGAGGGGGATCGGCATGGGCCCCGAGCAGCGGCCCCCGGTGAAGCCGGTGACGCGACGTAAGCTCCGGGAACCCGCTGCATTGTTCTCACAAAATTTTTAAGAAATTGACTAACCCTTTACCTCTTGCAGTCCGGCCATACCCGGCGGCGCGGGAGAAGGTGGAGAACCTCTTGGGGAGGTACTTCGCGGATGAGCACGAGCGCGTCGTGCGCGCCGTGGGCAAGGGCCCCCCCAAGAACTTGGTAGCGGCGGCCTTCGGGCTAAAGCTCCCGGAGAGGAAGCCTCTCCCCACCCCCGGGTCGCACAAACGGGGGAAGGAGGCAGCCGGGTGCTCGGAGCCCAAAAAGGCCCGGGTTCAAAAGACCCCCAGCCCATCGACGACGCTGGCGGCGACACCGGCGAATCCCAGGGGCGAGACCCCCGGGAGCGAACGTGCCCGGGCGCTGCCCCGGAAGGAGGCAACACCTCCCCCCCGAAGGGCCCCGTCGAGGCGCCGGGGAAGGAGGCGACCGCGGGCGGGGCGGCGTCCGACTCGGCGAACTACGCCCCGTCGCCGCTCACGGTGGAGCCCCTCCCGCCCCTTCCGGCTTCTTTGGAGCCGGAGAGGCTGGAGGTGAGATTCGCGGGGGCCTCGCCCCCGCGGGTTTGGCCGGTGGACGAGGGGGGGAGCCCCTCGGTCTACGAGGTTCCTCCGGAGGAGGAGGCCCCGAGGACCTTCCGGCCCGGGGCAGGCAAAGGCCTGATGGTTCCCCCCCGGGCGGAGGCTCCCGCCGAGAGCTCCTCGGCCACGTCCTCGGGGGGCACTACCTCATCGACGAAGACGCCGGCCGCGTTACCGGACCTTGAGGTCCGGGGACCCCCCGCCGGCCGCGCTGGCGGCGCTGGGCGGGAGACCCCTTTGCTCCCCGCAAGGGAGATCGCCCGCTACTCGGAGGGCCTGCATACCCGGAAGGTGCAGGCCTTCGTCGCGGGAGGGACGCTCCACGAGCGTTTCGAGGGGCTTCAGTTCCTCGGGGCCCAGGTGGCGGAGGGCCGGGCCGCGGCCTCCGTAGGGCAGCGCGGGGAGGCCCTCCAGGAACGCGACGAAGCCCTCGCGGAATTGACCCGGGTCCGGGCCCAGGTTCATATTTGCGAGGCCATCAACGCCCGCCTCCGGGAGGAGGCCAAGGCGAGGGAGGAGGCGCTCCGTGAGCTCGAGAGCTCAAGCGTCCGGGCGGTGGCGGACGCGGGCCGCTCCGTCCGGACGGCCCTCGAGGGCCTTGGCGCAAGCCTCGGCTCCGGGAGCAGGGAGGTGCCGCCGGCGACCCTCGCGGAGGCTGTGCATTTCCTCAACGCACAGGTCTCCGCCATCCCGGAGGCTGCCGATGTTCGGGCGCGGGGTCGGGCGATCCCCGTTGTCGCGGCCGCTGCGGGGCTCGTTGAGTTCTGGGGGGTCGGCGCCCGTACGATCGGGGGCCGCATCCCCCGAAGCTTCCCGGACTCCTTCGAGCCTTCGGGCCGGGAGGTCGAGCAGCTCGCCGGAGGGTTCTACGACCGGATCATCCGGGCGTGGTTCCCGGCTCCGGCGCCTCCGGCGGGAGACGCCCCAGCCCCGGCCTTGGAGGAAGCCCCCCGGGGGGAGGACGCCAATGAACATGTATGAGCCTCCCCCCGGGTCTTAGCTAGGGCCCTTTTTTTGTTTTAGGACTTTTTGATTCCGGTAGCTTCTTAGAAGAAGCCCCGGGCACTTGTACATAAACAATTTGAATGCAATGAAGTTAGAATTTTTTCTAAGTCTTTGAATTGAATTTACTGTTACCAGGGTTCCCGGGAGGTTGCTCCCGGGCGAAGGTCCGGGAGGGGGTCTCCGGGGGACGCCCAAGCGGCTTTGATTTTGCTAAGCCTTCTCTTCGGGAATCGCGGCGAGGATAGCGTCCGGGAGCCGATCCGGTTGAGGTGGCGTCCGGGGTGGCACTTGGGCAACTTCGATAATCATCGTGCCGAATTGTCCCCTCCGCGACCGGGGCTCCGGATGATCCCTCCCCTCCGGATACTTCCACCGGCGGGATACGAGTTTTGGCCTGAAGATGTGCTCCGGGACGCTCGGCGCCGCGTGCGGGCGTTGTACCGGGACTTGACCCGGGAGCTAGCGGAGAGCCTCCGGGAGTATTAGGCATAGGAGCCTTAGGGCTTAGAGAATCCCCTGGGTTAGAACCCGGGTTGTATCGTTTCCGTAGCCCACCGAAGGGGGAAGATGTCCTCCGGGTTTGAGAATCAATAAAGCTGTTGCGGTTTCATTTCATTCTCTTTATTTTCTTCTTGGATGGTCTGGACGACTCATCTTAACAAGGATGAGCTAAGTTTACTCGTGGGCGGTGCGGTCGACACCTGGGGGTTCCTTATCCCCCCCCCCGCCCACAGCGGGCCGGAGAATAGCTCCGCGCGCTGTGGGGGTAACAAGGCCCCCGGGGTAGAGGCCACCTGTAGGATAGGAAATTTTCTAAGTTAGAAAACTTTAAAACGAGGTTTTCAAGGAGAAGACCTTCCGGGAGACAATCGTCCGGTCGCTGTGAGAACGGGGAGCAGGGAATAAGGCCTCAAGCTGAAGGAATGTCCAAGAGAACCCGATGAGATTTCCAGAGGCGAGCTTCCTAGGAGACATCCGTCCGGTCGCCGTGAGAACGGGGAGCCGGGAATAGGGTCTTCTGGGAAGAAAATGCCCGAGAAATCCGACTTCTCCGAGAGACAATCATCCGGTCACCGTGAGAACGGGGAGCCGGGAATAGGGTCTCCGGGAGGCATTCATCCGGTCGCCGTGAGAACGGGGAGCCGGGAATAAGGTCGCTGGGGACCAATCGTCCGGTCGCCGTGAAAACGGGGAGCCGGGAATAACGTCGACTCCCGGAGGAGGAAGATAGATCCAACCAAGCCGCAAGGGGCCGATCTTCCGGTCGCCGTGAAAACGGGGAGCCAGGAATAACGTCGACTCCCGGAGGAGGAAGATAGATCCAATCAAGCCGCAAGGGGCCGATCTTCCGGTGACCGTGAATACGGGGAGCCGGGACTAACGTCGACTCCCGGAGGAGGAAGATAGATCCAATCAAGCCGCAAGGGGCCGATCTTCCGGTCGCCGTGAAAACGGGGAGCCGGGAATAACGTCGGCTCCCGGAGGAGGAAGTGCCCGAAGACGGGGCTTGAGTGTTTGGGCAGGGGACTAGTCTCCCAAAGTGACTCGTTACCACGGCCACTGTGACCGGGTTGCCGCTTACACCCACAGTCCACGAGGGCTGATCGTAAGCCGCCCTACGGGAGTGCAGGCTCCGTTGTAGGGACTTGTTGGGGCTGGCCCACTTCCTCGCATGGAGGGCATCCTCACAAGGAGGGCATCCTCGCGGGGAGGGCTTCCTCGCGAGGAGGGCATCGCCGCTAGGGGCGGTAATGAGAAAGACCTGCAATGAGACAGTTTGCAAAGCAAAACCTATGTATGGCTAATAAAATGAAGTACAGGGCCTCCCCCTGCGAAGCCGCGAAAGGGGAGGAAAATACAGTGTCCCTCCTCCCCCTCCGTCGTGAACGCTCCGGGGGAGGGGACAGGCCTGTAAGGCCAAACATAGAACTTGCGAAGTAAACGCAAGTTCCACGTGTGCTTCAGCTCCTGCTCTTGAAAGTTGGAGAGCTTGTAGGCCCCCGAGCCCAGGACCGCGGAGATCCTGTAGGGGCCCTCCCACTTGGGGGAGAGCTTACCCTGGGCCTGGGGGTTCGTCACGCGCTTGAGGACAAGGTCCCCAAGGCGGAAAGCTCTCTCGCGCACGCGCTGATTGTACGCGCGCGCTATTTCTTGCTCGTAGATGGCGTGGCGGAGGAGCGCTCGGTCGCGTTCCTCCTCCACGAGGTCGATCTCCAGGTGCTGATTGGCCTCGTTGGCCTGATATGCTGAGGGAGTGGCTCCCTCCAGGAGCTCCACCCGTAGTGACCGGAAGCCAATCTCTGGGGGGAGGATTGCCTCCGCCCCGTATACCAGGGAGAAGGGAGTACCCCCCGTCGCCCGGGACGGGGTCGTGCGCATAGAGCAGAGGATGCTAGGGAGCTCCTCCGCCCATGCACCCCGCTTAGAAGCGGTTTGCTCGAGTCTCCGGCGCAATCCCTGTAGGATCACGCTGTTGACCGTCTCGACAGCCCCATTGCTCCGGGGATGGGCTACAGAGGCGAAGTGGATGACGAGCCCCAGGCCCTCACAGAATTCCCGGAAATAAGCCGAGTCGAATTGGGTCCCGTTGTCCACGGTAATTTCCCGGGGGACACCAAAACGACATATGACGTTTTTCCAGAAAAGCCGCTGAACGGCCCGGGACGTGATGCTGGCCAAAGGCTCCGCCTCAACCCACTTTGTAAAATAGTCGACTGCGACTACCGCATACTTGTATCCCCCGGGCGCTGGGGGGAAGGGCCCTAAGAGGTCCATCCCCCAGCGCACAAAGGGCCAAGTGATGGGGATCGTCTGCAGCGCTATAGGGGGGAGGTTCGAACCCTTGGCCATCTTCTGGCGTGCCTCACACGTGGAGACGAGGTCTCGCGCGTCGCGCATGACCGTGGGCCAGTAGAAGCCCTGCCGGAGGGCCTTGGCTGCAATGGCACGCGGGGCTAGGTGAGAACCGCAGCTCCCCGCGTGGATGTCTTTGAGAAGCTGAAGTCCCTCCGACCGGGGGAGGCAGCGCAGGAGGGCGGAAGCCCCCCGCTTGTAGAGCCTCCCCTCCAGCAGGAGATATGCTCGGGCTTTAGCCCGGAGGCGTTTAGCCTCGGTCTCAGTAGGGGGGTCCCCCTCCCCCTTGATGAAGGAGATGAGGGGGACCATCCAAGACGGAGTCCGGGTGATCTCGGCGACCTCCGGGACATGAGGCTCGTGGCCCGTGTCCGGGGAGGCCACCGAGGGCTTCGTGATGATCTCAAGGAAAGCCCCCTTGGGGAGAGATTCCCGGGCGCTTGCTGCCCGGGCCAAAGCGTCGGCCCGGTCATTGTCCCTACGCGGGATATGCCGGGCCTCGAGGCCGTCGAAATACCTCTCCATCTTCCGCACTTCCTGCAAATAAAGACTTAAGTTTGCGTCATGGCACAGGTAAGACTTGTCCATTTGGCAAACTACGAGCTGAGAATCTCCCTTGACTAGGAGGCGCCGGATACCAAGGGAGCGCGCGAGGCGCATCCTGAGGGGCAAAGCCTCGTATTCGGCGACGTTGTTGGTTGCGGGGAACTCGAGCCGCGCGGCGTACTCGAGTTCCTTACCCTCGGGGCTCTGGAGGACTACTCCCGCACCAGCCCCGGCGAGACACAGCGACCCATCGAACATAAGGGTCCAATGATCACTGCGTCGGGGCGGCACAGGGAGATCTTCGTCCCCAGACCCAGAGGCGGGAGTCCACTCTGCGACGAAGTCGGCGAGGACCTGCGACTTGATGGCGGAGCGGCCGGTAAGGGACAGGGAGAAGGGGGCGAGCTCGGCCCCCCACTTCCCGATCCGGCCGGTGGCTTCTTTGTTCCGCAGTACCTCCCCGAGGGGGAGGGACGACGGGACGGTGATGGGGTGCCCCAGGAAGTAATGCCGAAGCTTCCGGGACGCCATGAGGAGGGCGTAGCAGATTTTCTCCACTTTCGTGTACCGAGTTTTGGCCCCTTGGAGGGCCTCACTCACGTAGTACACCGGACGCTGCTGCCCCCCTTGCTCCTTCACCAAGACCGCGCTGACGGCGACAGGGGTCGCGGCGAGGTAGAGGAGCAGGGGCTCTTCCGGGGACGGACTCACGAGCATTGGAGGGCTCGTGAGGTACTTCTTGAGGTCGTCGAACGCCTCCTGGGCCTCGGGGGTCCAGCGGAACCCCTCGAGCCCTCGGCGGATCTTGAAGAACTGGAGGCCCCGCTCCCCTGACCGGGAGACAAAGCGGCTGAGTGCGGCTAGGCGGCCGGAGAGCCGCTGGACATCCTTGACGGAGCGCGGCGGGGGCATGTCTAGGAATGCCCGGATCTTCTCGGGGTTTGCCTCAATGCCCCGCTGGGACACGAGGAAGCCTAGGAGCTTCCCCCCGCGCACCCCGAAGGCGCACTTCTCCGGGTTTAGTTTGAGCCCGAACGCGCGGAGGTTGCGGAAGATTTCAGCCAGGTCGTCGATGTGGGAGGCTGCGCAGGGACTCTTGACGACCGCGTCGTCTACGTAGACTTCGACGTTGCGGCCGACTTGCTCTTCGAAAACCAATGTCATGAGGCGCTGGAAGGTCGCCCCCGCGTTCTTGAGCCCGAAGGGCATATGGACGTAGCAGAAGGTTCCGAGGGGAGTAATAAAACTCATCTTTTCCTCGTCCCCTTCCGCCATCCGGACTTGATGGTAGCCCGAGTAGGCGTCTAGGAAGCTCATGAGCTCGCACCCCGCAGTGGAGTCGACGAGCTGATCAATCCGCGGGAGCGGGAAGTTGTCTTTTGGGCAGGCGCGGTTAAGGTCGGTGAAGTCCACGCACATCCGCCACCTGCCGGTTGATTTCTTGACGAGGACGGGGTTCGCGAGCCACTCGGGGTGCAGGACCTCCCGAATGAGGAGGGGCCTCCCGGGCGGTGGCGCAGCAGCATCTAGTTCCAGGGGAGAAGCCTCCCCCCCGGGCGTCTTTATGAGGTTGACGCTTCCGATCGTGGCCGCAGCGCGCTCGTATAGAGCACGGGCCATGTCTTGGTCTCCCCGGACGTTGATCACACCATGCGGCCCGGGGATCTTCATGCAGAGATAATTTTGATGGGTGGCAGCCCCCAGCCGGTTGATTGTCGTCCTCCCCATAATCGCGTTGTAGGAGGAGGGGAGGTCTACCACGTCGAAGCGGACCAGCTCGGTCCGGTAGTTCTCCGGGGTGCCGAAGGTCATTGGAAGATCTACCTTGCCCACGGGGTGGATCGCCTTCCCCGGGACAAAACCCTGCAAGGGCCCGGCAGCGGGCTGCAGGAGCTTCTCATCCACCTGCATTTCTTTGAAGGCCTTCAGGAATAAGACATCGGCGGAGCTCCCGCCGTCCACCAGGATCCGGGCCAGATGGCAGTTGTAGATGGTCGCGGAGACAATGAGCGCGTCGTCGTGGGGGAAGCGAACCCCCCGCGCGTCTTCTGCCGTGAAGGTGAGGGGGACGTCCGACCACTTCGGTGGCGGGCACGTGTCTAGCACCCCCACAACCTTGACCTCGCGCGCGTACTCCTTACGCTGGCGCTTAGAGTCCCGCTCGGAGGCAGATCCTCCCACGATGACGTTGATGTGCCGCTGCGAAGTTTGAAAGGGGAGAGCTTCTGAAGGCTCCCCCTCCTGCGCCTGCTGACCCCCCGTGGGAGCGGGAAGGGCCGGAACAGCTGGCCGAGGGAGCAAGGAGGCCGGAGTCCCCCCTGCTCACGCTGGTCGAGGAAGTCCGCAAAGTGCTGCAGCAGCTGGCTACAATCTCGGGTGGCGTGGGTATTTGACCTGTGGAGGCTGCACCACGGGCCCTCCCGCCTTCTCCCCGCGGGGCCTTCCCGGCCGCGCGAAGACTGTCCTCCCCCGTAGCCCTTCGGTTTGGCGAACGGGCGGTTGGCCCTCGGGGGGTCGCGCGAGCCGCCTCCGCCCTCGAGGACAAAGGTGTCCCGAGGCCGTGGCTCGCTACGCCCCCCTGCCTGGAGCGTTTGGGGGGATCCCTGGCCCCCCGGTCGACGGGGGCGGGAGCCCCCTGGGTCTTCTTCCAGATATCATCTTCATCCGCCCGAGCGTACTTTTCGAGCACGTTGAAGAGCTCGTCGGCGGAAGAGGGGCAACTCCGGGAGAGCCTTCGGTGGAGCTCCCCCGGGAGGATGCCGCTTTTGCAGGCTTCGATGACCGTAGTGTCGGGGACGTGGGCCACTTTGGTCTTCACCTGAGCAAAGCGCTTGAAGAAGCTTCTGATGGTTTCCCCAGTCCTCTGCCGGACAGTATATAGCTGCGAGGAGTCCAGGGGACGCACGTAGTTCCCCTGGAAGTTGGCACAGAACTCCCGCTTGAGCTACGAGAAAGACTTGATGGAGCCGGCCTTCAGGTTGTAGAACCAGGAGCGGGCGATGCCGGAGAGGTAAAGGGGGAAGACGTTGCACTGTACTGACTCGTCCCCCCCGGTCGCGGAGATAGCAGTTGAGTAGACCTGCACAAACTCGTAAGGGTCTGCCTCGCCGTTATAGTGTTCGATGTGTGGCGGGCGGTAGGGCCGCGGCCACCGGATGCTGCGGAGCCTTCGGCACAGGGGCTGGTTAGCCCCCTGCACTCCCCGGGGAGAGTCCCGATCGCTATCTTCTTTCACGGGACCTTCGTCGTCTGAGTCTGGAAGCGGTCCGAGAGGTCCGCTAGAATGGCGGTGGCGACGCTTTTCCTCTAGACCGGGGCTGAATTCCCGGACATCCGGGCTCTCCGCCAGAGAGGTTGGCTCTTCAGCGGGTCTCTTCCCCCGGCCGGTGCGAGAACGAGGCTCCCCGCGCCCGCGGCCAGTGGGAAGTCCTTCCCCGCGCTCTGGTGAACGCATTCGCTCGACCTCCCCCGGGACGAAACGGACCTGTCCCGCCGAGGGAGGGAGCTCGTGCGCTGTAGCTTCCGGAGCCGGTTGGGACGAGCCCCCTGCGACGACCCCCGGGACCAGAAAGGGGGAAGCCCCTGTATCATCCGGAACCGGGGAGGGGGCGCCCGCGGCGACGCCTGGAATCGAAGTGGAGGGGGCCCCTGTGGCCACGACCGGAACCGGGAAGGGGGCAGGCCCTGTAACACCAGGAACCGGCGAGGGGGGAGCCCCGGTGGCCGCGTCCGGAACCGGGGAGCCCATGCGGGGGGAAGTCCGCTGCGGTACGGGGGCTGCTCTGTCGACCGCCCCCGGTGCGGTAAACGCAGCGCGGGGGGCGGGACTGGCTCCCGGCGCAGGGTGAACCCCCGACAAGAAGTGGGCCCCCGGCCCCGGGAACAGGCCGGGGACGTGGTACCCCCCTGGTGCCACGAAGGGCCCTGGCATGAAATAACTTCCCGGCACCGGGACGGGCCCGGGTGCCGGGAAGGGTCCGGGCGTGTGTCCCGCAGGGGGAGGGAACCCCCCGGCAGGATCATACGGGGCGGACAACCCCCCCGAGGCCGGAGGGGCTGCCGGGTAACCCATAAACGGGGCCATGTTCCCCGGATATGGGTGCGACGCAAATGTGGGGGCCGGAGGCCGCGCCAACACGCTAAGGAGCTCGTCCATAGAGCGCTGGGCGCGGAGCTGGCCTTCCACGAGAGCTTCGAGCAGGGCGTCCCGGGGAGCCGGGAGAGCCGTCGGGGGGACGCTTGTCCCGGCCGAGGTCCCCGCGGTCACCGGGAACGACCTGGAGGTGGAAGCACCTAAGTTAAGAGGAAAGGAGGGAGGCGGTACCTGGGCCAGGTCGTCTCCGGAAGGGACCGCCGGGACAGCATTGTCCCGGGCGGACGGCGCCGGGTCTCCGAGACCCGGATCACCGAGAAGGGTGGGAGCCCTTGTTCTTGGGGGAGCCATGGCGTCTTCTCACGAGTCCCCACGAACGGCGCTAACTGTCGTGGTATTGCGAATACCCCGGCAGGTTTTGAGAATGATCCTAGTGAAGATTACGCTGCGCGGGTTGACCGGATGACCGGTCCTCCCCCGCCGGACAAGCACAAAAAATGACACACGGGTTTATACAGGTTCGGGTCCCGGTGGGGGCCCTAGTCCTGTCGACGCGCCCCCGACCGGAGTCGGCTGGGGAGGCTCTCTCCGGGGGAGAGGCTTCCGGAGCACGTCTGTGAGTTTAGCTATTCCAATAAAAGAACCGATCCTTTACAACAGAGGGGTACAAGGGCTATTTATAGCCCCAAAAAGCAGCAAAAAACCTAAACTACCCCGGAAGCCACTGTCGGATTGAAGGGCAGGACCGTCCTTCTCCCGGTCAAAAGCCTTGGATGCTTGACAGGTGGCCGCTAGTTCCCGAGGCGCTCCTCGCGTGACCTGCGTGTGACAAACAGTTCGAGACTTTACCTTTAGGAGGGCGATGAGGCCCGGGACGGCGCCGGAGGCCAGGTCCCCGGGTCAAAGGCGGAGCCCGGGACGGCGCCGGAGGCCACGTCCCGGGAGCCAAAAGGTAGCGCCCGGGGAGGCCCCGGAGGCCCCGTCCCCGGGCCAATGGCGGCGCCCGGGACGGTCGCGGAGGCCACGTCCCGGGAGCCAAAAGGCGGCGCCCGGGGAGGCCCCGGAGGCCAAGTCCCCGGGCGAAAGGCGGCGCCCGGGAGGGCCCCGGAGGCCCCGTCCCGGGAGCCAAAAGGCGGCGCCCGGGGAGGCCCCGGAGGCCAAGTCCCCGGGCGAAAGGCGGCAGCCGGGAGGGCACCGGAGGCCCCGTCCCGGGAGCCAAAAGGCGGCGCCCGGGGAGGCCCCGGAGGCCAAGTCCCCGGGCGAAAGGCGGCGGCCGGGAGGGCACCGGAGGCCCCTTCCCGGGAGCCAAAAGGCGGCGCCCGGGGAGGCCCTAGAGGCCAAGTCCCCGGGCCAAAGGCGGCGGCCGGGAGGGCACCGGAGGCCCCGTCCCGGGAGCCAAAAGGCGGCGCCCGGGGAGGCCCCGGAGGCCAAGTCCCCGGGCCAAAGGCGGCCCCCGGGAGGGCACCGGAGGCCCCATCCCGGGAGCCAAAAGGCGGCGCCCGGGGCGGCCCCGGAGGCCATGTCCCCGGGTGAAAGGCGGCGCCCGGGAGGGCCCCGGAGGCCCCGTCCCGGGAGCCAAAATGCGGCGCCCGGGGAGGCCCCGGTGGCCAAGTGCCCGGGCAAAAGGCGACGCCCGGGGAGGCCCCGGAGGCCACGTCCCCGGGCTACCGTGACACAACTTACCTGGACTTAATCCCGGGGAGATTTCCCCCGAGGCCTTTATTCCTGGACTTTTCTGTCAAAACCAATTTGTCAATTAAATGCCTTACTGTGTTTGGCACCTAATACTCCAGTTTGCACTCTTTTTAATCTTTTCGAAACTCCAGATTAGCTCTATGCCATTTTCAGTCAATGTTAGGCCATGAACTGAATGTCAGCATGTAGACGTTCGATGCATCTGAGCCAAACCCTGTGAACCAAGCTCAAATATCTTCGACCAGATCATTTCCATTGCATACATGTTTATACTTTACCTATTAATTTCTATAGCAAGTAATTTCTGTATTGCTTATGTGCTGTTTTGTTTCGTTGTTAGCGGGAGAGAGCAGAGCAAGAAGCAGAAGGATCAAAAGGAATCTTTGAAGACCAAACAGAGCAATTAGACCCCGCATTGCAAGGCAAGTCTCTATCCCCTTGACCATGTCTCTCCCAGTATGTCAAAATGAGTTAGGTTAATTACTGTTTAACTATATGCATGCTTTATCTTCAAATTAAATGCTACGTTGGAAGAATGTGAATAGATATAACCTAATTCCTTGTAAAGCCCCTTGTTTTGTATATCTCATGCACCCTTGTCACCCTAGGATATCATGCTTAGATTATGCTTATACTTTAAGGTATGGATTGAGTGTTAAATGATCAATTGTATGAGAAAAGTGCTTAAAACCCTTTTTGTGAAAGAAAATGTGAATTAGAATCGATAGTGAGGATGGTTTGGATGGTTGGCTGCTGTGTGCGCATCGGGAATGTGAATGTCTCCTCACTATTGGTTTATAAGGACAAGAACCTTGTGTTGTGCCTCTATGCGGCATGAAAATCGTACCAACCACTTGCCTGGTATGGGACATGCACAACTTAGTAGCTTTCTTGGTATTAACCGTTCCCTGCATGGTTTGTCAATACGGTTTCTCACGTGGAAATTGGTGGGCCACAGACGGCCATGAGTGGTGTGAGATCAGAAAAATAATGAGAGCATAAGGTGTAAAGAAGGAAGTCTCCCTACGCTTGGATTTGAGTCGTGCGCTGCTGCATCCATTGGCTATGTGTCTCACGTGGACCATAGGCCAAGGCTAGGTAGTTCGGGCAGTGGGGAGGACCCACAACGTTATTTTAGACTTAATTGTCTATTTACCGAGCAGGGATACTGTTAATACTAGAATGCAAAACCGTTGTGTGATCTCGACCTTGTCACATGCATATAAGTCGCAAGGAAAGGTACCGACTTGAAAGTCGAGTGAAGAACTGGATTTAAAGGGGTACATGTAACACCCTGAGTTAGGGGTGAAAACTTCCTTTTTCATCAATAGCATGCATGCATGTATCTGTAGTAATAGCCAGATCAGTATCTATCCTAAGCCCTAAAATCTCCAAAATTTATCCTGTGTCCTCAAATCAAGATCAGATTGTTCAGATGTGATCTATTAGTTATCCTGAATCTAAAAGTCTTCAGAACCTAGATCCAATTCTATCTCTAAATTCCAGATTTATCAACTTCTTCTGTTTTCGAAAACAGAAATACCTTATATTACCCAAATACCCTAAGTTTCAGAAATACAGATTTAATCAAAATCTTGACCAAGTTCAGACCAGATTATTCCTGGAATATGATCATGGGTATGTCAATACCTTAATATAAAAAGTTGATAGCCAGATTCTATCATCTAGACTCTTTTCACAAATCAGTCCAAAAGTTATTGCAAATTAGTCCTTATCGGATATCTGAAAACCCAAAAAGGCTAAAATCTCCAGATTAACTCCAAATTCAGAATTTCTTCGACAAATCTTCTCAAAATGCTATTTGCCACAAGTCTCTCTTCTGTGCAGATATCAAAATCGAAACCTAAATGCCAGAATTCGAAATCGACAAAACTTAAATCTTATTTTACCCTAAATTACCCTATTTTCAGTTTGTATCGAAAACTATTCAAATGTGTCAAATCTTATCAATTACCTTTGCCAAATATCCTGTTGAATATAATCTACCAGATTAGTGAAATCAAATTCAACTCTAACCTTCCAAATCTCCAGAATTATAGATTGGTCCAAATGTGAAAATCAAATATTGCAATCAGGCCCCTAATTCGACCAGGGAAGCAGCCAGTGCACGACCAGAAGCTCGCCGTGTTTTGCTTCCTTGCGCCGTGCACACTCGCCGCCGGCCAAGCTTCGCCGCACCTGTGACCGTGCATGCTAGTGCGCACGTGTCCTCGCACCAGCCAGTGCCGTGGCAAGGTTGCTGCTACGTCGACGACCAGTGCTTGCTCCCGCGCGCGATCAACGGTTTTTGTCAGCAATCCCTCGCCACGTAGCTTCGCCGCGCCAGTACTTGTCGCCACCGCTTGCTACAAGCTTTGCCAGGTCCCGATGAGGCGACATTGTGATCAGTTGAAAGCTTGTCGCCGTCGCATCACCGCTCTTGCTGTTTCTTCGCCGCTACTGCTCCAGCACGCAAACAATCTCATCACAGCAGCAAATCACTTCATTGTTCCCCTTCGCCATCTTCGCCTGACCTATTTAAACGCTCCTGTGTGTAGCAGCTTCTCCACACATCACCAGGACTTAACCAATTTCCAAATTTCCTCGCTGCAGTCGTCTTCTCCGGCGAGTCCAGCAAGAGGCTTCACGGTGCTAGCTCATTCCACATCATCTCCTGCCAAATTAAAGCCATCAGTGAGTTCATCTACTCGTCCTCTCTGTGTAGTACTGTCTAATTACTCCCCGGTGACCTCTAACGCCGGCGATCACCGGAAATTGCTAAAATTCGAAGAATGCCCTGTTCCGGCAATGTAGCTCGAATTACTCCAAATTAGCTTTCGTATCTGTAATCAAAATTAATCAGTGAGCTAAATCAAGCAAGCCTGTGAAGTTGGATTTCGAAATTAAGCAAGAATCGAACCTTTTCCCTAAACAAAGCTTCACCAGAAAACCGGCGATCGTCGCCAGGCTTCTCCAGTGATCCTCCGACCAACCTGATTATACCAGAAGCTTCCTTATACCTCCTATATGCTCTCCAAGCAAGGAATTAAGTTCTTTTGGCCTGTAGCAAAAACCCACAATCAGCAGCGTTTCTTCTCCGGCGCCGATCACCGGAAAGCTTGTTCCAGCCGTTTCATCCCAAATCATTTTGTCCAGTGTGTGTGCCTTAGCCTCCTGAGCATTTTTGTCTTCTAGCCCGACACCTAGATCGGCCTAGATTGGAAGATATAGCTTTGCCAAGTTTTTGTCCAGAACTGATCTAGTGCAGCCAGTTCATCTCAGTTCATAATCAAATTTCTTGCTTTCCAGCCATTTCTTGCCCTAGATCCTGTTGGCTTAATTGTTCCTGTTATCAATGCCTACCTCCCAGACAAAGTGGTGCATCATTTGGAGCTCCAGATCAAAAGTTATGCTAAGCCCTAGTTTTTGGCATTGTCGGCTCTATGCCAGAGCTTGTCAGCCAGTGGCATTGACCTTGTTTACCCACTTCTGGTTGTGTAATTTGAAATCCACTTTGTCCACTGAATTTGTAGAGTTGTGATCTACATTTTCTTCTATTACCACAACTTGAGATAAGCACTCTAGCTTTTCTTAAAGCTATGTCCAAGCTTTGATCCGAATGTCGATCTGTTGACATTCGCTGTTTTGATTAAACCAGCCACAAAATTGTTATCCCTATTGCAATCCTGAAACCCTAAGATTATCTAATCACCATCCTTAGCCAAATTCCTTGAAACCCTAAAACCTCGACTCAGTTCAGTTTGCAGTTCAACTTATCTCCAGTTTAGTTCAATCATTCTTGTTGAGCATTTCTGCATATAAGTCATAAAACATTTTAAATATTATAAGTAATCATTGTGTGTTGTTTGTCGTCGAGCAGATTCAGAAGCTGACTTTGAAGATTTTGCTGTTGACCCGTCATCGACTGCTGTATTTTACGACGCGGAAGGCAAGTCATATCCTTGGTCATCTTGAACCTATATTTTAAATGTTGCTAAAACATAACCTTGAATATAGGCAATATTGCATGTGAAAGATTGAGAATGGTTGATTTATGAATTGGCAGTACTAGACTGGTTACCTGTGAAATGTGAAATAAACAAGTTTTGAGCCATGAACTATTATATGTATCTATATACTTATATTCATGAAATAAAACTCCTAGCCATGACCAGAAAAATGGTATGGATGGCTGTAGCACTGGAGGTGCTAGACTGCAAAGGAATGCAGGCACTGAAGGTGCAGGGTTGTGGATGGTCTGGTCACTGGCATATAAGGACTAGAACCTTTTGTTGTGCGTCTAGTGGCATGAACAACGTGCTAACCGCAAGCCTAGTATGGGACAGGCCTGAACAAGTAATTATATGGATCGCACATGAAACCCCTGCATGAGATGTGTAGTGATGCACGATAAACACGGAGCGCGGCTCCCACACATATCACTGAAGGTGATCAAGCACGCTGACCCAGTAATGGGAATAAGCAAAGGGGTGGAGGTTTGGATACAACCTGCCACAACTGTGTCTCGCTAAGAGCCACAGGGTCGGGGGTGAATTGTAAGTGATACATAACAAAAGTTCTTGTTATTTCCACCTTGCCGCTCACAATATGAAGTGAGTCAGGGGTCCAATCATTTTGTTATGATAGGAAAGGCTTGAAAGTGGAATATCTTGTGGGTAAATTGGTACCTCTCTGCAGAATTAAAAACGTATTCGAATACTCCGAGCTCCCGGGTTTTATAGGAGTCTGCTGCGGTGGATTAAATCCACGGGGTGTGACACAAGTATTATTTTCTAAATAAAATATGTTTAATCAAGATTACCCAAATGACATGTGTTGTCATGATAAGGAGTGCTGCCGTGGGCTGTCGTGTGTCGACGTGTCGCGGTAGTGCTATAATCTAGTGAACATGTATGATGATGTTATATTATGAAAAGTGCTGCCATAAGATGAGATGAGAAAGAAAAAGATTATTTTACAAATATCCATAATTCTTGACTAGTCTAGGTTCATATCATCACTACTATATGTATCTACTCTTACCTATGACTTGCTGAGTACGTAAGTGCTCACCCTTGCAACATTCAACTCAATAGATGGAGCCTACTTTGATCAAGATGATGGCACGGAGTACTTCGTGGATCCAGAAGGAGGAGAATCAGTTCCGCCAGAACCCTGAAGTGTGTTGTTCTGCCGTCAACTTCTTTTGTGGGAGGGTCACCTATCTTCTGCTGCGTAGTTAAATATTTTGCTAAACCCTGAATGCCTTGTAGCCATTGTAATCCTTTATGTAATATTAAAGCCAGCAGGCCACACTGCTTAATATTTTGTGAGTACTCTGTTGCAATGTAATATACTCCTGTGTTTGACTCATCCTGGGAAGTCAAAGGTTTGTGAGAATGGGACTAACTGCTGCGAGCTAGGTCTCTACAGGAGTAGTCGTTGTCCCAGTTTCGGGGCGCGACAGTACACCTTTGCAATGATTTAAAAAGTATCAAATACTCTGAACTCCCAGGTTATTGATTCTGCTCGCGGTGGATTCCATCCATGTGGTCACAGCACAAGTAATATTTGGAACATTTTCATAACGTGGGTTAATAAAAGTGGTGACTCATGAAAGACCACCACACATAATGTTTTCTTAAAGTCTATCTTAAGATTTTCAAAGCCTACTTTTGGAAATAGAACCTTTTCTTTAGAACTTTAGAGTGAAAACCTTTTCTACTCTTATTTATAAAACTAAGACCTCTTTCCTTGAGAACTCCTCATCTATGTACTTGCATTCGCGTAATGAGACTTGCTGAGCATCGTGTGAAAACATGCTCACCCTTGCCTTTGCATACAAATTCAGAAGAGGGATTCATCGATCCCGATTCCTTTAGTTTCGAGTACCAAGAAGAAGAAGGAAGCGCCCTTGATGATTCGGTCTTCTAGGAGGGTCGTGCACTGAGTTGAGTCAGATGTGGTGGAAGCCCTTCCAAAGCTGCTGCCGACTGAAGTGAAGATCTTTGTTGTTGCTTTTTGTGTTGTTCTCTGTGTTCGATACCTTGATACCGAGTCTTGTATTGAGAACTCATTATTTTTGTAGCAACTCTAATTAGCGTCATTCTTGGCGTTATGATATTGTAATATTGGTCCTTCCGACCTTGTACCTATTTAATTATCTCACTGCAGTTTAATGTATTTCCTGTTGTTGTGAGTTTATGTTGTACCTTTCTAAGTGCAACCCACCAGGGAGGTTGCCACCGGATTCCTCAAATGAGGGTCCCACAGATATAACCAGAGGGAGTCGTCGTGGTCGCGATAGTCCTCTGGGGCAATCTTCTCGACTGAAGGTCAGGGATGTCTCTGACTAGTGGGTGTATTGAGGCTCTCCTGGGGGAGCTTCAATATTATTCACCTCTCATTGAGCAGACTTAAAATGATGCTTGAAAATATAGGATGAAGAGCCAGCAAAAATAACATTAACATGATTATTTGGTACCTGGTGTTGCATGTCCTCGTCGCCATCGGCATCTTTATTCCCACTGGGTTGTCCTTTTTCTAGTATAGTAGGCATAGGGGCTTTACCTTGGTAGAATTCTTCCATGCGCTTTAACCAGTTTCGACAATTCTTGAGGTCGTGCCCTGGAACCACATGCAACGGACACCACTTCTTGCTCCCTTGCGGGTTAGTCTGTTTTTCCATGTGGTTGCTGTTGCGTCCACCTGAAGGAGTTTTATTATTCTTGTATGGAACCTTGTTACCTTTATCCTGTGGTTGCTTTTCCATGTTTGCGACCTCTCGAAAATAGTTAGCTCCATCCTTCTTCAACTTTTTGTTCTCCCCGCCCATAGATGATCCAGATTTCTTGTTAGAATTCTCTTTCCATTCAGAGTCTAGACCAGGTTGGGGCAATAAATTATCCTTATCAACCATTCTATTCCACTCCACTACTTTAGCAGCATCAGAATATCGATCAGCCATGTCAAAAAGTTCTGACACTGATCTTGGCGGGTGAATGCTGAGATCCTCTGTGAATCATTGGTATCGAATGCCATGTTTAAAGGCTCTGATTACCAAACTGTCCGAGATATTGGGGATAGTATTTCTTACCCCCACAAACCTCTTCACAAATTGCTAGAGGGTTTCACTTGAAGTTTGACGTAAACAATGAAGATCATCTTCCTTGCTAGGTTTTTCATAGCAATTCTGAAAATTGCTGAGGATAGCATCACACATTGGTTGGTTAAAAAGCCATGTTCGCATTGGACCTTTGAGGACCATTGGCAAATAATTGGCTATTACCTTTTCATTTCCACCTGCTGCCTGGATGGCAATGACATAAATATGGAGGAATTCAGATGGATTCTGCATCCCATTGAACCGTTCGATCATGCCTGGCTTGAATTTATCAGGTCAGACCACTGTTCTTAGTCCTGGAGAAAAAGCCTTGCAACCAACATATGTAATACGCGGCTGTTGATCATTGCGACTATCTCCATGGTCGCGGGAAGAGTTGGTGTGTAGAACTCCAAGGCGTGGTCCCAAGTGTGATAGTATTAGCTCACGGTCGCGATCACGAGCATGATCAACTCTCTGGATCTTGTCATGACCATGACAAGTCAGCGTGGATCGAACATGGTTGCATCTTCTCTGGCTATGATAAGCACTACCTCCTTCTTGGGTGCTAGTTACTGATCGTGACCAAGTAGTTGGAGTTACATCTGATGCAACTCCATCGAGATTTTCTGCAAGAACTCTTGCAAATGTTACCCCATCGTTGTTTGTAAAACCAGCAGGAGGGTTACGGAGCTCTTTCACGATCACGCAAATGCACTCCTGTGTGCTTCTTCTAGGAGCTAGAGGAGTCTTTGCCACTATCGCCTCAACTACTGGGGAACACTCCGGATTTGAGTGGAGATTGGTCATGCCTACGTCCACCAGGAGGTCATTGGCAGACGTTCTGAGGCCAAAGTTTGCGGCATCATGGCGAACCTGCACAAGGTGCGGAGTTTCCTCTGTGGTCTTGTGAACCTCAATTTCATGGCACGGACGAGCTTCATCTTCCAAATGCTTGCGGTCTTCTTCTTCCCTGGCAAGCCGTTGCTTAGGGGTCTCCTCGGAAAGTCTAGCGACTTCCCTTGGAGCCGAGACCACAGACGGAGGGAACATCTCCTCTTAATCTGAATCACACTCAAAGTCAAAGAGGGAACACAAATTGTCTGGAGCAGACTGTTCCAGACACAATGGATAGTGATCACTGGTATCATCCATATCCAATGTGGAAGCATTGGGATCCTCATTGTCCTCATTGGTCAAGGTAATGGGTTGTGGTACGTACTCACCTTCGAATGTGGCAAGCCTCATAGAAGGCAAGTGGACTACTTTCTCAAGTTCTTGGTCAATAGTTGTGACCAGAACCGTATAAGGATTCTCCTCAGCACATGGCTTGAGAGTGGCATCGATCTCTTCCATGGGAATGTCTACATCCATGGCATCGACATAGTCGGAGAGATCAATGTCATTCTCGGAGTCATATGCGCAGGGTACAGGATCCATATATATAGCTAACTTTGGTGAAGAAGAAAATGTCTTGTCAGTCCCCATGGTTGGCGCTAGCTGTCGACGATTGGGATGATATCCCAAGCCTAACTTACACGAATTGATTTGTTTAGTAGAGAGACAGTATCTATCAATCACCAAAGAGAATCACTGTAAATATGAATGATAGACACAATGTTTATACAAGTTTGGGCCCTCGTAGTCTGAGTAATAGCCCAACTCCTATTTGTTTGTAACTATTAGAATAATGGATTACAAGGAATACAACTTCAATATTATCTCTTGATCAATGATGATCATCCTCCCTTTTATATCTCTCAGCACTTTTTTATAGTTCATCAAAGGGAGTCAGTTGCTTGATCAAAGGGACACTTGGCCATTGCCTGTGGTTTCCAGCAATTGTCAGTGGTTTATGCTCGCCAGTTATGATGTGTGATTAGGAGTAACCACACACTCATCTTTATCTTCTGATAGTTTATGGATAACTACACTGCCATGGGCAACTACACAATTATCCTTATCTTGTCAGTAAAGAGAGTTTTATATACAGGGAATATTGGCTAGAGTGTGGTTATGGTGCAACAGCTTAACTCTTAGATCATGGCCGGCATGTCTCGACCAAACCTTCTTGATTCGTAGGTACTTTCAGTTCTAATAATTGTCCTATGTCGTGGTCACGCACGGGCTGCGAACACGTATTGGGGATTATCATATCTCCGCAACCAAGGTAACTATGGGCAAATATCTTCGCGAGTAGGGTGACTGCGGGCAAATATCTCTGCAACCAGAGTGGTCGCGAGTAGTGTCATATGTGAGATCACGGACCCTGTGACAATTGTCATTGTGACCACGGAGGTCTGCGGCCACAATCTATTAAAACCATAATAGTCATCCGTGATGGGCCTTTGTGTCTAATTGACAAAATGAGCTGGGTTATGTCCAGAATATCTTGGACTATTCCATGATCTCTCTCCGTGGTCTCCTACGACCATGGAAAGGCATAAACATATAGCTTGGCTCTCTCTCTCTCTGTGGTCTCCTGCGACCATGGAAAGGCATAAGCAAATAACTTGGGCAATAATCCTCATCACTTACTTGTGCGGAACATGCAGGTCCACTTCAAAGTCACCCAGCACTTGTCTCAGCTGTTGGAGCAGCCCAATTCATGGGTGCTGGAGGACAAGCTTGGCAATGCTTGGGCCGTGTTAGCTGTCTCCGTAGCACGTCATTGATAATAGGAGCAACAACTGCAGGCCTTGGAGCAGAGGCAGTTACTACTACAGAAATGTAGTCCACTAACCCCTATCTTCTAACAGTTATATGCAATCTGAGAGAAAACCGATAGTGTACGAGGACCGCAGTGGAGAAGAGGTTTTATACTAACGGTTATGGTCTGGGAAACCGTTAGTGAATGGCACGTAACTTTTAATATCGGTTATTAGTGTATGAACCGATAGAAGAGATAAAATTTTACTATCAGTTTGTTTATTTAACTGATAGTAAAATTACCTCATTTTTACTATCGGTTATTAGTGTACGAACCGATAGAAGAGATAATATTTTACTATCGGTTTGTTTATTCAACCGATAGTAAAAGGACGTCATATATACTAATGGTTATGACAGTGGGGACCTTTAGAAGAGAGGAAAGCACATAAATTTTACTATCAGTTATTAGTGTATGAACCGATAGAAGAGATAAAATTTTACTATCGATTTTTTTATTCAACCGATAGTAAAAGGACGTCATCTATACTAATGGTTATGATAGTGGGGACCTTTAGAAGAAAGGAAAGTTCACTAACGGTTGTGTTTTTGAACTGATAGTAAAATAGTACAAGACCTTGGGTTAAACCCGCGGGAGTTTTCCCTCCAGTCCAACCAAACACATTTCCAAATAAGTCTCTACTCACGCGCGGAAAACCCTAGCCTCCTCGACGTCCCCTTTTTCACTCCTGCACCACCATTTCCGCTCACATTTGGGTTCTCCACCGCGGCCGGCCACTGCATCATGCTTTGTAGGCCACTCCACGAACTGTAAGTGTTCTTCACCAACCCGATTAGAATTATTCTTGCCGCTCACATTTTATCTCTTTTCCTTTGCTAAATTGATTTTTGGAAAAGTTAATAATGTTTTAGTCGTTGTTCATTACTGATAATATGTATTGTTGGTCATCGAGATTTGTAATCGAGTTCGCATCTGTCGGCATCTCCATAGACCAAATGTGTTAATTATCACAAAACTGAGTATCAAGAACAATGGGCAAAATTTTGTTTATATCCATACTCTTGCCAAGACTCTTGCTGAATATGCTTCTGTTGTAAGTTGTTTTGTTAGCCTCGTTGTTTTGGGTTGGCTGCATTCATCCTCGGCCTCCGACCTCGACCAAGCACATCTTCAACCACTCTAGTCGTGACGACCTCCTCTACCTTGACCTACGACCACCTCCACGACAACCATCGACTACATTTCCTCGACAACTGCTTCACAACCATGCCCATGGCTACAATAGCTCCAGAAAACATGATCGGTAGAGTGGGTCAACTTTGAAATTAATTTTTTAATCTAGATTATTTACAAAAATAAAAAACCCTGTTCTCTGTGGTGTATTTGTGAATAATTAGATCCAATCTGTCTAATTTGTGTATCTCTGTATTGTTGTATCTGTGAATGCACCTTTTTCATTTGTATAGCTGCTTATAACATATTCTAACGGTTTCTAACTCAGAACCGTTAGAAGAAGTTATGCTAGTACTAACGGTTCATAACCTACAACTGATAGAAGAAAGTTTATAATACTAACGGTTGTGAGTACTGAACCGATAGAAGAAATTTAACAATACTAACGGTTGTGAGTATTGAACCGATAGAAGAAATTTAACAATACTAACGGTTGTGAGTACTGAACCGATAGAAGAAAGTTTATAATACTAACGGTTTCGAGTACTGAACCGATAGAAGAAATGTACCAGTACTAATGTTTGCGAGTAATGGATCGTGGGAATATAGGTATTGTACTAACGGTTTGTAACCGTTAGAGTTGTGCTAGGTTTCTTCTATTGTGCCGATCACTAGTGGTAAGAGAACCGTTAGTATAGACCATTTTGAACTGATAGTGTAAAGTAATTCTGTAGTAGTAAGCTTCAGCGATGGAGTGCTGTAGATAAGGAGCACCTCTTTGGGCTACTTGATTATATTGCTAGGTTCATAGAAAGGTTGGCATCTTTGTCTCTATTGTTCGAAGTAGTAAAACCATTGTAACGCCCAACCTCTATTGACAACTTGAAGAAGATTGATGAGGAGTGAAAGGAAGTGCTCGAGGAGGCAAAGAGGGTATAGGAGAAGCATCAAGAGATGATGAAGATGGCACGGGCACTACGCGAAGACCTCCAGTCCAAGGATAGGATCATCACAAAGCTTCGTGAGCAGTTGATGGCGGCAAAAAAGGTTGCCATGCCCCCAGGCTGGATAGCAGAAGCACACTAAGACCTGCATGCGGTGATGTCCTTCTTCTAGGTGGGGTCCTCTAGCTCCTTCGAGAGCCTTGGAGGCCATATAAAGAAAAATTATCAATGAAAACAAATCATTTTGTTAGGCTTTTGTATATTTTGTGAATGACTAAGTCCAGCACCATCTTTTAGTGTTCTTTATGAATGTGAACTTGAGGCCCTTGGACCAATCAAAACTAGAATTACTCACGACAACTTGCAGTAAATGCTCGTCATTGTTAGCAAGAGCCAAGCACAAAGGAGCCCCCAGGCCAAGTTGTGAGGTTTAGCTAGCCCGAGTCTTGAAACCCATGCAAGTTATAGAGCAGATTTGTGTCTATATTGAGCACCGAACAGGATGTTAGACTTGAATTAAAACAACAGAACATAGAAAACTATAAAAAGAAAACTTATCTGGACTTAGCATGAAAAGTAGGAATTTTCATGGATGTTGAGCGCCAAAAGTCGAGTGCCAAATCCCTAAAAAATTCCGAAACAAAAATTGGTGTTTTACAATATTTAACAAGCACAGGGTGGCACCCGAAAAATAAAGGCCTTCCAAAATGGGAAGGTTAAGTGCCATACCGGAGCTCGAACTTTGACAAGATAGCTAGTACAAGATTGTTTACATCTAGAACTTTTTGGGCTGGTCCACATTCTCTTTGGTGATTGTTAGATACTGTCTCCCTATTAAACAAACTAAATTCGTGTAAGTTCGGCTTGGGATATTGTCCCAATCGTCCACAGTTGGCGCCGTCAATGGGGATCGACAAGACATTTTTTTCTTCACCAAAGTTAACTGTATCTATGGATCCTGTGCCTTGCACATACAACTCCAAGAATGACTTCATTCTCGCTGACTACGTCGATGTCATGGATGAAGACAACATTCCCATGGAAGAGATCGATGCCACTTTGAGCCCACTGCCAAGGAGAATTCTTCTCTGGCTCTAGTCACGATTATCGACCAAGAACTTGAGAAAGCAGTTCATTTGCCTTATGTGGACCTTACTACATCTAAAGGTGAGTATCTACCACAATCCATTGCTTTGATCAATGAAGACAAGGGGGATCCCAATGCATCCATGTTGGGGAAAATCTCCGCGAGACTAAGTCCAGGTAACTTGCGTCACATGCGCCCGGGGACGTGGCCTCCGGTGCCTGCCCCAGGCGTCGCCTTTTAGCTCGCGGGACATGGCCTCTGGTGTTAGTCCCGGGCACCGCCTTTTGGCTCCCGGGACCTGGCGCCTTTTGACTCCTGGGACCTGACCTCTGGCGCCGGTCCCGAGCGCCGCCATTTGCCCGGGGACGTGGCCTCCGGTGCCTGCCCCGGGCACCGCCTTTTGGCTCCCGGGACCTGGCCTCCGGTGCCGGTCCCGGATGCCTCCTATTGGCTCCTGGGACCTGACCTCCGGCGCCGGTCCTGGGCGCCGCCATTTGCCCGGGGACGTGGCCTCTGGTGCCTGCCCCGGGTGCCGCCTTCTGGCTCCCGGGACCTGGCCTCCGGTGCCGGTCCCGGGCGCCGCCTTTTGGCTCCCGGGACCTGGCCTCCGGAGCTGGTCCCGGGCGCCGCCTTTTCGCGCCCGGGACCTGACCTCCGGCGCCGGTCTCGAGCGCTGCCATTTGCCCGAGGACGTGGCCTCCGGTGCCGGTCCCGGGCGCCGCCTTTTGGATCCCGGGACCTGGCCTCCGGAGCGGGTCCCGGGCGCCGCCTTTTCACTCCCGGGACTTGGGCTCCGGTGCCGGTCCCGGGCGCCGCCATTTGCCTGGGGACGTGTCGTCCGGTGCTTGCCCCTTGCGCCGCCTTTTGGCTTCCGGGACCCGGCCTCTGGTGCCAGTCCCGGGAGCCGCCTTTGGCCCGGGGACCAGGCCTCTGGTGCATGTCCCGGGCCTCATCGCCCTTCTAAAGGTAAAGTCTCTGGTTGTTGATCACGTGCAGGTCACGCGAGGAGCGCCTCGGGAATCAGCGACCACCTGTCAAGCATCCAAGGCGCTTGACCGGGGGAAGGACGTTGCTACCCCTCAATCCGACGGTAGCGTCCGGGGTAGTTTAGTCTTTTTGCTTCTTTTTGGGGCTATAAATAGCCCTTGTACCTCCTGTTGTAAAGACAAGTGATTCATTATTGGATTAGCCAAAACTCACAGGTGTGCTATGGAAGCATCTCCCCTGAGAGAGCCTCCCCAGCCGACTCCGGTCGGGAGCACACCGACAGGACTAGGGCCCCCATCGGGACCCGAACCTGTATAAATGCTCGTGTCAATTCTTGTGTTTGTCCGGCGGGGGAGGACCTGTCACCCGGTCAACCCGCATCGCGTTTTCTTCACTAGGATCATTCACAAAACCTGCCGGGGTATTCGCAATACCACGACAGTTGGCGCCGACCGTGGGGACTCGTGACAAGACGCCATGGCTCCCCCAAGAACAAGGGCTCGCACCCTTCCCGGTGACGCCGGTCTCAGAGACCCGGCGCCGCCCGTCCAGGACACGGCTGTCCCAGCGCTTCCGCCCGGAGGAGGCCAGGCCCAGGTACCGCCTCCCGCCTTTCCTCTTAACTTAGGTGCTTCTACCTCCAGGTCGCTCCCGGTGACCGCGGGGACCTCGGCTGGGACCAGTCTCCCCCCGACGGCTCGCCCGGCTCCCCGGGACGCCCTGCTTGAGGCTTTAGTGGAGGGCTAGCTCCACACCCAGCGCTCTATGGATGAGCTGCTCAGCGTGTTGGCGCGGCCTCCGGCCCCCACATTTGCGCCGCACCCATACCCGGGGGCTATGCCCCCGTTTATGTGTCACCCGGTGGCCCCTCCGGTCTCCGGAGGTTTGGCCGCCCTGTATGACCACGCCGGGGGGTTCCCTCCCCTCGCGGGCTATACGTCCGGACCCTTCCCGGCACCCGGGCCCGTCCCGGTGCTAGGGGGCTACTTCCTGCCAGGGCCCTTCGTGGCGCCTGGGGGATACCCCGTTCCGGGCCCATTCCCGGGGCCGGCGGCCCATTACGTGCCGAGGGTTTTCCCTACGCCCGGAGCCAGTCCCTCCCCGCGCGTCGCATTTATCGCACCGGGGGCAGTCGACAGAGCAACTCCCGTGCCTCAGCGGACTTCCCCCCGCATCGGCTCCCCGGCTCCGGACACCGCCCAGGGGGCTCCCCCGACGCCGGTTCCGGATATTACAGGGGCTTCCCCCTTTCCGGTTCCGGTCATTGCCACGGGGGCTCCCTCCACTTCGGTTCCAAACGTCGCCGTGGGCGGCCCCTCCCTGGTTCCAGATAATACAGGGGCTTCCCCCTTTTCGGCCCCGGGGGTTTTCGCAGGGGGCTCCCCCCAGCCGGCCCTGGAAGCCTCCGGGCGGGCAGCTACAGTGCGTAAGCTCCCTCCCTCAGCGGAATGGGTCCGTTTCTCCCGGGGGGAGGTCGAGCGAATGCATTCACCTGAGCGCGGGGAAGAACTTCCCCCTGGCCGCGGGCGTGGGGAGCCTCGCTCTCGCACCGGTCGGGGGAAGAGACCCGCTGAAGAGCCAGCCTCTCCGGAGGAGAGCCCGGACGTCCGGAACTCAGCCCCGGTCCGGAAGAAAAGCGTCGCCATCACCACTCCGACGGACCTCTCGGACCGCTCCCAGACTCCGATAATGAGGGTGTGTCCCCCATCAAAGAAGACAGTGACCGGGACTCTCCCCAGGAAATGTAGGGGGCTAACCAGCCCCTATGCCGAAGACTTCGCAGCATCCGGTGGCCGCGGCCCTACCGCCCTCCGCACATCAAGCACTATAATGGTGAGGCCGATCCTTACGAATTTGTGCAGGTATACTCCACAGCTCCAGGGGGGACGAGATGGTACAGTGCAACATCTTCCCCCTCTACCTCACCGGCATTGCCCGCTCCTGGTTCGACAACCTGAAGGCCGGCTCCATCAAGTCTTTCATGCAGCTCCAGCGGGAGTTCTGTGCGAACTTCCAGGGGAACTACGTGCGTCCCCTGGACTCCTCGCAGCTGTACACCGTCCGGCAGAGGACTGGGGAAACCATTAGAAGCTTCTTCAAGCGCTTTGCTCAAGTGAAGAGCAATGTGGCCCACGTCCTCGACTCTACGGTCATCGAAGCATGCAAAAGTGGGATCCTCCCGGGGGAGCTCCACCGAAGGCTCTCCCGGAGCTACCCCTCCTCCGCCGATGAGCTCTTCAACGTACTCGAAAAGTACGCTCGGGCGGAGGAAGACGACATCTGGAAGAAGACCCAGGGGGCTCCCGCCCCCTCCGACCGGTGGGCCAGGGATCCCCTCAAACGCCCCAGGCAGGGGGGGCATAGCGAGCCACGGCCTCGGGTCACCTTTGTCCTCGAGGGCGGAGGCGGCTCGCGCAACCCCCCGAGGGGCAAGCGCCCCTTTCCCAAGCCGAAAGGCCATGGGGGAGGACGGTCTTCGCGCGGCCGGGACAGCCCCGTGGGGAGAAGTCAGGAAGGACCGTGGTGCAGCTTCCACGGGTCCAGTACCCACGCTACTCGAGACTGCCATCAACTGCTGCAACACTTCGCGGCGTTCCTCAACCAGCAAGGGCAGGGGGGACTCCGGCCTCCTTGCCCCGTCGGCCAGCTGTTCCGGCCCTTCCCACTCCCGCGGGGCGCCAGCAGGGGCAGACGCAGGAGGGGGAGCCCCCAGAAGCTCTCCCCTTCCAAACTTCTCAGCGCCTCATCAATGTCATCGTGGGAGGGTCTGTCTTCAGGCGGGACTCTAAGCGCCAGCGTAAGAAGTACGTGCGCGAAGTCAAGGTTGTGGGGTTGCTACACACGTCTCCACCACCCAGGTGGTCGGGCGTCCCCCTCACCTTCACGGCGGAAGACGCGCGAGGGGTTCGCTTCCCCCACGACGACGCGCTCATCGTCTCCGCGACCATCTACAACTACCACCTGGCCCGCATCCTCGTAGACGGCGGGAGCTCCGCCGACGTCCTATTTCTGGAGGCCTTCAAAGAGATGCAGGTGGATGAGAAGCTCCTGCAACCCGCGGCAGGTCCCCTGCAAGGGTTCGTCCCGGGGAAGGCGATCCATCCCGTGAGAAAGGTGGATCTCCCTATGACTTTCGGCACCCCAGAGAACTACCGAACCGAGCTGGTCCGCTTCGACATAGTGGACCTCCCCTCCTCCTTCAACGCAATTATGGGGAGGACCACAATCAACCGGCTGGGGGCTGCCACCCATCAAAACTACCTCTGCATGAAGATCCCCGGGCCGCACGGCGTGATCAACGTCCGGGGAGACCAAGACATGGCCCGTGTTCTATACGAGCACGCTGCCGCCACAATCGGAAGCGTCAACATCATCAAGGCGCCCGGGGGGGAGGCTTCTCCCCCGGATCAAGACGTCGCTGCGCCACCGCCCGGGAGGCCCCTCCTCAAGCCGCGTCCGGAAGGGAACCTCCGGAAGGTCCTGCTGTCCCCGGGCGACGGAGACAAAACCATCTGGATCCGGGCGGAGCTCCCCGAGGAGCATGCAGCGCAACTTGCAGCTTTTCCACGTGAAAACTCCGATGTTTTTGCGTGGAAGCCTTCGGACATGCGGGCCGTCGCCCGAGAGGTCATTGAGCACAAGCTCGCAGTGGCCCCCGGTCACCCCCCGATCAAACAGAAGCTGAAAAAACTCTCCCTCGAGCGCCAAGAGGCAATCAAGGTGGAGATCACCTGGCTCCGAGAGGCGGGGTTCATTCGGGAGGTCCTGCACCCCGAGTGGCTCGCGAACCCCGTCCTCGTGAAGAAGTCAACCGGCAAGTGGCGGATGTGCGTGGACTTCACCAACCTTAACCGCGCCTGCCCCAAAGACAACTTTCCGCTTCCGTGGATTGACCAGCTTGTCGACTCCACCGCGGGGTGCGAGATGATGAGCTTCCTTGACGCCTACTCGGGCTACCATCAAGTCCGGATGGAGGAAGGGGATGAGGAAAAGACAAGTTTCATAACTCCCCTCGGAACTTTTTGCTACGTCCATGTGCCCTTCGGGCTCAAGAACGCGGGAATGACCTTCCAGCGCCTCATGATGCTGGTCTTCAAAGATCAAGTCGGCCACAACGTCAAAGTCTACGTAGACGACGCGGTCGTCAAAAGTCCCCGCGCGGCCTCCCACATTGACGACGTGGCGGAAACCTTCCGCAACCTCCGCGCGTTCGGAATTAAGCTCAACTGGGAGAAGTGCGCCTTCGGTGTGCGCGGGGGGAAGCTCCTGGGTTTCCTCGTGTCCCAGCGGGGCATAGAGGCAAATCCCGAAAAGATCCGGGCATTCCTGGACATGCCCCCGCCGCGCTCCTTCAAGGACGTCTAGCGGCTCTCCGGCCGCCTAGCCACGCTAAGCCACTTCGTCTCGCGGTCGGGGGAGCGAGGCCTCCAATTCTTCAAGATCCTCCGGGGCCTCGAGGGGTTCCGTTGGACCCCCGAGGCCCAGGAGGCCTTCGACGACCTCAAGAAGTACCTCATGAGCCCTCCAATGCTCGTGAGTCCGTCTCCAGAAGAGCCCTTGCTCCTCTACCTTGCCGCGACCCCGGTCGCCGTCAGCGCGGTATTGGTGAAGGAGCAAGGGGGCAGCAGCGTCCCGTGTACTATGTGAGTGAGGCCCTCTAGGGGGCCAAAACTCGGTACACGGAGATGGACAAGATCTGCTACACCCTCCAGATGGCGTCCTGGAAGCTTCGCCACTACTTCCTGGGGCACCCCATCACCGTCCCGTCGTCCCTCCCCCTGGGGGAGGTATTGCGGAACAAAGAAGCAACCGGCCGGATTGGGAAGTTGGGGGCCGAGCTCGCCCCCTTTTCCCTGTCCCTCATAGGCCGCTCCGCCATCAAGTCACAGGTCCTCGCCGACTTCGTCGCGGAGTGGACTTCTGCCTCTGGGTCCAGGGATGAAGACCTCCCTGTGCTGCCCTGACGCAGTGACCATTGGACCCTCATGTTCGATGGGTCGCTGTGTCTCGCCGGGGCTGGCGCGGGAGTAGTTCTCCGGAGCCCCGAGGGAAGGAACTCAAGTACGCCGCGCGGCTCGAGTTCCCCGCAACCAACAACGTCGCCGAGTACGAGGCTTTGCTCCTCGGGATGTGCCTTGCGCGCTCCCTGGGGATCCGGTGCCTCCTAGTGAAGGGAGATTCTCAGCTCGTAGTTTGCCAAATGGACAAGTGTTACTTGTGCCATGACGCAAACTTGAGTCTTTATTTGTAGGAGATGCAAAAGATGGAGAGGCACTTCAACGGCCTCGAAGCCCGGCATATCCCGCGAAGGGATAATGACCGGGCCGACGCCTTGGCCCCGGCAGCAAGCGCCCGGGAATCGTTCCCGAAGGGGGCCTTCTTGGAAATCATCACGAAGCCCTCGGTGGCCTCTCCGGACACGGGCGACGAGCCCCGCATTCTGGAGGTCGCCGAGATCACTCGGACTCCATCATGGATGGACCCCCTCATCTCCTTTATCAAGGGGGAGGGGGACCCTCCCTATTAGACCGCGGCTAAGCGCCTCCTAGCCAAAGCCCGGGCATATCTCCTGCTGGAGGGGAGGCTCTACAAGCGGGGGGCTTCCGCCCTTCTGCGCTGCCTCCCCTGGCCGGAGGGACTCCAACTTCTCGAAGACATCCACGCGGGGAGCTGTGGTTCTCACCTAGCCCCGCGTGCCATCGCGGCCAAGGCTCTCCGACAGGGCTTCTACTGGCCCACGGTCATGCGCGACGCGTGAGACCTTGTCTCCGCGTGCGAGGCATGCCAGAAGATGGCCAAGGGCTCGAACCTCCCCCCTGTAGCGCTGCAGACTATCCCCATCACTTGGCCCTTCATGCACTGGGGGATGGACCTCTTAGTGCCCTTCCCCCCAGCGCCCGGAGGATACAAGTATGCGGTGGTCGCGGTTGACTACTTTACAAAGTGGGTAGAGGCGGAACCCTTGGCCAGCATCACGTCCCGGGCCGTTCAGCGGTTTTTCTGGAAAAACGTCGTTTGTCGTTTCAGTGCCCCCCGGGAAATCACCGTGGATAATGGGACCCAATTCGACTCGGCTTATTTCCGGAAATTCTGCGAAGGCCTGGGGCTCGTCATCCACTTCACCTCAGTGGCCCATCCCCGGAGCAATGGGGCCGTCGAGAGTGTCAACGGCGTGATCCTACAAGGATTGCGCCGGAGACTCGAGCAAACCGCTTCTAAGCGGGGTCCATGCGCACGACCCCGTCCCGGACGACGGGACGTAGTCCCTTCTTCCTAGTCTATGGGGCGGAGGCAGTCCTCCCCCCGGAAATTGGCTTCCGGTCGCTGCGAGTCGAGCTCCTGGAAGAAGCCACGACCGCAGCGTACCAGCCAACGAGGCCAACCAGCAACTGGAGATCGACTTCGTGGAGGAGGAACGCGACCGAGCGCTCCTCCGCCACGCCATCTACGAGCGCGAGATGGCGCGCGCATACAACCAGCGCGTGCGAGAAAGATCCTTCCGCCTTGGGTGTAACATCCCAAATTTTGCCATCTCTTTAGCTTGTCAGCCGATATATGTTCATTGGATTCTTGGATGTCTCAACCCCATTTTGATCTTTATCTCAGAATTATGATCTCAGGTGTGCCACCACCTTAATTTAAAAAGTTGGCAACCAAACTCCGCCTTTCAGACCATTTTGGCTTTTTAGTCCAAAAGCATTGCGGATTAGTCCTTTTTAGATTTGTCAGAAGCTCAAAAAGACCAAAAGTCTCAGACCATCTCCAAACTTTGATCTGATTCAGTGAATATCTCCCATTCACTAGTCTAAGCATTTTTCTCTTCAGGAAGAATTCCAAAAACTGAACCGAAACCGTAGTTTCAGCCTCGCCAAAGTTTCAAACCCTAATTACCCTGTTTACCCTAATTACCCTGTTTTCGATTTTTGTCAAAACCACCAGATCTTGTTGGATTTCACCATTTTTCCTGCTGGATGAGTCCAAATGAATTAGTAGCACTCACCTGCAAAACCAGAACTCAGATCAGCCCCTTAGATCTCCATATTTTCAAATAGGCCCAAGATCCCGAAAGAAAACCTTGCAGATTAGTCCGAATCCCTTGCAGTTCAGTCCAAGCATTACAACCAGGCCCTTGTGCCATTTTCGTCCTCGACCAGGTTGCACGACCAGAGCCTCGCCACCTCGCCTCGCCGCAGGACTCGCCGCCGATGAAGTCTCGCCCATAGCCACCGTCACCGCCACGTAGAGCCACCTGTGCGCAACCGTGCCGCCACCGTGGAGCAACCTCAGCGCGCCTTGCCGTGATTCTCCCGCGCACGCGTGCTCCAGCAGCAGCAAAGCAACGCCACGTTGCAGCCATGCCGAAGCCAATGATCTCGTCGCCCTGCTCCAGCCCGATTTCGCGTGATTCTTCTTCTCTGGCTCAGTCCTTGCCGCGTCCCGACGTCGTCTCGAAGCTTTCTCCGGTGTCAGCCACAAATCCCGCCCGATATGCTTCAACTCCCGAGCTCAGCGCATCGCCTATATAAGCTCCCTCCCTTGCCCAGAATCACTTCGCACCACCCTGTAGCTTCATTGCTTCAACCATAGCACCAGAGAGTAGCAGCTTCCTCAGCACCGCCGTGAACGGTTTCTTCCCCGGCGAGCCACCTCAGGAGCTCACGATGCCAGCTTCGCCCGAAGCTCCTCTCTTCAATCTAAGACTACCAGTGAGTTCCTCTCGTTTCCCTCTCTGTATCATAGCGTTTAATTGGCCCCCGGCGAACCCTAACGCCGGCGATCGCCGGAATATCCCAAATCCCCTGTTTCTTTAATACTGCTCGATTCGATCCGAATTAAACCTCGTGCCAGTGATGAAAGATGTTCAGTGCAACCCTTTGAGCGAGCCTACAAACTTGGATTTTGAAATTAAGCTAAGATTGCCGATTTCCCCAATTTGCGCGCCACCAGCAAATCGGCTCACGTTGCCGAGCTTCTCCGGCCATCCCCCGGCCGAATCAACCCCACCAATAGTCCCCTCACCTCACCCTCTCACTCCCTGAGCAAAGAATCGAGCTCAAAGTCTTTAAATAGAAAACCCCCAATCTCCAGTGTCGTCTTCTCCAGCGCCGGTCGCCGGAATTTCTCCCCGGCCGATCTAGCCCCGCACACCTTGTCCCTTAGATAGCCTCTAGTACCCTGAGCAATATTGTCTACTAGCTCGATCCCTGAATCGACCTGAATCAGAAGTTATTTCAATGCCAAGATCACTGTCCAGTAACTCAGGCCACCGTGTTTACTCGCTTGATTTGGCCACCCTCCGGCCACTTTCTGCCCTTAAGCCTATTGAGAGTTTTGTTCCTGTTGCCAAGGCCTAACCCCCAGACAAAGTGGTTCATCAATTGAAGCCCTGGATCAAAAGTTATGCCATGCCCTAGTTCCCAGCCATGTCCAGCACTATGTCAGTGCATGTCCAGCAGTGGCATTAGATGGTTTATACCTGTTACACTTGAGCAATTGAAATGCCACCTTGTCCATTAGATTCCTGTAGTTAATCTCTACAACTTTCTCTACTGTAACTTTTCCAGAAAACCTACCTAAGACCAACTTAAGGCTATGTCAATCTGTGGACCGAATGTCAGCCTTTCGACATTCAACCCCTTTCGAGCCCATCTCTTCAATCAGCATCCAAGCAACCTTGTCCAAACCTTTCCCCTGCATTCATGACATATTTTACGTATCATTTCCCATAAAGACTATGTTCTGTATGCTTATGTAGTGTATGTGCGTATTATCTGTATCCGCCATGGAACCAGACGTTGAAGGAGCGGAAGAAATCTTCGGAGAATTACCCAAGTAACTAGACCCAACATTGCAAGGCAAGTCTCAAACCCTTGATCATGTCTCGCCTATTATTTTGGAATGAAGTATGTTAACAGTTTTCAAGTATATGCATGCCTTAGATTCAAATAAGGATTATGTTTCAATAAAGATGATTAGATATGACCTAAGTGATTGTAAAGCCCCTTTTGACATTGAATATCCCTGCACCCTTGTTACCCTAGATTATCATGCTTAGGCTATGCTATGCTCGATGATTATATGATAAATGTTGAATGGTCACATATGAGAAAAGCATGTTCAAAACCCCTTTCTGTGAAAGAAAATGTGATTGGAATCGATAGTGAGGATGGTTTGATTGGATGGTGCTGTGTGCGCACTGGGAATGTGAAAGACTCCTCACTAAAGATTCATAAGGACTAGAACCTTGTGTTGTGCTTCTATGCGGCATGAAAAATGTACCAACCACCTGCCTGTTTATGGGACGGGCGCAACTTAGTAGCTTTCCTTAGTGTTAGCTTTTCCCTGCAATGGTTGTCGGTCCAGTTTCTTGTGAGAACTGGTGGGCCGCAGAAGGCCACGAGTGATGTGAGTTTAGAAAAATCATGAGAGGAAAAGGTGGAAAGAAGGAAGACGCCCTATGCCAGATTAAGTCGTGCGCGACTGTAATCAAGAGAGGCTATGTGTCTTGCGAGAACATAGGCCCAGGCTAGGAAGTAAGGCAGTGGGGAGGACCCACAACGGTACTTGAGACTTAACTGTCTATTTACCGGGCAGGGAAATAGTTAATACTAGGACTGTAAACTGTTGTGTCACTTCAGCCTTGTCACATGCGTAAAAGTCGCATGGAGTTGGCCTGACTTGAAAGCTGAGTGATTGGTGGATTAAGGTGGTACACCTTTGCAAAGTTTAAAAAGTATCGGATACTCTGAGCTCCCAGGTCATGGAGTCTGCGAGCTGTGGATTCTATTCACGTCGATGCAGCACAAGTAGCTTTTGGAAAGTTTTTCACAAAATTTGAGTAAAGTGGTGACTCATGAAAGACCGCCACACACAACATTTCAGAAAATCTAGCTTAGGATTTTAAAAGCCCTGCTTTTGAAAACAAAGGTCTTTTCTTCGAAATGAGAGTGAAAATCTACTCTATTACTATATATATATAAAACCAAGACCCCTTTTCTTGAAAACCCCTCATCTATGTATCTGCATTCTCATAACGGGACTTGCTGAGCATTGTGGAAAATATGCTCACCCTTGCCTTTACAAACAAATTCAGAAGAAAAGATTCAAGGATCCCGATCCCTTTAGCCTTGAGCACCGAGAAGAGGAAGGAACCTGTCCAGACGATTTGAGCTTCTAGGAGGGTCATGCGCCAAGTTTAGTTCGATGTGGTAAAGGCCCGAGCCGAACCACTGCAGAAGGAAATGAAGACCTTTGTTATTGCTTTCGTATTATCGTTTTTGATGCTTGATTTATGAAAAGCTCTCTACTTTGTATCAACTTTAATTAATGCCATTCTTGGCTTTATGATAATGTAATAGTGGTCCTCGTGACCTTGTACTTGTTTTATCTATTTGACTTATTGTTTAAAGTAAATCCTGTTGTTGTGAGCTTGTGATGTACCTTTCTGTGTGCAATCCACCTGGGCGGTTGCCATTGGAATCCTCAAATGAGGGTCCCACATTGGGGACCTTGTCCTCAAGCGCGTCACAGACCCCCAACCCCAGGGTAAGCTCTCCCCCAAGTGGGAGGGCCCCTACAGGATCTCCGCGGTCCTGGGCTCGGGGGCCTACAAGCTGTCCAACCTTCAAGAGCAGGAGCTGAAGCACACGTGGAACTTGCGTTTACTTCGCAAGTTCTATGTTTACCCTAACGGGCCTGTCCCCTCCCCCGGAGTGATCACGCCGGAGGTGGAGGAGGGACACTGTATTGACTTTTCCCTCCCCCTTCGCGGCTTCGCGGCGGAGGCACTGTATTTCATTTCGTTATCAATACAACTGGATTCTTTTCAACTCTCATTGCAGGTTCTTCTCATTACCGTCCCTAACAGCGATGCCCTCCCGGCGAGGATGCCCTCCCCGCGAGAAAGCCCTCTCCGTGAGGATGGCCTCTCCATGAGGAAGTGGGCCCGGACCCAGCAAGTCCCTCCTGTAGGGCGGCTTACGATCAGCCCTCGTGGACTGAGGGTGTAAGCGGCAACCCGGTCCCTAGCGGCCGTGGTAACGAGTCACTTTGGGAGACCAGTCCCCTACCCAAACACTCAGACCCGTCATCAGGCACTTCGTCCTCTGGCTTTCTTGGATATCTTTTCCCCGGAGACTTTATTCCTGGTTCCCCGTTCTCACGGCGACCGGACGACTGTCTCCCGGAAGAATTTTCTCCGGAATCTTCCTCAGGATTTCTGGCCCTATTCCCGGCTCCCCGTTCTCACGGCGACCGGATGATTGTCTCCTCGAAGGTCTTTCCCTTGGAAACCTCATTTTAGAATTTTCTAACTTGGAAAAATTCTTATTCTACAGGTCATCTTCACCCCGGGGGCCTTGTTACCCCCACAGCGCGCGGAGCTACCCTCCGGCCCGCTGTGGGCGGGGGGGATAAGGAACCCCCGGGTGTCGACCGCACCGACCACGAGCAAACTTAGCTCATTCTTACGAAAAGGAGTCATCCAGACCATCCAAGAAAAAACAAAAGAAGTCTCAAAGAAGAAAGCAAACACAGCTTTATTGGTCATTCAACCCGGAGGACATCTTCCACCTCCGGTGGGCATCGGAAATGATACAACCCGGGTCAAAACCCAGAAGCTCTATACATCCTAAGGCTCCTTCGCCTAATACTCCCGAAGGCCCTCCGCTAGCTCCCGGGCCAAGTCCCGGTACAATGCGCGTACGCGGCGCCGAGCTTCCCGGAGCACATCTTCGGGCTAGCACTCGTAGCCCGCCGGTGGAAGTATCCGAAGAGGGGGTATCATCCGGAACCCCGGACGCGGAGGGGACAATTCGGCGCGATGATTGTCAAAATTATCCAAGTGCCACTCCGGATGCCACCTTAGCCGGATCGGCTCCCGGACAGCGTCCCCACTGCGCCTCCCGGACATGAGGCTAAGCAAGATCAAAGCGGCTTGGGCTTCCCCCGGGGGGCACCTGCCGGGGCTCGTGGGCCTCGCTCTCCTGGAACCTCCTCCGGACCTTTGCCCGGGAGAACCCTCCCGGGAACCCTGGTAACATTGCATTCAATTCAAGACTTAGAAAAACTTTCTAACTCTATTGCATTCAAAATGTCTTTTTACAAGTGTCCGGGGCTTCTTCTAAGAAGCTACCGGATCAAAATCCTAAGAAAACAAAAGGGTCCTATCTAAGACCCAGGGGGAGGCTCATACTCTTTCATTGGTGTCCTCCCCCCGGGGGGCTTCCACCGGGGCCGGTGCCGGGAATCTCACCCGGACGATCCGGTCGTAGAAGTCCCCGGCGAGCTGCTCGACCTCCCGGCGCAATGGCTTGAAGAACTCAGGGAAGCTCCGGGGGATGCGGCCCCTGATCGCCCGGGCACCCACCCCTCGTTGCTCGACGAGCCCGGCTGCGGCTGCGACGACGGGGATCGCCCGGCCTCGTGCCCGGGAGTCCGCTGCCTCCGGGATCACGGAGACTTGTGCGTTAAGAAAACGCACAGCCTCCGTGAGTGGGGCCGGGGGCACCTCAGAGCCACCCCCGGAGCCTAGGCTCACGCCAAGGCTCTCGAGGGCCTAGCGCACGGAGCGGCCCGCGTCCATAACCGCCCGGACGCTCGACCCAGGTAGGCGGCGGCCTTGTCCTCCGCGTCCTTGAGTAGCCAGACGACGTGCTGCTCAACGCCCCAGGTAATCGCCCCCTACAAATTCCAGAGTTAGAAAAATTTTGGATGTAGGAAGCCAAAAGAAAGCGGCAACCGCTTCGGGTGAATACCTGTACTTGGAGGGACCGGAGCTCCCCGAAGCGCTTGTGGAGCGTCCCTCCGTGACGTAGGCCTGGACCTTTGGGGTCCGCAGGCCTTCCGCGCAGCGCTCAACCTCCCCTGCGGAAAGCAGGGGGAACTCTCGCCCGGCGCTGGTCTGTGGGGAACCCCGTCCCGTACCAAACACCACGGTACGGAGCAGCACTCCCCTGTCGCAACTTCCCAGGAGCCAGTTGCGAACCAGAAATGAATATCACAACAACCAGCATTATACATAAATAATCCACAAAATATTATAGGGTCCACAGATGATGGCACTAGGCCTTACAATAATAGCACAACAGGGTACCAAAATAACATTTCAGTTGTTACCAAAATGCGGAAGGAGTGGAACACTAATCTTCGCCCACTGTCGCTCGACCGGGGTACGCGACGCCTAGAAATCTGGGTCAAACTCAGAGAAATCTTCGAAAGGCTCAGGTTCACACTCGTATGAACCCAAGTCGCTTGGCTCTTCTGCTTCTGACGGAGTAATTCAGTCGCGGGTGAGTACGGGGTACTCAGCAAATCACCACATAACAAATGCAATTATCTATATCACATGTCATGGAATTCAAGAGAAGTATTCGAGGTTCTTTTCCAAAAATATCTCACAACCTAGCAGTTGGTAACCATAAAAAGCATTTAAAACCTTCTTTGAAAGTTTACACTATATACATATGTAGTTCAAGAGTAAAGAGTTTAAAGCAATTGATAAAACGATTCATGAAAACTACTTGTGCCTTGCAGCATGGATAAATCTAATGAACATAACACACTCCAATTCCGGGAGCACGGAGTATTTAAATACATTTTAAACTCTGCAGAGGGGTACCGCTTTACCCACAAGACTTCTCAACTACCATTGTTGACCACAAGCATAGGCTTTTGCCCAACACGCTACTTTAAGCATATGAGTCTCCTATGCCAGGTTCGATCACGCTGCTTTAAACGCGCCATTGAGTTGAGAATAACATGCTTTTCACCCTGCCTTGCCATTATACTAGCTCTGCCCCGTAAAAGGTTCACCACCGGTCAGTGATCCGAAACTCTCACCTCCGGTTGGTGTTCCAAATACAGTTGTGAAGCATTGTAGGGATCTTCCCTCTCATACCTTCACCCTACCCCTCACCCAGTATTGGACCGCGATGGAGACTCTCTCCTCCAATAGTGAGTGGACACACGAGGGGTTTTGTGTTGGGGACCACGCCATCCAACACTCGTGCCCTGGAATCACATCAGTTGCACGATCTTTCTCTCAAACGATGCGGCTGGGCTCACCCATATCCACCCGTGTAAGTGGGCCAAGAGGGATCTTCCCTCCCTGACCAGTGACAATTTAGTGTATCTTTATTATTGTGCAGAGCTAGGGCAATAGTTCGGCAAGGATACTTGGTCGTGCCCGTCCCATACCAGGCTTGTGGAGGTACGATAACATGTTACTAGATGTTCAACACAAGGTTGTTAGTCCTTAACTATTCTAGAGAGGAGTTTTTCCTATTCGACTTTATGCACAGGTTTTAACATTAGCTTGTTAACAATCTTACCAGTTAACATTTCCATGTTAACAATTTTACCAGTTAACAACATTATCATGTTTCCAACATCTTCATAATTTCAATATTCAGATTGACATACCTCGCCTCCCTAGGATAGACATTTTAAAAGCATCTTTGACTTTGGAAAACCATTTTTCTTATTCATACAGATAATTTGTATCACTGCTACTATGCCTTAACATTAACCTAGGGCATCAAGAACATTATACAAGATTGAGAATCAAGAATGGTCTTTCAATTTGGGATAATAACTAAACAAGCATATTCAAACATACTTAGTCTACTCAATTAATATGCACAATATTTGTGAAACAAAATACTTAGCTAACTTGAAAACATAGGTTCAATATGATCAAGGTGGTGGTGACTTGCCTTGATTTCCCGCGATAAGATTTTCGGCGACGTCCTCGATTGGCTGCTCCTCAGCTTCCGGATGAGCGGGTTCTAAAAACGAAAAGAGCACCGATCAACCAAAATGCATAAGTATGGGACCAATAAATGCAAATCTAAATCCTAGTAGGTCCAGATAAAACAGCCTCGGAGTCGGATCTGAAAAATACTGGAAAATAGAAGTTTTTGAAAACAGCGGTATTTTAGGGTAAAACTGAAAAAGATCCTTTTTTCGAAAATAGGCGAAAACGACGGAACAGGATTTTAGGATTGAAATCTGAGGAGGTGGCTGAAGGAGAATATGTGGCAGGAAGAATTTGTGGCGAGATGGTTTAGACTGATCTGGATTTGGAGGTCGGACGGAGAAAAACCACTTTTAGCGAGATTTTAGGGTAAAACCGGATATGGAAAAAGGGAAAACAAGATCCAGGACTCAGATCTGAAGAAAAATTTCAGATCTGGAAGTTTTGGACTGAGACAAATCTGATGGCGTGGACGGATCTTCGATCGGAGATCTCTAGAGCATTGAACAATTAAAAGAATCACTCACAAATGCTGAAATACTGTAGCAGCCAAAACAATCCGAGTACTGTAGCAGCAAAATTTCAGCACGGTACCCACGGTTTGAGCTCCGGTGGGGCTCGCCGGAGAGGAGAGAAGGCCGGGGAGTTTGGGAGGTAGTGGAGGGTACAAGGGGAAATGCTGGTGGCCAACAATGGCAACCGGCCGGAATCGGAAGAAAATTACGGCGGCTGGAGGTTTAAGAAAGATATCAACGCCGGCGACGGGAAGAAGGTAACACGCCGATGGAGGGAGCTATGGTGGTCAAAACGAAAAGCTCCAGAAGAGAAAAATGGAGAGGGCTAAGATGCACACCTGAATGACAAACCTCGGACAAGCAAACGACGGCCGGAGGGAGACAAACGGTGACGCGCGGCCAAACCAGCAGCAGGACAACCAGATTCACCGTCTTTTCTGTTTCGTGTGGATTTTTTTTTTCTGTTTTATCAAAAAGCAGTGTCTTCCTACTGAAGTATCTAAATAAATACTCTTTCTTTTCTTTTTTTTTCCAGAAACTTCTTTGTATTATTTTAATTTAATTCAACTCCTTTATGAAATTTTCAAATAGACATTCGTTTAATGCATAAAATTATGATGCCATGAATTTAAAAATGTGTGCATGATAAAATATTGGGGGGGTGTTTTAGGGTTAAACAGGTAAAAGAATTTTGCTGATCAGAATAAAAAGATAATTAATCAGAATTTTGAAAGATTTAGACCGGAAGAAAAAATCTGAGAAGGAGAGGGTTTAAGAATGGAATTTTGGGGCTGTTACATGGTCCCGTCGCGACCGGTGACGGGCCCCCGGACTTGGGCGCCCGACATGATCTCGGTCGGGGTGGCGGTCGTCGTCGTCTTCGTCGCCGAAGAAGTGCCCCCCGAGGAAGTGGCCGAGGATGTTTCGGAGGGGGTCCCTTTCCCGGGGGGGATCATCAGACCTTTCCCCTTCCTCGGCGGGAGGGCCCCCGGAACCTCCACTTCCGGAGGGACCTCGTAGACCGAGGGGCTCCCCCCCTCGTCCACCGGCCACTCGACCCGCGGAGGAGAGGCCTCCGCGAACCTCACCTCCGGTTTCTCCGGCTCCAACGGTGCCGGGGGCGCCGGGAGGGCCGCTATGGAAGACGGCGAGGGGGCGTAGTCCGCCGAATTGGACGCCGCCCCGCCCGCGGCCGGTTCCTTCCCCCGAGCCTCAACGGGGCTCTCCGGGGGGGGTGTTGCTTCTTTCCGAGCCGGTGCCCGGGCGCGCCCGGTCCCAGGGGTCTCCTCCCGGGGCTTAGCCGGTGTCACCGCCGGCGTCGTCGAAGGGCCCGGAGCTTTTTGGACCCTGGCCTTCTTAGGCTCAGAGCCCCCGGCAGCGTCCTTCCCCCGTTTGTGCCACCCGGGGGTGGGGAGGGGCTTCCTCTCCGGTAGATTTAGCCCGAAGGCCTCGGCTACCAAGTTCCTGGGAGGGCCCTCCCCCATGAGGCGCACGATGCGCTCGTGCTCGTTGGCAAAATACCTCCACAGGAGGTTCTCTGCCTTCTCCCGCACCGCCGGGTACGGCCGGACTACAAAAGGTAAAGAGTTAGCCAAATTTCCAAAATTTTGTAACTGCAATGCATCAGGTAACCGGGACTTACGTCGGGTTACCGGCTTGACCGGGGGCCGCTGCTCCGGGCCCATGCCGATCCCCCTTCTCCCGCGTGAGAAGGGGGAGATCCTCAGGAGCATCATCTCCTCGGTGGCATCCCGCATAGAGCGGGTGCCCCGGGAGATGATCACCTTGCCGAGGAGCTCGAGCTCCTCGTCCGTCCACACCGGAGGCTTCGGTGCAGACGATCTGCTGTAGGCGGGGGGCTCTAGGGCATACGCCACCTCGTCGTCCCGGACCCGGAGGTAGAACCACCTCCGGGTCCAGTCGCCCCAGTGGTCCCGGGAGGCCACCGCCTGGTAATCAGCTACCTGGGACGGCAGCATCTGCACCATCACCGAGCCGAAGGGGGACTTGGGTCCCCCCTTCAACAGGTGGGAGCTCCTCTCCGCCGGTTCGTAGAAGTACCAGAAGGCGCGTAGGGTGGGCTCCCACCCGGTCGCCGTTTGGAAGAGCCAAATGAAGAGGCCCATCCGGACGATGGCGTTCGGAGTGAGGTGGTTTAGGTCCACCCCATACTCCTTCAAAAACTCCCGGAGCAATGGATGCACCGGGAGCCGGAGCCCCGCCTCCAGGAAGGCCTCGAAGGCCACGATCTCTCCGGGCCTGGGGCGGGGGGCTCCGTCCTTCTTCACGGGGACCCGGATGTCCCCGTCGTCGACGACTCCGCGCTCGACCAGGGACTCCATGTCCCCGGCCGTGAACTCCGACGCCCAGAGGAAATCCGGAGCGATTTCCTCTGGGGGCACCTCCGTGGTCTTCGCTCGACCCTTCGGTGCCATCAGGTTTGGTTTTTTCGGTTACTAAAGTTTCAGGGAACAGGACACCTAAAGGTCCCGGACGCCTACTACCGGGAGAGAGCTACCGGGAGAGCTAAATGCGCTAAGGTTGGAAAGTTTCGAATGATCCTCCCGGGCCCCCCAAGGCCTTATTTATAGGGGCGAAGTGCGGCCTAGATGGGCGCCACGTGGCACTTCGTGGTACATCTGGGCCGTTGAAGTTTAAACCGTGCGCTGGAAACGAAGGGACTGGCGCGCAAACCCAGGCACCGGTTCGAATCGCGAGCGCATTTATGGCGAAGCGGCGAGGTCATAAGCGCGCGGCACAGGAACCGAAGCGTCACGGCTCCGGTGGCTTGGTCAGGAGATTTTCCCGGCGACATGTACCATACCCACCGGGGACTCGAGGATCGTCCCCGGGGGGCATGGGGGGCTGCTGTTGGGGGAAATCTCCGCGAGACTAAGTCCAGGTAAGTTGCGTCACATGCGCCAGGGGACGTGGCCTCCGGTGCCTGCCCCGGGAGCCGCCTTTTGGCTCCCGGGACGTGGCCTCCGATGCCGGTCCCGGGCGCTGCCTTTTGGCTCCCGGGACCTGACCTCCGGCGCCGGTCCCGGGCGCCGCCATTTTCCCGGGGACGTGGCCTCTGGTGCCTGCCCCGGGCGCAGCCATTTGGCTCCCGGGACCTGGCCTCCGGTGCCGGTCCTGGGCGCCGCCTTTTGGCTCCCGGACCTGGCCTCCGGGGCCCATCCCAGGCGCCGCCTTTTGCCCCTGGGACCTGACCTCCGGCGCCGGTCCCGGGCGCCGCCATTTGCCCAGGGACGTGGCCTTCGGTGCCTGCCCCGGGCGCCGCCTTTTGGCTCTCGGGACGTGGCCTCCGGTGCCGGTCTCGGGTGCCGCCTTTTGGCTCCCGGGACCTGGCCTCCGGAGCTGGTCCCGGGCGCCGCCTTTTGGCTCCCGGGACCTGACCTTCGTCGCCGGTCCCGGGCGCCGCCATTTGCCCCGGGACGTGGCCTCCGGTGCCTGCCTCGGGTGCCGCCTTTTGGCTCCCGGGACGTGGCCTCTGGTGCCGGTCCCGGGCGCCGCCTTTTGGCTCCCGGGACCTGGCCTCCGGAGCGGGTCCCGGGCGCCACCTTTTCGCTCCCGGAACCTGGCCTCCGGTGCCGGTCCCGGGCGCCGCCATTTGCCCGGGGACATGGCCTCCGGTGCCTGCCCCGGGCGCCGCCTTTTGGCTTCCCGGACCCGGCCTCCGGTGCCAGTCCCGGGAGCCGCCTTTGGCCCGGGCACCTGGCCTCCAATGCATGTCCCGGGCCTCATCGCCCTTCTAAAGGTATAGTCTCTAGTTGTTGATCACGTGCAGGTTGTTGCATCTAGGCCTTCATGCCTAACCCTAATTTTGATGATTAATGAAAACAAAGTGTTCTGGACTAATCGTGCTTGTGAGATTAATTGATACAGGGATCAGTTGGGAAGAAATGCAAGAAGATCAAGATGAACCCGACTTGAAGTAAAGCACAAGATCAAAAGACAAGACGAAAATCATGAAGATGCGAAAGACCTAAGGTATTATTTGTTTTTTATTTTTACCGATCTCGGCGTTTGGAGATGATCGGTTAGGGAAATTATTTTCTAGTTTTAACTGTACTATAAAAAGGGTGGCGAAAGTCCTCTCTTTATCTCCAACATAAACCGAGAAACCTAGGTCATTGGATTGCATCTTTTTGGTTGGATTTGGTTTTGAACTTATTTGAAAAATCTGATTTTTCAGTTCAGTTTTTGACAGTAGAAGAGGTTTTTGATTTTCTAGAAAGATCTAGGAAGATCTGGCTTTTGCTTCTGTTGACAAAATTGTAGCCCTTGAAATTATCTTTCTAAAGAGCTACTAAACACCTCTTTTGGATTTCTAGATTTCGAGTTATCTCTGTTTTTGTTCATGCTGACTGTCAGTTTGCTAAACTGACTGTCAGTTTGCTAAACTGACTGTCAGTTTGCTAAACTGACTGTCAGTTTGAATGTCAGTTCGTGTTAACTGACAATTGTCCAGAGAGGGTCTATTTTGGGCTCAAATTTTTTGTACTAAACTGACTGTCAGTTTGTCCATACTGACTGTCAGTTGGGGTTTCGACCACAGAGATTTTAACTGAGTTTCTATTTGTTTTTGGTCGAGTTTGTGGTCGAACTGACTGTCAGTTTGTGTAACTGACTGTCAGTTGTGGGTTTCAGCTTTCCATAAACGACCACGAACGGCTAGCAAAGTTTTATCCATAAATTTTGTCGGCCGTTGTGCACTGAACTGACTGTCAGTTAGGCAAACTGACTGTCAGTTTGGGTTGCTGATTTTCAGCGCTAACTCCAACGGTTCATTTGATTCTTGAGGCTATAAAAAGGGGCTTTGGGCATAAGTTTTCTACAACAAGCAGTTGTATTTCTTATACACTCTTGAGCTTTAGTTTTCCACTTAAAATCTTGGTCTTTTGATCAAGTCGAGTGCTTTCCGATCCACCGAGAGTTTCAGTTCTTTTGCATTTGCATTCACTTAGCTTCTCGGTGCGTGTTTGGAGGTCTAGAGAAGACCTCGCTGCCTGTTACTCTTGGTGAGCGCCCTCACCTAGACGGTTCGGAGGCATGGCCGTTGACCACTCCAGAACGGAGATTGTTGGAGAGGCTCGGCAAGTGTGTACAAGGCATCGGTGCTCGCCTTTCCGGAGTGGACAAGGAGAAACCTTAGTTGATAATACTCTTCGTGAGTATTGAGGCAAAACTCAAGTGATTTGAGTGCTTCAACGAGGACTAGTGGAGACTCGGCGAGTCTCCGATACCTCGGTAAAAATCGTGGTGTTTGTTCTCTATCTTCTCTCTTTAAATATATTAAATTGCATTTGGTTCTTCTTGGTATAAAAACTTGTTTTTATTTGAAGTTTTTAAAGCCTCCTATTCACCCCCCCTCTAGTCGGCATCCTTGATCCAACACAGGTCACGCGAGGAGCGCCTCGGGAATCAGCGACCACCTGTCAAGCATCCAAGGCGCTTGACCAGGAGAAGGACGTTGCTACCCCTCAATCCGACGGTAGCGTCCGGGGTAATTTAGTCTTTTTCTTCTTTTTGGGGCTATAAATAGCCCTTGTACCTCCTGTTGTAAAGACAAGTGATTCATTTTTGGAATAGCCAAAACTCACAGGTGTGCTCCGGAAGCCTCTCCCCCGAGAGAGCCTCCCCAGCTGACTCCGGTCAGGAGCACGCCGACAGGACTAGGGCCCCCACCGGGACCCGAACCTGTATAAATTCTCGTGTCAATTCTTGTGTTTGTCCGGCGGGGGAGGACCGGTCACCCGGTCAGCCCGCGTCGCGTTTTCTTCGCTAGGATCGTTCACAAAACTTGCCGGGGTATTCGCAATACCACAACAATCCACGTCCAATATGGATGATCCCAGTGATCATCATTCGTCTTGTCTAGAAGAGTCCGCTCCAGATAATTTAAATTCCCTCTTTGATTTCGAGTATGACTTGGACAAAGAGGAGATGTCCTCCCCGTCTGTGGTATTGGCTCCACGGGAAGTTGAAGTACATTAAGAGGAAACTCCTCAGCAACAGCTGAAGAAGACCGCAAACGGTTGGAAGATGAAGGTCATATGCATTGAGAGGATGAGGTTTGGAAAACGACAAAGGAAACTCTACGTCTTATGCAACTTCGCCATGACGCCGCGAACTTCGACCCCAGAACATCCCACCAACGACCTCCTGCAGGTTGTAGGCGTGACCAATCACCCCTCACAGATCCGGAGTGTTCCGCAGCGGGTGAGGCGATGATGGAGAAAACTTTTTTGGCACCTAGAAGGAGCACACCGGAGCGCATTCACATGATCGCAGACACTCCTTAACCCTCCTGCTGGTCTTACTAACGACGATGGGGTAACTTTTTTAAGAGTTCTTGTAGAAAATATTGATGAAGTTGCATCAAATGTAACTCCAACTGCTTCGTTGCGTTCAGTAACCAATTATCGGGAAGGGGATAGTGCTCGGCATAGCCAGAGAAGGCGTAACCGTGTTCGAGCCACACCGACACGTCATGTACATGAAAAGATCCGGAGAGTTGATCATTCCTGCGATCGCAACCATGAGACAAATACACTCACGTTTGGGACCACATTGTGGTGTTTCACCAGTAAGCCTTTCCCGCGACCAGGAGGATGGTCGTGATGATTGACAACTGCGTACTACATATGTTTGTTGCAAAGCTTTCTCACCAGGACTAAGGGCAGTAATCTGGACTGATAATTCAATCCAGGCATGAACGAGCGATTCAATGGTACAAAGAATTGATCTGAATTTCTCCAAATCTATGTTACTGCTATACAGGCGGCAGGCGGAAATAAGAAAGTAATGGCGAATTCTTTGCCAATGGTCCTTGAAGATCCAGCACGAACATGGCTATTCAACCAACCAGAAGGATCCATTTACAATTGGGAGATGTTATGTGATGCTATCCTTAGCAATTTCCAAAACTGTTATGAGAAACCTGGCAAGGAAGATGATCTCCATCGTTTATGCCACACCTCGAGTGAGACCCTCCAGTAGTTTGTGAAGAGATTTGTGGGGGTAAGAAATACTATCCCCAATATCTTTGACAATTCGATATTAGAGCCCTCAAATACGGTGTTCGATTTTGAAGATTGGAGGATCTTAGCATTCACCCGCCAAGATCAGTGTCAGAGCTTTTTGACATGGCTGATCGTTATTCCAATGCTGCTGAGGCAGTGGAATGGAATATGTGGTTGATAAGGGTGATTTACAACCACAACCTGGTCTAGATTCTGAAAGGAAGGATAGTTCTAACAAGAAGTCTGGGCCATCCACAGGTGGGAAGTTCAAGAAGTCAAAAAAGGATGGAGCAAACCAATCTCGAGAGGTCGTGAACAAGCATAAGTGACGATAGGACAACGGTAATAAAGTTCTATTAAAAAATAATAAAATTTCTTCTGGTGGCCGCAATAGCGACCACATGGAGAAATAGACTAACCCACAGGGAAGCAAGATGTGGTAGGCCTATTCATAACTGGTTTAGGCGGGTTGGGCTAGTTTTTCAGCCCAACCGTAGGTGGGCCAACTGGGTGGTTTGGGCTGGTTCTTACCTGGGTTGGGATGCTGAAGTTTTTGGTTTGGTTTTGGTTGGGCTTGCGGTTTACATGTGTTAGAAACATTATAAAACTTCAGAGGTTTGGATGTTAGATTAAAAAACATGCTTCGACAAATTTTTGTTGTGAGACACTGAGATTATCATCTAAAAGGGAAAAGATGCAATCTCAAATTTTTTAATGGTTGCCCACATTAAAAATTTGGTGTGATACACTGAGATTAAAACATTCTCTAAATCTAAAACAGTTCTATAAATAATATATGGCACATGCAAACAGTTGTACCAAATATGTTTGCAAACGAATCTAAAAGGGAAATACTATGTCAAATGTTTACAAACAAATAAGAGACAAACATTTTCTCAACAGTGGAGTATAATCATATCAGCTATGAGCCAAAATACCCACAAGCATCAGTAGACAATAAAATGTAGAATGCTAGCAACACCCACAACAGTGGAAACTAGTAAAGCTCGTTCTTTGGATGCTTCACTTCTGCGTGCTCTTTGCACTTTGATTCAGAGGTGTGCAGATGAAGGTCTGCATGCATACCTTGCACTGCATTGAGAAAAGACAAGATAATAACATCATTCAGCAATAACTAGTTGAATTTTCAGAGGGAAAAATCCAGTGATCTTAATTCCTCTTTGAGAAGGTCAAGAAATTGAGGCATGTGAGTTATGTGAACTTTATCCCTTTCTAATTGGCTGGGTCATTGTCTTTTTCTGTACTGTTGTATGAGCTGACCACTATAGCATAGCGTATACATTCATGCAACATTATAGAAAGGAGCTCAAGACACAGCAATTACCACGGGATAAATTTCACATAAGTCACTGCTTTTTACCACCGCCCTGTCCATACAGTAATGATTATCCAGATTATTTATCCAGCAAAAATAGCAGTGATTTCAAATTGCAAAAGTTGTCGTTATATCTATCTCTATCGTTGTATTACCACTAAAACATCATATACATACATGACCTTTGGGGGTAAGGCATTCCCAAGTGGATTTAGCATTTTCAAGTTGCACACTGATGCCAAAAACAAACTGGTGGCATTCTACACTACTGACTTGATGATACTGGACAAAGAATCCATTGACTCGATCAACATATATCAGGTTCATTACAGACACAAGAATATAGGCAAGGTTTGCCGGTGACCGACACCACCAACATATAAGTAATATATCCAGCACACTGTATTGAGTGGCTTCTTGGGCTCATTTGGGGTTCATTCAAGTTCTATTTCCTTAAAGATTGCAGTACCACAATGAGTCATCGCAGCTGCCTTGATACCATAAACAAACAGCTAAACAAGAGCCCAAGAATGGAAATATAGGAGTATTCCCAAAAACAATGGCACATCTAGAGTACTAATGTTGATTAAAAAAAAAAGAAGAGGCAATATAGGAGTATTCTCGTACCTGTGCCAATCAGCAGTACTCGGTTCGGACAGAAAAATACACGAGTGAAACCTAGAAACCGAATCAACTATATGAGTACTTAGTCATGAAATAGACTAATAGGTTATAGCTTTGCAGTTGACTAGAGCCCAGGTTTTAAGATAGTAACTTATGGAGCACTAATCACACATTCTTGCAACATATCGTTATTTGGTAGAGCAAAGCTAGTCTTGCAACAAAAGCGAATTGAGCATACTCACAGGTTTCAACAAAAATATGGAAAAGGACAACACAGTTTAGATAGTATAGTGTCATGGAAAGTGAATATACTCACAGGTTTCTACTTCTATGCACAAGGAATATTTTTATTTGTTTATGTTGTCTTGTACCACGAAATTTGACCAAAAAGAGCACAAATGCGAATAATATTGTTATTCCAATAAAGAGAGATCATGATAAATAAGTACAAATAATTAGCTAACTACCTTGCTCAATTTCCTCATAGTTTTGGACTTCTTCCATTGTTCCTCGGATGTCTATTTTAGTTAGTGAGGAGTGCAACCAACTTTGTGCACAAATGAGGGCCTCAGCCATTTTTGGAGATAGCGAGCTTCGGAAGGGATCAAGAATTCTACCACTTGTGTTGAAAGCAGACTCTGAAGCGACAGTGGAAACTGGAATTGCCAACACATCTTTTGCTAGTTTAGATAGTGTAGGGTGTTTGTTTGAGTTCTCTCTCCACCAACCCAAGATATCAAATTTGTCTGTAATCTTCTCACAATTCTCAAATAAATATCTTGATAACTCAGCATTGATTTCTTTACTCTCAATTTCCTCCAAATGAAGAGCAAACTGTGAGGCTAACAAGCTACAAGGGTTGTCCTCATGCTCATCTATATTGATATCAAGTGGAGGTCGTATTGAACTTCTAAATCCAAAAGAACTTGCAACATATTCCACATAACACTCAAATAGACAACTTAGAGCTCCTTCAATTCTCTCAATTAGCTCCTTAGCCTTCATTTCCTCATATATGCTTGAGAAACAAAACTTCAAATATTTGAGCTTGTACTGAGGATCCATGATGATAGCAATAAACAATAAGAGATTCATGTCATTAATATTATCCCAAAACTTATTAAACTTTTTTTTCATATGTTGTGACATGATAGTCAAATTTAAATCACTTCCTTGAGAAAGTTGAACTAACTTACTGTGCATCAATAAAACTCATGAAAGAAACAACTTGATGTGACATACAATGATCCAGAGAGACGTATTGTCACATTGTAAAAAAGCTTCAAGAAGTGAATGAGATGTCTTGCATTTTCCGAATCTAACTCATTTGGAGGACCCTTGTCATCAAAATATGATGAATATTGCTTGTTTTCCTCAACTAACCTTGCAAATGCTTTCTTAAACTTGGTAGCACTCTGTAACATGAGATATGTGGAATTCCATCTTGTTTCAACATCTAAACACATGAAGTTTTTAGTGGGAATTTTTTCCTTTTCAACACGCTTCTTGAATTGTTCTAATCTTGATGGGGAGGATCACACAAATCTTACAGTTGTCCTTAACTTGCAGATAGAATCAAGATTATTATCTAAGCCATCCCTCACAATCAAATTGACAATATGGGCAGAGCATCTTACATGCAAAAAATCATTCTCCAAAATAGATCCCTCCCAATCTTTAGTTACTCTCTTCAAGTAGTGAATTGCACCATCATTAGAGCTAGCATTATCAACCATAATAATGAAAATACGGTCGATGTCCCACTATAACAAACATTCTTCTATCTTCCTTCCAATGGTTTCTCCTCTGTGGTTGGGCACCAGACAGAACTTAAGAATTCGTTTCTATAATTGCCACTCATCATCTATCCAATGGGCTGTGAGACACATGTAATTCAGATTTTGATTTGATGTCCAAGTGTTTGTTGTTAGAAAGATTCGATGATGCTTCAATGTATTCTTCATTATTGCTTTTCTTCTACATAAAGCTTCATGCAATCCCAAGCCAACTCTGGAAGGAACTTCACATTTTGGTTGAAGTGCTCTGGAATACCACTTGAAGCCTTCAACTTCTACAACACTGGAAGCCATTTCATCAGTTATTATCATCTTCGCAAGTTCTTTGAGACATTCTTCAACACTAAAGTAATGCTTTGGCATCCCATGCTCATGTCCTTCTGTCCTAGATTCAAATGAAAGCTTGCTTATTTTGTTTTGCTCCTTGAGTGGAGACTTGGCGCACTGATTCCACAAATGTTTCCATAGTGTGCTAGTGTGCCATGGAATGATGGATCACATATGTATATTTGCCCACAGTACTTGCAAGTGGCAATAGGATTTTCTTCACTTCTTCCTTGAACAAAGTGCTTCCAAACCTCTAAAGTTGTCCTAGAAGTCCGTCTTCTCTTCATCTTCACATGCTTAGGAATCTTAATAGGGGATGACTTAGATAAATTGTTATCTAGTTGCATCTCTATCTACAACAATAACAAATAAATTGTTTCAACCTACCATGCCCATAAAAAAATTAATCTAAAATATGCAAATAATAAAAATTATACCTAACTTGTAGAACGAGAAGTGGCGTCTCTAATTCTCATTGTAGGACTTTTGCTAGTCCTGGTGGTTGAAGTAGGAGGATGCATAGTTGAAGAATGGCCTTCAATTTCCACATCTTCATCCATTAGTGGTTTATAAGGGAGTTTAGCAACATCCCTATTAAAACTGCACTGTTGTAAATAGATCTATGAGGACTGACATGTGGACCGAAACTTGTCGTTAATCACTTCCAACATCTGAGCTGCTTGTATATGATCAAAACAACTATCTTCGTGTTCAGTTCAATCCCAGTAACTAGTATTAAACAATTTACTACACAATTATAACTAATCCAAATCAAGACAAACATCACCTCACTATAAAATTCTTGTTGCATTTCATATGTAACCAATAATAGGAGAATATAAGGAGCTTCAGGCTTCTTATATTTTTATGGGCATGGTATGTACATTCAGTGAAGAACATACGAAAGAATTAGACTACTTATGTACATGGCATGTTAAATTAAAGGCCTCTATTACCATCTCCAATTAGAATCCAGAATTAACATGCTATGTACATTCAGTGAAGAACATATGAAAGAATTAGACTACTTATGTACATAGCATGTTAAATTAAAGGCCTCTATTACCATCTCCAGTTAGAATCCAGAATTAACATGCTATATACATTTAGTGAGGATCATGCACGGCTATGTACCAGAATTGGAGATTGCAATGTAGAACATATGAAAGAATTAGACTAGTTCTCATAGATGAAGAACATTCAATGAAGAACAATCTTGGCTATGTACCAGAATGGCTATGTACATTCAGTGAAGAACAGATGAAGAACACTTGAAAGAATTAGACTACTTCTCATAGCTAGCTGCTTGTTGCAATTATCCATGAGTGATTAAAAAAAAGAATAGATGAAGAGAAGAATTGGAGATTGCTATGTACATGGATCGAAGATTGCCCCCTGTCACCAGATCTGTGAGGATCTGTGAGAAAAAGATAGCGTCTTCCTCTCCTCTTCTTCTCCCTCCTCCTTGGCCAAGATCTCTGAGAAAAAGATGGCGTCCTCCTCTCCTCTTCTTCTCCCTCCTCCTCGGCCAAGATCTGTGAGAAAAAGAGGTGCAACAGATCTATGAGAAAAAGCGGCAAGCCACTAGATGAGCAACAAGGAAAAAGAGGAGCAGGAAGACAAAAGAGGAGGATGAGAAAATACCATTGTGAGCCACCGTCACCAAAGTGATCTAATATATTTGTGAAATAGATCTATAAGTCATTGTCACAAGGAATAGATGGCGAGGGAGCCGCAAATACACTTGAAAGTTTAGACTTGGAGATAGACGGCGCACGGCAAGGAGATAGACGGCGCACGGCAAGGAGATAGACGACGACGAGGATAAGATTGTCGAAGAGAAGGTTGAGGATGGCAGCAGAGACAGCAGAGAGGAGTTCATACTTTGTAACCTTGGTTCTCTTTTGGGTTGGATGGTTTGACATTCTTATTGAGTTCTAACCCATCCCGACCAAGTATAAATTATGTTTTTGCAGGTTTATTTTCTAACCTGACCCGACCCAGAATCCTATGGTTTGGGCTGGTTCGACCCAGGTAAATTTGCTAGGTTGGGCCGCTTATGAACAGCCCTAAGAAGTGGTTTTTGTTGCATGACATTCCAGGACACGACCTCAAGAATTGTCGAAACTGGTTAAAACGCATGGAGGAATTTTACCAAGGTAAAGCCCCTATGCCTACAATACCAGAGAAAAGACAAGCAGGTGGGAATAAAGATGCCGATGGAGATGAGGATATGCCATACCAGGTACCAAACAATCATGTTAATGTCATTTTTTGTTGTTCTTCGTCCTATTTTTCCAAGCGTCACTTTGGTTATAACTTCCACGATCAGCAATGCTAAAGTGTGTAGAGTCGTAATCGATGGAGGTAGTACCCTCAACTTGCTCTTTGCCAAAGCCTTTGACGAGATGCAAATCCCTTGCTCAAGGATAAAAAAGGTGGTCCACCCATTTTTTGGGATTATTCCTGGTCATTCGTACACTCCTATTGGCCAGATTGTACAGCCGGTAACGCTCGGAGAACCAGAGAACTTCTAAACAGAATTGGTTACTTTTGATGTAATTGATTTTGTTTCAGCATACAATGCAATTCTTGGTAGGCCCTCGCTTGCCAAATTCATGGCGGTAACACACTATGCTTATCAGTGCATAAAAGTGTCAAGACCAATGTAACACCCTAGATTTTTTCTATTCTTTTAATGTGTCAGTCAATGCATCTCTTATTGAATCCCTTGGACATCTCGACCACACCTCAGATCTATCCTGGAAAAAAATCCTCCAAAATCACTGATTAAAATTCTCTAGATTAAATTCCCACTCAAAATCCCAGTCTTTTCTAGCCCAGTATTCAACCTGTTAGATTGCTCCTATTCTAGTTGTCTTAAACCAGCAATTTTGTTCGAATTAGTAAAGAATTGGTACATGGTCGAGCTGTGCGATCAAGACTGGTTCGCTGGTCAAAAGAAAGTCACTGGTCGAACTGAGTACTAGTCAAATCAATGAGAAAACAAATGGATCCCATTGTCTCAGTTCGAGTGCCCGTGTGAAATTTTTGTGTCTTTCTAGCTTCAAGTGTTTGATCTAGTTGTTCTAGTGTTCAGTCAAATAGGCAGTACACCAATCCACAAATCAGTCATGTTTTGGTGTTTTGATCCAAATGAAGCCTAATCAGGAAGCCCCCAAAAGAGCAAACACCATTTCTAACCAATGCATGTTGGCTGTGAGAGAGAGATATGACTAGCAAAAAGGAAAGAGTGTTGAACTCTCTCCTATCACACCACCGTGCGCGCGCCCAACCAACGACGAGCTGGATCCCCTCAAGAGTAAGCAAGATCTATGCATCTGACATTGCTTGATCCTTTTTGTCTTACTCCCTTGTCCAGCATCTACTAGCAGCCTATAAAAAGCCCTCACACACCCTTTCTTCTTCCTCATTCTTGCTTGTTCATTCTTCGTCCTGAGAAGGTATGAAACTTGATAGATCTTGCTCGTTTATTTGTTTTTCTTGATCAACCTTAAGAGAAATCATTCATTCATCCATCTTTCATCTGTTCTTGTATAGAAATCTCACCAAAAACATTCAAGGATCACTATTTTTCCAAGTCTTCTTCTTGGACGACGGTGACTATCACTCTGTTTTCGATTGTTGAGCAGCTTCCCTTTAAACTTCAAATTCGTAATTGTTACTGAACCATTTTCTCTGATTCTTGTTGCTGTGTGTTCGCAACTCCCTTAGCTTTGTTTTGGGCATCTTTAATCGGTATTTTTTTGTTGTAGAACTCTGGCAATCCACGAAAAAGTTTAGCCCAGTCATTTTTCTGTTTTTGCAAAATTGGACCCCTTATGTGGCCTCAAACTATTCAAACCTGTTGAAAGAATTGTAGATCAGCTCATTTCCTACAACTTTGCTGTTATTGACTTTCTGAGATAATCACTGTATCAGCCCGATTTTTGTGTTTTCTGAATCTCAGTCATTTCGTTCAAGAGTCTGACAAATAGGAGGTTAAGCCAATCCTCGATTAATCCCTTGTTTGTGCTCGATCTTACCAAATTCAGTCCTCAGAGCCAATTTCGATCAACCCAGGCCTAAGCTGAGCCAAACTAGACACTTGTAGCCAATCCCAGGGTGTTTTCTTCATCCCAGAAACATCTTGTTGGGGGAAATCTCCACGAGACTAAGTCCAGGTAAGTTGCGTCACATACGCCCGGGGACGTGGCCTCCGGTGCCTGCCCCGGGCGCCGCCATTTGCCCGGGGACGTGGCCACTGGTGCCTGCCCGGGCGCCGTCTTTTCCCCGGGGACGTGGCCTCCGGTGCCTGCCCTGGGCGCCGCCTTTTCCCTGGGGACGTGGCCTCCGGTGCCTGCCCCGGGCACCGCCTTTTGCCCCGGGACAAGGCCCCCGGTCTTGTCCCGGGCACCGCCTTTCGCCCGAGGACGTGGCCTCCGGTGCCTTCCCCGGGTGCCGACTTTCGCCCGGGGACGAGGCCTCCGGTGCATGCCCCGGGCGCTGCCTTTCGGCCGGGGACGTGGCCTTCGGTGCCTACCCCGGGCTACGCCTTTTCCCCGGGGACGTGGCCTCCAGTGCCTGCCCTGGGCGCCGCCTTTTGCCCGGGGACAAGCCCCCCGGTCTTGTCTCGGGCGCCGCCTTTCGCCCAGGGACGTGGCCCCCAGAGCCTACCCCGGGCGCCGCCATTCGCCCGGGGACGTGGCCTCCGGTGCCTGCCCCGGGGGGCCGCCTCTTTCCCGAGGACAAGGCCCCCAGTCTTGTCCTGGGCGCCGCCATTCGCCCGGGAACGTGGCCTCTGGTGCCTGCCCCGGGCGCCGCCATTCGCCCGGGGACGTGGCCTCCGGTGCCTGTCCGGGGCGCTGTCGTCCTTCCGGGGACAGGGGGCCTTGGTTCTGTGTCACGTGCGGGTCACGTGACTAGCGCCTTGATCACGTGCGGGTCGCGTGGCAAGCGCCTCGGGAATCTGCTACCACCTGTCAAGCATCCAAGGCGCCAGACCGAGAGAAGGACGTTGCTACCCCTCGATCCGATGGTAGCGTCCGGGGTAGTTTAGTCTTTTTTGCTTCTTTTGGGGCTATAAATAGCCCTTGTACCCCCTGTTGTAAAGACAAGTTGCTCATTATTATTAGAATAGCCAAACTCACAGGTGTGCTCTGGAAGCCTCTCCCCGAGAGAGCCTCCCCAGACGACTCCGGTCGGGAGCACGCCGACAGGACTAGGGCCCCCACAGGGACCCGAACCTGTATAAACGTCCGTGTCACTTGTTGTGTTTGTCCGGCGGGGGAGGACCGGTCACCCGGTCAACCCGTGTCGCGTTTTCTTTGCTAGGATCGTCCACAAAACCTGTCGGGGTATTCGCAATACCACGACAGTTGGCGCCGTCCGTGGGGACTGGTGACAAGACGCCATGGCTCCCCCAAGAACGAGGGCTCGCGCCCTCCCCGGTGACGTCGGTCCAAGTGACCTGGCGCCACCCGCCCGGGACACGACAATCCCGGCTGTTCCGCCCGTAGGCGGCCAGACCCAGGTACCGCCTCCCACCTTCCCTCTTAACTTAGGTGGTTCGACCTCCGGGTCGCTCCTGGTGACCGCGGAAGCCTCGGCTGGGACCAGTCTCACCCCGACGGCTCCCCCGGCTCCTCGGGACGCCCTGCTCAAGGCTTTAGTGGAGGGCCAGCTCCGCGCCCAGCGCTCTATGGACGAGCTGCTCCGCCTGTTGGCGGGGCCACCGGCCCCCACATATGTGCCGTACCCATATCCGGGGGCTGTGCCCCCGTTTATGGGTGACCCGGCAGCCCCTCCGGTCTCCGGAGGTTCGATCGCCCCGTATGACCCCACCGGGGGGTATCCTCCCCCTGTGGCTCATACGTCCGGACCCTTCCCGGCACCCGGGTCCTTCCCGGTGCCGGGGGGCTACTTCATGCCCGCGCCCGTCGTGGCACTGGGGGGATACCCCGTACTGGGCCCGTCCCTGGGGCCGGGGGCCCAATTTCATGCCGGGGGTTTTCCCTGTGCCGGGAGCCAGTCCCGCCCCGCGTGTGCATTTACCGCACTGGGGGCGGTCGACAGAGCAGCTCCCGTGCCTCAGCGGACCTCCCCCCGCGTCGGCTCCCCGGTTCCGGACGTTGCCGCGGGGGCTCCCCCTTGCTGGTTCCGGATATTACAGAGGCTTCCCCCTTTCCGGTTCTGGTCGTCGCCACGGGGGCTCCCTCCACTTCAGTTCCGAACGTCGCCGCGGGTGCCCCCTCCCCGGTTCCGGATCATACAGGGGCTTCCCCCTTTCCGGTTCTGGGGGTCTACGCAGGGGGCTCCCCCCAGCCGGCCCCGATAGCTTCTGGGCCGGCAGCTACAGTGCATGAGCTCCCTCCTCCCCCGAGGCCGCCCCCGAGGGTGCCCCCGTTGGACCAGGCCCGTTTCTCCCAGGAGGAGGTCGAGCGAATGCATACGACCAAGTCCGGGGAAGACTTCCCTCGGACCGCAGGCGCGGAGAGCCTCGCTCTCGTACCGGTCGGGGGAAGAGACCCACCGAGGAGCCAACCTCTCCGGGGGAGAGCCTGGACGTCCGGGAACTTAGCCCCAGTCCGGAAGAAAAGCGTCGCCACCACCACTCCGGCGGACCCCTCGGGCCGCTTCCCGACTCCGATAACGAGGGCGTGTCCCCCGTCAAAGGAGACAACGACCGGGACTCTCCCCGGGAAGTGCAGGGGGCTAATCAGCCCCTATGCCGCAGACTTCGGAGCATTTGGTGGCCGCGGCCTTATCGCCTGCCGCACATCGAGCACTATAATGGTGAGGCCGACCCTTACGAGTTTGTGCAGGTATATTCCACAGCCATCTTCGCGGCCGGGGGGGACGAGACGGTGCAGTGCAACGTCTTCCCCCTCTACCTCACCGGCATCGCCCGCTCCTGGTTCTACAACCTGAAGGCCGGCTCCAGCAAGTCTTTCGCGCAGCTCAAGCGTAAGTTCTGCGCGAACTTCCATGGGAACTACGTGCGTCCCCTGGACTCCTGCAGCTGTACACCATCCGAAGCTTCTTCAAGCTCTTCGCCCAAGTGAAGAGCAAAGTGGCTCACGTCCCTGACTCTACGGTCATCGAGGCGTGCAAGAGCGGAATCCTCCCGGGGGAGGTCCACCGGAGACTCTCCTGTAGCTGCCCCTCCTCTGCCGATGAGCTCTTCAATGTAGTCGAAAAGTACACTCGGGCGGAGGAGGACGATCTCTAGAAGAAGACCCAGGGGGCTCCCGCTCCCGCCGACCGGGCGGCCAGGGCCGTAACGAGCCATGGCCTCGGGACACCTTTCTCCTCGAGGGCGGAGGCGGCTCGCGCGACCCCCCGAGGGGCAACCGCCCCTTCCCCAAGCCGAAAGGCCATGGGGGAGGACAGTCTTCCCTCGGTCGGGAAGGCGCTGCGGGGAGAGGCAGGGAAGGACCGTGGTGCAGCTTCCACGGGTCTAGTACCCACGCTTCCCGAGAGTGCCACCAGTTGCTGTAGCACTTCGCGGCTTTCCTCGACCAGCATGGTTAAAGGGGGGGGGGACTCCGGCCTCCTTGCCCCCTCGGCCGACTGTACCGGCCCTTCCTGCTCCCGCGGGGGGTCAGCAGGGGCAGACGCAAGAGGGGGAGCCATAAGAAACTCTCCCCTTCCAAACTTCCCAGTGCCGTATCAACGTCATCGTGGGAGGGTCCACCTCCAGGCGGGACTCTAAGTGCCAGCGTATGGAGTACGTGGGCGAAGTTAAGGTGGTGGGGGTGCTACACACGTCCCCGCCACCCAAGTGGTCGGACGTCCCCCTCACCTTCACGGTGGAAGACGCGCGCGGGGTTCGCTTCCCCCATGACGATGCGCTCATCGTCTCCGCCACCATCTACAACTGCCACCTGGCCCGCATCCTCGTGGATGGCGGAAGCTCCGCCGACGTCCTCTACCTGAAAGCCTTCAGGGAGATGCAGGTGGATGAGAAGCTTCTACAGCTCGCAGCAGGGCCCCTGCAAGGGTTCATCCCGGGGAAAGCGATCCACCCCGTGGGGAAGGTGGATCTCCCCATGACATTTCGCACCCCGGAGAACTACCGGACCGAGATGGTCCGATTCGACGAGGTGGACCTCCCCTCCTCCTACAACGCGATCATGGGAGGACCACGATCAACCGCCTGGGGGCTGCCACCCACCAAAACTACCTGTGCATGAAGATCCCCGAGCCGCACGGTGTGATCGACGTCCGGCGAGACCAAGACATGGCCCGCGCTCTATACGAGCGCGCCGCCGCCACAATCGGAAGCGTCAACATCATTAAGGCGCCCGGGGGGGTGGTCTGTCCCCCTCAACCAGAAGTCACTGCGATACCTCCTTGGAGGCCCCTCCCCCAGCCGCGTCCGGAAGGGGGCCTCCAGAAGGTCCTGCTGTCCCCGGGCGATGGGGACAAAACCGTCTAGATCGGGGCGGAGCTCCCCGAGGAGCATGCAGTGCAACTGGCGGCTTTCCTGCGTGAGAACTCCGACGTTTTTGCGTGGAAGCCTTTGGACATGCGGGGCGTCGCTCGGGAGGTCATTGTGCACAATCTCGCGGTGACCCCCAGTCACCCCCCAATCAAACAGAAGCTGAGGAAACTCTCCCTTGAACGCCAAGAGGCGATCAAGGTGGAGATCACCCGACTCCGAGAGGCGGGGTTCATTCGGGAGGTCCTGCACCCCGAGTGGCTCGCGAACCCCATCCTCGTGTAGAAGTCAAATGGTAGGTGGCAGCTTTCCTGTGCGTGGACTTCACCGACCTCAACCGCGCCTGCCCCAAGGACAACTTCCCACTCCCACAGATTGACCAACTGGTCGACTCCACCGCGGGGTGCGAGTTGATGAGCTTCCTAGACGCCTACTCGGGCTACCATCAAGTCCGGATGGCAGAAGGGGACGAGGAAAAGACAAGTTTTATAACTCCCCTTGGAACCTTCTGCTACGTCCACATGCCCTTCAGGCTGAAGAATGCGGGAGCGACCTTCCAGTGCCTCATGATGCTGGTCTTCAAAGACCAAGTCGGCCGCAACGTCGAAGTCTACGTAGACGACGCGGTCGTCAAAAGTCCCCTCGTAGCCGCCCACGTCGCCGACCTAGAGGAGACCTTTCGCAACCTCCGCGCATATGGGCTGAAACTTAACCCAGAGAAGTCCACCTTCGGCTTGCGCGGGGGGAAGCTCCTAGGTTTCCTCGTGTCCCAACGGGGCATAGAGGCAAATCCCGAAAAAATCCGGGAATTCCTGGACATGCCCCCGCCACGCTCGATCAAGGACGTCCAGCGACTCGCCGGCCGCTTAGCCGCGCTGAGTCGCTTCGTTTCGCGGCCGGGGGAACGAGGCCTCCAATTCTTCAAGATCCTCCGGGGGCTCGCGGGGTTCCGATGAACCCCTGAGGCCCAGGAGGGATTCGACGACCTCAAGAAGTACCTCACGAGCCCTCCAATGCTCGTGAGTCCGTCTCCAGAAGAGCCCTTGCTCCTATACCTCGCCGCGACCCCGGTCACCGTCAGCGCGGTGTTGGTGAAGGAGCAAGGGGGGCAGCAGCGTCCCGTGTACTACCTGAGTGAGGCCCTCCAAGGGGGCAAAACTCGGTACATGGAAATGGAGAAGATCTACTATGCCCTCCTGATGGCGTCCCGGAAGCTTCGCCACTACTTCCTGGGACACCCATCACCATCCTGTCGTCCCTCCCCCTGGGGGAGGTGCTGTGGAACAAAGAGGCCACCGGCCGGATCGGGAAGTGGGGGGCCGAGCTTGCCCCCTTCTCCCTGTCCCTCACAGGCCGCTCCGCCATCAAGTCGCAGGCCCTCACCGATTTCGTGGCGGAGTGGACTCCTGCCTCCGAGCCCGGGGACGAAGACCTCCCCGGGCCGCCCCGACGCAGTGACCATTGGACACTCATGTTCGATGGGTCGCTGTGTCTCGCCGGGGCCGGTGCGGGAGTAGTCCTCCGAAGCCCTGAGGGGAAGGAACTCGAGTATGCGACGCGGCTCAAGTTCCCTGCAACCAACAACGTCACTGAGTACGAGGCTTTGCTCCTCGTGTTACACCTTGCGTGCTCCCTGGGGATCCGGCGCCTCCTAGTGAAGGGAGATTCTCAGCTCGTAGTTTGCAAAATGGACAAGTCTTACCTGTGCCATGACGCAAACTTGAGTCTTTATTTGCAGGAGGTGCGAAAGATGGAGAGGCACTTCGATGGCCTCGAGGCCCGGCATATCCCGAGAAGGGACAATGACCGGGCCAACGCCTTGGCCCGGGCAGCCAGCGCCCGGGAATTGCTACCCAAAGGGGCCTTCTTGGAGATCATCGTGAAGCCCTCGGTAGCCTCCCCCGACACAGGCAACGAGCCTCGCGTCCCGGAGGTCGCCGAGATCACCCGTACTCCGTCATGGATGGACCCCCTCATCACCTTCATCAAGGGGGAGGGGGACCCTCCTAACGAGACCGAGGCCAAGCGCCTCAGGGCCAAAGCCCGGGCATACCTCCTGCTAGAGGGGAAGCTCTACAAGCAGGGGGCTTCCGCCCTCCTCCGTTGCCTCCCACGGCCGGAGGGACTCCAACTTCTTGAAGACATCCACGGGGGGAGCTGTGGCTCTCACCTAGCCCCACGTGCCATCGCAGCCAAGGCTCTGTAGCAGGGCTTCTATTGGCCCACGGTCATGCGCGACGCGCGAGACCTTGTCTCCGTGTGCGAGGCTTGTCAGATGATGGCCAAGGGTTCGAACATCCCCCCCGTAGCGCTACAGACTATCCCCATCACTTGGCCCTTCGCGCGCTGGGGGATGGACCTCTTAGGACCCTTCCCCCCAGCGCCCGGAGGATACAAGTATGCGGTGGTCGCGGTCGACTACTTTACAAAGTGGGTAGAGGCAGAACCCTTGGCCAGCATCACGTCCCGGGCCGTCCAGCGGTTTTTCTGGAAAAACGTCGTTTGTTGTTTTGGTGTCCCCCAGGAAATGCCTATTGATAACGGGACCCAATTCGTCTTCTCTTATTTCTGGGAATTCTGCAAAGGCCTGGGGCCCGTCATCCACTTCGCCTCAGTGGCCCATCCCTGGAGCAACGGGGCTGTCGAAAGGGTCCACGGCGTGATCCTACAGGGGTTACGCCGGTGACTCTAGCGGGCTGCTTCTAAGCGGGGTGCATGGGCAGAGGAGCTCCCTAGCATCCTCTGCTCCATGCGCACGACCCCGAGCCGGGCGACGGGACGTACTCCCTTCTCCCTAGTCTACGGGGCTGAGGCAGTCCTCCCCCCAGAGATTGGCTTCCGGTCACTGCGAGTCGAGCTCCTAGACGGAGCAACGACCACAGCGTACCAAGCCAATGAGGCGAACTAGCGGCTGGAGATTGATCTCGTGGAGGAGGAACACGCCGAGCGCTCCTCGGCCACGCCATCTACGAGCACGAGATGGTGCGCGCATACAACCAGCGCGTGCGCGAGAGGTCCTTCCGCTTTGGGGACCTTGTCCTCAAGCGCATCGCAGACGCAGGAGGGGGAGCCTTCAAAAGCTCTCCCCTTCCAAACTTCTCAGCGCCGCATCAACGTCATTGTGGGAGGGTCTGCCTCCGGGCGGGACTCTAAGCCCCAGCGTAAGCAGTACGCGCGCGAAGTCAAGGTTGTGGGGGTGCTGCACACGTCTCTGCCACCCAAGTGGTCGAACGTCCCCCTCACCTTCACGGCGGAAGACGCGCGAGGGGTTCGCTTCCCCTATGACGACGCGCTCATCATCTCCGCCACCATCTACAACTGCCACTGGCCCGCATCCTCGTGGATGGCGGAAACTCCGCCGACGTCCTCTTCCTAAAGGCCTTCAAGGAGATGCAGGTGGATGAGAAGCTCCTGCAGGCCGCGGCAGGGCCCCTGCAAGGGTTCGTCCCGTTGAAGGCGATCCATCCCGTGTGGATATCAAGACGTGGCCCGGAGAACTACAGGACCGAGATGGTCTGATTCGACGTAGTGGACCTCCCCTCCTCCTGCAACGCGATCATGGGGAGGACCACGATCAACCGGCTGGGGGCTGCCACCCATCAAAACTACCTCTGCATGAAGATCCCCGGGCCACACGGCGTGATCAACGTCCGGGGAGACCAAGACGTGGCCCGTGCTCTGTACAAGCGTGCCGCCACCACAATCAGAAGTGTCAACCTCATAAAGGCGCCCGGGGGGAGGCTTCTCCCCCGGAACCAGACGTCGCATCGACACCTCCTGGGAGGCCCCTCCTCAAGCCGCGCCTGGAAGGGGGCCTCCGGAAGGTCCTGCTGTCCCCGGGCGACGGGGACAAAACCGTTCGGATGGGGGCGGAGCTCCCCGAGGAGGATGCAGTGCAACTGGCGGCTTTCCTGCCTGAGAACTCCGATGTTTTCGCGTGGAAGCCTTCGGACATGCAGGGTGTCACTCGGGAGGTTATTGAGCACAAGCTTGCGGTAGCCCCCGGTCACCCCCCGTCAAACAAAAGCTGAGGAAGCTCTCCCTTGAGCGCCAAGAGGCAATCAAGGGGGAGATCGCCAGACTCCGAGAGGCGGGGTTCATTCGGGAGGTCCTGCACCCCGAGTGGCTCGCGAACCCCGTCCTCATCAAGAAATCAAACGGCAAGTGCCGGATGTGCGTGGACTTCACCGACCTTAACTGCGCCTGCCCCAAGGACAACTTCCCACTCTCGTGGATTGACCAACTGGTCGACTCCACCGCGGGGTGCGAGTTTATGAGCTTCCGAGACGTCTACTCGGGCTACAATCAAGTCCGGATGGCGGAAGGGGACGAGGAAAAGACGAGTTTGATAACTCCCCTCGGAACCTTCTGCTACGTCCACATGCCCTTCGGGCTCAAGAATGCGGGGGCGACCTTCCGGCGCCTCATGACGCTGGTCTTCAAAGATCAAGTCGCCGCGACGTCGAAGTCTACATAGACGACGCGGTCGTCAAAAGTTCCCGCGCGGCCTCCCACAACGACGACCTAGCGGAGACCTTCCGCAACCTTCGAGCGTACGGGCTGAAGCTCAACCCGGAGAAGTGCGCCTTCGACGTGCGCGGGGGGAAGCTCCTGGGTTTCCTCGTGTCCCAACGGGGCATAGAGGCAAATCCCAAAAAGATCCGGGCATTCCTGGACATGCCCCCGCCGCGCTCCGTCAAGGACGTCCAGTGGCTCTCCGGCCGCTTAGCCGCTCTAAGCCACTTCATCTCGCGGTCGGGGGAGTGAGGCCTCCAATTCTTCAAGATCCTCCGGGGGCTCGAGGGGTTCCGCTGGACCCCCGAGGCCCAGGAGGCCTTCGACGACCTGAAGAAGTACCTCACGAGCCCTCCAATGCTCGTGAGTCCGTCTCCAGAAGCGCCCTTGCTCCTCTACCTTGCAGCGACCCCGGTCGCCGTCAACGCAATATTGGTGAAGGAGCAAGGGGGACAGTAGCGTCCCATGTATTATGTGAGTGAGGCCCTCCAGGGGGCCAAAACTCGGTACACGGAGATGGAGAAGATCTGCTACGCCCTCCTGATGGCGTCCCGGAAGCTTCGCCACTACTTCCTGGGACACCCCATCACCGTCCCGTCGTCCCTCCCCCTGGGGGAGGTGCTATGGAACAAAGAAGCCACCGGCCGTATTGGGAAGTGGGGGGCCGAGCTCGTCCCCTTCTCCCTGTCCCTCACAGGCCGCTCCGCCATCAAGTCACAGGTCCTCGCCGACTTCGTCGCAGAGTGGACTCCTGCCTCCGGGCCCGGGGACGAAGACCTCCCCGCACCGCCCCGACGTAGTGACCACTGGACGCTCATGTTCGACGGGTCGCTGCGTCTCACCGGGTCCGGTGCGGGAGTAGTCCTCCGGGGCCCCGAGGGGAAGGAACTCGAGTACGCGGCGTGGCTCGAGTTCCCCGCAACCAACAATGTCGCCGAGTATGAGGCTTTGCTCCTGGGGATGCGCCCTGCGCGCTCCCTGGGGATCCGGCGCCTCCAAGTGAAGGGAGATTCTCAGCTCGTAGTTTGCCAAATGGACAAGTCTTACCTGTGCCATGACGCAAACTTGAGTCTTTATTTGGAGGAGGTGCGAAAGATGGAGAGGCACTTTGACGGCCTCGAGGCCCAGCATATCCCGCGAAGGGACAATGACTGGGCCGACGCCGTGGCCCGGGTAGCCAGCGCCCAGGAATCGCTCCGCAAGGGGGCCTTCTTGGAAATCATCACGAAGCCCTCGGTGGCCCCCCCCGGACATGGGTGACGAGCCTCGCGTCCCAGAGGTCGCCAAGATCACCCGGACTCCGTCATGGATGGACCCCTTCATCTCCTTCACCAAGGGGGAGGGGGACCCTCCCAACGAGACCGAGGCTAAGCGCCTCCAGGCCAAAGCCCGGGCATATCTCCTGCTGGAGGGAACGCTCTACAAGCGGGGGGCTTCTGCCCTCCTGCGCTGCCTCCCCCCGGCCGGAGGGACTCCGACTTCTCGAAGACATCCACGCGGGGAGCTGTGGCTCTCACCTAGCCCCGCGTGCCATCGCGGCCAAGGCTCTCCGACAGGGCTCCTATTGGCTCACGGTCATGCGCGACGCGCGAGATCTTGTCTCCGCGTGCGAGGCATGCCAGAAGATGGCCAAGGGTTCGAACCTCCCCCCTGTAGTGCTGCAGACTATCCCCATCACTTGGCCCTTCGTGCGCTGGGGGATGGACCTCTTAGGGCCCTTCCCCCCAGCGCCCGGAGGATACAAGTATGCGGTGGTCGTGGTCGACTACTTTAGAAAGTGGGTTGAGGCGGAACCCTTGGCCAGCATCACGTCCCGGGCCGTCCAGCGGTCTTTCTGGAAAAACGTCGTATGTCGTTTTGGTGTCCCCCGGGAAATCATCGTGGATAACGGGACCCAATTCGACTCGGCTTATTTCCGGGAATTCTGCGAAGACCTGGGGCTCGTCATCCACTTCGCCTCAGTGGCCTATCCCCGGAGCAATGGGGCTGTCGAGAGGGTCAACGGCGTAATCCTACAGGGCGCATGGGCAGAGGAGCTCCCTAGCATCCTCTGCTCCATGCGCACGACCCCAAGCCGGGCGACGGGACGTACTCCCTTCTCCCATGTCTACGGGGCCGAGGCAGTCCTCCCCCCATTGATTGGCTTCTGGTCGCTGCGAGTCGAGCTCCTAGACGGAGCTATGACCGCAGAGTACCAAGCCAATGAGGCCAACCATCGACTGGAGATCGACCTCGTGGAGGAGGAACGCGACCGAGCACTCCTCTGCCACGCCATCTACGAGTGCGAGATGGCGCACACGTACAACCAGCGCGTGCGCGAGAGGGCCCTCTGCCTTGGGGACCTTGTCCTCAAGCGCGTCAGAGACCCCCAAGCCCAGGGAAGCTCTCCCCCAAATGGGAGGGCCCCTACAGGATCTCCGCGGTCCTGGGCTAGGGGGCTTACAAACTCTCCAACCTCCAAGAGCACGGACTGAAGCACACGTGGAACTTCCGTCTACTTCGCAAGTTTTACGTCTAGCCTACACAGGCCCGTCCCCTCCCCTGGAGCGATCACGCCGGAGGGGGAGGGGGTCATTGTAATCACCTTCACCTCCCCTTCCCCGACTTCGCCGGGGGGGGGGGGGGCGCGTCCCTCCCCGCGAGGATACCCTCCCCGTGAGGAAGTGGGCCCAGACCCAACAAGTCCCTCCTGTAGGGCGGCTTACGATCAGCCCTCGTGGACTGAGGGTGTAAGTGGCAACCCGGTCCCGAGCGACTGTGGTAACGAGTCACTTTGGGAGACTAGTCCCCTACCCAAACACTCAGACCCGTCATCGGGCACATCCTCCTCCGGGAGTCGATAGTCTCCCCAGCGGGACGGATTTCTTGGATATTCTTCTCCGGAGACCTTATTCCCGGCTCCCTGTTCTAATGGCGACCGGATGATTGTCTCCCGGAAGGTCTATCTCCGGAAATCTCATTTCAGGCTTTCTTGGATATTTCTTTCCCGGAGATCTTATTCCCGGCTCCCCGTTCTCACAGCGATCGGATGAGTGTCTCCCGGAAAAATTACGGATTTCTTGGATATTTCTTCCCCGGAGACCCTATTCCCGGTTCCCCGTTCTCACGGCGACCGGACGATTGTCTCCCGGAAGGTCTATCTCCGGAAATCTCATTTCAGGCTTTCTTGGATATTTCTTTCCCGGAGATCTTATTCCCGGCTCCCCGTTCTCAAGGCGACCGGATGAGTGTCTCCCGGAAAAATTATGGATTTCTTGGATATTTCTTCCCCAGAGACCCTATTCCCGGCTCCCCGTTCTCACGGCGACCAGACGATTGTCTCCCGACAAGTCCATCTCCGGAAATCTCGTCAGGTTCTTTCGGATGTTTCTTCCCTGGAGACCCTATTCCCGGCTCCCCGTTCTCACGGCGACTGGACGACTGTCTCCCGGAAAGTTCATCTCCAGAAATCTCATCGGGTTTTCTCGTCTTCATCTTCACCCCGGGGGCTGTGTCACCCCCACAGCGCGCGGAGCTACCCTCCGGCCCGCTGTGGGCGGGGGGTATAAGGAACCCCCGGGTGTCGACCGCACCACTCACGAGCAAACTTAGCTCATTCTTAGCAAAAGAAGTCGTCCAGACCATCCAAGAAAAATATCAAAAGAAGACTCTTAAACAAGAAGAAGCGCAAACACACCTTTATTAGTCATTCACCCGGAGGACATCTTCCCCGTCCGGTGGGCATCGGAAACGGTGCAACCCGGGTCAAAACCCGGAAGCACTCTACATCCTAAGGCTCCTACGCGTCTGGGGGCTCCACGCTGCTCGGACGCAGTAACTTCGTCTCCCGAGTGGACTTGGTCCCGGGAGGAGCTTGTTCTCAACCACGCCGCCCAGACGTGGTAACATTCTCTCCCGGGGGGACTTTGTCCCGGGAGAAGGTTTTTCCCGTCCGGGGGCTCCGCAAGCTCAGACGCGGTAACTTCCTCTCCCGAGTGGACTTGGTCCCGGGAGGAGGTTGTTCTCAACCACGCTGCCCAGACGTGGTAACGTTCTCTCCCGGGGGCACTCTGTCCCGGGAGAAGGTTTTTCCCGTCCAAGGGCTCCGCGTCGCTCGGACACGATAACTTCCTCTCCCGGGTGGACTTTGTCCCGGGAGATGGTTTTTCCCGTTCGGGGGCTCCGCGCCGCTCAGACGCGGTAACTTCCTCTCCCGAGTGGACTTGGTCCCAGTAGGAGGTTGTTCTCAACCACACCGCCCAGACGTGGTAACGTTCTCTCCCAGGGGGACTCTGTCCCGGGAGAAGGTTTTTCCCGTCCAAGGGATCCGCATCGCTCGGACACGGTAACTTCCTCTCCCGGGTGGACTTTGTCCCGGGAGAAAGTTTTTCCCGTCCGGGGGCTCCGCGCCGCTCAGACGCGGTAAATTCCTCTCCCGAGTGGACTTGGTCCCGGGAGGAGGTTGGTCTCAACCACGCCGCCCAGACGTGGTAACGTTCTCTCCCAGGGGGACTCTGTCCCGGGAGAAGGTTTTTCCCGTCCTAGGGCTCCGCGTCGCTCGGACGCGGTAACTTCCTCTCCCGGGTGGACTTTGTCCCGGGAGAAGGTTTTTCCCGTTCGGGGGCTCCGCGCCGCTCAGACGCGGTAACTTCCTCTCCCGAGTGGACTTGGTCCCAGGAGGAGGTTGTTCTCAACCACGCCGCCCAGACGTGGTAACGTTCTCTCCCAGGGGGACTCTGTCCCGGGAGAAGGTTTTTCCCGTCCAAGGGAGCCGCGTCGCTCGGACGCGGTAACTTCCTCTCCCGGGTGGACTTTGTCCCGGGAGAAGGTTTTTCCCGTCCGGGGGCTCCGCGCCGCTCAGACGCGGTAACTTCCTCTCCCGAGTGGACTTGGTCCCGGGAGGAGGTTGTTCTCAACCACGCCGCCCAGACGTGGTAACGTTCTCTCCCGGGGGGACTCTGTCCCGGGAGAAGGTTTTTCCCATCCAAGGGCTCCGCGTCGCTTGGACGCGGTAACTTCCTCTCCCGGGTGGACTTTGTCCCGGGAGAAGGTTTTTCCTGTCCGGGGGCTCCGCGCCACTCAGACGCGGTAACTTCCTCTCCCGAGTGGACTTGGTCCCGGGAGGAGGTTGTTCTCAACCACACCGCCCAGACGTGGTAACGTTCTCTCCCAGGGGGACTCTGTCCCGGGAGAAGGTTTTTCCCGTCCAAGGGCTCCGCGTCGCTCGGACGCGGTAACTTCCTCTCCCGGGTGGACTTTGTCCCGGGAGAAGGTTTTTCCCGTCCGGGGGCTCCGCGCCACTCAGACGCGGTAACTTCCTCTCCCGAGTGGACTTGGTACCGGGAGGAGGTTGTTCTCAACCACGCCGCCCAGACGTGGTAACGTTCTCTCACGGGGGGACTCTGTCCCGGGAGAAGGTTTTTCCCGTCCAAGGGCTCCGCGTCGCTCAGACACGGTAACTTCCTCTCCCGGGTGGACTTTGTCCCGGGAGAAGGTTTTTCCCGTCCGGGGGCTCCGCGCCGCTCAGACGCGGTAACTTCCTCTCCCGAGTGGACTTGCTCCCGGGAGGAGGTTGTTCTCAACCACGCCACCTTGACGTGGTAATGTTCTCTCCCGGGGGGACTCTGTCCCGGGAGAAGGTTTTTCCCGTCCAAGGGCTCCACGCTGCTTGGACGCGGTAACTTCCTGTCCCCGGTGGACTTGGTCCCGGGAGGAGGTTTTCCTCCACCGCGCCGGTCAGACGCGGCAACGTTCTCTCCCAGGTGGACTTTGTCTAGGGGAAGGTTTTTCCCGTCCAAGGGCTCTGCGCCTCTCGGACGCGGTAACATTCTCTCCGCGGTAAACATTGTCCCGAGAGGACTTCTTCCGTTCTGGGGCTCCAAGCCCCCTGGGGGAGGTTTTCTCTTCCTGAGCGACTTTGCATCCCAAGTTCAGATCCTTCCGCCCGGAGATCCCCGGTGCCTCAGAAGTGAAAGAGTTCTATTGTAGCAGTGTGCGGGAAAATTACCCCGGAGACCTCAGTGTCATCAGGGGAAGAGTTTTACACATTCCCTCCGGGGCCATGACGTGTCCCCGAGGGCCTGGGGGCTCCTGTTGGGCCAAATCTTGTACCTCCGGGTAGTCTTCAAAGGGAGCTCCTGAGCGTCCTCAGCCCTTCGTGCGGAGAAGGTTCCTGGTGGGTCCTGGCCGTCTGGGCCCTGGGTCCCGTGGGGACTTCGGAGTGCCTCGGTCCGTCGTGCGGAGAAGGTTCCTGGCGGGTCCTGGGCGTCCGGGCCTCGGGTCCCACGGGGTCTTCGGAGTGCCTCGGTCCTTCGTGCGGAGATGGTCCCTGGTGAGTCCCGGAGAGTCACAGGGACCCCAGCGAGACCCGGGGCATCACCGGGTCCTGGAGAGTCCCGGAGGGTCCCTGGGCCCTGGTGAGACCTGGAGCATTACCGGGTCCCTGAGAGTCCCGGAGGGTCACCGGGCCCTGGTGAGACCTAGAGCATCACCGGGTCCCATAGGGTCCCAGAAAGTCCCTGGGCTCCGGGTCCCAGGTAGTCACAGGGTCCCGGAGAGTCACCAAGCCCCCGGTGAGACCCGGAGCATCACCGGGTCCCGGAGAGACCCGGAGGGTCACTGGAGCCCCGGTGAGACCCGGAGCATCACCGTGTCCCGGAGAGACCCGGAGGGTCACCGGGCCCCCGGTGAGATCCGGAGCATCACCGGGCCCTCAGAGAGTCCCGAAGAACCACCCGGCCCCCGGTGAGACCCGGAGCATCACCGGGTCCCAGAGAGTCCCGGAGAGACCCGGAGTGTCACCGGGCCCCCGGTGAGATCCGAAGCATCACCAGGCCCCCGGAGAGTCCCGAAGAGCCACCCGGCCCCCGGTGAGACCCGGAGGGTCACCGGCCCCCGGTGAGTCCCGGAGAACCACCGGGTCCCGGTGAGACCCGGGGAGCCACCGGGCCCCCGGTGAGATCCGGAGGGTCACCGGGCGCCCGGTGAGGTCCGGAGGGTCACCGGACCCCCGGTGAGTCCCGAAGAGTCTCCGGGCTCCCGGTTTCATCCGGAGCCCTGGAAGGGCGGCTGCTGACCGTGAAGCCTCTGGGAAGCCGGCGAGGCCACGTGTCTAGCATCCGAGCCGTCCTCCTGGCCAAAGGACGTCCGCGCCCTTCGATCCAACAGTCGCAGCGAGGGCTTTTCGGTCTTTTGTATTTCTTAGGGGCTATATATCCCCTCTTGTACCTCTTTTCAGGGGATTCAAACTCATTTGTATTAACGTAATATCCGGCTCTCTTGGAGACCTCTCCCCGAGACCATACCTCCCCAGCGGACTCGCGTCCGGAGAGAGCCAACAGGACTAGGGCCCCCACTGGGACCCGAACCTGTATAAACCACTGTGTCAATTCCTGTGTTGCCCGGCGGGAGAAGACCAGTAACTCGGTCTGCTCGCGCCGTTGTACTCGTGCTGTGCACGTCCTAACCTACCGAGGTATCCGTGATACCACGACAGGCCCTAACTAAGACCCGGGGGGAGGCTCATAGTTTGTCATTGGCGTCCTCCCCCCGGGGGGCTTCCGCCGGGGCCGGGGCCAGGGCCGGCGCATCCGCTCTCGGAGGCGCCGGTGCCGGGAACCTCACTTGGATGATCCGGTCGTAGAAGCCCCCGGCGAGCTGCTCCACCTCCCGGCGCGAGGGCTCAAAAAACTCGGGGAAGCTCCAGGGGATGCGGCCCCCGATCGCCCAGGCGCCCACCCCCCGGTGCTCCACGAGCCCGGCCGCGGCCGCAACCACGGGGATTGCTCGGCCTCGGAGACATGGACTTGGGACCGGACCCGGGCCAGCTCCTGGAGTGCTTCATCCCGCTGCCCCAGGAAGGCGGCGGCCCGGTACTCCACATCCTTCAGTAGCCGGCCGATGCGCTGCTCAAGTCCCCAGGTAATGGCCGCCCCCTACAAACTCCAGAGTGAGAAAAAATTCAAGTGTAGGTGGCCGAAAGAAAGCGTCATCGATTCGGGTAAGTACTTGGATCTAGAGAGACTGAAGCACCCCAAAATGCTCACGGAGTGTCCCCTCCGAGACGTAGGCCTGGACCTTCTGGGTCTGCAGGCCCTCCGCGCAGCGGTCGACCTCCCCCGAGGAAAGCAGGGGGGTCTCCCGCCCGACGCCGGTCCCGTCACGGCCGATGAGGGGCCCCCAGACCTGAGCGCCCGGCATAATGTGGGCCGGGGTGGCGGTGGTCGACGTCTTCATCGCCGAGGAGGTGTCCTCCGAGGAAGTGGCCGAAGAGCTCTCGGAAGGGGTCCCTCCCCGGGGAGGAACCATCAGCCCTTTCCCCTTCCCGGGCTGCGGGGCCCCCGGGACCTCCACTTCCAGAGGAACCTCATAGACCGAGGGGCTCCCCCCTCGTCTACCGGCCACTCCACCCAGGGAGGCGAGGCCTCCGCGAACCTCACCTCCGGCTTCTCCGGCTCCAAAGGTGCCTGGGGCGCCGGGAGGGCCGCCACCGAAGGCGGAGAGGGGGCGTAGTCCGCCGAATCGGACACCCCCGGTCCCTTCCCCCGAGCCTCAACGGGGCTCTCCGGGGGAGGGGGTGTTGCTTCCTTCTAGGCCGGCACCCGGGCGCGCCCGGTCCCTGGGGTCTCGTCCCGGGCCTTCGCCGGCGTCGAGGCCGGCGTCGTCGAGGGGCCGGGGGCTTTTTGAACTCTGGCCTTCTTGGGGTCAGAGCCCCCAGCAGCTTCCTTCCCCCGCTTGTGCGATCCGGGGGTGGGGAGGGGCTTCCTCTCCGGTAGCTTTAACCCGAAGGCCTCGGCTACCAGGTTCCGGGGAGGGCCCTCCCCCGCGACGCGCACGATGCGCTCGTGCTCATCGGCGAAGTACCTCCCTAGGAGGTTCTCCGCCTTCTCCCGTGCCGTCGGGTACGGCCGGACTGCAAAAGGTAAGAGTTAGAAAAATTTTGAAAAATTTGTAAATGCAATGAACCAGGTAATCGAAGACTTTCGTCGGGTCACCGGTTTCACCGGGGGCCGTTGCTCCGGGCACATCCGGATCCCCCTTCTCCCGTGCGAGAAGGGGGAGATCCTCAACAGCATCATCTCCTCGGCGGCGTCCCGCATAGAGCGGGTGCCCCGGGAGATGATGACCTTCCCGAGGAGCTCCAACTCCTCAGCCGTCCAAACCGGGGGCTTCGGCGCGTACGACCGGCTGTAGTGGATGCCTCCGGGTAGTACACCACCCCGTCGTCCCGGACCCGGAGGTAGAACCACCTCCGGATCCAATGGCCCCAGTGGTCCCAGGAGGCCGCCACCGGGTAATCGGCTACCCGAGACGGCAGCATCTGCACCATTACCAAGCCGAAGGGGGACATGGGTCCCCCCTTCACCATGTGGGAGCTCCTCGCCGCCGGCTCGTAGAAGTACCGGAAGGCTCACAGGGTGGGCTCCCGTCCGGTCGCCGTCTCGAAGAGCCATATGAATAGGCCCATCCGGACGATGGCGTTCGGTGTGAGGTGGTTCAGAGCCACCCCATATTCCTTCAAAAACTTCCAGAGCAATGGGTGCACCGGGAGCCGGAGCCCCGCCTCGAGGAAGGCCTCAAAGGCCACAACCTCTCCGGGCCTGGGGCGGGGGCTCCATCCTTCTTCACAAGGACCCGGACGTCCTCGTCCTCGACGACTCCCCGGTCGACCAGGGACTCTAAGTCCCCGACCGTGAACTCGGAGGCCCAGAGGAAGTCCGTAGCGACTTCCTCCGGGGGCACCTCCGTGGTCTTCGCACGGCCCTTAGGCGCCATCGAGTTTTTTCCGGTGGCTAAAGCTTCGGGAGCAGGAGGGACTTAAAGGTTCTGGAGACTAGGCTACCGGGAGCTAGCTACCGAGAGGGGGCTGCCGGGAGAGCTAAGGGCGTTGGAGTTTGAAGAATTTGGAATAAGCTCCCTGGGCCCCCCAGGGCCCTATTTATAGAGGCGAAGCGTGGCCCAGATGGGTGCCATGCGGCACTTCGCAGCACATCCGTGCCGTTAAAATTCAAACCGCGTGCGGGAAACGAAGGAACGGGCGCGCAAACCGAGGCACCGGTTCGAACCACGAGCGCATTTTTTGCCAAACGGCGCGGTCATAAGCGCGTGGCATGGGAATCGAAACGTCGCGGCTCCGGTAGCTTGGTCCGGAGATTTTCCCGGTAACATATACCATACCCTCCGGGGACTCGAGCATCGTCTCCGGAGGGCATGGGGGGTTGCTGTTGGGGGAAATCTCCGCGAGACTAAGTCCAGGTAAGTTGCGTCACATTCGCCCGGGGACGTGGCCTCTGGTGCCTCCCACGGGCGCCGCCATTCGCCCGGGGACGTGGCCTCCGGTGCCTGCCCAAGGCGCCGCCTTTTCCCAGGGGACGTGGCCTTCGGTGCCTTCCCCGGGCGCCGCCTTTTGCCCGGGGAGAAGGCCCCCGGTCTTGCCCCGGGCGCCGCCTTTTCCCCGGGGACGTGGCCTCTGGTGCCTGCCCCGGGCGTCGCCTTTCGCTCGGGGACGTGGCCTCCAATGCCTACCCCCGGTGCTGCCTTTCGCCCGGGGACGTCGCCTCCGGTGCCTGCCCCGGGCGCCGCCTTTTCCCCGGGGATGTGGCCTCCGGTACCTGCCCCGGGCACCGCCATTCGCCCGGGGACGTGGCCTCCGGTGCCTGCCCCGGGCGCCGCCTTTTGCCCAGGGACAAGGCCCCCGGTCTTGTCCCGGGCACCGCCTTTTGCCCGGGGACGTGGCCTCTGGAGCCTACCCCGGGCGCCGCCATTCGCCCGGGGATGTGGCCTCCGGTGCCTGCCCTGGGCGCCGCCTTTTGCCTGGGGACAAGGCCCCCGGTCTTGTCCTGGGCGCCGCCTTTCGCCCGGGGATGTGGCCTCCTGTGCCTACCCCGGGCGCTGCCATTCATCCGGGAACGTGGCCTCCGGTGCCTGCCCTGGGCGCCGCCATTCGCCCGGGGACGTGGCCTCCGGTACCTATCCCGGGCGCTGTCGTCCTTCCGGGGATAGGAGGCCTTGGTTCCGTGTCACGTGCGGGTCGCGTGACGAGCACCTTGGTCACGTGCGGGTCGCGTGGCAAGCGCCTCAGGAATCAGCGGCCACCTATCAAGCATCCAAGGCACCAGACCGGGAGAAGGACGTTGCTACCCCTCGATCCGATGGTAGCGTCCGGGGTAGTTTAGTCTTTTTTGCTTCTTTTGGGGCTATAAATAGCCCTTGTACCCCTTGTTGTAAAGACAAGTTGCTCATTATTGTTAGAATAGCCAAACTCATAGGTGTGCTCTGGAAGCCTCTCCCCGAGAGAGCCTCCCTAGCCGACTCCGGTCGGGAGCACGCAAACATGACTAGGGCCCCCACTGGGACCCGAACCTGTATAAACCTCCGTGTCACTTGTTGTGTTTGTCTGGCGGGGGAGGACCGGTCACCCGGTCAACCCGCGTCGCGTTTTCTTCCCTAGGATCGTCCACAATACCTGCCGGGGTATTCGCAATACCATGACACATCTTCAACCAGAATACCTTGCATGCATGCATATTTATACTTTACATATGATTTTCCATGGTAAGTAATTTCTATATGCTTATGAGCTTTATTATTATTTATGTGTGATAGTAGAACTAGGAGAGGAAGGAGCAGAAGAAGTGTTTGAAAACCCCTTAGGCAATTAGACCCCGCTTTGCAAGACAAGTCTCTTTCTCATTGATTATGTCTCTCCCAGTATTTTAAGTAAATTAGGTGTCGATGATTCAGACTCGGGGTCCTTAGTCGATCTTATGAAGAATTTGTGAGTTGTGAGACCTTTCAAGGTGTTCCTCCGGAAAGGGATGATGAGCTATGTTAGTTGGGGCACAGAGAGATTTATACAAGTTCAGGCTCTTGATGGTGGGAGTAATAGCCCTACGTCCTGTTGTGATTTCACAATGTATGGAAAAAGGTTTACAAAGTTGGAGAAAAGATCATCACAGGCGAAGATCTTTTCTGCGTGATTGTCTAAAAAACTACTAAACTAACTTTGAAAGCTTGTGCTTGATCTGTCGTCGTCTTCGATCTCTCGTCTTGTACATTTTCTCACCCTTTTATACCTATCGAAATGGCGCCAATGCACAATGGTTTTGAACCTTTTGTAGAAGCGCATTTTTGGTAACCACACTTAACTCCCACGCAGGCTTAACACGTGCAATCAAGGGATAACCGCACATGTTAACCTCCTGGCAGTTGTCTTTACATGTGGAGGAATCATCACAATCCTGGGGATATGCCTGTTGCATAGCTAAGCAATCCCGAGTTACTCTGGTCGAGGATAGTCAACGACCTTCTGACCGCGTAACATCTGCGATCTCATGATCGCGCAAAGCCTACGACCATAAGTCATTCTTGTGTCCGCGCTTCTCAGGTCGTCTGAGACCACAGTGGACCCTCAGATACTCATCTGGTTCGAATCCGTCTTGAACCAAATGTGCATTATTTCAAACTAGCTCGGGTAACAATTCTCGTCAACTAGCCCCCAAATTTGAAGAAAATGAAGAGACATATTTACTTCAAATTTTAATCCTGCATCGGATAAGTGACCCGACGCTTCAACTTCCACACTTAGTGGCGCACTACGTGCGGCGGTTTATTTCCCGAGACGGGTTCCGGATTGTTCTTGACAGGTAATGATAGCGTTGTTGATTTGTTTTTTGACCAGAGATAAAACTGTAAATATGTTTTAAGAACTCGAGGCGTTCGTAAATACGAACCGTCACCCTTGGGTGCTATAAATACCGAAGCCTCTTAGTCCTAAAACTCCACAAGTTTTTTCTCGGCTAAGTCTTTTCCAAAGCTATCTTTCCTTCTCTTCTGTTTTCACCTCAATGGCAGATCAGGACTCCAAGAACATCATTGAGATTGCGAGCGATGAAGAGGAAGTGATACTCGAACTTGACCAGGACTTCCAGAAGGTAAGTCTTTTCTGGAACTTTTGGTTCAAGTTGTCATTTTATATTCTAATCATTTCCAAAATACTTTTTGGGAATTCACAGGTGACTGAAGAGCTGGTTCCCCCAGGGAAGAAACCCAAGGTTGACGAGGGATCCTCCAGTGGTACAAAGGTTGGGGATGCATCATTGCGCTTTCCTTCCTTGTCCCATGTAGTTCTTCCTGTCCATGCAACTCGGCAGGTCGAACCCTCATCTCCACCTTTGGAGATCCAAAATACTACTTCATGGTTTCTCCTTCTTCTGATCAGCTTTCTCCATTGCGATCAAGCGATCCCCATATTTTGATGGGTTATCAATTTTCTGGTGGGAAGGTTGCATTCCCGCGACCAGATGATCCCCAGCTTTTGTTGGGTGATCAATTTTCTCGTGGGAAAGTTGCACTCCCACGACCTGATGGTCCTCGATTTTTGTCGAGTGATCTACTTTCTGGGGGAAACACTTCATCCTCCTGTCCAATCTTACCACGAGGATTGGTAATTATTTTCATTTCATCTGCTAGTCGTTTTATCTTGTAAAAGTAAGACATACATGTGCAGGAGATGAAAATTTTTGGAGCCCCCAGCGACCAGCCTGCTGAGGTCCAACCTCTTTCCCTCGAACAAATTCTCTAGAGGAAAAAGAGGCTCTGGAGAAGAAGACTGAAGAAATGTCTTCGGCCATCCTGCACCTGGCAGAATGTTATGACAACTCCCGCGAAGAGGCGCACCAACTTCGCCTGGAGAGAGACCACGCTCGGCAGCAGTGAGAACTCTCTGATACGATCAAGAGTAGTAGTGCTTCTTTGCTCCGGGATGATGTAGATAGGCTTAGAGTAGTTGCTAGTTCTCTTGGGGCGGTCAGTGTAGATCCTACTGTCGCCAATATGTCTTTAGGAGAACTTTGTAAACTTCTCTCGGATCAGGTTGATGGTCTGGTCGCCTATATCCCTTTTCCATGTAAAGATTGCCAGAAATAAGAATTTCCTTTACCTTACACACCTTGATTTCTAAAGAAGGATTATGCAAGACTTATATTCCCAAATTAAAGCTCTTCACAATCTCTATGCGAAAACATGATCACAAAAAATGCCTTTGCGACCACACATACACAAGTAAAGCCCTACCCGAAGTATGGCTTCGCAACAACTTTTTTGATCAGAAATGCATTGATGTGCTATATCGCGACCAGTACTGGTATCGCGATCAGAACATAATACCTCGATCGAGTGATATATGTTGCGATTACCCACTCGCAACGATCACATAATTGCATTGCGATCAACATGCAAATCTCGAAACAATCACAAAACTGCATTGTGATCAACACATAAAAATTAGTTTACAAAAGAAATGAGGGATCATTTCCTCCATAATCTTTGCAAAACTTTCATATTTTTGTGTGCACCCAAGCCCCCGAATTTGAAACAAAAAATAATGAAAATATATTTTGTTCGGATTCACTATAGGGAGTGCATAACGGGTTTCCAGAGAGAAGGCACCCATTATGGGAAATTAATAAAATATTCAGTGAAGGGTTGTCTCGGGCATATAAAAGGGAAGGTAGCTTCCTGAGGAAGCTTCACAAACAAAAACCCTTCGTCTGTCTTAGAGTTTGTGGCCGCACAAAACCCTCTTTTGCTCCCCTCTCCTTCATCTTCCCAAAAACACCAACTTTTTCACATCCTCTTCCGAAATGGCCTCCTGGAGCCAGTCCGTTTACCACGTCGAGGAGAAGTTGATGGCTTTGGAGAAGGAAGAGGTTCTCCCCCCACGGTTGTTGATCAACTGGCAGCCAGCGGGGAAAGATGAGGAAACCCCAGCAGTTCGTGAAGGCGAACTGGTGATCTTTGAGGAGTATTTGCGCTGCGGGTTCCGATTCCCAGAAAGCGTGTTTCTGAAAGAAATCCTCAACCACTATGGGTTAGAACTCATTAATCTCCATCCAAATGCTATGTTGATTCTTGCGATCTTTCAACATCTCTGTGAAGCATTTGTTGGGGTGTTGCAAAGCTTGGATCCTTTCCGGCACTTTTACTTTTCGGCATGGTCAAAGAGTACCAGTGCTGTTGGGTGCATCTACTTCCGCATAAGGGAGAAGAAAGAGTATCCATCCCTCCCTCTGTGAGACTCAGTGCATGGATGGCACCAAAAGTGGTTCTACTTCACTCCTCCATCAGAGAGTGGGCTTTGGTTTTAAAACATCCGACCAGAGGAAGACAGCGAGATGGACTCCCTCCCTGTTCTCAAGGCGGAGTTGAAGAAGCAAGCCAAGGCAATTCTTCACTTAGTCTAGGAAGGACTCACGGTGCCCGATATCATCCATGACTTTGTGAAGAACAGGATGAGTCCTTTGAATGAAAGGGCACATCCGGCCTGGGAAGTGAACTCAATGGCGGACAACACATTGGACTACAATACAGGTGTGTCCTGTTGTTCACGAACTGTACATGCTTACTGACGAAAAATTGTCATGTCAAGTAATTTGGCTTGTATGTGACATAGTCCTTTCTTTGTCCGAGATTGAGAGTGTCGCGTCCCCAAAACTGGGACTACGACTACTCCCGTGGAGACCTAGCTTGCTGCAACTAGTCCCATATGTGTATACCTTTGACTTCCCAGGATAAGTCAAGCACAGGAGTATATTCACATTGCAGCAGAAAAACTTACAAAATATTTAAGCAGTGTGGCCTGCTGGCCTTAATATTACATAAAGAGATTCTCCCACAGTGAGAAGATAGGTGACCCTCCCACAGTGAGAAGTTGACGGCAGAACAACACACAATAGGATTCTGGCGGAACTGGCTCTCCTTCATCTGGCTCCAAGAAGTTCTCCACGCCTTCATCTTGATCATGGAACGCTCCATCTACTGATTTGTAGGTTGCAAGGGTGAGTACTTGGGTACTCAGCAAGTCATAGGTAAGAGTAGATACATATAATAAGAATGATATGAACCTATGCTAATCAAGAATTGTGGATGTTTGTAAAATAATCTTTTCTTTTATTTCGTGGTAGCACTTTTCATAATATAGCATCGCTATTCATGTTCACTAAATTATAGCACTACCGCGACACGTCGACACACGACAGCCCACGACAGTACTCCTTATCATGACAACACATGTCATTTGGGTAATCTTGACTTAACAAGTTTTATTTAGAAAACATACTTGTGTCACACCCCGTGGATTTAATGCACCGCAACAGACTACTATAAACCCAGGAGCTCGGAGTATTCGAATACATTTTTAACTCTGCAGAGAGGTACCAATTTACCCGCAAGATATTCCACTTTCATGCCCTTCCTATCAAAATGATTGGACCCCTGGCTCACTTCATACTGTGAGTGGCAAGGTGGAGATAACAAGAACTTTTGTTATGTTTTACTCACAATTCACCACTGACCTTGTGGATCTCTCGTGAACCACAGTTGTGGCAGATTGTACCCAAACCCCCACCCCTATTGCATATTTCCATTACTGGGTCAGCGTGCATGATCACCTTCAGTGATATGTGTGGGAGCCGCACTCCGTGAAAATCGTGCATCACTTCACATCTCATGCAGGGGTTTCATGTACGATTCGCATAAGTACTTGTTCAAGCCTATCCCATACCAGGCTTACGGTTAGCACGTGTTTCATGCCACTAGATGCACAACACAAGCTTCTAGTCCTTATATGCCAATGACCAGATCATACCACAAACCATGCACCTTCAATGCCTGCTCATCTTTTGCAGTTAAGCACCTTCAGTGCTACCACCATTCCAAACCAAAATTCTGGTCACGGCTAGGGATTTTATTTCATGAATTTTATTATATACATAAATATATATTAGTTCATGGCTCAATACTTGTTCATTTCACATTTCACAGACATCCAGTCTAGTACTGCCAATTCATAACTCAACCATTCTCAATCTTTCACATGCAATATTATTTATATTCAAGGTTATATTATAGCAATTCTTAAAATACAAGTTCAAGATGTCCAAGAATATGATTGCCTTCCACGTCGTAAAATACAACAGTTGATGTCGGGTCGGCAGTGAAGTCCTCGAACTCTGGCTCTGGCTCTGAGCAAAGATCAAGCAAGCAAACAGGCATTACAATCAATCCTACTCTTACTAATCCACTACATGCGATAATGCAACCAGAAACTTTTAGGCGATACAAGATTCGAGAGTTCTGGAAAACAATTAGGGTTAAGCTATGGAAGCCAGGGTTAAGATTAGTTGTCAAAGGTTTACAAGGTTGCAAATATCCCAAAATATCAGAATGATATCAAGGTTGCGACTGGTTCGCCCAAAAACAGCGAACGTCTTTAGGTCAATATTTGGTTCAAGGCATCGACATAGGGTCGATGGATGATAGAGGGCTTACTCAAATTGTGACAGTAGAAGAAAGTGTAGATCATAACTCTACAAATTCAATGGACAAAGTGGTTCTCAAATTGCACAACTAGAAGTGGTTGAACAGGCCCAATGCCACTAGCTGGCATAAATTGACAAGGGTTGACATTGTCAAAAATTAGGGCTTAGCAGCAAATGCAATTCAAGGCTTGATCTGCTGCGCCAATTATGTCTAGAAGACAGGCTCAAGTAACAAGAACACAATGCAAGTGGTTTCAAGACCTAAGATGGTCGGACGGTGATGAACGGCGATGAGGAAAGACGGTGGCGACACGGCAAGACAATAGCACTGGACAGAATCTTTGGCATAGCTATATCTTGCGATCTGGATGGTTTCAGAGATCGGGCTAGAAGAGAAAAGTGCTCAGGAGATCAAGGCGAAGATACTAAACAAGGTGACTTCGACGGCGGTGGCCAGAAATAGATTCCAGTGAACGACGCCGGAGAAGATGACACTGGATTTGGAGGTTTTTGCTACACAGGTTTATAGGTCGATTACTTGATGTGAGAGTGGAAGGGAGGTGTGTGAAAACTAACGGCATGGTCAATTTGGCTGGAGGATCGCCGGTGTGGCCTAGCGATGTGAGCCGACAGCTGGTGAAGTTCCAATTTGCGAACAGCTTTGATTCGAGTTCGATTCAGAAATCTTGATGCACAGGCTTGCTAAGGATTGCTCACTGATCAATTTGTTCTACTGAATTGAGGGCTAATTTGGATTGAATCGAGTTGCTTTGCTGGAACAGGACAATTTGAGGATTCTGGTGATCGCCGGCGTTAGAGGTCACCGGTGAGCAATTGGATGCTATCACACAGAGAGATGGATAAGGGAAACTCACTGGTGTCTTGAATTTGAAGATTGATGCAGAGGTTGGAGTTGGCACCGTGAGCCTCCTCGGCGGCTCGCCAGAGAAGAAAACGAAAACGGTGAAATTCGGGTTTAAAAAGGCTAAGGGAGCTCTGGTGAAGATGGTGAAGGTTAAGTTAATCTGGAGCTGCGATTTATAGGCACGGAACAGAGATAGCGGTGAGGAAACAGCGATGGAAATTGCATCGGAGATGAAACCGGCTGGGCACAGAAGAAACAGCGGCGATGGTGCGATGCGACGGCGACAACGATTCTGCAGCTGATCAAATTGTCGCTTCATCGGAACTTAGCACTAGCTGGTGCAAGCGGTGGCGACAACAATTGGCGCGGCACAAAAGTTACTGACAAAAGCTGTGGTTGTGATGCTGGTCGCGCACGGGGGCGGTGGCTGTTCGTCGACGTTGCCACGGCGATGGCTGAAGCGAGGACACCTACACAAAAGCATGCACAGGCACAAGCACAGGCGAAGCTTCACTGGCGACGAAGGATGCAGTGGCGCGGCGCAGCTGATCATGGTCGAAAACGGTGAGATCAAATGAACGCGGGTTCTGGTCGTGGTCAAAGTCGAAGAAGCTGTGAGCTCTGGTCGTGAACTGCAGTTCTGGTCGATCTAGGGACTTAGTTGCAAGGATTTTTGTTTTAATTCTGGACTGATTTGTATTTTCTTGTTTAGAAAGGGGTAATCTGTAATCTGATTTCACAGGTGAGCATAAACTTATTGTTTATACTCATCCAGAAATAAATTTGGTAATATCTGGTATGATTTGATGGTTTTTGATATAAACCGAAAATAGGGTATTTAGGGTAAATTAGATCTGAGTTTTGGTCGATTTCGAATTCTGGCATCTAGGGTGAGATTTTGGAATCTGGACAGAAGGGAAAATTGTTTCAAATAGCATTTGGGAGGTGTTCCCTGAATCAGATTTGGATTTGGAGTTGATTTGCAATATTTAGCCCTTACAGGCTTTTAGAAAATCTAGAAAAAGGACTGATCTTCGATACTCCTTGGACTGATTTGTGAAAAGGGTCTAGATGATGAAATCTGGCTGTCAACTTTTTGGATTAGGGAACTGGCATATTCTTGATCATAATCCTGATATAATTTGGTCTGAACTTGGCCAAGATTTTGATTAAATCTGAATTTCTGAAACTTTGGGTATTGGGGTAATATAATATATTTCTGTTTTCGAAAACAGAAAGGAGTTGATAAATATGGAAGTTAGAGATGGAATTGAATCTGGGTTCTGAAGGCTTTTATACTCAGGATAGATAGTAGATCAAATCTGAAAAGTCAGATCTTGATTTGGGTCTACAGGATAGATTTTAAGATTTTGGGCTTAGAATAGAATAAAGCTGGGCCTAATTTGGCTGATCTAGAAGAGACATATGCATGCATTACTTTTTAAGAAAGAAATTTTCACCCCAAACCCAGGGTGTTACAGATGCGGACAAACTAGCTTCTGCTGCCATATAACGCAGAAGTGGAGGCAGCCAGAGGATCCATCCGCCCCCAGAGCTTGATAAATGCCCGCGATGAACTCAAACAAGAGCGCAGAAAGGTATATTTTTTCTCCCAACTAGACTTGGAATAAATTGTCCAATTTGAGATTATGTCATTCCAAGGCATATTTCGCAGCTGCTGGAAAGGACGATCAGAACAAAGCGTCCGGGCGATGATGGATCTTCGGGGGAAATCGCCAAGAAGAAGGCGAAAAGAACCCCCGCGAGGCCCAAGACGAAGGAACTCGTCCCTGGAAAATCCAAGAAGATCTTGGGAGAGGCCCCATGAAAGAAACCCACAACTGCGAAGAAAACGGTGGTAAGATATTCCGTACCCCCCGTTTTTCCAAGCACAAGTGGAAATTACTTCCTGGTTGTACAGGGTGAGGGGAGCGAAGTCGAGGAAGACGACATCTGTCGCGGCCCGAAACTGGGACTACGACTACTCCTGTAGAGACCTAGCACACTGCAGCTAGTCCCATATATGCATAGCATACACATACCCTTGACTTCCCAGGATAAGTCAAGCACAGGAGTATATTACATTGCAACAGAGTAACTTACAAAATAGTTAAGCAGTGTGGCCTGCTAGCCTTGATATTACATAAGAAGATTACAATGCCTTCGCGGCATACATGGTTTAGTAAAATAACAACTACACAGCAGAAGATAGGTGACCCACCCACAATGAGAAGTGGACGGCAGAACAACACACATCAGGGCTCTGGCGGAACTGACACTCCTCCTTCTGGATCCACAAGGTTCTTCATGCCTTCATCTTGATTATTGAACGCTCCATCTATTGATTTGTAGGTTGCAAGAGTGAGCACTTACGTACTCAGCAAGTCATAGGTAAGAGTAGATACGTATAGTAGTGATGATATGAACCTAGACTAGTCAAGAATTATGGATGTTTGTAAAATAATCTTTTTCTTTCATATCTCATCTCATGGCAGCACCTTTCATAATATAACATCATCATTCATGTTCACTAGATTATAGCACTACCGCGACACGTCGACACACGATAGCCCACGGCAGCACTCCTTATCATGACAACACATGTCATTTGGGTAATCTTGATTTAACATATTTTATTTAGAAAATAATACTTGTGTCACACCCCGTGGATTTAATCCACCGCAGCAGACTCCTATAAACCCGGGAGCTCGGAGTATTCGAATACGTTTTTAAACTCTACAGAGAGGTACCAATTTACCCGCAAGATATTCCACTTTCAAGCCCTTCCTATCATAACATAATGATTGGACCCCTGGCTCACTTCATATTGTGAGTGGCAAGGTGGAGATAACAAGAACTTTTGTTATGTATCACTCACAATTCACCCCCGACCCTGCAGTTTTCTTCACACAAACCGCAGTTGTGGCGGGATTACCCCCACACCCGAATGCCTCTTCCCATTACAGTAGAAGAAAGTGTAGATCATAACTCTACAAATTCAGTGGACAAAGTGGCTTTCAAAATGCACAATCAGAAGTGGGTAAACTAGGCCAATGCCATTGGCTGGCATGCACTGGGACACTGTCAAAAACTAGGGTTTAGCAGCAAATATAATTCAAGGGCTCAAATCAAGTTGTGATAGAAGAAGAAATTGTAGATCACAACCTCAGGAATCTAAGGACAAAGTTATGCTCAAAATGCACATCTGGAAAGGAGTGAAAAGGGCTAATGCCACTGACTGACATAGTCTGGCATTGAACTGACATGGCCAGAAACTAGTGCTTGGCATAACTTTTGATCTAGGGCTCCAAATGTTGCACCATTTTGTCTGAGAGGTAGGCATTGATAATAGGAACAAATCATTCAACAGGATCTAGGGCAGAAGATGGCTGGAAGGTGATGAAATTCAGTGAAGAAGTGTGGTGGCGACACGGCACAGTGAAGCCACTGGACAAGGTTTTTGGCATGGCTATAACTTGAAATCTAGATAGTTTCAGGGATCGGGCTAGAAGACAAAGATTCTCAGGAGGTTGAAGCACACCTGAAGGACAAAGTGGATGAAGCTGAAATGGCCGAGAATGGATTTCCGGTGAACGGTGCCGGAGAAGAAGACACGGGATTTGGGGCTTTTCGATACAGGGTAAATGAACTCAATTCCAAGCTTGGAGAGTGAAATAGAGGTATGAGTAAGCTATCTGTACAATCAATTTGGCCGGAGGATGGCCGGTGTGGCTTGGCGACGTTCGCTGGCGGTTAGAGAAACTCAAATCTGGGGAAAGCTTCGATTGAGGTTCAATTCTGGAATCTTGATGCACAGGCTTGCTTATTAGAGATCACTGATCATTTTGTTCCACAGAATCGAAAGCCAATTCGAGGTAAATCGGCCTGCATTGCCGGAACAGGGCAATTCGAGGATTCCGGCGATCACCAGCGATAGGATGCAAGATAATTCAATTAAATGGTACAGCATGATGAGTGAGATGAGATATACTCACTGATGCTGTTAATTTGGCAGGAGGTGCTGTGGATTGTGCTGGCACCGTGAAGCCTCGAACTGGACTCGCCGGAGAAGACGACTGCAGTGGAGGTGATTTGGAATTTGGTTAAGTTCTGGTGATGGGAAGATTGCACAAGGTAATGTTTGCTTATATAGACCAGTGGACGAAGCTTGCAAGGAGGTAGCAGCAATGAATTTGGCGTCAGTGACATGATTTGCCGGGCGCAGATGCAACAACGGCGAGCGGTGACGCGATAGCGCTCAGGCGAGGTGACTACTGATCAACTTGTCGGCTCATTGGAACTCAACATTGTCGGGCGGTGCAAGCAGTGGCAACAGGAGCTGGCACGGCAGAAGCAACGTGGCAAGAAGATGCTGACAATGGCTGCTGCTAATCGCGCACGGGAGCAAGTGCTGTTCAATGGCGTTGCCACGACGATGGCTAGGACACAGACGCGTGCGCAACAGCAAGAGCAAGCATGCACGAGCACAAATGCAAGCGGGGCTTGGCCGGCGGCGAGCGTGCACGGCGCAAAGATCACGGCGAGCTCTGGTCGTGCGCACAGTAGCTGCTGCTCTGGTCGAAATAGGGGCTGATTTGTAATTTCAAATTATTGATTTTGGGCTGAAATGTAAATATGAAGATTTGGAAGGTTTGATCTGACTTTAATTGCATTAATCTGGTAGGCTTGATTCAACAGATGACTTGGCACAAATAGAAGATAAAATTTGAGATGTTTGAATGATTTTTGATATGAACTGAAAACAGAGTAGATTAGGGTAAAATAAGTCTGAATCTTATTGATCTCGAATTCTGGGATTTAGGGTTTGATTTTGAGATACTCATAAAAGAAGAATTTGTGTTAAAAAGCATTTGGGAGGTGTTCCCTGAATCAGATTTGAATTTGAAGATGATTTATAACATTTTCCCTTTTCAGGCTTCTGGAAAATCTGGAAAAAGGATTGATCTGTGATATTCTTGGACTGATTTGCGAAAAAGGTTTAGATGATGAAATCTGACTGCCAACTTTTTGGATTAAGGTATTGGCATACCCATGATCATAATCCAAGAATAATCTGGTTTGAACTTGGCCAAGATTTTGATTTAATCTGAATTTCTGAAACTTAAGGTATTTAGGTAATATAAGATATTCTGTTTTCGAAAACAGCAAGGAGTTTATAAATCTGGAAGTTAGAGATAGAATTGAATCTGGGTTCTGAAGGCTTTTAGGTTTAGGATAACTGATAGATCATATCTGAACAATCTGATCTTGATTTGGGGTCACAGGAAAAATTTGGAGATTTTAGGGCTAAAACAGAATAAAGCTGAGGCTGATTTGGTTGATCTAGAAGAGACATATGCATGCATGACTTTTAAGAAAGAAACTTTTCACCCCAAAACTTAGGATGTTACAACATCCCTCTTACTCGCCGCAAAAGGACTCCTGCCAACCCTAGCCATGGAGGAGACTCAGCCTTTGGCTGAATCAGAAAGCAGCTCGTTTAGTGAGTATATTGAGGTATGCAGAACACCTCTTGTTAATTTTAAGTTCGCATTTGCATAGGAATATCCAGGCTCTGAAACTGATATCCTTCCATGTCATAGGAACTAACTCGTCTGGCGACCAAGTCGATAGCTGTTGCGAAGCGTATCGTGGTCACCCAACAGGAGACAAGCCACCTGCAGTGGTAAGGAAGATGTTTCCTCATCTGCCTGAATTTTAGTCCTATTTTAATAATTGCCTCCTTTGTCACAGAGAAAATGCCTTTCTGATCAAGAGCCTCGCTGACCAGGAAAACCTAGAGATCAGGGCAACCACCAAGATCTCTTTCCTGGAGAAAGAACTCCAACAACTATGATTGCAGCTCTCCTGTAAGTGCATTTTTGACCATAAAGAATCAACTTGTTATGCGAACTATTTGTGATGGTTTCTCATTACGGCATGAGAGGACCAAATAAGCCAACTCTCTGAAGAGAAGAAAGATCTCCAGGCGACCATCGAGTTGCAAAACTCGAAAGTTGTTTCTGTCTGAAAGGAAAACGAGGGCTTGAACTGTAACACCCTGGGTTTAGGGGTGAAAACTTCCTTTTTCATAAAAGTCATGCATGCATGTATCTCTGTAGTAGTAGCAAGATCAGTTCAATCATAATCTATCTCAAGCCCTAAAACTTCCAAATCTACCCTGTAGACCCAAATCAAGATCAGATTGCTCAGATATGATCTATCAGTTACTCTAAACATAAAAGCCTTCAGAAGTCAGATTCAATTCCATCTCTAACTCTCAGATCTTGCGATCCTTTTCTGTTTTCGAAAACAGGAATTTAATTAATATCCTAATTACGCTACATACTCTAAACTCAGATTTAGCCAAATCTTGACCTAATCTAGACCAGATTATTCTTGGATTATGATCATGGGTATGCCAATACCTTAATCTAGAAAGTTGGCAGCCAGATTTCATCATCTAAGCCTTTTTCATAGATCAGTCCAAATTGTATCGTGAATCAGTCCTTTTTCTGATATCTAGAAACCCAAAAAGGCTGAAATCTTCAAATCAACTCCAAATTCAAAACTGTTTCAGGGAACACCTCCCAAATGCTAATTAATACAAAATCTTCTTTTATCAGAATACCCATTTCTCATCCTAGATGCCAGAATTCAAAATCGACCAAAACTCAGATTTAATTTACCCTAAATACCCTATTTTTGGGTTATATCAGAAATCATCAAATCATGCCAGATTTTACCAAATTTCTTACTGGATGAGTATAAGGTATAAGTTAATACTCATCTGTGAAATCAGATTGCAAATTAACTATCTCTAGATCAGAAATTACAAATCAATCCAAGTTGCAAACAAAGGTTCTTGCAATCAGGTCCCTGGTTTGACCAAAGCCACTGTTCACGACCGGAGCAGCAGCAATTCACGACCAGAGCTCGCATCCCCTTCGACCACGACCACAACGTGCAGTGCTTCACTTCGACCAGCGCCGCTGCGAATGCGACCGCGACCAGGAGCACTATGTCGTCATGTTTTCGCCGCCAATCAGCGCCGTTCTAGCCGTGCTTTTTCGCAACTGTGTTTGCATGCGCACATGCTTTTTCACCTTAGCTATTGTTGTGGCAACTCTTGTCCAACTCACCAGCAACTTGCACAGCTTCACCTGCTCGCCGATGCTTCACCGGCGCAAGCTTCTTAGCCTCCAAGCAGTGAGCCTTGCTTCGCTTCGCCTTGCCCTTAAATAGCAGTCCCAAGCAGCTCCCTTGTCACCAGCACTGCTCTCTAGAACTTCTCAGCAATTAACCAAATTTCCTTCGACTTTCTCATCTTCTCCGGCGAGCCGCCGAGGAGGTTGATGACGCTAGCCTCATCCACTGCATCAATCCCCAAATTGAAGCCACCAGTGAGTATCTCTCATCCTCCTCATCGTTCTGTAGCATTTAATTGAACTCCCATGCACTTCATCGCCGGTGATCGCTGGGAAATGCCAGAATCCCTATTACAGACTTGCTGTTTGATTCAATCCAAGTTAGCCCTCGATCCAATAGAGTAAAATTATCAGTGAGCTTTATTTAGCAAGCCAGTGAATCCATACTTCGAAATTAAGCAAGAACTGAAGCTATTCTCAAGCTCGAGCTTCACCAGTCACCGGCTGTCGTCGCCAGACTTCTCCGGTGATGCTCCGGCCAAATTAATCATGCCATTAGTTTCTAAATGTATCCCTATTACTCCTCGAGCAAGGAATTGAGTTCAAATCTTGTGTAGTGAAAATCCCCAAATCCAGTGTCTTCGTCTTCGGCGCCGGCCACCGGAAACCTATTCCAGGCCAATCCAGCTCCAGCCAACTTGTCCCTTAGATGCATCTTGATCTCCCGAACAATTTTGTCTACTAGCTCGATGTCTAATTCGGTCTAAATCAAAAGTTATGGCTATGCCCTAATTCCTATCTAGTGCTATGACTTGAAATTCCAGCCACCGTGTTCTTAGCCAGTTTTCCCCACTTTCTGGCCATATTCAATCTTGGAGCATGTTGAATAATTTGTTCCTGTTATCAAGGTTGACCTCCCAGACAAAGTGGTGCATCAATTGGAGCCCTAAATCAAAAGATGTGGCAAACCCGAGTTTCTGGCCATGTCAGCCCAATGTCAATCTATGTCAGTCAGTGACATTGAACCTTTTTACCTACTTCCAACCATCCATTTTGAGCATGACTTTGTCTCTTAGATTCCTGATGTTGTGATCTACAATTTCTTCTTCTGTCACAACTTGAATTGAGCCCTCTATCAACCATTAATCCTTTGCCAACGCCTTGAACCGAATGTTGACCTGAAGACGTTCATCATTTTTGGGCAAACCAGCTGTGGACTTAATGTCATCCATACTCTGGAACCCTAAAAAGTCCCTAGCACCCATTTTCAGCCCTAATTTTGTGAGTTAGTCCTAATCAGCTTCTAAACCCAATTATTCCAGAATCATCGAGACATTTCATCTTTGCATTATTGCATGTAGTATAATAATGTATTGAAAAGGTTGTGATTCTTGGTTGCTTGTTTGATCTTTGCTCAGAGTCAGAGCTAGAGTTTGAGGACTTCACTGCCAACCCGACATCAACTGTTGTTTCTTACGATGCGGAAGGCAAGTCATAGTCTTGATCATCTTGAACCTATATTTTATGAGTTGCTATGATATGACCTTGAATATAAATAGTATTGCATGTGAGAATGGATAAATTGTGAATTGGCAGTACTAGGCTGGATGTCTGTGAAATGTGAGATGATCAAATAGTGAGCCATGAATTATTATATATGTACTTATGTATATTCATGAAATAAAACCCCTAGCCGTGACTAGAATTTTGGTATGGATGGCTGTAGCACTGGAGGTGCTTAACTGCAAAGGATAACAGGCACGGAAGGTGCATGGTTTGTGGATGGTCTGGTCACTGTCATATAAATACTAGAACCTTGTGTTGTGCGTCTAGTGGCGTGAAACACGTGCTAACCGCAAGCCTGATATAGGATAGGCCTGAACAAGTACTTTTGCGGATCGCACATGAAACCCCTGCATGAGATGTGTTGTGATGCACGATTTACACAGATTGCAGCTCCCACACATATCACTGAAGGTGATCTTGCATGCTGACCCAGTAATGGGAATATGCATAGGGGTGGAGGTTTGGGTACAACCTACCACAACTGTGGTTCGCGAGAGATCCATAGGGTCAGGGGTGAATTGTGAGTGAAACATAACAAAAGTTCTTGTTATCTCCACCTTGCCACTCACAGTATGAAGTGAGCCAGGGGTCCAATCATTTTGATAGGAAGGGCATGAAAGTGGAATATCTTGCGGGTAAATTGGTACCTCTCTGCAGAGTTAAAAACATATTCGAATACTCCGACCTCCTAGGTTTATAGGAGTCTGCTGCAGTAGATTAAATCCACGGGGTGTGGCACAAGTATGTTTTCTAAATAAAATTTGATAAGTCATGATTACCCAAATGACATGTGTTGTCATGATAAGGGGTGCTGTCGTGTGTCGACGTGTCGCGGTAGTGCTATAATTTAGTGAACATGAATAGCGATGCTATGTTATGAAAAGTGCTGCCATGAGATGAGATATGAAAGAAAAGATTATTTTACAAACATCCATAATTCTTGACTAGTGTAGGTTCATAACAACACTACTATATGTATCAACTCTTACCTATGACTTGCTGAGTATGTAGGTACTCACCCTTGCAACTTACAATCCAGTAGATGGAGCGTATTATGATCAAGAAGAAGGCGTGGAGAACTTCTTGGACCAAGATGGAGAGCCAGATCCGCCAAATCCCTGATTTGTTTTTCTGCCGTGAACTTCTTCCTGTGGAGGGGACACCCATCATCCGCTGTGTAGAAGTTTTATTTTGCTTTAACTAAATCTCGAATGCCGCAAAGGTATTGTAATCTCTTTATGTACTATTAAGGCCAGCAGGGCACACTGCTTAAATATTTTGTAAGTTTTTCTGTTGCAATGTGAATATACTCGTGTGCTTGACTTATCCTGGGAAGTCAGAGGTATGCATATATGGGACTAGCTGCAGCAAGCTAGGACTCCACGGGAGTAGTCGTAATCCCAGTTTCGGGGCGCGACATGAACGCGACGCTCTCAACCTGCAGCAGTGTTCAACAAGACATCTTCGAAAAGTTGAAGATGGTGGCCAGTTTGCTAAAAGCCGATGTGGTCAAAACCCAGAAGGACGACCTTAGCCTTAGCGACTGGACCACACTGGTCGCAACCCAAGCTGAATCACTCCTCGAGTATCTTCCTGAAGATACAAGGTGTCAAACAGAGGCGAGAAGGACAAAAGTGCAATCCGCAGCCTCCGCCATTCTCTGCAGACTTCGTCTTCACCATGGCCCAAATCTTGATCTAAATCCAGTGGTGGGAGAAGCAGAGATCAAGAGTGAAGATCAGCTTGCGGTTATAATGGAGGAAGTCATGCCTCTAGTCAAAAATCTCTTGAAAGAACTTGGCTTATGATAAATTTTGTACCTGTATAGATGTAATTATACAATGCATATGTATGCCTTAATTTTTGAAAGAAAAGCACTTCTTTTTGTTTCATGTTGTGACCATATTCCCCTAGCCCCCTCCTGAGATTATGTATACTGAAGACATAGTATTATAAGCACAGGAAAAATAAGGGTGTAACGACGACCAGGAATACCTAAGGAATACTGTCACTTTAGGTATTATCATCCGACCAGACCGATAATCATTTTCAATACAACACACAACCTTATTGCGAACCGGCAGCCACACTAATGACCAAGGACATGCCAGCAAGCCCTGTGTGCGTTGAGAAACAGCTTATTGAGGGGTGTCTTATCTGGAAGTGATCACGAGATCAGCCAGCGAATCCAATCGAGCTATTATAGTGATACAATTATTGGCGACCATCCCCCGAGCCAGACTCGTAACATATGGGCAAAAGGAATGATTATCACATGAAACAACTAAAAGTACTAATTTTGTTAAATCATGCTAATTGAAAAGGAAAAGGGTTGGGGAACTTACACGTAAAACTTGCGCAGTTGATCAATGTTCCATGTATTGGATAAGATTCTACCATCCTCCATTGCTAGCCGAGCCAATCCTGGTCGTGGCACCGAGACAACAGTATAGGGGGCCTTCCTAATTAGGGGAGAATTTATTGCGATTAGATTGGTTTTGTATTTTATATAAAACCAGATCACCCACATGAAGGCTACGTGGCCGCACCCTTTTGTGATTTCTTTGACTTCCCGCCTGATGAAGATTCCAGCTTCTTGTTCGAATCCTCTCTCTTTACAGCCTTGAGACCTGGTTGAGGTGGTAAGTTTCCTTTGTCCACCATCCGATTCCACTCAATGGCCTCGGCCACGTCAGAATATCGATAAGCCATATCAAAAAGATCAGCTAATGATCTGGGGGGTTGATGAGCAAATCCTCAGTAAACCTCCGATATCGACCGACGTGTTTAAACTTCTGATAACGGAATTATCAGATATGTTCGGGATGGTATTCCTCACCCCGACGAATCTTTTGACAAACTGACGAAGAGTTTCGGTCGATGTTTGTCATAGTTGATTGAGGTCGTCCTCTTTTCCCGGCTTCTGATAACAAATCTGGAAATTGGTGAGGATGGTGTCGCACAACATTTCCCAGTTATATATCGAACCCTCAGGCTGATTGAACAGCCAGGTTCTTGCCGGTCCCTCGAGGACTGTAGGTAAATAGTTGGCCATGACACGGTCATCGCCACCTGCTGCCTGAATAGCAGTGATGTAAATTTGAAGGAACTCGGATCGATTCTGAGTTCTGTCAAATCTTTCAATAGCTCCCGGTTTAAACTTATCTGGCCAAAAGACCACGCGAAGGCCGGGTGAGAAAGCTTTACAACTGACATAAGGACCATGGAGGGATCTGTGACTCTCGACCTGATCTCGGGCAACCTCACGTGAAGGAGACACCACGCGTGGCCCCAGGTGAGAGTGAACAGGAATTCGTGCCCGATCACGAGAATTTCCCACCCGTCTGGCTTTGTCATGCCGAGACGGCACTAGTGGTGTCCAATTCCGTCTACCAGAACTAAGTTAGAATATTCTCTGTCATGGGAACATATCGCCGACCGGGAAGAGGCTGTAGGGGTTGCCTCGGATGCGACCTCATCTAACATCTCCGCCAAGATTCTAGCGAAAGCTGGTTTCTGCGCATCTGTAACAGTAGGAGGAAAATTACGCAGGACGTCGGCGATGGATCGAAGCCGGCCATGCGTGCTCCTCCTGGGTGCGCCAGGTGTCACCATCTCTTCGTCCGCCAGTAAATGTCCCAGAGGTAAAGAAGGTGTGTGGTCACGTCTGCAACTACGCGGACGACGAGAGGTCTTGATCGAAGGGTGCCGACTAGAGGGGGGTGAAAGGCGGTTTTTCTAATTTAACTTTTAATTGAGTGGTTTACAACCTAAATTGCAATATCAATACTCAAATGATATAGATGATGGCACAAAGTAAGTTTTGCAATTTCTAAAGAGACAAGAGCAATAATTCAATTTCTAGAAGTATAAAGCAAGTAATAGAAGTAACCAAGGGGAGTCTCTGTTAACATTCATGCTTAACAGTTCATATACAGGCCGGACAAATGTGATTTGTCTGGACAAAATGTCCGGACAAATGTATATGTCTGTGTTGACACTTGCCTTAACACTTCACAAAAAATATATAGGCCGGACGAATATGATTTGTCCGGATAAAAAGTCCGGACAAATGCATATGTCTTTGTTAACACTCATGTTTGCATCTTCACAGAAATTGTATAGGCCGGACATTGTCTGGCCACTCCGGACAATGTCCGGTGCATCCCTGACAAAAGCCCCCGGACGGATTCATTTGTCTCTGTTGTTTGCAATTTAGCTTCCCACAAGAAATGTACTGGCCGGACATTGTCCAGTCATTTCGGACAATGTCCGGCCTAAATCGGACAGATGCTCCAGACAAGTTTATTTGTCTCTGGTTTTCATTTTGTGATTTTCAGAAGAAGTTTGTATTGGCCGGACATTGTCCGGCCAGTTCAAAACGAAAACAGAATTTTTGAATTTTACCCAATTTCAATTAGGGGCTTGATGCATATGCAAATATGTTTCCAAAGACTTCAAGGGTGATCAAATGACTTGTGCTAAAACCCCTCTTAATAGTACGACCATCTAACCTAGAAATTTTCAAAAATAAAAATGCTAGGTTTAGATACTTGTACTTTTGTCGAAGTTTTCCGTCATTCTTGCTTCATGGAGTCTTGATAATCTTGATTTGCACTTTTGTGATGCTTTCTCCTCTGATTGACTTGAGTCTCAAGTACATAGGTTAGTCACATATATCACGGATGTCATTAATCACCGAAACCCTAATCAGGGCTCAAGATTCAACAATCTCCCCCTTTTTGGTGATTGATGACAACCGTTATACATAAAACACAGGGATATCAAAAATAGACATAAGCATATAGTGCTCCCCCTGTATCATACGTGTACATGCAGTAAACAAGACATATGAGACCATATCAACATAGCAACAACCAAACACATAAGCATGTCCATAACAAGATATATAAGATCATATCAACATATCAGCACATCCAAACACATATCCATACACATCCAAACACATATCCATAACATAAGCATAACATAATATCCAAACATAACTCTCCCCCTTTGTCATCAAACAACCATAAAGGGAGAAAAAATATACATAAGTAGCATAGATACATAAGTAGCAAATAGATCTAGGACTACGGAGGATGATCGGAGGAAGAATCGCCGCGACGACGACACTGATACTGGCTTGCATCAAAACGCCCCCGCAGCTCGGATATGTCTTGACTCATAGAATCTATACGAGGCTCGATGACATTGAGCCTATGATCGATGGAGCTCAGTCTGGAGTCAACCTCATCAAAGCGGGTCTCGAAGCGCATGGACATCTGATCGAGACGCTCCATGATCATCATGTAAGGAGCCGAAACATTAGGGCTAGGAGATATGGAATAAGACTAGAGAGGAGAAGGAGATCCCGCTACTGGAGACATGCGCTCGTCTTCATCAGCTGGTGATCCGACTTGGTTTTCATAGCGGATAAGGATCCCCAAGCTCTTCATTCGGTAGTACTCCATCGAAGAGGGACGAGATGCTCGATGCAGACCAAAATATGTCAATGTGTGAGCTATGAAGGGTGCGAAGGGCAAAAGCCTCTTCGAGTCCATCTGAACTTCCTGCATCTCGTGGAACAAGAACTCAGCGATTTCAAATGGAGTCTCATCAACTTGGGCCTTCAGTAGACCCAACATGGTAAAAGTGACGGCCCCGCGATCTCCGGTTTTCGGCAAAATAGTCATACGGTTGAGCTTTTCAAGGATTGCAACTGGAGGGATCAGTTGAGAGAATTTACCGATGTTAGGATCTGGATTGTCAAAGAGATGGACGACGTCTTCGACTCGAACTTCATCGAAGGCAAAGAGACTGTTATCAACATGCTCAATCTGTAGAGCTTCTTCGAACTGTGCCTTCGTGAGTGTTCTCTTTGAGTTGTTGTTCATGTAGACTATGTGAGATCGATCCGAGGCAACATGAAGAGATGCAAAGAAGGATCGGATGATGTCCACATTCCATTTCTAGTCTTCCTTCATCTCGGTGAAAGAATACATATTGATAGCCAGGAATTTGCCCCTCAGTGGATAATTTACTTTGCTCTCAATCAAATTCCAGTCGATGGCTTGATGCTCGAAGACTTTGGCGAAGGAGAAATGGGTGTAGTATTGGGACATCTGAAAAGCATTCCAGAAGTTCCTTTCAGTGCAAGTCCTCGGATGCTCATAAGTATTCTTTTAACGAAGCTGCCGAATCGCACTAGCAGTGAATGTCTGATGGCCCTTGGGTTGCTGATCACCGCTACTACTGCTACTGTCATAGGAGTCTGAGTCTACAATGGGAGAGCCTATGGGAGATGCTGGAGCGGCATCATCCTCATCTACTGCCAAGGAATCCCAATCAATGGGTTGTGCCTGTTGGGAAGATCCAGGGCCATGGCGACGGCTAGTCTGTTTTACTCATCCTGACATGCTGACTCTGGTAGAGAGAGAGATAGATATAGAATTTGATAAAGATATGATTCGATGAGATATTGAGAGAATGCCATGAGATGCATGAAGTATTCCTCATGTGTATATGAAAGCTCATTTGACTCGATTTGAACTATACCACATTCATGCATTCACTAACAGAGGCTTATTTAGATTGCATATTATCACTTTCTGCAATTTAGTTGTGATTTGATTCAATTTTAGCCCTAGTCATTTAGCTTGGTTCGTGTTGAACATCTAGTGCAAGCCAATATAATCAACTTCTATATACTCATATTATGCATGTCATAGAACTAGAATGAATTTGCAGAAATTTGACGAGAATCTATGTTTCAACAGTTAATATAACAAGTTTATTACATTTGCATAAGAGCTATACTAGATTGAGTCACAAATTCCAACCCTAGAAAGCATCTTGATACTCATGTCATGCATGTCTACGAAATGATCTAATTTTGCACAAGCCAATTGAGATTAGACTAATCCTAGAAGCCAATTTAATGAAATTTGTATCAATATAGACATGCAAAATCAGAAACATAATTGCAAAACCCTAGAATGAAATGAGATGCAATGCATGAATCAGAGGGGAGGAGAAGAAAAACTAACCAAGCAAGGAAAGGAGGAGATGCATAGGAGCCCAAATCTGAAGCCAAACGAGAGGAGATTGGACGGATCCTTGTGTTTAGTGAGGAGGTGAGAAAAGGGGTGAGAGAGAGGAACAGGAGAGCAAAAGAAAAGGACTCAGTCGATTTGGGAAGAAGAAGATTTTGGGAGTTTTAATAACTGAACACACGTGCACAAGCCGGACAATGTCCGATCGGGCCAGACAATGTCCGATATGGGCGGACAGAGTCCGAACTGGGCGGACAAAGTCCGGTCAGCTCAGAGAAGTTCCTGAATGTTCTGAAATCTTGAAATTATCGCAATTTTGTTTCAAACAGGAGCTTAATTCCAGAATGAACTCAATTACCATGTTGGGAATAGAGATAGATAGCATTGAGTTGGATATGAGACAAGAAGATCTTGATATGAGCCTCCAAAAGACATTTTCGGGTAAAACGGGTAAAACGAACGGATTTCACCAAATCTTCAAATCTCAATGAAACTTGGATTTTTCTAAAATGTTTGGACTTGTATGAATTTAAAATACTATTTCAAGCCATAACATGGAAGAGATTTTGGCTCAAACAGCGAAATTCACAAAATGCATGTTTTGCGTATTTTCGTGTCAAAAGCTGTTTTTGGGAGACTTGGAAAATGTGATAACTTGAAAACCATAGGTCTTTTGTGAAAAAGTTCAACATGAACTATCTTCGAATGATTGAGCTCTAAGTGTTTCATGTAGAAAGTTTTTGTCAAAACTCAATCGATCTCAGTTTATGGAAGTAGGTCATTTTAGGCCAAAATAAGATCATGAGATCTTCAATTTTGTCGAAATTCTACATTTTAGCTAGAAATCCTTTCTTTTCACTTTCAAAACCTTTGAGAACATATTTGAAAGGTATTTTTGAAGGTTTTGTGTTAATTTTACATATTTTGAAAATTTGAGCACTTTTCACCCTTTTAATTTGAAAATGACCCTTTTAATAAAAGACATGCATAATTTTCATTTTTGTACACAATTTTAGGGGGATACAAGTATTCAATGAGCTTGAAGTTGCTCCCCCTTAATGTGTCATCCAAGTTTTATTGAGAAGAAATAAAGAGGTGAATTTTTGGTCTTTTTCTTCAAAATAGGAAGTGATTGGCATAGATGCCTACATTGCTTGAATATAAATATATATATATATATATATATATATATATATACATATGTATAAGTATACGTGATAGATAAGATCATACTAAGGACCATTCCAAAACAAGCAAGAGATCAAATAACATTTGAAATGTCAGTAACATTCAATTTATTTCTTAACTTGCTAAATCTTGACTCATCCAAGGGTTTAGTGAATAACTCCGCTAATTGATTGTTGGTTGAAACATGACTATCACTATATCCCTTTTTGATACATGATCCCTTAGAAAGTGATGCCTAATGTCAATGTGCTTAGTTCGAGAGTGTTGAACGGGATTGTTAGAAATTTTAACAGCACTATCATTATCACATAAAAGTGGAACACAATTGACTTTTATGCCATAATCTAGCAAAGTTTGCTTCATCCATAATAGTTGTGCACAACAACTACCGGCCGAAACTGTTGGGGGAAATCTCCACGAGACTAAGTCCAGGTAAGTTGTGCCGCCATTTGCACGGGGACGTGGCCTCCGGTGCCTGCCCCGGGCGCCGCCTTTCGGCTCCCGGGACCTGGCCTCCGGTGCCGGTCCCGGGCGCCGCCATTTGTCCAGGGACGTGGCCTGCAGTGCCTGCCCCGGGCGCCGCCGTTTGGCTCCCGGGACCTGGCCTCCGATGCCGGTCCCGGACGCTGCCTTTTGGCTCCCGGGACCTGGCCTCCGGTGCCTGCCCCGGGCGTCGCCTTTTGGCTCCCGGGACCTGGCCTCCGGTGCCTGCCCCGGGCGCCGCCTTTTGGCTCCCGGGACCTGGCCTCCGGTGCCGGTCCCGGGCGCCGCCATTTGTCCAGGGACGTGGCCTCCGGTGCCTGCCCCGGGCGCCGCCTTTTGGCTCCCGGGACCTGGCCTCCGGTGCCGGTCCCGGATGCCGCTATTTGCCCGAGGACGTGGCCTCCGGTGCCTGCCCCGGGCGCCACCTTTTGGCTCCCGGGACTTGGCCTCCGGTGACGGTACCGGGCGCCGCCATTTGCCCGGGGACGTGGCCTCCGGTGCCTGCCCCGGGCGCCGCCTTTTGGCTCCCGGGACCTGGCCTCCAGTGCCGGTCCCGGACGCCTCCATTTGCCTGGGGACGTGGCCTCCGGTGCCTACCCCGGGCCCCGCCTTTTGGCTCCCGGGACCTGGCCTCCGGTGCCGGTCCCGGGCGCCGCCAAATGCCCGGGGACGTGGCCTCCGGTGCCTGCCCCGAGCGCCGCCTTTGGGCTCCTGGGACCTGGCCTCCGGTGCCGGTCTCGGGCGCCGCCTTTTGACCGGGGACATTGCCTCCGGTGCATGTCCCGGGCCTCATCGCCCTTCTAAAGGTAAAGTCTTTGGTTGTTGATCACGTGCAGGTCACGCAAGGAGTGCCACGGGAATCAGTGACCACCTGTCAAGCATCCAAGGAACCTTAGCGGGAGAAGGACGTCGCTACCCCTCGATCCGACGGTGGCGTCCGGGGTAGTTTATTCTTTTGCTTCTTTTTGGGGCTATAAATAGCCCTTGTACCCCCTGTTGTAAGGACAACTGATTCATTATTGCTAAGTAGCCAAAACTCACAGAAGTGCTCTGGAAGCCTCTCCCCCGAGAGAGCCTCCCCAACTGACTCCGGTCGGGAGCACGCCGACAGGACTAGGGCCCCCACCGAGACCCGAACCTGTATAAATCCTCGTGTCATTTCTTGTGTTTGTCCGGCGGGGGAGGACCGGTCGCCCAGTCAGCCCGGGTCGCATTTTCTTCGCTAGGATCGTTCACGAAACCTGTCGGGGTATTCTCAATACCACGACAGTTGGCGTCGTCCGTGGGGACTCGTGACAAGACGCCATGGCTCCCCCAAGAACAAGGGCTCGCACCCTTCCCGGTGAGGCCGGTCTCGGAGATCCGGCGCCGCCCGTTCGGGACACAACTGTCCCAGCGCTTCCACCCGGAGGCGGCCAGGCCCAGGTACCGCCTTCCACCTTTCCCCTTACTGCCCGCCGCACATCGAGCACTATAACGGTGAGGCCGACCCTTACAAATTTGTGCAGGTATACTCCACAGCCATCTCCGCGGCCGAGGGGGACGAGACAGTGCAATGCAACGTCTTCCCCCTCTACCTTACCGGCGTCACCCGCTCCTGGTTCTACAACCTGAAGGCCGGCTCCATCAAGTCTTTCGCGCAGCTCAAGCGTGAGTTCTGCGCAAATTGCAGGGGAACTACGTGCATCCCCTGGACTCCTCGCAGCTGTACACCGTCCGGCAGAGGACGGGGGAGACCATCCGAAGCTTTTTCAAGCGCTTCGCCCAAGTGAAGAGCAAGGTGGCTCACGTCCCTGACTCCACGGTCATCGAAGCGTGCAAAAGTGGGATCCTCCCGGGGGAGCTCCACCGGAGGCTCTCCCGGAGCTGCCCCTCCTCCACCGACGAGCTCTTCAACGTACTGGAAAAGTACGCTCGGGCGGAGGAAGATGACCTCTGGAAGAAGACCCAGGGGCCTCTCGCCCCCGCTGATCGGGGGGCCAAGGACCCCCTCAAACGCCCCAGGCAAGGGGGGCTTAACGAGCCACGGCCTCGGGACACCTTTGTCCTCGAGGGCGGAGGCGGCTCGCGCGACCCCCCCAGGGGCAACCGCCCCTTCCCCAAGCCGAAAGGCCATGGGGGAGGACAATCTTCCCGCGGGAAGGACCGTGGTGCAGCTTCCACGGGTCCAGTAACCACTCTACCCAGGAGTGCCACCAGCTGCTGCAGCACTTCACGGCGTTCCTCGACCAGCATGGGCAGGGGGGGGACTCCGGCTTCCTTGCCCCCTCGGCCAGCTGTTCCGGCCCTTCCTACTCCCGCGGGGGGTCAGCAGGGGCAGACGCAGGAGGGGGAGCCTTCAGAAGCTCTCCCCTTCCAAACTTCTCAGCGTCGCATCAACGTCATCGTGGGAGGGTCCGCCTCCTGGCGGGACTCTAAGCGCCAACGTAAGGAGTACGCGCATGAAGTCATGGTTGTGGGGGTGCTGCACACGTCTCCGCCACCCAAGTGTTGGGACGTCCCCCTCACCTTCACGGCGGAAGACGCACGCGGGGTCTGCTTCCCCCATGACGACACGCTTATCGTCTCCGCCACCATCTACAATTGCCACCTAGCCCGCATCCTCGTGGACGGCGGGAGCTCCACTGACGTCCTATTCCTGAAGGCCTTCAAGGAGATGCAGGTGGATGAGAAGCTTCTGCAGCCCGCAGCGGGCCCACTGCAAGGGTTCGTCCCGGGGAAGGCGATCCATCCTATGGGGAAGGTGGATCTCCCCATGACCTTCGGCACCCCGGAGAACTACCGGACCGAGATGGTCCGATTCGACGTAGTGGACCTCCCCTCCTCCTACAACTCGATCATGGGGAGGACCACGATCAACCGCCTGGGCACTGCCACCCACCAAAACTACCTCTGCATGAAGATCCCCGAGCCGCACGGCGTGATCAACATCCGGGGAGACCAAGACATGGCCCGTGCTCTATACGAGCGCGCCACTGCCACAATCGGAAGCGTCAACCTCATAAAGGCGCCCGGGGGGGAGGCCTCTCCCTCGGAACCAGACATCGCGACGATACCTCCCGGGAGGCCCCTCCCCAAGCCGCGTCCGGAAGGGGGCCTCCGGAAGATCCTGCTGTCCCCGAACGATGGGGACAAAACCGTCCGAATCGGGGCAGAGCTCCCCGAGGAGCATGCAGCGCAACTGGCGGCTTTCCTGCGAGAGAACTCTGATGTTTTCGCGTGGAAGCCTTCGGACATGCGGGGCGTCGCCTGGGGGGTCATTGAGCACAAGCTCGAGGTGACCCCCGGTCACCCCCCCCCCCCCCGTCAAAGAGAAGCTGAGGAAGCTCTCCCTCGAGCGCCAAGAGGCAATCAAGGGGGAGATCGCTTGACTCTGAGAGGCGGGATTCATTCGGGAGGTCCTGCACCCCGAGTGGCTCGCGAACCCCGTCCTCGTGAAGAAATCAAATGGCAGGTGGCAGATGTGCGTGGACTTCACCGACCTTAACCGCGCTTGCCCCAAGGACAACTTCCCACTCCCGCGGATTGACCAATTGGTCGACTCCACCGCGGGGTGCGAGTTGATGAGCTTCCTAGACGCCTACTCGGGCTACCATCAAGTCCGGATGGCGGAGGGCGATGAGGAAAAGACGAGTTTCATAACTCCCCTCGGAACCTTCTGCTACGTCCACATGCCCTTCGGGCTCAAGAACGCGGGAGCGACCTTCCAGTGCCTCATGACGTTGGTCTTCAAAGATCAAGTCGCTGCAACGTCGAAGTCTATGTAGACGACGCAGTCGTCAAAAGTCCCCGCGGAGCCTCCCACATCGACGACCTGGCGGAGACCTTTCGCAACCTCTGCGCGTACAGGCTGAAGCTCAACCCGGAGAAGTGCGCCTTCGGCGTGCGCGGGGGGGAGGCTCCTGGGTTTCCTCGTGTCCCAGCGGGGCATAGAGGCAAATCCTGAAAAGATCTGGGCGTTCATGGACATGCCCCTGCCGCGCTCCATCAAGGACGTCCAGCGGCTCTCCGGCCGCTTAGCCGCGTTAAGCCGCTTCATCTCGCGGTCGGGGGAGCGAGGCCTCCAATTCTTCAAGATCCTCCGGGGGCTCGAGGGGTTCCGCTGGACCCCCGAGGCCCAGGAGGCCTTCGACGACCTCAAGAAGTACCTCACGAGCCCTCCAATGCTCGTGAGTCCATCTCCAGAAGAGCCCTTGCTCCTCTACCTTGCCGCGACCCCAGGTCGCCGTCAGTGCGGTATTGGTGAAGGAGCAAGGGGGGCAGGAGCGTCCCGTATACTATGTGAGTGAGGCCCTCCAGGGGGCCAAAACTCGGTACACGGAGATGGAGAAGATCTACTACGCCCTCCTGATGGCGTCCCGGAAGCTTCGCCACTACTTCCTGGGACACCCCATCACCGTCCCGTCGTCCCTCCCCCTGGGGGAGGTGCTGCGGAACAAAGAAGCCACCGGCCGGATTGGGAAGTGGGGGGCCGAGCTCGCCCCCTTCTCCCTGTCCCTCACAGGCCGCTCCGCCATCAAGTCACAGGTCCTCGCCGACTTCGTCGCGGAGTGGACTCCTGCCTCCGGGCTCGACGACGAGGACCTCCCCGTTCCGCCCCGATGTAGTGACCATTGGACACTCATGTTCGACAGGTCGCTGTGTCTCATCGGGGCTAGTGCAGGAGTAGTCCTCTGGGGCTGGTGCAGGAGTAGTCCTCCGGAGCCCCGAGGGGAAGGAACTCGAGTACGCAGCGCGGCTCGAGTTCCCCGCAACCAACAATGTCGCCGAGTACGAGGCTTTGCTCCTCGGGATGCGCCTTGCGTGCTCCCTGGGGATCCGCCGCCTCCTAGTGAAGGGAGATTCTCAGCTCGTTGTTTGCCAAATGGACAAGTCTTACCTGTGCCATGACGCAAACTTGAGTCTTTATTTGCAGGAGGTGCGAAAGATGGAGAGGCACTTCGACGGCCTCAAGGCCCGGCATATCCCGCGAAGGGACAATGACCGAGCCGACGCCTTAGCCCGAGCAGCAAGCGTCCGGGAATCGCTCCCGAAGGGGGCCTTCTTGGAAATCATCACGAAGCCCTCGGTGGCCTCCCTGGACACGGGCGACGAGCCTCCCGTCCCGGAGGTCGCCGAGATCACCCGGACTCCGTCATGGATGGACCCCCCTCATCTCCTTCATTAAGGGGCAGGGGGACCCTCCCAACTAGACCGAGGCTAAGCGCCTCCGGGCCAAAGGCGGCGCCCGGGGAGGCCCCGGAGGCCAGGTCCCCGGGCAAATGGCGGCGCCCAGGACGGCGCCGGAGGCCATGTCCCGGGGGCCAAAAGGCGGCGCCCGGGGAGGCCCCAGGGGCCAGGTCCCCGGGCAAATGTGACGCCACTTACCTGGACTTAGTTTCGCGAAGATTTCCCCCAACACCACGACAGAAACATATTCCGCCTCGGCGGTTGAAAGTGCAACCGAATTTTTTTTCTTAGGAGTCCACGAGACTAATGATCTTCCTAGAAGTTGACATCCACCGGAAGTACTTTTTTTATCGATTTTACAACCGGCATAATCAGAATCCAAATATCCAAGAAGATCAAAGCTAGCATTCTTAGGGTACCAAAGGCCTATGTTTGGTGTATGTTTTAAGTATCTAAATATTCTTTTAATTGCAGTCAAGTGACATTCTCTAGGAGCAGCTTGAAATCTAGCACACATGCATACACTAAACATAATGTCCGGTCTAGAAGCAGTAAGGTACAATAAGCTACCAATCATAGAACGATATAATTTAAGTTCCACCGGTTTACCTCCCTCGTCCAAGTCCAAATGACCATTTGTAGCCATGGGAATCTTGATTGGCTTTGCATCATCCATGCCAAATCTCTTGAGCAAATCCTTCACGTATTTGCTTTGATTCACAAATATTCCTTCTTTGATTTGCTTAATTTGAAGACCGAGGAAAAAACTTGATTCACCTATCATAGACATCTCAAATTCCATTGACATATGTCGGGGGAAATCTCCGCGGGCCTAAGTCCGGGTAAGTTATGTCACGGTGGCCCTAGGACCCGGCCCCCGGGGCCTCCGGGGCCTCCGGGGCCTCCGGGGCCTCCCCGGGCGCCGCCTTTTGGCTCCTGGGACGTGGCCTCCGGTGCCCTCCCGGGCGCCGCCATTTGCCCGGGGACGTGGCCTCCTGGTCCTCCCCGAGCGCCGCCTTTTGGCTCCCGGGACGTGGCCTCCGGTGCCCTCCCGGGCGCCGCCATTTGCCCGGGGACGGGGCCTCCGGGGCCTCCCCGGGCGCCGCCTTTTGGCTCCTGGGACGTGGCCTCCGGTGCCCTCCCGGGCGCCGCCATTTACCTGGGGACGCGGCCTCCGGGGCCTCCCCGGGCGCCGCCTTTTGGCTACCGGGACGTGGCCTCCGGTGCCCTCCCGGGCGCCGCCATTTGCCCAGGGACGTGGCCTCCGGGGCCTCCCCGGGCGCCGCCTTTTGGCTCCCGGGACGTGGCCTCCGGTGCCCTCCAGGGCGCCGCCATTTGCCAGGGGACGCGGCCTCTGGGGCCTCCCCGGGCGCCGCCTTTTGGCTCCCGGGACGTGGCCTCCGGTGCCCTCCCGGGCGCCGCCATTTGCCCGGGGACGTGGCCTCCGGGTCCTCCCCGGGCGCCGCCTTTTGGCTCCCGGGATGTGGCCTCCGGTGCTGTCCCGGGCCTCATCGCCCTCCTAAAGGTAAAGTCTTGAACTGTTTATCACGTGCAGGTCACGCGAGGGGCGCCTCGGGAACTAGCGACCACCTGTCAAGCATCCAAGGCATTTGACCGGGAGAAGGACGGTCCTGCCCTCCAATCCGACGGTGGCTTCCGGGGTAGTTTAGGTTTTTTGCTGCTTTTTGGGGCTATAAATAGCCCTTGTACCCTTCTGTTGTAAGGGATCGGTTCTTTTATTGGAATAGCTAAACTCACAGACGTGCTCCGGAAGCCTCTCCCCCGGAGAGAGCCTCCCCAGCTGACTCCGGTCGGGAGCGCGTCGACAGGACTAGGGCCCCCATTGGGACCCGAACCTGTATAAACCCGTGTGTCATTTTTTGTGCTTGTCCGGCGGGGGAGGACCGGTCATCCGGTCAACCCGCGCCGCGTAATCTTCGCTAGGAACATTCTTAAAAACCTGCCGGGGTATTCGCAATACCACGACAGTTGGCGCCGTCCGTGGGGACTCGTGACAAGACGCCATGGCTCCCCCAAGAACAAGGGCTCGCACCCTTCCCGGTGATTCGGGTCTCGGAGACCCGGCACCGTCCGCCCGAGACACTGCTGTCCCGGCGGTCCCTTCCGGAGGCGACCTGGCCCAGGTACCGCCTCCCTCCTTTCCTCTCAACTTAGGTGCTTCCACCTCCAGGTCGTTCCCGGTGACCGCGGGGACCTCGGCCGGGACAAGCGTCCCCCCGACGGCTCCCCCGGCTCCCCGGGACGCCCTGCTCGAAGCTCTTGTGGAAGGCCAGCTCTACGCCCAGCGCTCTATGGACGAGCTCCTTAGCGTGTTGGCGCGGCCTCCGGCCCCCACATTTGCGTCGCACCCATATCCGGGGAACATGCCCCCGTTTATGGGTTACCCGGCGGCCCCTCCGGCCTCGGGGGGGTTGTCCGCCTCGTATGATCCTGCCGGGGGGTTCCCTCCCCCTGCGGGATATACGTCCGGACCCTTCCCGGCACCCGGGCCCGTCCCGGTACCGGGAGGTTACTTCATGCCGGGGCCCTTTGTGGCACCAGGGGGGTACCCCATCCCCGGCTTATTCCTGGGGCCGGGAGCCCACTTCATGCCGGGGGTTTACCCTGCGCCGGGAGCCAGTCCCGCCCCCCACGTCGCGTTTACCGCACCGGGGGCGGTTGACAGAGCAACCCTCGTGCTGCAGCGGACTTCCCCCCGCATGGGCTCCCCTGTTCCGGACGCCGCCACGGGGGCTCCCCCCTCGCCGGTTCCGGGTGTTACACGGCCTGCCCCCTTCCCGGTTCCGGTCGTGGCCACTGGGGCCGCCTCCACTTCTATTCCAGGCGTCGCCGCGGGCGCCCCCTCCCCGGTTCCGGATGATACAGGGGCTCCCCCCTTTCTGGTCCCGGGGGTCGTCGCAGGGGGCTCACCCCAACCTGCTCCGGAAGCTACAGCGCACGAGCTCCCTCCCTCGGCGGGACAGGTCCGTTTCACCCCGGGGGAGGTCGAGCGAATGCGTTCACCAGAGCGCGGGGAGTCTCGCTCTCGCACGGGCCGGGGGAAGAGACCCGCTGAAGAGCCAATCTCTCCGGCAGAGAGCCCGGACGTCCGGGAACTCAGTCCCGGTCCGGAGGAAAAGCGTCGCCACCACCATTTTGGCGGACCTCTCGGACCACTTCCAGACTCAGACAACGAAGGTCCCGTGAAAGAAGACAGCGACCGGGGCTCTCCCCGGGAAGTGCAGGGGGCCAACCAGCCCCTGTGTCGAAGACTACGCAGCATCCGGTGGCCGCGGCCCTACCGCCCGCCACACATCGAACACTATAACGGTGAGGCGGACCCTTACGAGTTCATGCAGGTCTACTCCACTGCCATCTCCACGGCAGGGGGGGACGAGACAGTACAGTGCAAACCCCGGCGGGGCATTGAGGCAAACCCCGAGAAGATCCGGGCATTGCTAGACATGCCCCCGCCGCGCTCCGTCAAGGATGTCCAGCGGCTCTCCGGCCGCCAAGCCGCACTCGGCCGCTTTGTCTCCCGGTCGGGGGAGCGGGGCCTCCAGTTCTTCAAGATCCTCCGAGGGCTCGAGGGGTTCCGCTGGACCCCCGAGGCCCAGGAGGCGTTCGACGACCTCAAGAGGTACCTCACGAGCTCTCCAATGCTCGTGAGTCTGTCCCCGGAAGAGCCCTTGGTCCTCTACCTCGCCGCGACCCCTGTCGCCGTCAGCACGGTCTTGGTGAAGGAGCAAGGGGGGCAGCAGCGTCCCGTGTACTACGTGAGTGAGGCCCTCCAAGGGGCCAAAACTCGGTACACGGAGATGGAGAAGATCTGCTACGCCCTTCTCATGGCGTCCCGGAAGCTTCGGCATTACTTCCTGGGGCACCCCATCACCGTCCCGTCGTCCCTTCCCCTTGGGGAGGTACTGCGGAACAAGGAAGCCACCGGCCGGATTGGGAAGTGGGGGGCCGAGCTCGCCCCCTTCTCCCTGTCCCTTACCGGCCGCTCCGCCATCAAGTCGCAGGTCCTCGCCCACTTCGTCGCAGAGTGGACTCCCGCCTCCGGGTCCGGGGACGAAGATCTCCCTATGCCGCCCCGACGCAGTGATCATTGGACCCTTATGTTCGATGGGTCGCTGTGTCTCGCCGGGGCTGGTGCGGGAGTAGTCCTCCGGAGCCCCGAGGGGAAGGAACTCGAGTACGCCCCGCGGCTCGAGTTCCCCGCAACCAACAACGTCGCCGAATACGAGGCTTTGCTCCTCGGGATGCGCCTCGCGCGCTCCCTGGGGATCCGGCGCCTCCTAGTCAAGGGAGATTCTCAGCTCGTAGTTTGCCAAGTGGACAAGTCTTACCTGTGCCATGACGCAAACTTAAGTCTTTATTTTGCAGGAAGTGCGAAAGATGGAGAGGCATTTCGACGGCCTCGAGGCCCGGCATATCCCACGTAGGGACAATGACCGGGCCGACGCCTTGGCCCGGGCGGCCAGCGCCCGGGAATCGCTCCCCAAGGGGGCTTTCCTGGAGATCATCACGAAGCCCTCGGTGGCCTCCCCGGACACGAGCGACGAGCCTCATGTCCCGGAGGTCGCCGAGATCACCCGGACTCCGTCTTGGATGGACCCCCTCATCTCCTTCATCAAGGGGGAGGGGGACCCTCCTAGTGAGACCGAGGCTAAACGCCTCCGGGCTAAAGTCCGGGCGTATCTCCTGCTGGAGGGGAGGCTCTACAAGCGGGGGGCTTCCGCCCTCCTGCGCTGCCTCCCCCGGCCGGGGGGACTTCAACTTCTCGAAGACATCCACGCGGGGAGCTGTGGTTCTCACCTAGCCCCGCGTGCCATCGCGGCCAAGGCCCTCCGGCAGGGCTTCTACTGGCCCACGGTCATGCCAGAAGAACGAAAGGTCATAGGACCAGAGATAGTAGAAGAAGCAGAAGCTCATGTCAGACTCATCAGAGAAAGGTTGAGAACAGCACAATCACGACAAAAGAGTTATGCAGATAAACGACGGAGAGAATTATCATTTGAACCAGGAGATTTTGTGTATCTCAAGGTCACACCATTCAAGGGATTACAAAGATTCCAAGTGAAAGGAAAGTTATCTCCAAGATACATTGGACCATTTAAGATAATCAAGAGAAAAGGGGAAGTATCATATAAATTGGAATTACCTGTGGGATTAGCAGGAGTGCATGATGTGTTTCATGTCTCTCAGCTCCGGAAATGTTTGAAGGAACCTACTGACCAGATAGATGTACAAGATGTGCCATTACAGAAGAATCTCACTTACCTTGAGCACCCAATCAGGATCCTAGCCACTGATGAACGTCAACTCAGAAGAAAAAGAATCAAGCTTTGCAAGGTTCAGTGGGAAGATCACTCAAAGGAAGAAGCGACTTGGGAGAAAGAGGATGATCTGCGGCAGGCTTATCCCTATCTCTTCCCTTCTCTAGGTAAATCTCGGGGCGAGATTTCTTTAAGGAGGGTAGGCTTGTAACACCCTAGTTTTGGGGGTGAAAAGTTTTGCATAAAAACCCTGCATGCATGTATCTCTGTAGTAGTAGCCAGATCAGCTGAACTCTAATCTCCCCCAAACCCTAAAAATCTCCAAAATCCACCCTTTGGATTTAGACTAAGATCTGCCTATCTAGATCTAACCTACCAGTTACTCTGAGGATAAAAGTCTTCAGGAGCCAGATCAAATTCTGACCCTAACTCTCAGTACCTAAGCCTTTCTCTGTTTTCGAAAACAGGAAAATTCAGATTTACCCTAAGTACCCCAGTTTCCAGATAACTAAGTTATCTTGATTTAACCCTATCCAGACTCAAGTGTCTCTTGGATTATGTTTCCAGTTATACCCTCAACTTACTTCAAAAAGTTGGGAACCAGATTAATTCATCTAAACACTTTTCGCAGATTAGTCCAAATTTTACTGCGAATAGGTCCTTTTCTGTTTACCTGGAAGCCTGAAAAGGCTAAAATCTGCGGATCAATTCCAACTCCAGAATTTCTTCAGGGAACACCTCCCAAATGCTATTTGATACAGATTTCCCTTTTGATCAGACTTCAAAATCTCTCTCCAATCACCAGAATTTGAGATCGACAAAATCCAGATTTATTTTACCCTAATTTTACCCTATTTTCGAAAATAGGTGAAATCCCTCAAACCTTATCACACTTTCTCCAAATTTGAGCTAAATGAGTATTAATAGAAATATTATACTCAACCATGAAATCAAATCTCAAATTAAACCTCTCAAAGACCAGATTTGCAATCTAGTCCAAAGCCAAACCAAAAATCATCGCAAATCAGTCCCTGGTTCGACCACAGGCTACTGTGCACGACCAGGCCGTTCAAACGACCACGAGCGCCGGAGTTTGGTCGTCGCCGTTGCCACTGATGCGGTTTCGTCGCCGGCGATCTCCAGCGCCGCCACCTCCGCCACTGTTTCCTTGCCACGTGTGTGCATCGTGTTCGCCACCGTGGAACAGCTTCATCCCGCCAGCAGCGCCTTCGGTTTCCCGCGCGCGCTCCCGACAACGGCAGCACAGTTGCGCCACGTCGCAAGCATGCCTTGGGGAAGCATCACTTCGCCTTCACCTCCACCAGAGCAGCAGGTTAAAGCCGGCACGGCCGCTGGAGCGCGTCACTTCGCCGGGATTCAGTCGTGTTGTCACCTCCAGCCCGCTTCACTTCCCCGTGCATTTCCAACCGTTGCAAGCTCCTTGCTGTGCCTATAAAAGCCACCCCAGCCCAGCTCAAACACACTCACACCCAGAACCACCCAAGTTCCTAACCACGCCGTCGTCTTTGTCTTCTCCGGCGAGCTCGAGAAGAGGCTCACGGTGCCAGGCCAATCCACTACACCGAACTTCAAATTGAAGCTACCAGTAAGTAACCCTCATCCACTTACCTGTGTAGTAGAAGCCAATTGAACTCTATCGCAACACCTCGCCGGGAATTGCTGATTTTCCCCGACAACTCCGGCGAGCAATTAAACTCTAACCAGAGTGAATTAGCTCTCGAGCCTGTGATCAATCTTGATTAGTGAACTTATCTAAGCATCTCTAAGCAACCAGAATCGAAGAATTTGCTAAAATATGAAAAACCCCAACTTTGCACCTTGCATGTAAGCTGGAGCTCGCTGTTAAGCTGCTCTGGTGTTTCTCCAGACAATCTAGCTTCACATCTAGCTTTGTTATACTCCAGAGACCATCCTCAAGCAAGGATTTGAGTTCATTCGTCCTAGATCAGAAATGCCCAAATTTTTGTGGCTTCTTCCCTAGCTCCGGTCGCCGGATTTTGTTCCCAGCCGTTTCAACCCCAACCACCTTGTCTAGTAGATGTGCCTCGACCCCATGAGTATTTTTGTCTTCTAGCTCGACACCTGGATCGGCCCAGATGAAGAGGTATCACCATGCCAAGGTTTTGTCCAAAAACTGTTGAGAATAGTTCGGCCACCGTGTTCTTCGCCGGTTTTCATCGCTTTCCGGCCATCTCCTGCCCTAGATCCTGTTGAGACATTTGTTCCTGTTACAAATGACTAACCACCAGAAAAAGTGGTGCATCATTTGGAGCCTTTAATCAAAAGATATGGCTAACCCTAGTTCTGGCCGTGTCAAACCTATGCCAGGCTGTGTCATCCAGTGGCATTAGCCCTGTTCACCCACCTCTGGTCATGTAAAACAGAAACTACCTTGTCAAATAGTTGTCTCACTACCTTGTGCATCATATGCTTGAATCAAAACCTACTTTGGCCACTGGAAACTGTTCAAACCATGTCAATGCCATTCTAGAGCACTGTCAGCCTATGTCAGCCAGTGGCATTGAGCCTTTTCACCCACTTCCAGCCATGAAACTTGGAAATAACTTTGTCCCTTAGACTCCTGACATTGTGATCTACACTTTTCTCTACTGCCATAACTTGAGTTGAGCCCTCTATCACCCATTGACCTTATGTCAATGCCTTGAACCGAATGCCAATCTAAAGACGTTCGCTGTTTTTGGGCGAACCAGTCACAACCTTGATATTACCCTGATATTTTGGAACCTTGTAAACCTTAACAGCTAATTTTAACCCTGATTTCCATAGTTTAACTCTAATCGCTTCCAAACCTTGTATTCCCAGAGTGTTTCTATCTTGCATTATTGCATGTAGTGGGTTAGTAAGAATAGAATGAATTGTAATGCCTGTTTGCTTGTTTGATCTTGTTTAGAGCAAGAGTCCGGGGTTGAAGATCTTGTCGCTGAACCATCATCAACTGCTGATACTTACGACGCAGAAGGCAAGTCATACTTTGATCATATTGAAACCCATATTTTATGAATTGCTATGCTGTTCCATGAGTAGATATCTCATTAATATTGCATGTGTTGAGATCAATGATATTATGGCAGTGATAGATTGAATACTTGAGGAATGTGAACTTGTTAAGATAGCAAGCCACGAACTAATAAAAGTATAAACATGTACATTTATATTCATGAAATAGAACCCCTAGCCGTGACCAGTATTTTGGTATGGAATGGTGGTAGCACTGGAGGTGCTTGGCTGCACTTAATGTGCAGGCACTGAAGGTGCATGGTTTGTGGTATGATCTGGTCACTAGCATGTAAGGACTAGAACCTTGTGTTGTGCGTCTAGTGGCATGAAAAACGTACCAACCACTTACCTGGTATGGGACAGGCGCAATCTAGTAGCTTTCTTGGTATTAGCAGTTCCCTGCATGGCTTGTCGATCCGGTTTCTCGTGTGGAAACTGGTGGGACGCAGTTCGTCCATGAGTGGTGTGAGATCAGAAAAATTATGAGAGGATAAGGTGTAAAGAAGGAAGACGCCCTACGCCAGATTAAGTCGTGCGCGACTGTAATCAAAAGAGGTTATGTGTCCTGCGGGAACATAGACCCAGGCTAGGAAGTAAGGCAGTGGGGAGGACCCACAACGGTACTTGGGACGGTATTGTCCATTTACCGGGCAGGGATACTGTTAATACTAGACTGCAAAACGTTGTGTGATCTCGACCTTGTCACATGCGTATAAGTCGCATGGAGTTGGCCCGACTTGAAAGTCGAGTGAAGAATTGGATTTAAAAAGAGGTACATCTCTGCAGAGTTTAAAAATGTATTCGAATACTTCGTGCTCCCGAGTTTTAGGAGTATGCCGCGGTGGATTAAATCCATGGGGTGTGACACAAGTATTGTTTTATAAACTAAAATTTGTTAGCTCAAGATTACCCAAGTGGCATGTGTTGTCATGATAAGGGGCGTTGCCGTGGGCTGTCATGTGTTGACGTGTCGCGGTAATACCATAATATAGAGATCATATGATAATTAAGAGGCATGTGGTTTATGCCCTAAGTTTATGAAATATTGCTATGAGTATATGATTGAAAGACTTGAATAAAAGTAGTGTGATATGAGGTTATATCGCCTTGGATATGGGATATATGTATCACCATCAATATGATTTATTCACTGCCATGGGTATGATCAGAAGTTGAGTAAGAATTGAGAAAGAAATGTATTTTGGGAAAAACCCTTCACTCTTTCCCCAATAGCATAGGCTCATGTCATTTATACTGTAACTATATCTCTACCTCCCCTATGACTTGCTGAGTACATAAGTACTCACCCTTGCAACAACTCATCAATAGATGGAGCGTTCTACGACCTTGGAGGATACCCTGAAGATGCTGCAGACCCAGGAGAAGATGAGCAGTTCCCTTCGGAGCCCTGATGTGGTGCTGTCTTGCTGTCAACCTCTGTTTCCTGTGGATTGCTTTTGGGCCTAGCTTCCGCCGATTAGATGACTTATTTTGTTGTACCTTTGTGCCTTGTAAGGCACTGTATCCCGTATTGTACTAAGGCCTGAGGGCCATACAATTATGACTACTGTAATATTTTGCTGCTTCAATATATTCCTGTGTTTGACTCATCCTGGGAAGTCAAGTGGTTTATGGGACCAGCCGCACCGAGCTGGGCTCCTCACAGGTGATGTCACTGTCGTGGCAGACACGACATCGCCCGGGCGCCGACCCCCCGGAACTCGACGAGCCCCGCAGCGGCCGCGACGACGGGGATCGCCCGACCCCGCGCCCGAACATCGGCAGCCTCCGGGATGGCGGAGACCTGTGCGTTGAGGAAACGCACAGCCTCCACGAGGGTCGCCGGCGGCACCTCCCTGCTCCCAGAGCCGAGGCTTACGCCAAGGCCCTCGAGGGCCATTCGGACGGAGCGGCCCACGTCCGCCACCGCCCGGACGCTTGAGCTCTCGAGCTCACGGAGCGCCTCGTCCCTCGCCTTGGCCTCCTCCCGGAGGCGGGCGTTGATGGCCTCGGAAATATGAACCTGGGCCCGGGCCCGGGTCAATTCCGTGAGGGCTTCGTCGTGTTCCCGGAGGGCCTCCTCGCGCTGCCCTACGGAGGCCGCTGCCTGGCCCTCCGCCTCCTTAAGCAGCCAGGCGACCCGCTGCTCAAGGCCCCAGGTAACAGCTGCCACCTACGAAATGTATAGAGTTAGAAAAATCTCGAAGTGCAGGAAATAAATGAAGATGTCATCGACTCGGGTTACCTCGGCCCCGAGGGACTGAAGCCCCTCGAAACGCTCATGGAGCGTCCCTCCCGCGACGAAGGCCTGCACCTTCTGGGTATGCAGGCCCTCCGAGTAGCGGGCGACCTCCCTTGCGGGGAGCAAAGGGGTCTCCCGCCCGGCGCCGCCGGCGCGGCCGGCGTCTTCGTCGACGAGGTAGTGCCCCCCGAAGACGTGGCCGAGGAGCTCTCAATGGGAGCCTCCGCCCGGGGGGGAACCATCAGGCCTTTCCCTGCCCCGGGCCGGAAGGTCCTCGGGGCCCCCTCCTCCGGAGGAACCTCGTAGACCGAGGGGCTCCCCCCCTCGTCCACCGGCCAAACCCGCGGGGGCGAGGCCCCCGCGAACCTCACCTCCAGCCTCTCCGGCTCCAAAGAAGCCGGAAGGGGCGGGAGGAGCTCCACCGTGAGCGGCGACAGGGCGTAGTTCACCGAGTCGGACGCCGCCCCGCCCGCGGTCGCCTCCTTCCCCCGCGCCTCGACGGGGCCCTTCGGGGGAGGAGGTGTTGCTTCCTTCCGGGACGGTGCCCGGGCACGTTCGCTCCCGTGGGTCTCGTCCCGGGGCTTCGCCGGTGTCGCCGCCGGCGTCGTCGATGGGCCGGGGGTCTTTTTAACCCGGGCCTTCTTGGGCTCTGAGCCCCCGGCCGCCTCCTTCCCCCGTTTGTGCGACCCGGGGGTGGGGAGAGGCTTCCTCTCCGGCAGCTTTAGCCCGAAGGCCGCCGCTACCAAGTTCTTGGGGGGGCCCTCGCCCACGGCGCGCACGACGCGCTCGTGCTCATCGGCGAAGTACCTCCCCAAGAGGTTCTCCGCCTTCTCCCGCGACGCCGGGTACGGCCGGACTGCAAGAGGTAAAGAGTTAGTCAATTTCTTAAAAATTTGTAAGTACAATGCAGCGGGTTCCCGGAGCTTACGTCGCGTCACCGGCTTCGCCGGGGGCCGCTGCTCGGGGCCCATGCCGATCCCCCTCTTCCCGCCGGTGAAGGGGGAGATCCGGAGGAGAGCCATCTCCTCAGCCGCATTCCGCATCGAGCGGGTCTTTTTGGAGAGGATCACCTTGCCGAGGAGCTCGTAATCCTCGTCCGTCCACACCGGCGGCTTTGGTGCGGACGACCGGCTGTAGGTGGGGGCCTCCGGGGCGTACACCACCGCGTCGTCTCGGACCCGGAGGTAGAACCACCTCTGGACCCAATCCCCCCAGTGGTCCCCGGAGGCCGCCGCCGGGTAGTCGATTACCCGGGCCGGCAACATCTGGACCATCACCGAACCGAAGGGGGACTTGGGGCCCCCCTTCACCAGGTGGGAGGTCCGCGCCGCCGGTTTGTAGAAGTACCGGAAGGCGCGAAGGTCAGGCTCCAGCCCGGTCGCTGTCTCGTAGAGCCAAATGAAGAGGCCCATCCGGACGAGCGCGTTCGGGGTGAGGTGGTTGAGAGCCACCCCATACTCCTTGAGAAACTCCCGGAGCATGGGATGCACCGGGAGCCGGAGCCCCGCCTCCAGGAAGGCCTCGAAGGCCACGAGCTCTCCGGGCCTGGGGCGGGGGGCTCCGTCCTTCCTCACGGGGACTCGAATGTCCCCGTCCGCGATGATGCCTCTTTCGGCCAAGGACTCGGCGTCTTCGGCCGAGAACTCCGATGCCCAGAAGAAATCCGAGGGGATCTCCTCCGGGGGCACTTCCGTGGTCTTCGCTCGACCCTTGGGTGCCATGAGGTTAGTTTTCTTTTTTGGTGGCTAACTTTGCAGGAGGCTACTACTAGAAACTCCTGGACGCCCGCTACCGGAAAGGGCTACCGGAAAGAGCTACCGGGAGAGGGCTACCAGGAGAGCAAAAATCGTTGAGGCCGAAAATGTGGAATGAGCTTCCGGGCCCCCCAAGGTCCTATTTATAGGGGCGGGCCGTGGTCTAGATGCACGCCACGTGGCACCCGCGGATCAACCTGGACCGTAGAAGTTCAAACCATGCGTGGGAAACGAAGGGACGGGCGCGTGAATCGAGGCGCCGGTTCGAACCGCGCGCGCATTTATGGCGAAACGGCACGGCTTTAAGCATGGGGCACGGAAACCGAAGCGTCGCGGCTCTGGTGACTTGGCCCGGAGATCTTCCGGGTGACCTGAACCATACCCACCGGGGACTCGAGCATCGTCTCTGGCGTGCATGGGGGGCTGCTGTCGGGGGAAATCTCCGAGGGCCTAAGTCCGGGTAAGTTATGTCACGGTGGCCCGAGGATTCGGCCCCCGGGGCCTCCCCAGGCGCCGCCTTTTGGCTCCCGGGACGTGGCCTCCGGTGCCCTCCCGGGCGCCGCCATTTGCCCGGGGACGGGACCTCCGGGGCCTCCCCGGGCGCCGCCTTTTGGCTCCCGGGACGTGGCCTCCGGTGCCCTCCCGGGCGCCGCCATTTGCCCGGGGACACGGCCTCCGGGGCCTCCCCGGGCGCCGCCTTTTGGCTCCTGGGACGTGGCCTCCGGTGCCCTCCCGGGCGCCGCCATTTGCCCGGGGACGTGGCCTCCGGGGCCTCCCCGGGCGCCGCCTTTTGGCTCCCGGGACGTGGCCTCCAGTGCCCTCCCGGGCGCCGCCATTTGCCCGGGGACGCGGCCTCCCGGACCTCCCTGGGCGCCGCCTTTTGGCTCCCGGGACGTGGCCTCCGGTGCCCTCCCGGGCGCCGTCATTTGCCCGGGGACGCGGCCTCCGGGGCCTCCCCGGGGACCGCCTTTTGGCTCCCGGGGCGTGGCCTCCGGTGCCCTCCCGGGCGCCGCCTTTTGCCCGGAGACATGGCCTCCCGGGCCTCCCCAGGCGCCGCCTTTTGGCTCCCGGGACGTCGCCTCCGGTGCTGTCCCGGGCCTCATCGCCCTCCTAAAGGTAAAGTCTTGAACTGTTTATCACGTGCAGGTCACGCGAGGGGCGCCTCGGGAACTAGCGACCACCTGTCAAGCATCCAAGGCATTTGACCGGGAGAAGGACGGTCCTGCCCTCCAATCCGACGGTGGCTTCCGGGGTAGTTTAGGTTTTTTGCTGCTTTTTGGGGCTATAAATAGCCCTTGTACCCCTCTGTTGTAAGGGATCGGTTCTTTTATTGGAATAGCTAAACTCACAGACGTGCTCCGGAAGCCTCTCCCCCGGAGAGAGCCTCCCCAGCCGACTCCGGTCGGGAGCGCGTCAACAGGACTAGGGCCCCCACCGGGACCCGAACCTGTATAAACCCGTGTGTCATTTTTTGTGCTTGTCCGGCAGGGGAGGACCGGTCATCCGGTCAACCTGCGCCGCGTAATCTTCGCTAGGAACATTCTCAAAACCTGCCGGGGTATTCGCAATACCACGACAACATGGTTTCATCAAAGGGTTGACAAAGGGATTCATTAGTAGAACCAAAAATTATATCATCGACATAGATTTGGCAAACAAAGAAGTCATCATTTATGATTTTAGTAAAGAGAGTTGTATCAATTTTTCCAACCTTAAAACCTTGTGAAATTAGAAAATTTCGCAATCATTCATACCAAGCCCTAGGAGATTGCTTAAGACCATAAAGGGCTTTTGAGAGTTTATAGACATGATTAGGATATTTTGGATCTTCAAAGCCCGGTGGTTGCTTTACAAATACAAGTTCCAAAATTTCACCATTTAAGAAGGCACTTTTAACATCCATTTGAAATAGTTTGATTTCAAAACTTGATGATGCAAATGCAAGTAAGATACGAATGGCTTCTAGTATAGCCATGGGAGCAAAAGTTTCATCAAAATCTAATCCTTCAATTTGAGAATAACCTTGTGCTACCAATCTAGCTTTATTCCTTACAACTATGCCATTTTCATCTTGCTTATTTCGAAAAACCCATTTTGTACCAATTATATTGTGATCAAGAGGTTTTTCTACAAGTTTCCAAACATTGTTTCTAGTAAAGTTGTTCAATTCCTCATCCATGGCATTTACCCAATCCGGGTCCGCTAGTGCTTCATTAATGCATTTGGGCTCAAGAGTAGAAATGAAAGATGCATGCTCACAAAAAGATGCGATTCTAGAGCGAGTTTGAACACATTTACGAACATCACCTATTATTTGGTTGACGGGGTGATCCTTAGTGATGGTTTGATGAAGTCTTGGATTTTGCAATGCTTGATCTTCATTTTCCTTCATCTCCGGATTAAGATCAACTTGAGTAGTAGCCTCCGGAACCATAGAAGCTACTTCATTTTCTTGATCGGGTGACTTTGAATCTTCATCTTTAGGCTTGATGTCCCCAGTAGTCATGTTTTTCATAGCTTCTCGTAGTTCCTCATTTCCTACATTCTTAAGATCTTCATACTCTTCTTGAGAGCCATTAGTTTCATCAAACTCAACATTGCAAGTTTCCTCAATGCATTCGGTTATAGTGCTAAAAACACGATAAGCTTTGCTAGTTGATGAATATCCAACAACAAAACCCTCATCAACACGTCTTTGAAATTTTCCAAGATGCATGCGTTTTTTAAGAATGTAACATTTGCAATCAAAAACTCGAAAATATGAAATATTTGGTTTTCTTCCAACAATTAGCTCGTAGGGAGTTTTGTTTAACGATGGATGAGTGTAAAGCCGGTTTATAGCATAACAAGAAGTATTGACTGCCTCGGCCCAAAACCTAGTGGGGGTTTTATATTCATCCAACAAAGTTCGAGTCATTTCGGTTAATGTTCGATTTTTCCTTTCCACAACACCGTTTTGTTGAGGAGTATATGGTGCGGAAAATTTGTGTTTAATTCCAGATTCATCACAAAGCTCAATAAATTCCGAATTTTGAAACTCTCCACCATGATCACTTCGAAGTTTCTTGATGGAGAATTCAAATTCATTTTCAACATGTTTTGCAAATCTTTTAAATACACTTGGAGCATCGGACTTATGATTTAAGAAGAAAATACAAGTAAATCAGGAGAAATCATCAACATTGACAAAGCAATAATTGCTACCACCGATACTTTGAGTTTCCGATGGACCAAACAAATCCATATGTAAAAGCTCAAGTGGTCTAGATGTTGATAAAACGTTTTTAGAGGGATGAGTACTAGCAACTTGTTTTCCCTCTTGACAAGCACTACCAAGTTTATTCTTTTCAAACTTTACATTTTTCATACCCAAGATCAAATCTCTTTTTAAAAGCTTGTTCAATTGATGCATCCCAACATGAGCCAAACGACGATGCCAAAGCCATCCCAAAGAATTTTTGGCAACCAAGCAAGTTGAAATGCAAGAATCTGTTGAACCAAAATCCACCAAATACAAATCTCCATATCGAAAACCTTTGAATATTAGAGATTTGTCTTCTAAGCTTTCAATGATAACTCCATTTGGTTCAAATATGCATCGAAGACCCAAACCACAAATTTTTGCAACTGAAAGCAAATTGAAGTTCAAAGATTCAACGAGTAATACATTTGAGATGGAAAGGTTGTTTGTGATCGTAACTTTACCTAACCCAATTACCTTTCCTTTGCTATTATCACCAAACGTGATTTTGTCTATGTCATTGCAACCATTCTCAAATGAGGAGAAACAATTTCCATCACCAGTCATGTGTTGAGTGCACCCGCTATCAAGCACCCAATGCCTCCCACCGGTTTTGTAGTTCACCTAAAAGAAAGGTTAGATGCTTTTAGGTACCCAAATTTGTTTGGGTCCTTGGAAGTTAGCAACAAGGATTTTTGGAACCCAAATCCTCTTTTTATGTTTATTTAGGTAAGGTAAACCAATAAATTTAGCAATGACTTTTCCATACTTATTTTTCTTAAGCATGTAATGGGAGTGAGACTCATTTTCTTTAGCTCTAGAAGTTGAGGGACAATTATTTGATAAATGATCTACATCGTGGCATTTGTGACAAAACATATTAGTAGCCTTAACAAAAGTCACTTTAGTACTCAACTTCTTTCTTTTGTTTGGTTCATATCCTAAACCTTCCTTCCCAAATGAACATCGTTGCTCACTAAGAAGTTTGTCTAAGATTTCTTTTCCTATAAAACATTTTGCTAATCCTAGATTTAGCTTTTCCACTTGTTCTTTGAGTTCTAAATTTTCTAAAATTAAATTTGAGTTGTTACCAACAATTTCATCACAAGCATTTTCATGATTTATTTCTAAATCATTACAAGTGGCTGATTTTGAATGAGAGACAATATGAGGTGATTCATCTAGAATATCACAAGTAATTCCTATATCACTAGTTTGTTTAGAATCAATAATTTCCTTAACTAGAAGTACCTCATGCGAGTCATTTAGTTCGGCATATAAATCACTAAGTGTTGAATACTCCTTTTTGAGCATTTTATTTTCCTTATTTAACCTACCTAGTGCCTCATTTAATTCCATAACCATATCAACGAGTTCCTCATAAGAAGGTTCGGGATCCGATACCTTTGCATCATCACTTGGCATAAGACACAATGATGACTCATTTTTGAGCGAAGAGGCCTCTGCAATAGCAATTCCCGCCATCTTCTTGGGAGTTGATGGGACTTCATTATCCGAGTCGGATTCCTTCGATCCGGAGTACCATTCACCAATATAAGCTTGGCCCTTGCTTCTATTGTTGTAGAACTTCTTAAAAAGCTTCTTTTTACCTTTTGAGCCTTCACCGTCATCTTTCCTCTCATATGATCTTTGATGATCACTCTTCTTGTTTGGACATCTTGAGGCAAAATGTCCCTTCTCATTACACTCATAGCATGTGTAACACCCTAGTTTTGGGAGTGAAAATTCTTTTTCATGAAAATCATGCATGTATGTATCTCTTTAGAAGTAGCAAGATCAGTTCATTTCTAATCTATCGTAAGCCCAAAAATCCCAAAATCTATCCTGAAGATCCAATTCAAGATCAGGCTGTCCAGATATAATCTACTATTTGTCCTGAGTATAAAAGCCTTCATAAGCCAGATCAACTTCAATCTCTAACTACCAGAATTGTCAACCTCTTTCCGTTTTCGAAAACAAGAATTAATTGAATATTCTAATTACCCTAAATACCCTGAGTTTCAGAATTCAGATTTAACCAAATCTTAACCTAATCTAGACCAAATTATTCTTGGATTGTAATCATGGGTATGCCAATACCTTAATCCAAAAAGTTGGCAACCAGATTCCATCATTTAAGCCCTTTTCGCAAATTAGTCCAAATTGTATCGCAGATTAGTCCTTTTTTGATTTCCCAGAGCCCGAAAAGGCTAAAAGCCACAAATCAGCTCCAGATCTCAATTTGATTCAGGGAATACCTCTCAAATGCTATTCAACACAAAATCGCCTTTTGTCAGAACATCAAAATCTCACCCTAAGTCTCAGATTTCCAGATCTCGACAAAACCCAGATTTGACATACCCTAATTACCCTGTTTTCACTTCAGTACAAATTTGATCAAGAGTTCCCAGATTTTATCAGGTCCTCTCTCAAATCATCCGTTAAATAAAGTTCTTCAAATCTATGAAGTCAAAATCAGCCATAATCTTCAATATCTCAGATTTTACAGTTTAGTCCAAAATCAGAAAACTGAAATTGCAATCAAGTCCAACCTCTTGTCTCGACCAGCAGCGCCACCTTCGACCAAAGCAGCCGCGACCAGTAGCTGTGCCGTTTTCGACCTCGGGCCCAGCTGCGACCAGGAGCACAACTGCACCACGAACCTCACCGCCGGTGGAACTCCGCCGTTGCCAGCTTCGCCGCAACCTCGTCGCCACATGCGCGCACCAGATTAGCCACCGTGGTAGCGCTGCAGCAGCACCAGCATCGACCGAATCTTTCCCTCGCACGCGCGCGCGCTCGCCTGCAGCAATGTTAGAAGCTTTACGCCACATTGCTTCCTTGCCGGAGCCACCATATGCTTTACCACTGCACCTGCCAGAGCACGCGACGACCGTGTTGAAAAGCCGTCGAGGCCGTTGCACACCGCCACCGTAGCCAACCAGTTGGACATCCTCCCGATTGTTCCAAGTCTCGAGGGCCACCATCGTTCACTATTTAAGCTCCCCCGTAGCTCGCAGCAGCTTCACTCCTCACCAGAACCAGCAGCCTCATTTCTTCTCACCTTCTTCTTCGTCTCCTGCAAGCCGCCGAGGAGGAGCACGACGCCAGGACAATCTACTCCACCAATCTCCAAATTGATTCAACCAGTAAGTACCTTGCCAGCACGACGCCAGGACAACCTCGGCGGTGACTTTCTCAGTATTAGCTTTTCCCTGCAATGGTTGTCGGTCCAGTTTCTCGCGAGAAACTGGTGGGCCACTGAGGGTCATGAGTGATGTGAGTTCAGAAAAATTATGAGAGGAAATGGTGGAAAGAAGGAAGACGCCCTACGCTTGATTAAGTCGTGCGCGGCTGTAATCAAAAGAGGCTATGTGTCTTGCGAGAACATAGACCAAGGCTAGGAAGTAAGGCAGTGGGGAGGACCCACAACGGTAATGAGGACTGGAATGTCTATTTACCGGGAAGGGAATTGTTAATGCTAGGATTGTAAACTGTTGTGTGATCTCGGCCTTGTCACATGCGTAAAAGTTGCATGGAGAGGTACCAACTTGAAAGCGGAGTGAACGGTGGATTAAAGTGGTACACCTTTGCAAAGTTAAAAACGTATTCGAATACTCTGAGCTCCCGGGTCTACAGGAGCCTGCGCACGGTGGATCCTATCCACGTCGATGTGACACAAGTATGTTTTCTAAATAAAATATGGCTAGACTTAGCTCATGTGAGCTTGACATGTGTTGTCATGAAATGAGGTGCTAACATGGGCAGACATGTGTTGTCGTGCTATGGTAGTACTTCTAAGAGTTTATAAAAGATATTAATGATATGTCATGATGAGCACTACCATAGATTTGGAAAGAGAAAAAGTATTTTGCAACCTTCCCCCCTTCCCTAATAGCATAGGTTCATATCATTTCTACTATATGTACCTACTCTTAACTATGACTTGCTGAGTACGTAAGTGCTCACCCTTGCAATTCACTATCCAATAGATGGAATGTCCCTGATCAAGTCGAAGGCCTGGAGAACTTCTTGGATCCCTGAAGGAAGAGAGTCAGTTCCACCCAAGTCCTGAAAACTGTTGCTCTGCTTTCAACTTCTTGCTGTGGGGGTTCAGTTAGCTTCTGCCAAGTAGTTGTTCTTCTGCAACCAAACTTATTTATGCCGTGAAGGCTTGTAATTTATTATGTTGTAATGAGGCCAGTTGGCCATACTGCTCAATGTAATGAAAGTTAAACTGATGCAATATACTCCTATGTTTAACTCATCCTAGGAAGTCAAAAGGTATGGGATCAGCTACAGTGAGCTGGGTCCCCATGGGAGTAGTCGTGTCCCCCTGTGAGGGCGGGATGTGGCAAAATGATATGAACCTATGGGAGTAGTTTTCTTTGATCGACGACATCCTCTCTCTAGACGGTTAAGCCTAAAAGGAGAGACCTAGTGCTCTGATACCACATGTTGATCGAAGGATGATGACTAGAGGGGGGGTGAATAGGCGGTTTTTCTAATTTTACTTTTAATTGAGTGGTTTACAACCTAAATTGCAATATCAATACTCAAATGATATAGATGATGGCACAAAGTAAGTTTTGTAATTTTTAAAGAGACAAGAGCAATAATTCAATTTCTAGAAGTATAGAGCAAGTAATAGAAGTAATCGAAGAGATCGAATTTTTCCCGAGGTCTCGAAAATTTGCCGATTTTCACTAATCCTCGTTGAAGCACTCTTCACTGGAGCTTTTGCTTCGATTCCACTAGGGGTAGCCCTTCTCCTCTCTGGATAGGCGACCTCCGAGACTTTACAACCAACCACCGGGCCTCTCCGACACACACCGTCGATGGAGAGATCGCCGGACCTCCCGGGTCGTCTAGGTGACGGCAATCACCAAGAGTAATGAGCCTAGCACTTTGCTTGATCAACCTCAAAGCTTGAAGAACAAGTATGCAAATGCAAATGGCTCAATTTCAAACTTTCTCAACTAGCTCTCGACACTTTGCTAAAGAATTTGCTTCAAATGCAAGAGAATGAGTATGAGAGGCTTTGCAAGCTGTTTTACTAAGCTTAGGAGATGAAATTCGTGTGTGTACAGCTTCTCTAAACAGTAGGGTATTTATAGTTTCAGAAAAACGGTCGTTTTCAAGAAAACTAGGCGAAAGTTGTACTGGCCGGACATTGTCCGGCCATTTTAGACAATGTCCATTCAGTACAAATAAAGTGACCGTTGCTCACGAGATTTTCAAGTGTCAGTAGCCGTTTGAAATTATTTGTTAAGTCCGGACGGATGGAATTTGTCTGGACAAAAAGTCCGGACAAATGTATATGTCGCTGTTAACATTCATGCTTAACAGTTCATATACAGGCCGGACAAATGTGATTTGTCCGGACAAAACATCTGGACAAATGTATATTTCTCTGTTGACACTTGCCTTTACACTTCACAAAAAATATATAGGCCGGACAAATATGATTTGTCCGGACAAATGCATATGTCTCTGTTAACACTCATGTTTGCATCTTCACATAAATTGTATAGGCCGAACATTGTCCGGCCACTTCGGACAATGTCCGGTGCGTCCCGGACAAAAGCCCCCGGACGGATTCATTTGTCTCTGTTGTTTGCAATTGTCGCGCCCCGAGACTGGGACAACGACTACTCCTGTAGAGACCTAGCTCGCTGCAGCTAGTCTCAACCACAACCCTTTGACTTCCCAGGATGAGTCAAACACAGGAGTATATTACATTGCAACAGAGTACTTACAAAATATTAAGCAGTGTGGCCTGCTGGCCTTAATATTACATAAAGAGGATTACAATGCCTGCAAGGCATTCAGGGTTTAACAAAATATTTAACTACACAGCAGAAGATAGGTGACCCTCCCACAAAAGAAGTTGACGGCAGAACAACACACTTCAGGGTTCTGGCGGAACTGATTCTCCTCCTTCTGGATCCACGTAGTACTCCGTGCCATCATCTTGATCAAGGTAGGCTCTATCTATTGAGTTGAATGTTGCAAGGGTGAGCACTTACGTACTCAGCAAGTCATAGATAAGAGTAGATACATATAGTAGTGATGATATGAACCTAGACTAGTCAAGAATTATGGATATTTGTAAAATAATCTTTTTCTTTCATACCTCATCTCATGGCAGCACTTTTTATAATATAACATCATCATTCATGTTCACTTGATTATAGCACTACTGCGACACGTCGACACACGACAGCCCACGGTAGCACTCCTTATCATGACAACACATGTCATTTGGGTAATCTTGATTTAAACATATTTTATTTAGAAAATAGTACTTGTGTCACACCCCGTGGATTTAATCCACCGCAGCAGACTCCTATAAAACCCGGGAGCTCGGAGTATTCGAATACATTTTTAACTCTGCAGAGAGGTACCAATTTACCCGCAAGATATTCCACTTTCAAACCTTTCCTATCATAACAAAATGATTGGACCCCTCTCTTTAATGTAAGCTTAATTGTCATCACTTATCTCTCTCTCCCTCTAGATCTCCCTCCCTCTCTACTTGCAAGCTAGCTGTATTGCGTAGTTCCAAGCTTGTAGCTCCAAGCTTGGGAGCTAGCTGGAAATGCCTCATGTTTTAGGAGCTCACTAGCTTGTATTGTGTAGTTAGGTCAATTAGTGTTGATTTCATCAGGCTAGGGTTTAACATATCAGTTGTAAGAGGCTGCATGTACATGTACATATACATAACTTAATTGGGCAGGTTTCATGCATGCCTGACTCGTTAAATTTTGTTAATTATAGATGGACAGGAAATAGTGGATGTATGGAATAAAACATACTACTCTTGAATATTTGGATGGTGGGGATGGGTTTATTAAATTTGCTGACCAACAAAAGGCAAGGAAGGGGGAGAAAGATATGCTTTGTCCTTGTACATATTGTATGAACTTGAAGAGGTTTAGAAACACTAATCAAATTAAGAGTCATTTGATTCATCGTGGTTTTAACGCACGATACACCTGTTGGATATGGCATGGTGAAGATCTTGAGGAAACAAGCACCGCTACCAATCAGTAGGACCCGAATGTGGATTGCAATAATATCGATGACCATCCAAATTTTGTTAATGTTCACTCCGATGTGCACATAGATGATGATGACAATCTAGAGGAGATGTTACGTGATGTAGACACTACTACAGAATTCATTATCACAGTCGGGTCAAAATAGTCATCACAGACGGTTCTGAATCGTCAGTGATATTCGAGTCAGTGATAATTGAGTACTATCACTGACGGTTTTGAACCGTCTGTAATTTTTCCCTTCACGGATCTGTCGTGCTATTACGAATACCTTGGCACATTTTGCTGAAGATCCTAGTGATGAAAAGACGACACGAGCTGACGGTGTGACTGGTCCTCTCCTGTCGGGCAAACTCAGCAAGTGACTCGAAGGTTTATATAGGTTCAAGCCTTGGTGGAGGCCCTAGTCCTGTCGACGTGCTCCCAACAGAAGTTGGCTAGGGGAGCTCTCTCGGGGGAGAGAAGGCTCTGGAGCACACCTATTCGATTGTCTATTAGAGTAAAAAATGAACCGTCCCCCTCACACGAGGGGTCACAAGGGCTTATATACCCCCAAATAATACAAAAAGACTAAACTACCCCGCCTGCCACCGTTTGATCGAGGGGCAGTGACGTCCTTCTTCCAGTCAGGAACCTTGGATGCTTGACAGGTGTCCGCTGATTCCTGAGGTGCTTCTTGCGTGACCCTCATGTGACCCGGGACCGGAGACCCTTTTCTTTGGAAGGCGGCTCTCGGGACAAGCCGCCGGGGGGCCTTGTCCCCGGGCAAAAGGCGGCGCCCGGGACAAGCCACCGGGGGGGCCTTGTCCACGGGCAAATGGACTTGATCTGTGGAGATTTCCGCCAACAGCAGCCCCCCATGCCCTTCGGGGCGATGTTCGAGTCCCCAGGGGGGATGGTCAGTGTTACCAGGAACATCTCCTCCGGCACATATCTCTGGGACCGTGACGCTTCGATTCCCGCGCCAAGTGTTTATGGCCTAACCGTCGTTCATTAAGGCTTTGTGTCGATGGGAGCGCGCCATTCGGCCATAATGGCAGCTCGCGGTTCGAACCGGCGATGGCTCATTTCGCGCACTCGTCCCTTCGTTTCCCACACGCCATTTGAATTGGGCCGCTTTCGAGCCCTATAAATAGGGCCTTGGGGGGCCCAGAGAAACCACTCAACCTTCATGCCTCAAATACCAGTTGCGCTCCTAGCTCTCCCGGTAGCTCTCTCCCGGAAGCTCTGTCCCGGAAGTCCAGCCACCAGAAACCCAAGCCCCTCTCTAGAGCCTAAGCCACTGGAGAAATCAATGGGACGCATGGGCCACGCTAAGGCTGCCGAGGTACCTCCGGAGGAAGTCACTGCGGACTTCCTCTGGGCCTCCGAGTTCACGTTCAGGGACTTGGAGTTCCTTGTGGACCGGGGCGTGGTCGTGGACGGGGACATCTGGATCCCCTCGAAGAAAGACGGTGCCCCCCACCCTAGGCCCGAGGAAGTGGTGGTCTTTGAGGCTTTCCTCGAGGCCAGGCTCCGGCTCCCGGTGCACCTGTTACTCCAGGAGTTCCTCAAGGAGTACGGGGTGGTAGTGAACCACCTGACGCCGAACGCCTTCGTTCGGATGGGCCTCTTCATATGGCTGTTCGAGACAGCCACCAGACGAGAGCCCACGCTCCAGCTGTTCCGGTACTTCTACGAGCCGGCGGTGAGGAGCTCCCACCTGGTGAAGGGAGGGCCGAAGTCCCTGATCGACTCGGTGATGATCCAGCCCCGGCTCCCGGGACCACTGGGGGGACTGGATCCGGAGGTGGTTCTACCTCCAGGTTCGGCACGATGAGGTGATGTACACACCAGATCCCCCCTACTACAGCCGGTCGTCCGCTACCAAGCCCCCAGTGTGGACCGGGGAGGAGCTGAAGTTCCTCAGCAAGGTGGTGGGCTCCCGGGGCGTCCTCTCTATGAGGGACGCCGCCGAGGAGCTGACGCAGCTGAAGATCTCCCCCTTCTCGCACAGGAGGAGGGGGATCAGGATGTGTCCGGCCCGGCGGCCCCCTCAAAAGCCGGTGACATAAGTCCCCGGCTACTTCGCTCGTTTCTTTCGTTAATTTTTCTAACTCTTTACCTCTTGCAGTCCGGCTGTATCCGGCCTCTCAGGAGAAGGCGGAGAATCTCCTCGGGAGGTACTACGCCGACGAGCACGAGTGCATCATGCGCGTCGTCGGGGAGCGTCCTCCGCAAAATTGGTGGCCGAGGCCTTCAGGCTGAGGCTACCGGCGAGGACGCCTCTCCCCACCCCAGATTCCCACAAGAGGGGGAAGGAGGTCACCGAGGGTTCTGAGCCAAAGCGGGCCAAGGCTCAGAAAGCCCCCGGTCCATCAACGACATCGGGCACTACGCCCGTGAAGGCCCGGGATGCAGCCCCTGGGTCAGGGTGCGCGCAGGCACTTCCCCAGCGCAAAGCGACGCCGCCTTCCCCGGAGAACTCCGGGGGGGCAGTGGAGGCGCGGGAGCTCGCGTGCCTCCCCGAGGCCTCCGGAGAGGCTCGGGGAAAGGAAATAGCCAATGACGGGGGGGCGTCCGATTCGGCGGACTATGCGCCCTCGCCCCCTTCGGCGGTTGCACTTCCCGCGGCCCTGGCGCCACTGTAGCCGGAGAGGCCGGAGGTTTGATTCGTGGAGGCTTCCCCTCCATGCGTCGAATGGCCGGTAGACGAGGGGGGGAGCCCCTCGGTCTATGAGGTCCCCCCGGTGACTAAGGTCCCGAGGGCCCCGCGGCCTGGAAAGGGAAAGGGGCTCCTTATCCCCCCCCCCCCCGGGGAGGGACCCCTTCCGAAAGTTAATCGGCCTCCTCCTCGGACACCTCCTCGGTGGCAAGTACGCCGGCCACGGCCACTCCGGTTCTCATCACCCCCGCATCTTTTGCAAGGGGCCCCGCTGCCGGTTCCGATGGGTTCGGCGACATTGGGAGGGAGACCCCCCTGCTGTCCGCGGGGGAGGTCGACCTATTCGCGAAGAGTCTACAGACCCGAAAGGTCCAAACCTACGTCTCACAAGGGACGCTTCGCGAGTGCTGCAGGGAGCTTCAATCCCTCTAGATCCAGGTTCGTTCTCGAGTCTGTGGCTTGTTTTCTTCGGGACTCCAACTCGAATTTCGACTAACTCTTGCGCTTGTAGTGGGCGGCCATCTCCTGGGGCATCGAGGCGCACTTCAATAGCGCGCTGAAGGAGGTGGAGGGGAAGGCCGCCGCCTACATGGAGCAGCGGGACGACGCCCTCCGGGAGTTGTCCCGGGTCCAGGCCCAGATCCACGCCTCTGAGAACGCCAACGACCGGCTCCTGAGGGAAGCGAAGGCCAAGGAGGGCGTCCTCCGGGAGCTTGAGGGCTCCAGCACCCGGGCGGTGACGAACACAGGCCGCTCCGTCCGCTCAGCCCTCGAGGGGCTCGGAGTGAGCCTCAGCCCGGGAGGCGCCTCGGAGAGCTTGCCCTAGGCTTGGGGGAGAGCTTGCCCTGGGCTTGGGGGTCAGTGACGCGCTTGAGGATGAGGTCCCCGAGGCGAAAAGCCCTCTCACGGACGCGCTGGTTGTAAGCACGCGCCATTTCACACTCGTAGATGGCGTGGCGGAGGAGCGCTCGATCGCGTTCCTCCTCCACGAGGTCAACCTCCAGTCGTTGATTTGCCACGTTGGCTTGGTATATCGCGGTCGTGGTTCCGTCTAGGAGCTCGACCCTCAGTGACCGGAAAGTAATCTCCGAGGGAAGGACCTCCTCAGCCCCGTATACAAGGGAAAAGGGGGTGCGTCCTGTCGCCCAGCTCGGAGTCGTGCGCAAGGAACATAGGATGCTAGGGAGCTCCTCTGCCCATGCACCCCGCTTGGAGGCGGCTTGTTCGAGCCATCGGCGTAACCCCTGTAGGATCACGCCGTTGACCCTTTCCACAGCCCCGTTGCCCTGAGGATGAGCTACTGAGGCGAAGTGGATGGTGAGCCCCAAGCCTTCGTAGAATTCCCGAAAATATACCGAATCGAATTGGGTCCCGTTATCAACAGTGATCTCTCGGGGGACGCCGAAACGACATATGATATTCTTCCAAAAAAACCGCTGTACCACCCGGGACGTGATGCTGGCCAAAGGTTCGGCCTCTACCCACTTAGTAAAGTAGTCGATGGCGACCACCGCATACTTGTTGCCCCCGGGCACTAGGGGGAAAGGGCCTAGGAGGTCCATTCCCCAGCGCGCGAAGGGCCAAGTGATGGGGATAGTCTGCAGCGCTATGGGGGGAGGTTCGAACTCTTGGCCATCTTCTGGCAGGTCTCGCACGCGGAGACAAGGTCCAGGGCGTCGTTAATCACCGTGGGCCAATAGAAACCCTGGCGAAGGGCCTTGGCCGCGATGGCACGCGGGGCCAGATGAGACCCGTAGCTTCCCGTGTGAATGTCCTCGAGAAGCCGGAGCCCTTCCGGCTGTGGAAGGCAACAGAGCAAGGCGGAAGCCCCCTGCTTGTAGAGCTTTCCCTCCAACAGGAGGTATGCCCAAGCCTTGGCCCGGAGGTGCTTGGCCTCGGTCTCGTTGGGAGGGTCCCCCTCCCCCTTGATGAAGGAGACGAGAGGATCCATCCAAGATGAAGTCCAGGTGATTTCAGTGACTTCCGGGATGCAGGGCTCGTCACCCGCGTCCGGGGAGGTCACCGAGGGCTTCGCAATAATCTCCAAGAAAGCCCCTTTGGGGAGCGGTTCCTGGGCGCTGGCTGCCCGAGCTAGGGCGTCGGCCCAGTCGTTGTCACTCCGCGGGATGTGTCGGGCCTCTAGGCCATCGAAGTACTTCTCCATCTTGCGCACTTCCTGCAAGTAAAGGCTCAAGTTTGCGTCATGGCACAAGTAGGACTTGTCCATTTGGCAAACTACGAGTTGGGAGTCTCCTTTTTCTAGGTGGCGTCGAATCCCTAGGGAGCGCGCAAGGCGCAACCCGAGGAGCAAGGCCTCGTATTCGGCTACGTTGTTCATGGCAGGGAACTCGAGCTGCACCGCGTACTCCAGTACCCTCCCCTCGGGGCTCCGGAGGACTACTCCCGCACCGGCCCCGGCGAGACACAGGGAGCCATCGAACAGGAGTGTCGAATGGTTGCTACGTCAGGGCAGCGCGGGGAGGTCTTCTTCCCCGGGCCCGGAGGCAGCAGTCCTGTCGGGGGAAATCTCCGCGAGACTAAGTCCAGGTAAGATGTGTCACGATTACCCAGGGACCTGGCCTCCGGCCCCTCCCCGGGCGCCGCCTTTTGGCTCCCGGGACGCGGCCTCCGGTGCCCTCCCGGGCGCCGCCATTTGCCCGGGGACGTGGCCTCCGGGGCCTCCCCGGGCACCGCCTTTTGGCTCCCGGGACATGGCCTCCAGGGCCGTCCCGGGCGCCGCCTTTGACCCGGGGACGTGGCCTCCGGTGCCCTCCAGGGCGCCGCCATTTGCCCGGGCACGTGGCCCCCGGGGCCTCCCCGGGCGCCGCCTTTTGGCTCCCGGGACGTGGCCTCTGGTGCCCTCCCGGGCGCCGCCATTTGCCCGGGGACGTGGCCCCCGAGGCCTCCCCGGGCGCCGCCTTTTGGCTCCCGGGACGTGGCCTCCGGTGCCCTCCCGGGCGCCGCCATTCGCTCGGGGACGTGGCCTCCGGGGCCTCCCCGAGCGCCGCCATTTGCCCGGGGACGTGACCTCCGGGGCCTCCTCGGGCGCCGCCTTTGACCCGGGGACGTGGCCTCCGGCACCGTCCCGGGCCTCATCGCCCTCCTGAAGGTAAAGTCTCGAACTGTTTGTCATGTGCAGGTCACGCGAGGAGCGCCTCGGGAACTAGCGACCACCTGTCAAGCATCCAAGGCGTTTGACCGGGAGACGGACAGTCCTACCCTTCAATCCGACGGTGGCTTCCGGGGTAGTTTAGGTTTTTTGCTGCTTTTTGGGGCTATAAATAGGCCTTGTACCCCTCTGTTGTAAGGGATCGGTTCTTTTATTGGAATAGCTAAACTCACAGGCGTGCTCCGGAAGCCTCTCCCCCGGAGAGAGCCTCCCCAGCCGACTCTGGTCGGGAGCGCGTCGACAGGACTAGGGCCCCCACCGGGACCCGAACCTGTATAAACCCGTGTGTCATTCTTTGTGCTTGTCCGGCGGGGGAGGACCGGTCATCCGGTCAACCCGCGCCGCGTAATCTTCGCTAGGATCAATCTCAAAACCTGCCGGGGTATTCGCAATACCACGACAAGTCCATTCCGCCATGAAGTCGGCGAGGACTTGCGGCTTGATGGCAGAGCGCCCTATGAGGGAAAGGGAAAAGGGGGCGAGCTCGTCCCCCCACTTCCCTATCTGGCCGGTAGCTTCTTTGTTTTGGAGCACCTCCCCCAAGGGGAGGGACGACGGGACCGTGATAGGGTGCCCCAGGGAGTAATCACGAAGCTTCCGTGACGCCATCAGAAGGACGTAGCAGATCTTCTCCATTTTCGTGTACCGAGTTTTGGCCCCTTGGAGGGACTCGCTCACGTAATTCATGGGACGCTGTTGCCCATCTTGCTCCTATACTAAAACCACACTAACTGCGATTGGGGTCGCGGCGAGGTATAGGAGCAAGGGCTATTTCGGAGATGGGCACATGAGCATTGGGGGGCTCGTGAGATATTTCTTCAAATCGTCGAAGGCCTCCTGGGCCTCGGGGGTCCATTGGAACCCTTCAAGACCCGGAGGATTTTGAAGAATTGGAGGCTGCGTTCCCCCGACCGTGAGACGAAGCGACTCAGTGCGGCTAAGCAGCCGGTGAGTCATTGAACGTCTTTGACCGAGCACGGCGGGTGCATGTCCAGGAGCTCCCGGATCTTTTTGGGGTTGGCCTCTATGCCCCGCTGGGACACAAGAAAGCCCAGGAGCTTCCCCCCACGCACGCCGAAGGATCATTTCTCCGGGTTGAGCTTCAACCCAAATGGACAGAGGTTACAGAAGGTCTCCGCTAAATCGCCGACGTGAGCAGTCGCGTGGGGACTTTTGACTACCGCGTCGTCGACGTAGACTTCGACGTTGCGACCAATCTGGTCCTTGAAGACCAGCGTCATGAGTCGTTGCATGGTCGCTCCAGCATTCTTCAGCCCGAAGGGCATATGGACGTAACAGAAGGTTCCGAGTGGAGTTATGAAACGTCTTTTCCTCGTCCCCTTCTGCCAACCGGACTTGGTGATAGCCCGAATATGCGTCTAGGAAGCACATCAACTCGTACCCCGCGGTGGATTCGACCAACTGGTCAATTCGCGGGAGCGGGAAGTTGTCTTTGGGGCAAGCGCGGTTGAGGTCGGTGAAGTCCACACACATTCGCCACTTGCCATTCGACTTCTTCACGAGGACGGGGTTCGTGAGCCACTCGGGGTGCAGGACCTCCCGAATGAACCCCGCCTCTCGGAGCCGGGCAATCTCAACCTTGATAGCCTCTTGGCGTTCAAGGGAGAGTTTCCTCAGCTTCTCCTTGACTGGGGGGTCACCGGGGGTCACCGTGAGCTTGTGGTCGATGATGTCCCGGGTGACACCTCGCATGTCAGAGGGCTTCCAGGCAAATATGTCAGAGTTTTCACGCAGGAAAACCGCGAGTCGCTCCGCGTGCTCCTCATGGAGATCCGCCCCGATCCTAACGGTTTTGTCCCCATCGTCCGAGGACAGCGGGATCTTCCAGTGGTCCCCTTTTGGGCGCAGCTTGGGGAGGGACCTCCCGGAAGGTATCACGGCGGCGTCTTACTCTGGGGCAGAGGCCTCCCCCCGTTGTTTTGATGATGTTGACGCTCCTGATCATTACGGCGGCACGCTCGTATAAAGTGCGGGACATGTCTTGGTCTCCCCAGGCGGTGAGCACGCCGTGAGGCCCGGGGATCTTCACACAGAGGTAGTTCTGGAGGATTGCGGCCCCCAAGCGATTGATCGTGGTCCTCCCCATGATCGCGTTGTAAGAAGAGGGGAGGTCTAGCACATCAAACCGGACCATCTCTGTCCGGTAGTTGTCCGGGGTGCCGAAGGTCATTGGGAGATCCACCTTCCCCATGGGATAGATCGTCTTCCCAGGGACGAATCCTTGCAAGGGCCCTGCTGCAGGCTGCAAGAGCTTCTCGTCCACCTGCATCTCCCTAAACGCCTTTAGGTACAGGACGTCGACGGAGCTCCCGCCATCCACGAGGATGTGGGCCAGATGGCAGTTGTAGATGGTAGCGAAGACGAACCCCACGCACGTCTTCTGCCGTGAAAGTGAGGGGGACATCCGACCACTTGGGTGGCCGAGACGTATGCAGCACCCCCACCACCTTTACTTCGCACGCGTACTCCTTGCGCTAATGCTTAGAGTCCTGCCCGGAGGTGGACCCTCCCGTGATGATGTTGACATGCCTTTGGGAGGTTTGGAAGGGGAGTGTCTCTGACGGTTCCCCTCCCGTGTTTGTCCCTACTGTCCCCCCGCGGGAGCAAGAAGGGCTAATAAGGCCGGCTGAGGGGGCAAGGAGACCGAAGTCCCCCCTGCCCATGCTGGTCGAGGAACGCGGTGAATTGTTGGAGCAGTTGGTGGCATTCTCGGGTGGCATGGGTATTGGACTTGTGGAAGGTACACCACAGACCTTCCCTGCCTCCTGCAGCGTGGCTTTCGTGGCCATGGGATGATTGGCCTCCCCCATGACCTTTTGGCTTGGGGAAGGGATGGTTGCCCCTGGGGGTGTCGCGCGAGCCGCCTTCGCCCTCGAGGACAAAGGTGTCCTGAGGCCGTGGCTCATTACGACTGCCCCCTTTGGGCGCTTGAGGGGGTCCTTGGCCCCCCGGTCGATGGGGGCGGGGGTCCCCTGGTTCTTCTTCCAGAGGTCATCCTCCTCCGCCCGAGTGTACTTTTCAAGTACGTTGAAGAGCTCGTCGGCGGAGGAGGGGCAACATCGGGAGAGTCTCCGGTGGAGAGCTCCCGGGAGAATCCCGCTCTTACACGGCTCAATGACTGTGGAATCAGGGACGTGAGCCACTTTGCTCTTGACCTGAGCAAAGCGCTTGAAAAAACTATGGATGGTCTCCCCCGTCCGCTCCCGAACGGTGTACAGCTGCGAGGAATCCAGGGAACGCACATAGTTCCCCTGGAACTTTGCGTAGAACTCGCATTTGAGCTGTGCGAAGGACTTGATGGAGCCGGCCTTTAAGTTGTAGAACCACGAGCGGGCGATCCCAGTCAGGTAGAGGGGGAAGACGTTGCACTGCACTGTCTCGTCCCCCCCAGCCACCGAGATGGCTGTGGAATACACCTGCACAAATTCATAAGGATCGGCCTCACCATTGTAGTGTTCGATGTGCGGCGAGCGGTAAGGCCGCGGCCATCGAATGCACCTGAGTCTGCGGCACAACGGCTAGTTAGCCCCTTCAACTTCTTGGGGGGAGTCCCGATCGCTGTCCCCTTTGACAGGGGACGCACGCTCGTTGTTGGAGTCGGGGAGGGGCCCAAAATGCCCGCCTGCATGGCGGTAGCGCCTCTTTTCTTCCGGGTTGGTGGAGCTGACCTCCAGGACATCCGGGCACTGCCAGGAGCGGTTGGTTCTTCGGTAGGTCTCTTCCCCCGGCCAGAGCTGGAGCGAGGCTCTCCGCGTCCATGACTCGGGGGAAGCTCCTCCCCAGACTTGGTGGCACTCATTTGCTCAACGTCCTCCCGGGTGGAACGGACTTGGTCCGCCGGGGTGCCCTCGGGGGCGGCACCAGGGGAGGAGGGTGCTCATGCGTTGCAGCTACCGGCCCGGGTGCTACCGGGGCCGGTGAGGGGGAAAGCCCTGTGGCGGCGTCCGGGACCAGAAAGGGGGGAAGCCCTGTGGTGACGTCCGGAACCGGGGCGCCGATGTCGGGGGAGGCCCGCTGCGATGCAGGAGCCGCTGTGCCGACCGCACCTAGTGCGGTAAACGCGATCCGCGGGACGTGACTGGCTCCCGGCACAGGGGAAGCCCCCGGCATAAAGTGGGCCCCGGCCCCGGGAAGAGACCCGGAGCAGGGTGACCCACCGATACAGCGAAGGCCCCAGGAATGAGGTAACCCCCCGGCATCGGGAAGACTCCCGGCGTCGGGAGGGCTCTGGACGAGGGACCCACCGGAGGAGGATATCCTCCGGTGGGGTCGTACGGAGCGACCGACCCTCCGGGGACCAGAGGGGCCGCCGGGTGAGCCATAAACAGGAGCATGTCCCCCATGAACAGGAACTGCGGTAGGTGGGAGCGGGTGGTCGCCCCAAAACGCGGAGGAGCTCGTCCATCGAGAGTTGGGCGTAGAGCTGGCCCTCCACTAGGGCTTCGAGCAGTGTTTCCCGGGAAGCTGGCGGAGCTACCGGGGGAAAGCTGGTCCCCTGATATTTACTCGATTTGCCTTATTATTCTGTACATTCTCCTCATGCTTTCTCACATATTAGTCATTTTCTTCGGCATATATACCTAGATTATTCCAGATTAATTGCCAAATCGACTGGATTACTCGTTTTTCCAATTTTTATCGCAGGTTGACGAGGATTGGATGGATTTTTGGCTAGCGGACGTGCGTCCTCGACTTAATCTAGCCATCAGACAATTCCTGATGGAAGTGCGCGTTCTCGTGAACGCGTAGGATCTGACCGCACCAAAATCAGAGTCTCTGGGGGCCAGGAATCCCAAACCCTAGCCGTGAGGTCCTATTTCTAAATTTTCAGAACATCAAGGCCATAATTGCAAAAATGCCAAATTGGGTGTTTTTAACCCTAGCAGCCGGCCACCAGAGGAGTTGAGCCCAGTTTTATCTTTTTTTCTTCTGTTTTCTTCTTCCCCAAAACTCCCCTCCACACCTCCCTCCACCTCGCCGCCGGCGGCCGGGCCGCACGCCGGCGGTGCTCCGCCTTTTCTCCACCGCACCTCCGGCCAGATCCGCCCCTTTTAGCTTCGCCGGAGCAGATCTGGAGTCGGATCCGCCGGTTTAATTGTGAATGAGCATTTTGACAGTTGAGTAAATTCCAGTTTAGTTGTGTGTTGATTGCTTTGAGTTGTAGACCTTGGTGATCTCTCTGTTCGTGTTTGTTCGTCTTCAATTAAGAATTCTGTTTGTGTTTCTGCTGATGTTGGACTGTGACAGTTGATAGGAATAAGAGCTAATTGCAATTGAGTGGCAGCCTGACCTTGATTTTAATTTATTGTCTAATTCGCTGCTTCTGTTCATGAATTGTCTGTAGTGAAAACTGAAGTCCATTGTTACGATTGGCTGTTGACTGTTTTGATCATATATCTCGAGTTCTTATGCTACAGCCTGTGATTTTTGATCTCTGCACTGATCCACATTAAACCCACATCCCTCTTGGCGGTTTTGTTTGATTTTCTGATTTGGATTTAGTTAGACATATTTTGCTCTCATCTAGTCCTTCGGGAGAGAATGATATACTCGCCTTCTACTGCGACATCGTCCGCTTGCGAGGCGCCGTTTTAGGTGGTATCATCTCCCCAGGAGCGTTCGAGCTCATCGGGTTGGACCCGGAGCCCTATCCGCCGGAGGTTACCGGGAGAGTTAAAGGTGGTACCTGGGTTCGGCCGTGTCCAGGCGGTAGCGCCGGGAAGGTCGTGCTTCGGACGAGTGGCACCGGGTCACTGGGACCGGCGTCACTGGGAAGGGTGCGAGCCCTCGTTGTTGGGGGAGCCATGGCGATTCGTCACGAGTCCCCACGGTCGGCGCCAACTGTCGTGGTATTACGAATACCTCGGCAGGTTTTGCGGAAGGTCGTAGCGAAGAAAAGACGACGCGGGCTAGCTGACCGTGTGACTGGTCCTCTCCCGTCGGGCAAACTCAGCAAGTGACCCAAAAGTTTATACAGGTTCAGGCCTCGGTGGAGGCCCTAGTCCTGTCGGCGTGCTCCCAACCGGAGTTGGCTAGGGGAGCTCTCTCGGGGGAGAGAAGGCTCCGAAGCACACCTATTCGATTGTCTATTAGAGTAAAAAATGAACCGTCCCCCTCACACGAGGGGTTACAAGGGCTTATATATCCCCAAAGAATACAAAAAGACTAAATTGCCCCGCTTGCCACCTAATAGAGGGTGGAGCACTTCTGGCGAAGCATTGGGTTGGAACAGGGGGTCTTGCAGCTTGTGCTCGGGCAACGTTGGATGGTAAGTTTAGTAGTGGACAAGTGTTCCTACGATGTCCCTTCCTTCCACAATGAAAGCATTCTTCATTCTTCAGGGGACAATCCTTCAAGAAGTAGTTTCCTCTACATCCGGTACACTGTGGTATTGCAGTAGGCGCAGGCCTTTGGGGTCTTTGCGGCGGTCTGAAGGCTGGTCGGTAAGTAGGCATCGGTCTCCCTCGACTAGCACTTCCTTGATAAGAGTTGGGCAAAGCCTTCCTCTTTTGGTCTTCTTCAATTACTCCCCTCTTTTCCTCCATCTTCAACAGTTGATTTATCAGGATGTGGAAGTCCGTAAACTCATGAGATGACAGCTGGTATTGCAAGGAGTTTTGCAGTCCTTCGCAAAATTTGTCGATCTTTCCCTCCTCCGTTGCAATATTTTCAGGGGCATACCTTGCCAGTTGAATGAATTTATGCAGGTACTGTTTGACGGTTCTGCTTCCTTGTCGCAGGTTCACGAACTCTTGGCGTTTTGCTTGAACAACGCCTTTCGGAACGTGGTACTTGCGGAATTCTTCCTTAAATTCGTTCCATGTAATTGAGTCCTTGTTGGAGTGCACAGTCTGGTAATTTTCTCACCAAGAAGCAGCGGGTCCAGCTAGTTGGTTTGATCCATACAGAAGCTTCTCTTCGTCGCTGCACCTAACGGTGTTCAACTTCCTTTCTACGTCTCTTAACCAATCGTCGGCCACGATGGGGTCCTCTGTACTCGAAAAGGTCGGGGGATGTGTTTTCTGAGAGTCGGTTAATTTCGCACCTGTTGCGGATCCCTCAGCTTGTCCAGATGCTATGTGTTGCATCAACTGTCCTAAGATATGATTATGCGCAGTTGCTGACTCTTGTCAGTTCTGCCTCATCCATAGTAATGCGTCATTGATGTCGCCTCCTTGCGGCATCGTTGAAGAAGATCCTGGTCTATCAGGGTTAGCATGGCTTCTTGTTCCAGGTGTGGCCCTTGCATTGCTGGGGTTTTCCTCGAGTTCTCCATCTTGGGGTCTTGCACGCATGTTAAGCATCCTACTCAAACAGGAGGTTAAGAATAGAGACATTGATTCGGAAAGAATCACACACAGAGATGCTAGCAGAATGCTGGCATTAACTCAAGAGGTAAGAATAAGGATATGCAAAATGACTTTTTCATAAATCAGCTTTTCAAAAGATCCAAAGCTTCTAGCCTCATCGGCTCACAGAGCTCATCTAACATCCAGCACACAGACTACATCAAACTGAAACAACTGCTACTACCAAAAGGAAGTCTAACGTCTGCTGGGTCAGGCACAAAAGGTCGAATCGAAGGAAGTCTAAGGTCACTCATCATCATCGGAAGAATCACAAGGCTCTACCTCCTCGGGATCCTCCTCCTCATCGTCATCTGCATCCATCGGATCATCCTCCTTGTCGTCGTCAATGTTGACAATCTCCTTCCCTTTTCCTTCAGGGGTCTTCTCCTTTTCCACCGTGCAGGGAAGCTCAATCGTCTGACCGTTGATGATTATGCCGCGCGACGCAGGCGTGAAACCGCGGAGATACTCCTTCAAGTTTCCTACTCTCTTGCGAGCGGTGATCTTCAACTTTGGGCAACTCTTCTTGACAACTGACTCTGAAGCTTCGAGGTCCTTCTCTCAACTAGCGAACTTTTTCTTCTAGGGACGCCAAAGTCTATCTAAGGGTTACGACCTACAGTCGAGCCTTTTGCTCTGATACCAGATTCTGTGGGACCCTCATTTGAGGATTCCGGTGGCAACTGCCCAGGTGGGTTGCACTCAGAAAAAGCACATTGTAGCTCAAAACAACAAGATGCATTATATAAAAATGCGAGTAATTAAAAACAAGTGCTGATCACAGGGACCAACATTATAATAACTTAGCGCCAAAATGATGCACTTAAATGTTGATACAAAATTAAGGAGTTTTCGACACAAAGGTCGGCACAAAATGAAACAACAATAATAAGAAAAAGGACTTCATCAGATTTCTTCTTCAGCAGCAGCGGTGTTGCACGGGCCTTCTCCACATCGGACTCCACTTGGTACGTAACCCTCTAACAAGCTGGGTCTTCAGTTTCTTCTTCTTGTTCCATATTGGGTTCAAGTCCGTAGGACTCAGGGTCAACGAATCCTTCTTCTAAATTTGTTTGTAAAAGCAAGGGTGAGCACATTGTCCACATGGTGCTCAACAAGTCCCAAATAAGAGTGCAAGTATATATAGATGAGGGGGAAATTCTCAAAGAATGGCTCTTTGGCTTTATGTATATATATAGAATAGATTTTCACACTTAGTTTTGAAGAAAAGGTCTTTATTTTCAAAAGCGAGGCCTTTAAAACCCTAAGCTAGATTTTCAGAAAATGTTGTGTGTGGCGGTCTTTCATGAGTCACCACTTTATTCAGATTTCGTGAAAAATCTTCCAAAAGCTACTTGTCCTGCATCGACGTGGATAGAATCCATTGTGCGCAGACTCCATAACCTGGGAGCTCAGAGTATCCGATACTTTTTAAACTTTGCAAAGGTGTACCACCTTAATCCACCGATCATTCGGCTTTCAAGTCGGTACCTCTCCATGCGACTTTTATGCATGTGACAAGGCCGAGATGACACAACAGTTTACAGTCCTAGCATTAACAATTCCCTGCCCGGTAAATAGACAATGAAGTCTCAAGTACCGTTGTGGGTCCTCCCCACTGCCTTACTTCCTAGCCTGGGTCTATGTTCTCGCAAGACACATAGCCTCTCTTGATTACAGCCGCGCACGACTTAATCTATCATAGGGCGTCTTCCTTCTTTCCACCTTTTCCTCTCATAATTTTTCTGAACTCACATCACTCACGGCCCTTACTGGCCCACCAGTTCTCGCAAGAACCAGACCGACAACCATTGCAGGGAAAAGCTAATACTGAGAAAGCTACTGAGTTGCGCCCGTCCCATAACTGGGCAAGTGGTTGGTACGTTTTTCATGCCGCATGGAAGTACAACACAAGGTTCTAGTCCTTATGAATCTCTTGTGAGGAGTCTTTCACATTACTAGTGTGCACACAGCACCATCCAATCAAACCATCCTCACTATCGATTTCAATCACATTTTCTTTCACAAAAAGTGTTTTGAATATGCTTTTCTCACATATGAGCATTCAACATTTAACATATAATCTTGAGCATAGCATAGCCTAAGCATGATATTCTAGGGTGACAAGCGTGCAGGGATATTCAATGTCAAAAGGGGCTTTACAGTTATCTAGCTCATATCTAATCATTTTATTTGAATATAACTCTCATTTGAATCTAAGGCATGCATATACTTGAAAACAGTTAACATACTTCTTTTCAAAATATTGGGTGAGACATGATCAAGGGATTGAGACTTGCCTTGCAGTGATGGGTCTAGCTGTTCAGATGATTCCTCGAAGTTCTCTTCTGCTCCTTCAACTTCTAGTTCCACAGCGGATACAAACAACACATACACACTATATAAGCACACAAGTACTAGAAAATAGTACGTAAATATATCATGCATGCAGGGGAAAAGGTTTGGGCAAGATCACTTGGTGTTGATTGAAGAGATAGGCTCAAAAGGACTTGAATGTCGAAGGGCTGGCATTCAGTTCATGGCTTGACATACCCCTAAATTGATTCTAGGTCTGTTTTCTGGAGATGTGACAGTAGAAAATATTGTAGAACATGGCTCCAAAGGCTTAGTGGACAAAGTGGCATTTCAATAGCTCAAGTTTAATAGGTCTAAATCACGCAATGCCACTGGTGGACATACACTAACATAGTGCTAGACATAGCCAGAAACTAGGGCATGGCACAAGTTTTGATTCAGGGTTCCAATTGATGCACAACTTTGTCTGGGAGTTAGGCCTTGATGACAGGGACAAATCACTCAATAGGCTCAAGGGCAGAAAGTGGCCGGACGGCGATGAATGGCGTCGATGAACCACGGTGGCGACACGGCACAGACATGGTTCTGGACAAAACTTGGCATGATCATAACTTTTGATCTAGGCCGATTCAGGGTTCGAGCCAGTGGAGTAAAACACTCAGGGGGTTGAGGCCTAGCTAGATGGCAAGGTTGCATCAGCTGGTTCGGCCGGAAAACAAACTCCGGTGATCGGGGCCAAAGACGAAGGCATTGATTTGGGCGTTTTCGATCTAGGGCGTTTGAACTCAATTCCACGCTCGGGAAGCATCTAGGGGATAACATGAAGCTACTGGTGTGCTTAATTTTGCCAGGGAATGGCTGGAGAAGCACGGCGGCGTTCTCCGGCGAACTCCCGAAGCTCGAATTTGGGGATTCGACGCTCGGGGAAAAATTGAAGGTTCCAATCTTGCAGGCTTACTTCTCCTACCTTACTGATCATCTTTCTCTACTGGCATGAGGAGCAATTTTGCTTGAATCACTCGGCATTAGGGGAACAGGGTAGAAAGACAATCTCGGCGATCGCCGGCGCTAGGTCTCGCCGGGGTTCAATTAATTGCTATGGCACAGAGAGGAAGGTGAGAGGAACTCACTGGTAGCTTTGGATTGGAGAGAGATGTTGCGGTTGAGGCTGGCACCGTGAGCTCCAGAAGCGGCTCGCCGGGGAAGAAGACGAAGGCAACGGCAATGGCAAGCTCTAGAGCTAAGTTTTGGATTGCTGGTGAAGTGTGGGTGTGGAGTGAAGCACTGGCGAGGGGGGCTTTATATAGCCGTGAGGTTGAGCCCTCGGGAGCGGCAGTAAATCGACGGGGATACTCTCTGGCTCCGGAGCAATCAACGAGGTGTATCGGGACATGGCGGGAGCTCTGCCAGAGACGAAGGTATCGCGCAAAATCTGGATTCGGCAGATGACGAGATGGCGAGTCTCGGCATGGCAGCAAAGTGGCACAAAGTTTCTGACAGTGGCAGGCACGCGCGCGCGAACAGTGAAGCTACGGTCTCTGGTCATCACCACGGTGGAGCTTCTTGGCACGACGTGCGCACGTGCGGCACACGTAGGATTCTACCGTTGGCGGTGGCGAATCTGGCCGGCGGTGAAGGCTACGGTGGTTCACGGCGAACGGTGGCAGTAGCTGCGGTCGAACGTCCTCAGGTCGTGGTCGTGCACGCGGGCTCTGGTCGTGGTCGAAGAAAAGAAGCCAGGGACTAAACCGCGAGGCTTTGGACTGAATTGCGAAGGTTTGGACTAATCTGCAAGGAAGGTTCGGGAATTTGGGCCTATTTGCAAATCTGGAGATCTGGAGGGCTGATTTGCAATCTGATTTTGCAGATGAGTGTTACCAAAGTACTTGAACTCATCTAGCAGGAAAAATGGTAAAAAATCTGATAAGATCTGAAGGTTTCGACAAAAATTGAAAATAGGGTAATTAGGGTTTGACATTTTTGGTCGGGGCTAAAACTAGGGTTTTGGTTGAGATTTTTGAGTTCTTCCAGAAGGGAAAAACGTTCAGAAAAGCAAAAGAAAGATAATCATTTGATCAGATTTGAATTTGGAGATGATTTGAGACTTTTAGCCTTTTTGGGCTTTTTGAAAATTCTGAAAAGGACTAAACTGAAATACTTTTGGACTGAAATGTGAAAATGATCTGGGAGATGAAGTTTAGCTGCCAACTTTTTAAGTTAAGGTAGTGGCACACCTAAGATCATGATTTTGAGATAAGAGATCAAAATAGGGTTGAGACATCTGGGCTTCCAAGGAAGATATGCTAACTTGCAAGCAGAAAAGATAGCAAAAACAGGGATGTTACAGCTTTGAGGTGAAAACCACCTGCGATATTGTCATTATCGGTGACGGTTATAATCTCAGAACCGTCTGTGATAGTTTCCTTCTCACAGACGGTTTATAATCTCAGAATCGTCTGTGTAGTAAGAGTATCACAGACGGCTTTGAGGTCAAAACCATCTGCAATATTGTCACTATTGGTGACGGTTATAATCTCAGAACTGTCTGTGATAGTTGTCACAGACGGTTATAATCTCAGAGCCGTCTGCGATAGTGTCCTTATCACATACGGTTTTAAGGTCAAAACCATATGTGATAGTCTCATTATCTGCGACGGTTATAATCTCAGACGGTTTATAAGATCAAAACCGTCTGTGCATATTAATATTATTTTTAATAAATTTCTTTTTTTTGTGGCTCGCCTCAGGAATCATGCTAGCCATGTCCTCTGTACAAATATCATTTCATATATACAGTTCATTTCATACGTGCACAGTACTCAAATATATACATTTCATTTCATACATGCACAGTACTCAAATATATACAGTTTCATACATGCACACAACTTAGAAATATGTACAATAGAATTTCATATATACAACATAGAACTCAGAAATATGTACAATTGAGATTGAACAAATAAATGTAATTGACAATTAAAGTCAGTATGTTAGATGCACAAATAAATGTAAGGCCGTACTAATACGAACCTTGTGGGTCCCTAATCTTCCCCTTGGTTGATATGACTTCCGCAAGGAAAAACTCAGCGAGCATCCCTCGGACAATACCAATCTGCCGAGGGTCAAAGCTTTCCGAAGGGAAGTCGACCCCCTGCAGCAAGAGTTGGTACAGAAAAAATTAGCTCAATGCAATTGTAAATTCTAGCAAATCGATATAAAGGGAAGCAGTTGTATACCTCGGGGAAATCTGGGCGGTGAGGGGTGATGATCAGGTCATACATGTGGCGCATCACGTAGAACCCACATGTATTGTCGTCCGGCTATTGATGGTACTGTCAATTTACAGACCGAGAGTTCTTTGGGGACACGTTATAAAGTAAAACAGATGCCAGTTGAAATTTGTACCAAAAATTGTAACCACTAAAACTTATTGGCTCGCCGCTCGTGTTGTCGCCCTCCCTCGGCAAAGTAGTTTGTGAAAGCCCTGCAGATAGTCAAAATTGACAGTTTGAGGATAGTCGAAATTGACAATTTGAGGACAGTAAATCTAGATGCAAGACAAGTCCACATGAATATCATAACCTTTCGAATACATCTCGTGTGCCGCAATAGTCGTACCCTTTCCTCTGTAATGAATCAAGGTAGAACACCTTGTTCCTTTTCAGAATAAGTTCTAGTAGGATCCAGTGGTAGCTACATGTTACACGTAAAGAATTAATAATTTAATCTAAGTTTGGGGGTGTGCATATGGAGACACTAATCTACGGGTGAAGTACTGATGAAAGCACTAACCTCTGGTTGTAGGGTACAAGTATGTACTCCTTGTCGACTTGAGCAAGCAATCCTCTTTTGATGTAGTCGACAATGAAGTCCGCGTCGGTTCTAAAGATCACCTCGGCGACCATCTGGGGGTCCAAGAAACCAACAGATTTGCCCTTAGATTTGGCATATCTGGTCATGCAGCTGCACAGAAGTAACCAATTAATAAATGACATATATCCGTATATGCACGAACACGCATAGGATAGTAGGATACTTATAGCACCCAAGACCATAGGATTGACAAGTCGAGCGCATCTTTGTTGAGTAAATTGTGCAGGTCTTCGAAGGTCACCGGGTAGGTCCCAACGTCATTATGGAACTCTGCCACGGTGTACTTCACCATGATGTGCATCAGACGCTGCATCCTGGTTTGGTTTTTCCTCTTCATGTACCATCCATGCAGGCTCTGGCATGCAAACCCCATGCTAGAAATTGCGGCATCGGAGGCCATGGGCATCCCTAGAGTGAACGGCATGAGAGCTGGCGCACTCTTCTCACTCTCCTTCGCCGGGCTCTTCTTTGCTTTTCCCTACTAGCCAGCTTCTTGAATGGTTGCCTCCTAGTCGGAGTCAGCTTCGTCATCGGACCCGTTGGTTGGCTTCTCAGAGGGGTCGGCTGACTAGTAGGCCGAGTGTCGGTCTGTGATGTAACAACCTATGTATTAGGACACTAACTCCGAGGGCTATTATTACATTACGAATTATGAAACTGGTGGGGGAATTACCTCATCCAAGATGATGTCTTTCTTGGGCCATTGCACGAATGTGTGCACCGCATCCCCGAGAGTGGTAATCTCGTTGTTCGGCGGCTTCTCCAACGGAAAACCCTTGAAATGGTCGGAGACACTGTCCACTTGGACCCATGCAAAACCCTCAGATAGAGGGACAACGTGGATTGTGGCCCTTGCCGTGCATGGTTGCGCCATCCCACGGCCAGCCTTGATCGGGAAGAGACCGGCCAGCACCATAAGCTTGCAGGAGGTGGGTTCCTACAAACAGTGCGCATTAACATATTGAATTTCACTGCTTTTCACTTTCGAATGAATTAACATAAAAAACGGTCATTACCTGCAGAAATTCGACCGGATACTTTGGAGAGGGCTCCGTTTGTGAAGACTCCGGCGCAGACGCGCAGCTACTACGGTGGTCAAGAATGGGGGCCGGTAGTTCCGCTGCTACAAGGGGGGTGCCCTGGGTCGCCTTTCTTAGCTCGTCATACATGGACTGCATCTCCGACAACTGCTGCAGAAGTGCTTTGTCCCGAGCAGCGAGCTCCGATCGCATCTCCTCCTTGAGCCGTTCATCGCAGGCTTGGTGGGATATCTTTCTCCTCTTAGCCGCCTCCTCATCATCAGGGGAACCATCCCTCCAAGGCACAGTGGCACCGAGGCCACGCACGAGGTCTTATGCTCCTTTTTTCCTAGCGCCGCCGTGAGGATATCCCTGTCCCTCCTCGGGTTGAACGCTCCGTGTAACACCCTTTGTTTAGGGGTAAAAACTTTCTTTTCATGAACACCATGCATGCATGATACCATGTATCTGTAGTAGTAGCCAGATCAGTATCTATCTCAAACCCTAAAATCTCAAAATTTTCCCTGTGAATCCAAATCAAGATCAAATTACTCAGATATGATCTATCAGTTACTCTGAACATAAAAGTCTTCAGAAGCTAGATTCAATTCCATTTCTAACTTTCAGATCTATCAATTTCTTTCTGTTTTCGAAAACATAAATTCAAATTACTATTTTAATTATCCTAAATATTCTAAACTCATATTTAGTCAAGTCTTGACCTAATTCAGATCAGATTACTCTTGGACTATGATCATGGGTATGCCAATACCTTAATCCAGAAAGTTGGCAGCCAAATTATATCATCTAAGCCTATTTCACATATCAGTCCAAATTATATTGCAAATTAGTCCTTTATCTGATATCTAGAAACCCAAAAAGGCTAAAATCTTTAGATCAAGTCCAAATTCAAGATTTCTTCAGTAAATTATTTCTAAATGCTATTTGATACAATTTACCCTTCTGTCCAGATTACAAAATCTCATCCTAGATGTCAGAATTCGAAATTGATAAAACTCAGATTTTATTGTACCCTAAAGTACCCTATTTTCGATTCATGTCGAAAATCATCAAATCGTACCAGATTTCATCAAATCTCTTGCTAGATGAGTATAAGGTATAAGTTTATACTCAGCGGTGAAATCAGATTGCAAATCAACTATCTCTAAATCAGAAATTACAATTCAGTCCACAGCTAATTTTCAGAATTTGCAAATCAGTCCAAATGGCTGTTTCGACCAGCAGCCACCCGCTGCTGCGACCAGAGGAGTAGCTGCTCGCGACCAGGGAAGATGCAGCTCGACCAGTGCATGCCATCGACCTCGGCCAGCGATGCACGGTGCCTCTCTTTGACCGCGACCACAGCACAGCGTAGCTTCGACCTCGATCACGACCAGAACTCGCCATCGACCCCGTCGCTGTGTTTCAAGTCTCGCCGTTGAACAGCGCCGCTTTAGCCATGATTTTCCAACCGCCTTTGCATGCACACGTGTTTGCATCTCAGTTGTTGCTGTAGCCATTTCCATCCAGCTCACCAGCTGCTACACGCCAGAGAGGAGCTTGCTGCTCATCGTGCTTCAACCTGAAGCTTCTCCTTCACCGGCACAAGCATTTTAGCTCCAAGCCGTGAGCCAGAGCTTCGCTTCACTTTGCTTTGCCTATAAATAGCAGCCCCATACTACCAGTACTGCTTTTCAGAGTTTCTTAGCAATTAAACGAAGTTCTATTCACTGTTGCCTTCTTCTCCGTTGAGCCGCCGAGGAAGTCAATGACGCCAGCCTCAACCGCAGCCTCAATCCTCAAATTGACAGCATCAGTGAGTTTCTCCTACCTACCTCATCATGCTGTAGTATTTAATTGAACTCTTATGCACTTCATCGCCGGTGATCGCCGGAAATTGCTGAAATCAGTGAAATGCCCTGTTCCAGTTGGACAAGTCAAATTAGCCCGAATTAGCCTTCGATTCAATAGACAAAAATGATGAGTGAGTTATTTTAAGCAAGCCTGTGAAGTTGAATTGTGAAATTGACCAAGAACTGAAGTTTTTCACTAGCCCGAGCTTCACCAGCCGCCGGCGAACGTCGCCAGCCTTCTCCGATGATTCTCCAGCCAATTCAATCATGCCAGAAGCTTTCTTATACCTTCTAGATGCTCTCCAAGCAAGGAATCGAGTTCAAACATCGTGTAGCCAAAACCCCCAATATCAGTGTCTTCTTCTCCGGCGCCGGCCACCGGAAAACCATTCCCGGCCGATCCAGCTCCAGAAACCTTGTCCACCAGATGCGCCTTGATCTCCTAAGCAACTTTGCCTACTAGCTCGACTTCCAATTCGGCCTAAATCAGAAGATATAGCTATGCCCTAATTCTTGTCCAGTGCTGTGATTTGAAACTTCAGCCACCGAGTTCATCGCCGGTTTTCATCAGTTTCTGGCCATCTCCTGCCCTTGGTCCAATTGAGTGAATTGTTCCTGTTACTGAGGCCTACCTCACAGACAAAGTGGTGCATCAATTGGAGCCCTTGAGCAAAAGTTATGCCTAGCCCTAGATTTTGACATTGTCAACCCAATGCCAGAGCATGCCAGCCAGTGGCATTAGCTCATTTCACCTCCTTCCAGTTATGTAAATTGAAAATAACTTTGTCCATTAGACTTGTGGAGTTGTAATCTACATTTCATTCTACTGCCACAAGTTGACATAATCCTTCTACCATTCATTAACACTATGTCGATGCCTTGAACCGAATGTCGACCTAAAGACATTCATCGATTTTGGGCAAACCAGCCGCGGACTTAATATCAATTCCTATATCCTGGAACCCTAGAAGTCCCTAGCACTCATCTTCAGCCCTAACTCTATGGGTTAGCCTTAATCAACTTCTATGGTATCCAAACCCAATCATTTCAGAATCATCGAGACATTCATCTTTGCATTATTGCATGTAGTATAATAATGTATTGAAAAGGTTGTGATTCTTGGTTGCTTGTTTGATCTTTGCTCAGAGTCAGAGCCAGAGTTCGAGGACTTCACTGCTGACCCGACATCAACTGCTGTCTCTCACGACGCGGAAGGCAAGTCATAGTCTTGATCATCTTGAACCTATATTTTATGAATTGCTATGATATGATCTTGAATATAAGTAGTATTGCATGTGAATGGATGAATTATGAATTGGCAGTACTAAGCTGGATGCCTGTGAATTGTGAATTGATCAAATAGTGAGCCATAAACTATTATAAATGTATTTAAATATATTCATGAAATAGAACCCTTAGCCGTGACCAGGGTTTTGGTATGGAATGGTGGTACTAGCACTGGTTGTGCTTGGTTGCACTGGATGTGCAGGCACTATAGGTGCATGGTGTGTGTGGTATGATCTGGTCACAGGCATATAAGGACTAGAACCTTGTGTTGTGCGTCTAGTGGCATGAAAAACGTGCTAACCGCAAGCCTGGTATGGGACAGACCTGAACAAGTACTTATGCGGATCGCACATGAAACCCCTGCATGAGATGGAAAACAATACACTGATTTCACGGAGTGCGGCTCCTCCACGTATCACTGAATGTGATTTGATCAAGCACGCTGACCCAGTAATGGGAAGAAGCTTAGGGGTGGGGGTATAGCCCGCCACAACTGCGGTTTGTGTGAAGAAAACTGCTGGGTCAGGGGTGAATTGTAAGTGAAACATAACAAAAGTTCTTGTTATCTCCACCTTGCCACTCACAGTATGAAGTGAGTCAGGGGTCCAATCCATGTGATAGGAAAGGCTTGAAAGTGGAATATCTTGCGGGTAAATTGGTACCTCTCTGCAGAGTTAAAAACGTATTCGAATACTCCGAGCTCCCGGGTTTATAGGAGTCTGCTGTGGTGGATTAAATCCACTGGGTGTGGCACAAGTATTATTTTCTAAATAAAATTTGATAAGTCAAGATTACCCAAATGACATGTGTTGTCATGATAAGGGGTGCTACCGTGGGCTGTCGTGTGTCGACGTGTCGCGGTAGTGCTATAATCTAGTGAACATGAACGATGATGTTATATTATGAAAGGTGCTGCCATGAGATGAGATATGAAAGTAAAGACTACTTTATAAACATCCATAATTCTTGACTAGTCTAGGTTCATAACAACATTGCTATAAGTATCTACTCTTCCCTATGACTTGCTGAGTACGTAAGTACTCACCCTTGCAACTTACAACCCTGAAGATGGAGCGTACCAAGATCAAGAGGAAGGCGTGGAGAACTTCTTGGATCCATAAGAAGGAGAGCCAGATCCGTCAAATCCCTGATGTGTTGTTCTGCCGTCAACTTATTGCTGTGGAAGGGACACCCATCATTCGCTGTGTAGAAGTTTTTATTTTGCTTAAACTAAAACTTGATGCCGCGAAGGTATTGTAATTTTTTTTATGTAATATTAAGGCCAGCAGGCCACACTGCTTAATACTTTGTAAGTTTTTCTGCTGCAATGTGAATATACTCCTGTGCTTGACTTATCCTGGGAAGTCAAAGGTATGCTTGTATGGGACTAGCTATAGCAAGCTAGGTCTCCACGGGAGTAGTCGTAGTCCCAGTTTCGGGGCGCGACACTCCGGATGCCGCCTGCGCACTCAGCATCACCTGCAACGGGAGAACTTAGCAATACAACCCATTGCATGCGTGTTACGATGATAGTACGTGATCGTACAATCTTACCAGCTGGTCGATCACTTCCCTGTCCGCAGGGTTATTCACAGAGACGCTTCCGAAGGAGGTCATCGTCGATCTTGCTTGGCACCAATTGCGGGTGCGCACGTCCGTTATGCCCGCATAAGGAGTGTCGGCCGAATACTGGGAACCCCTTCTTCCCCACATACCCACCGGTGCCTAGTCTGTGTGGGTGGGTATTCTTGGCATAGTTAACCTGGCCCTTCGCACTAAGCTCCTGGAACTCAGGCTTGCCCTTCATCTCCACGAACTGCTGCCATGCCTCGGGAGTCACAAAAAGGGTAGTCATTGAAGGGGGTCTTCGACTCCTTCACATAGTGCCTTATAGGTTGGCTCTTGAAGTTCCTCCACGCCTTGTTTATTGACATCAGTGTCCTCCGGCGGACGGTGAACTGGTGATCCTCGAGAATGTGAAATGCCACCTGCACTTCTTCCCATAGCGCATCCTTGCACTCTGGGGGCACTTGACCCCAGTCGGAGGTGGTGATGGGCATCCGCTCCCTTGCCACTTTGCCGCATAGTGAGCGGTACTGACTGACAAGTTTGTCCGGAGCTTCCGGCACTCCATTGTCGCCGAACTATACGTGCCGCTTTTCCCGCTTGTCGAGACGCGCGCATGTCATCCGGCCTCGCCCCTTTCTCTTCTATGACTGGGTCACGGTGGACGCGGCGACCTCCGGTCCAGGTGTCTCATTGCAAACGAGGTCACTCTGACTCCTAGAGTGGTGCATTTCATCACTAGACATATTAGTTCCTAACATAAGTGAAACAGAGAACAGTTTAAGTAAATCTGAAACTAATAATTCTATAACAAAACCCATATACTTATAATTAACCAAGAATGACATTAACGGTGGGGAGGCGACGGAGGTGATCGCATCGGAAGGTGGGAGGGCGATGGAGGTGATCGTGCCTGACGGTGGAAAAGCGATGGAGGTGATCGTGACGGACGGTGGGGAGGAGATGCAGGTGATGGCGCCGGACTGTGGGGAAGCGATGGAGGTGATCGCAATGGGCGGTGCGAGGGTGGAGAGAGCTAGGGCAAATAGTGGCGAAGTCTGGGAATGAGCGGGACAAAGCCCGCCTTGTACTATGTACCGTGTAGAGATTATCACAGTCGGTTCTATATTCACAACCGTCTGTGATAATATTATCACAGTCGGTCCTATATTCGCAACCGTCTGTGATAATCTCAGTCACAGTCCGTTCTCAATTCAAAACAGTCTGTGATAATCTCCATAGTGATAATCTCTAGAGAGATTATCATAGAAGGTTTTGACTTGAGAACCTACTGTGAGTGAGATTATCACAGACGGTTTTGACTTGAGAACTGATTGTGACTGCACGAATGCACATTAAGAACTTGAAGCGTCCGACACTGTTGGGAATATCACAGTCGGTTTTAGATTCATACCCGTCTGTGATAATTCATAACCGTCTGTGATAATCTCTCTAGTGAACGTCTTCTACGCAATATGTAGAGTTTTACAACCAGAAATTCTGTAGCGCTGCAACTCTGAATGCTCGAAAACTTGTTTTAAATGAACACTCACATATTTCAAATGGAGTCCAAATGCTCTATAAATTGGTTACAATGTAGATCCGAAAATTGGTTACAATGTGGAGCATGCTCAAATAAATTTAACATGCAATGTGGAGCATGCTCAAATAAATGTTACATACAAATGGGGACTTTGACCGACAATTTCCACATACACAGCCATGTTATCCTCAACTTTCCACTTGCCGCGGCCCTGCAAAGATGAGAATTATAGGAGATATATAAACTATACCGATGGAAACAGAGAGATAAGGACGTACAGTTGATTACCTTTAAAGTATAACACTTCCTGGTGATCCATATGCACGTAACTGGGTTCATCGGTGTCTTCAGTATCGACCAATATGTCATCTCCAAATGGAGGCATCTCATCAAATTGATTGTATTCCTCCTCATCTATGACATTTTCAACTCCAACAATCCTTCTCTTGCCATGAAGGACGACGTGCCACTTCTTATTGGCCGGGTCAGTGACATAAATGACCTGAATGGCTTGCTTTGCAAGTATGAATGGCTCATCGTTATAAGCAACTTGATCGAGATCCACAGAAGTGAAACCGTAACTGTCAACCTTCACACCCTGTGGGATTTGGACCCATCGGCATTGAAACAAGGGAATCTTGAACAGTACGTAATCGAGCTCCCACATTTCTTCAATGAACCCGTAGTATGAGTTCAATCCACGTACTACCCTTGTTGGGCCTGTATCGCTGAACTCCTCATGGAAAGCTTCTATGCTCACTCCACTATTTTGTACAATGCTCTTTCGATCTTGAGCTTTCGTGTAAAATGTGTACCCATTGATGTCGTATCCCTGCCATGTCTGTACAGTAAATGTGGGCCCTTTTGCCAACCATTTAAGTTTCTCACTTGCAGACTCTCTGGTGATTCGCACTTTCATCCACGCGTTGAATTGACTGTTATGTTCTCCCGTGATCCAAACCTCGGATCGGCGAGGATTGTCTTGTCGTTGCATCTCCTTGTGCTCGTCGATGTACGGAGACACCTCCGTCATGTGTTGCAAGACCCAAAAATGAGCTTTCGAGTACATATCGAAATCAGGAGTGATGGCTCTCTGTCCAATAGTGCCAACACCATCAAGCCTCCCCTCGTGACGAGACACAGGAACTCCTATTGTTTCTACCTCGGCCATGTAATCGACGCAGAACTCAACAACCTCTTCCGCTGCATAACCTTTGACAATGCTAACCTCGGGCCGAGACCGATTCCTCACGTAGGCCTTAAGTACACCCATGTACCTCTCGAATGGATACATATAACGTAGGAACATGGGTCCACATATCTTGATTTCTCTGACAAGGTTGACGATGAGATGGACCATGATATCAAAAAAAGATGGAGGAAAACACATCTCAAGCTGACAGAGAGTTCGAACCACCTCGCTCTGCAGAGAATCTAGTCCATCGGGATCAATGACCTTGCAAGAAATTGCATTGAAGAAAAAACACAGCCTCGTGATCGTCCTTCTGACCTTATGCGGCAGAATACTCCAGATGGCAACAGGAAGCATTTGTGTCATCAACTCGTGACAATCATGAGACTTCATACCCAGCAATTTCAAATCGCCCATGGACACAATCTTTTTCATATTTTCAGAGTAACCCGATGGAACATTAACACCATAGAGACACTTACAGAGTTCTGTCCTCTCAGCCTTGCACAAAGTGTAGCATGCAGGGGGAGGTATATACGGCCTTTATCGTCCTCTCTTGGTGCTAGCTCGGGCCTGATTTTCATTTCGATCATGTCACACCGCACATTGACGCCATCCTTTGTCTTCCCCGGAATGTTCAGCAATAGGCCGATTAAACTGTCGCAAACATTCTTCTCTACATGCATGACATCAATGCAATGACAAACCTCTAAATGCACCCAATACGGTAAGTCCCAAAATATCGATCTCTTCTTCCAAGTGTTCTTTGTGCGGGGTTTCAATTTACGACCCTTTCCAAACACAACATCTATGTCCTTCACCAGTGAGTAAACTTCTTTCCCGCACGTAGGCTTCGGGGCTGAACCATCTTCCTTGTGGCCGTCAAATTCCCTCTTCCTCTTACGATACGCATCATTGTTCGGAAGAAACCTACGGTGACGCATGTACACTGTTTTCCTACAATTCTTCAGCCACACGCTCTCAGTCTCATCTTTGCAGTGGAGATAGGCTTTGGCTCCTTTCGTACTACGGCCCGACAAATTTCCAAGGGCGGGGAAATCGTTGATGGTGAAGAATATCATAGCACGTAGGATGAAGGTCTCTCGTTTGTATGCGTCCCATACCTGCACCCCTTCGTTCCACATTGTTAGGAGATCCTCTATCAATGGTGCTAGGTACACATCAATATCATTTCCGGGTTGTTTTGGTCCTGAGATAAGTAGAGACATCATGGTGTACTTGCGCTTCATACACAACCAAGGAGGAAGGTTGTAGATACACAAAAGAACCGGCCAAGTGCTATGCCGACTGCTCATGTTACCAAAAGGATTAATTCCATCAGTACTCAACCCGAACCTTATATTCCTCAATTCCGCTCCGAAGTTAACAAATTCTCTGTCGATGTTTCTCCACTACGAAGAATCAACGGGGTATCTCAGCTTTCCATCTTTCTTCCGGTCTTCCGAGTGCCAACGCAATAATTTGCCTCTTTACGGTTTGCAAACAAATGCTGCAAGCGGGGAATGACAGGCAAATACCACAACACCTTAGCAGGAGGTCCTTGCTTTATCTCAGCACAGTCATCGTCGTCGGTTCGGTCCTTACGCTTATAGCGGGATGCACTGCACATCGGACAAACATGCATATCCTTGTAGTCGTTAAGGTAAAGGATGCAATCATTAGGGCATGCGTGTATCCTTTCTACTTCCATTCCCAAAGGACACAACAGCTTTTTCTTTTGGTAGGTGTTTTTTGGCAACTCGTTTCCTTCCGGGAGCATGTCCGCCAAAAGATCTAACAGTGCCGTGAAACTCTTGTTGATCCAGCTGTTACTTGCCTTCAATTTTAACAGTTCAAGCACAGAGGCCAACTTTGTGTACTTCGACTTGCAACCAAGGAACAATGGCTTTTCTGAGTCCTCAATCAAGCGCTAGAATTTGCCAAACTCCCTTTCACTGTAATTTCCTTCCACATCACGCAACATGTCATCTAAATTGTCATCCTCTGGCATATCCTCATCGAAGTCGTTGTTGGGATCCGACATGTCCTGTTCCTCAACCTAAGTGGCACTTGTTTCTGCAGTTGGCTCTTCTCCATGGTGGACCCAACACGTGTACCCCTTTTCGAAACCACGTCGGATCAAGTGGGCGACAATTTGAGATGAGTTGGTGAACATCTTAAGATTCTGGCAGTCTACGCAAGGACATTACATATATGGTAAACCCTTCTTCACCGTGTCTTGCTCAGCAACCTTTTAGAAATCTAAAACGCCTTTCATGTATTCCTCACTCACTCAGTTCACATTATACATCCAGTCTCGATGGACCATCTGCAATTAATTAAATTCATACACATGCTAATTAGTAATACTCTATGTACAGTCGACACGCAATAAATTATAAATCTAGCTAGCTAGTGTTTGATGTGGAGTTTGCAGTATAACTAGTTAACTACTACTTGAACTGCATGCAAGCAATTAGTTGGGGGGGTGGATAACACATATCATAAAGCAATTAAATAGCTACAGGTCAAAAATGAGTTACAACCAGGATTTGCTACTGTAGCTTCCCCTCCCTATCACTCTAATTTGATCAATCAATGGAGATCGATATTGATGATGAAATCAAGTAATGTGTATGCCTTAGGGACCAAGTACCAACCTTGGATCTTCAAATTTGTTGCCCCCAAATGCTCCCCTTTTGAGATATTGCTCTTCCTTGCCCCAAATCTCTTCCAACTGGATAGTATGTCGAGCTAGAGTGTACGACTAGGTCAAAACATCCGCTAAAAGACCTTTTATACCAGGTTTAATACAGACGGTTCTATATAATACCGTCAGTAATATCGGTGCATTTTTTAAGATCAGAATATCACTGACGGGTTTCACTTTATTAAACCGTCGGTAATATCGGTGCATTTGTGTAGAACTGTGACAGATATATGATAGATGGTTTTGACATCTGAACCGTCGGTGATAATTAGAATATCATAGCGGTTCCGAGCACAAAACCATCCACTTTACTATCACAGTTGGTTTTTACTTCAGAATCGTCTATGATAATTATAAAATCAACACTCTGCTCTACTATTACAGATGGTGATAAGGTCTGAACCATCTATAATATCCTTGATTGCTTGCAGTCGAATCGTTCGACTAGTTGAATTGTTCCACTTGTTTTTCATATTTGGTTCTATCTTATTTTCAATGTTAGTATTTAAAAAAATGAACGTTGAGACTATTTGGTTTTATCTTGTTTTTCATATTTGTTGTATATATATGTCTTTGGATGTTCAAAGAATGTTGAGACTATAACAGTCGGTCCTGAAATCAAAACCATCTGTAATGTTACTATCAGAGACGGTTTTGAGTTAAAAATCGTCTTGATCGCAGCAGTATTTTCTTGTTAACATTTTCACACAGAACATCATTTGGTGATTATCAGTTACATAATCAATCGAAAAGCCAGATATATAAGGAAAAGAAATTTCTTATTTGTTACAATCTTTGCATACATAAGGGATACAAATGACCAAAGCGTCGACCTGATCCGAAAGTAATTTACAAAGTTCTCCTTGGGACGTATTGGCATGAAGGCATCAGTAGGATCTACACTGGCAGCCCCAAGAGAACTAGCAATGGCTCTAAGCCTATCTACATCATCTCTCAGCAAAGGAGTGCAGCTGTTCCTTATAGTATTGGAGAGTTCTCACTGCTGCCGAGCGTAATCTCTCTCCGACCGGAACCTGCGCACTTCTTCGCGAGAACCCTCATAGCACTCTGCCAAGTGCAGAATGGTAGAAGACATCCCCTCAGAACGCTTCTCCAGCGCCTCTTTTTCTGCTTGGAGAGTTCTGCACAAGGCAGCTTTCTCCTCCTGCACATGCATGGGTTAGTTTTGAAAGACATAACGACCAGCAGAGAGGGTGAAGATGATTGCCAAGCTTCGGAGTGGATTTGGACGTGGAAGTGTGCGCCTTACCCCAGAAATTGATCATCCAAGAAAAGCTAATGATACAAATGTGTTGAAGAGGGGATATTGGAAGGATTGTTGTGGATCTCCAAAGGTGGAGTCGATCCAACTGGAGGGGTTGCAAGGGGCAATGTGGCAACACAGGCCTCAGCACCCTCTAGAGTCTTCGCTGCAGCTCCACTAGAGGATCTTTCATCATTTCTGAGTCTCTTCTTTGGAGGGAGCATTTCCTCAGGCACCTGTGGATTTCGAAATGCATTTGTTTCGAGGTAATCAAGGCATAAAAGAAAGATCTGCATTAGAGTTTCAGAGAGGACTTACTTTCTGAAGATCCTGATCGAGTTCATTCCTCATCTCTTCCTCATCACTCTCAATTTCAATAACCTCATTGGAATCTTGGCTCGCCATCAAGGTGGGAGTTGAGGAGGGAATAAAGACAGGGATTTAGGAGAAGAATATCTAAAAGACTTAGCCAAGAATTTGTAAGTCTTAAGGATTGAAGAGCCTCGCTATTTATAGAACAGAAGGTGACGGTTCATATGTGCGGGTGCCTCGAGTTTTAAAAAGCGCGCACTAGTGGTTTTCAAGGTCAATAAATTCATGACTATTTCTCGGGAGATAAACTGCAACACGGTAGAACAGTGACCACTTAAGAAGTTGAAGCGTCAGATTACATAATTCGATGCAAAATAATTTGAAGTAAATAATTAAGTCTCTTCATCTGCGCAGTTATTATGTGCGGTTATCCACGATTGCATGTTGAGAATTCGAAGCGTCGGACACTATTGGGACTATCACAAACGGTTGGGAGATCAAAACTGTTTTCTTTAGTATTACAGACGGTTCTGATGTCCAAACCGTCTGTAATATGACTATCACAGACGGTTGGGAGATCAAAACCGTCTGCTTTACTATTACAGACGGTTCTGATGTCTGAACCGTCTGTAATATGCCTGAAGCGTATCGTACTGTTGGGACTATCACATTCGGTCCTTACATAAAAACGTCTGTAATGTTACTATCACAGACGACTTTGAGTTAAAAACCGTTTGTGATATTGAAAGCAGTTGAACCGTTCAACTTCTACAAATACTTGTTCCCTCCCTGGAGTTTTGCTTCCAGTTGAACCGTGCCACTTCTTTTTCTCCAAGAACATGCGAGAAAATTGGAAAATTGACATAAGAACAAATTTTAAATTAATTTTTCATCATTAATGAAAAAGAAGCTATTTATAGAATTTCCAAGGCGACACTTCATGTTCCCAGGCTAGTGCACCGCGCAAACATCAGAACCCGAAATGACACAACACACTGTTGAGAATTTTAAGCGTATCGCACTATTGGGACTATCACAGTTGGTCCTTACATAAAAACTGTCTGTAATGTTACTATCACAGACGTTTTTTTACCTCAGAACCGTTTGTGATATTCAAAGCACGTTGATAACTCGAAGCGTTTGGCATGCCACAATGCCATCCAGCCAAATAAGCCCAACTTCTATATTTTTTTATATTATTTTCATGGAACCTGCAACTTCTATATTATTTCTATATTATTTGATGGGCTCTGATGGACTACCCTCAGAAGCCAAAGATTGCCGCTTCTAGGTATATGATCGCGATAGTCATTCCTTGATCGCACACAACGCACATACCTTTGTATGGTCGAATGTTCGCCAAAAGCTAAAGAAAGATACAGAAAGAGGGAAGATAGCATGCAGTCCAAGAACGTGCTGGAAAATTGGAAAGTTGACATAAGAACAAAGTTTTCATTAATTTTTTTCATCACTTACAAAAAAAGTAAAAATACAGAATGCTAGGTCAAGGAGTGGTCTTAGCCCTAGCTACATCTAGAATAAAGTCAGTTTGACTTGCAGCCAGGACGCAGGACTCCTCCAGCGACAAGTTGTCCTTCTTAGGATCAACTACTACCGCGTCGAGAAGGCCTACGACCTCCCTCAGCTTTGCGATGGTATCCTTCATAGTCAAACCGCAGCCAACTATGGTCATATCTGCGGCTTTCTTCTCCTCGCGAAGACACCTCGTCCTCGCCCTAGAATTGTCACCATCCGTCTTCATGCGTTGAATGCGCTGGAAGATATCGTCCAGGCCAAGCCGTAGCTAAGTGTGCTTCTCCGTGAGGAGCTTGTGCTCCTCCTGGAGGGCCCTCAGCTTGGCTTTCACCTTGCTCGAGTCTTCCACGGCTCCCCTTCCCTGTGCAATCAACAGGTCGAGAATGTACTGAACAGGGATTAACAATACAGGGGTAAGTTCAAAATATTGAGAGTTCCTACCGGGGAGGGCGAGGCTGACAATGCCATCAAGGATGGCATTGGCGCAGAGAAGCTAAGGAGTCAAACAGTTTGAGAATTATAAAAACTTGTAAAGTAAATGGCGATTATTCCACTGTCCAGTTATTTATAGAACTTCCAAAGCGATGCTTCGTGTTCGCCTAGGCACCGTGAGCAAAGATCGGAGACAGAAATGAACACAGTTGAGAATTCGAAGCGCCGGCACTTTTTAGTCAGTTCTGACTTCAAAACCGTCTCTAATACTATACTATCATAGTTGGTTTCGAGTTCAGAACTGATTCTATATATCACAGTCGGTTCTGAGCTCACAACCGTCTGTGATATTCAGGTTATCACAGACGGTTCTCAGTTGAGAACCGATTGTATCTATCACAGTCAGGTTTTAGTTTAAAACCGTCTGTGATAAGTAGAATACTACAGACGGTTTTGCGTTCAGAACCGTCTGGTTGACTATCACAGTTGGTTTTGACATCAGAACCGACTGTGATAACATATTCTCCCGACAGGCCTTCGCAGACGGTGTTCCATTGAAAAGTTCATAACCGTCTGTGATGTGTTATCTTGGATGTCTGTTTCTGTCGTAGTGAGAGGAAGATTACAATGAAAATGACTTCTGTGAATTTAAGAAACTGATTGCTGACTCTAAGAAGCCTCTGTTCCCTAGATGTGCAAAATTTACAAAGCTGTCTTCTGTACTGAGATTGTATAACTTGAAGGAAGGCAACGATTGGAGTGATAAGAGTTTCACGACACTATTAGATCTTCTAGCGGGCATGCTTCCAGAGGGAAATGAGTTGCCAAGATCTACTTACCAAGCCAAAAAACTGTTGTGTCCGTTGGGAATGGAAATCGGAAGAATACACGCATGCCCAAATGATTGTGTGTTGTATCGTAACAAGTACTCCAATTTGCATGTTTGTCCAACATGCGGCGCATCGAGGTATACGCGTAGGGACCGGATTGACAGTGAACGTCACGAGGTAAAGAAAGGACCTCTGGCCAAAACTGTGTGGTACTTGCCTGTGATATCTAGATTGAAGCGGCTGTTTGCAAATCTGAAAGTCGCGAAGTACTTGCGTTGGCATGCTGAAGGCTGAAAACAAGACGAAAAATTGAGACACCCAGCTGTCATGGTATTGCGAATACCCCGGTAGGTTTTGCGGATGTTCTTAGCAAAAAAAAGACGACGCGAGCTGACCGCGTGACCGGTCCTCTTCCGTCGGGAAAACACAGCAAGTGACACGAAGGTTTATACAGGTTCGGGCCTCAGTGGAGGCCCTAGTCCTGCTGGCGTGCTCCCAACCAGAGTTGGCTAGGGGAGCTCTCTCGAAGGAGAGATGGCTCCGGAGCACACCTATTAGATTGTCTATTCCAAGTCAAAATGAATTAATTCCCTTACATGAGGTGATACAAGGGCTTATATAGGCCCAAAAGATGCAAAAAGACTAAACTACCCCGCCTGCCACCGTTGGATCGAGGGGCAGCGACGTCCTTGTCCCGGTCAGGAATCTTGGATGCTTGACAGGTGTCCGCCGATTCCCGAGGCGCTTCTCGCATGACCCTCACGTGACTCGGGGCTGGAGACCCCTGTCTTCGGAAGATGGACTTGATCCCGTGGAGATTTCCCCCAACAGCAGCCCCCCATGCCCTCTGGGGACGATGCTCGAGTCCCCGGGGGGGATGGTACGTGTCACTAGGAACATCTCCCCCAGGACAGATCTCTGGGACCGTGATGCTTCGATTCCCGCGCCGCGCGCTTATGGCTGCACCGTCGCTCATTAAGGCTTCATCTCGATGGGAGTGCGTCGTTCGGCCATAATGGCCGCTGGCGGTTCGAACCGGTGATGCCTCATTTCGCGTGCCCGTCCCTTTGTTTCCCGTGCGCTGTTTCAATTGAACGGTGTGGATGGACCACGAAGGGCCACGTGGCACCCCTCGGGGCCGCGTTTGACCCCTATAAATAGGGCCATGAGCGGCCCAGAGAAACCATTCCATCCTTCAAACCTCAAACTCCATCAGCGCCCGTAGCTCTTCCGATAGCCCTCTGCCAGAAGCTTAGCCACCGAAAAAATTAAATGGGACCCAAGGGCCGTGCCAATGCCGCTGAGGTGCCTCCGGAGGAAGTCACCGCAGACTTCCTCTGGGCCTCGGAGTTCACGTCCAGGGACTTAGAGTCCCTCGTGGACTGGGGGGTGGTTGCGGACGGGGACGTCCGGATCCCCCTTAAGAAAGATGGTGCCCCCCGCCCTCGTCCCAGGGAGTTGGTGATCTTTGAGGCCTTCCTCGAGGTCGGACTCCGACTCCCGGTGCACTTGTTGCTCCGGGAGTTCCTCAAGGAGTACGGGGTGGCGTTGAAGCACTTGACGCCGAACGCCTTCGTTCAGATAGGTCTCTTCATATGGCTGTTCGAGACAGCCACCGGACGGGAGCCGACGCTCCGGCTGTTCCGGTACTTCTACAAGCCGGCGGTGAGGTGCTCCCACCTGGTGAAGAGAGGACGGAAGTCATCGTTCGGCTCGGTGATGGTCCAGCTCCTGCCATCCTGGGTAGCGGAGTACCCGGTGGCAGCCTCCCGGGACCACTGGGGGGATTGGGTCTGGAGGTGGTTCTACCTCCGGGTCCGGGACGATGAGGTGATGTGCTCACCAGTGCCTCCCTCCTACAGCCGGTCGTCCGCCCCCATGCCCCCGGTGTGGACCGAAGAGGAGCTGAAGCTCCTCAGCAAGGTGGTGGGCTCCCGGGGCGTCTGCTCCATGAGGGACGCTGCCGAGGAGCTAACGCTGCTGAAGATTTCCCCCCTCACACATGGGAGGAGGGGGATCGGGATGTGCCCAGCACAGCAGCCCTCGCAAAGGCCGGTGACCCGATGTAAGCTTCCGACTACCTTGCTTGTTTCCTTTGTCAATTTTTCTAACTCTTACCTTTTGCAGTCCGGCCGTACCCAGCCACCCGGAAGAAGGCGAAGAACCTCCTCGGGAGGTATTATGCCGACGAGCACGAGCGAATCGTGCACGTCATCGGGGAGGGTCCTCCCCAGAACTTAGTGGCCGAGGCCTTCGGGCTAAGTCTACCGGCGAGGACACCTCTCCCCACCCCCGGTTCTCACAAGAGGGGGAAGGAGGCTACCGGGGGTTCTGAGCCAAAGCGGCCCAAGGCTCAGAAGGCCCCCGGTCCATCAACGACACTGGGCTCCATGCCCGTGAAGGCCCGGGACGCAGCCCCCGGGTAGGGGCGCTCGCGGGCACGGCCCAAAGTGACTCCGCGTCTCCCGGAGAACCCCGGGGAGGCAAAGGAGGCAGCCGGTGACGGAGAGGCATCCGATTCGGCGGATTATGCCCCCTGGCCCCCTTCGGCAATTGCTCTCCCAGCGGCCCCGGCGCCGATGGAGCCGGAGAGGCTGGAGGTTCGGTTTGCAGAGACTTCGTCTCTGCTCGTCGAATGGCCGGTGGACGAGGGGGGAGCCCTCGGTCTGCAAGGTCCCCCCGGCGACAGAGGTCCCGATGGGTCCGGTGACACTGGGACTCCGGTTCACATCGCCCCCTCGACTTTCACGAGGGGACCCGTCGCCGGTCCCGATGGGTCCGGTGACACTGGGAGGGAGACCCCCCTGTTGTCCGCGGCGGAGGTCGACTGGTTTGCGGAGAGTCTGCAGACCCGAAAGGTCCAGGACTACGTCTCACAAGGGACGCTTCGCGAGCGCTGCGGGGAGCTTCAATCTCTCCAAATCCAGGTTCATCCTCGAGTCGGTGGCTTGTTTTCTTCGGGACTCCAACTCGAATTTCAACTAACTCTTGTGCTTGTAGGGGGCGGCCATCGCTTGGGGCATCGAGGTACGCTTCAATAGCGAGCTGAAGGAGGCAGAGGGGAGGGCCGCCACCTACATGGAGCAGCGGGACGACGCCCTTCGGGAGCTTGACCAGCTCCGGGCTCAGATCCACGCCTCCGAGAAAGCCAACGACTGGTTCCGGAGGGAAGCGAAGGCCAAGGAGGACACCCTCCGGGAGGTCGAGGGCTCCAGCGTCCGGGCGGTGATGGACGCGGGCCGCTCCGTCCGCTCAGTCCTCGAGGGGGTCGGAGTGAGCCTCAGCCCGGGAGGCGCCTGGGAGGCGGCGCCGGCGACGCTCGCGGAGGCAGTGCGTTTTCTCAACGCACAAGTCTCCGTGATCCCGGAGGCCGCCGATGCCCGAGCCCGGGGCCGGGTGATCCCGGTGGTGGCTGCCACGGCCGGGCTCGTAGAGCATGGGGGGTTGGTGCCCGGGCGATCGGGCGTCGGATCCCCCGGAGCTTTCCGGAGTTCTTCGAGCCATCTAGGCTAGAAGTGGAGCAGCTCGCCGGTGGCTTCTATGACCGGATAGTCCGGGTGCGATTGCCGGCGCCGGCGCCTCCGGGAGCAGATGCTACGGCTCCAGCGGGAGCCTCCCGGGGGGTGGACACCGACGAACAAGTATAAGCCTCCCCCCGGGCCTCTAGAGAGGACCCTTTTTTGTTTTAATGCTTTTGTTCCCAATAGCTTCTTAGAGGAAGCCTCGGAGACTTGTACAAAAACATTTTGATGCAATAGAAATGAAATTTTTTCCTAAGTCTGGATTAAATTTTACCAGGTTCCAGGGAGGTTACTCCCGGGCGAAGGTCCCCGAGGTTGCGGGGAACCCCTCCGAAGGTGGGGCCTCTGAGCCCTGGCGGGTGTCATCACGGGGATGCTCAGGCCGCCTTTATCTTGTTAAGTCTCCTCTCCGGGGGATGCGGCAGGGGTGTCTCTGGGGAGCCAATCCGGTTGCGGTGGCATCCGGAGTGGCACCTGGACAACTTCGACAATCACCGCGCTGAACTATCCCCCCCGCGACCAGGGTCCCGGAGGATTCCCCCGCTTCGAATACTTGCACCGGCAGGCTACGAATATTGGCCCGAAGACTTGCTCCGGGAGGCCCAGCGTCGTATACGTAGCTCGTACTAGGACCTGGCTCGGGAGATATCGAAGGGCCTCCGGGATTATTAGGCGTAGTATCTTTCTGGGTTGTACCCTGGGTTGTATCATGTTTAATGTAATGATACCCACCGGAGGGGGAAGATGTCCTCCGGTTGAGTTTTTTAATAAAGCTAAGTTTGCTTGTGTACTTTATGAATTTTTGATAGTCCGGACCAGGGTGATTCCCGAGTGCTCCTCATCCCCCCCCCATAGCGGGCCGGAGGGTAGCTCTGTGCGCTGTGGGGGTGACAAAGCCCCCGGGGTAAGAACCCTCCAATTAAGGATTCCTCAAGTTTTTCCAAGGTTGCGAAAACTTCTGGGAACAATTTTTTGAAAGCCCCGGCGGGATCCTCCGGTCGCCGTGAGAACGGGGAGCCGGGAAAGAGCTTTCCGGGAATTCTTTAAGGAGAGAACTCTCTGGTCACCGTGAAGACGGGGAGCCGGGAAAGAGCTTTCCGGGAATTCTTTTAGGAGAGAACTCTCTGGTCACCGTGAAGAACGGGAGCCGGGACAGAGCTTTCCGGGAATTCTTCCGGGAGAGAACTCTCTGGTCGCCGTGAAGACGGGGAGCCGGGGATGAGGTCTCCGGGGAAGAACATCCAAAAATCCAAAATTCCCAGAAATTCTCTCTGGGCGAGAAACCCTCTGGCAACAGTGAAAATGGAAAACTGAGAATGAGATCTCAAGGAGATAACATCCAAGATAATCCGGGAGTGAAATTCCCGGGGATAATTTTTCCGGGAGACAACCCTCCGATCGCCATGAAAACGGGGAGCCGGGAACGCGATCTCCAGGAGATAACATCCAAGAAAATCCGAGTGAAATTCCCGGTGATATTTTTCCGGGAGACAACCGTCCGGTCGCCGTCAAAACGGGAAGCCGGGAACGAGATCTTGAAGAAAGAATATCCGAGAATTTTATCTCGCTAAGGAGACAACTGACTCCCGGAGGAGGATGCGCCCGATGACGGGTCTGAGTGTTTGAGTAGGGGACTAGTGTTTCAAATTGACTCGTTACCACGGTCCTTGAGGACCGGGTTGCCGCTTACACCCTCAGTCCATGAGGGGTGATCGTAAGCCGCCCTACGGGAGTGGGACTCCCGTGGTAGGGACTTGTTGGGTTGTGATAGCCCACTTCCACGCGGGGAGGGCATCCTCATGCGGAGGGCATCGCCGCGAGAGACGGTGATGTAAAGACCTGCAATGAGCCAGAGCTGGGGAAAAAACCAGTTGTATTGATAATGAATTAAGGTACAACGCCTCCCCCCGCAAGATCGCGACAGGGGAGGGAACAGTGAGTACAATGTCCCCCTCCCCTCTGGTGTAATCGCTCCGTGGGAGGGGACGAGCTCGTAGGCTAGATGTAGAACTTGCGAAGCGAGCGTATGTTCCACGTGTACTTCAGCTCCTGCTCTTAAAGGTTGGGGAGCTTGTAAGCCCCCGAGCCCAGGACTGCCGAGATCCTGTTGGGGCCCTCCCACTTGTGGGAGAGTTTGCCCTGGGCCTGGGAGTCTGTGACGCGCTTGAGGACGAGGTCCCCTGGAAAGCCCTCTCACGGATGCGCTGGTTGTATGCGCGCGCTATTTCGCGTTCGTATATGGCGTGGCGAAGGAGCGCCCGGTCGCGTTCCTCCTCCACAAGGTCAACCTCCAGTCGTTGATTTGCCTCGTTGGCTTGGTATGTCGCGGTCGTGGCTCCGTCTAGGAGCTCGACCCGCAGTGACCGGAAGCCAATCTTCGGGGGGAGAACTACCTTAGCTCCGTATACAAGGGAGAAGGGAGTACGTCCCGTCGCCCGGCTCGGGGTCGTGCGCATGGAACAGAGGATGCTAGGGAGCTCCTCGGCCCATGCACCTCGCTTGGAGGTGGCTTGTTCGAGCCGTCGGTGTAACCCTTGTAGGATCACGCCGTTGACCCTTTCAATGGCCCCGTTGCTCTGGGAATGAGCTACCAAGGTGAAGTGGATGGTGAGCCCCAAGCCATCGCAGAATTCCCGGAAATACACCGAGTCGAATTGCGTCCCGTTATTGACAGTGATTTCTTGGGGGACGCCGAAACGACATATGATGTTTTCCAGAAAAACCACTGTACCGCCCGGGACGTGATGCTGGCCAGAGGTTCGGCCTCTACCCACTTAGTAAAGTAGTCAACCGTGACCACCACATACTTGTAGCCTCCGGGCGCTGGAGGGAAGAGGCCTAGGAGGTCCATCCCCCAGCACGCAAAGGGCCAGGTGATGGGGATAGTCTGCAGTGCTACGGGGGGGGGGGGGGGAGGCTCGAACCCTTGGCCATCTTCTGGCAGGCCTCGCACGCAGAGACAAGGTCTCACGCGTCACGAATCACCGTGGGCCAATAGAAACCCTACTGAAGGGCCTTGGCCGCGATGGCACGCGGGGCCAGATGAGACACGCAGCTTCCCACGTGAATATCCACGAGAAGTCAGAGCCATTCCGGCCGTGGAAGGCAACGGAGCAAGGCGGAAGCCCCCTGCTTATAGAGTTCCCCTCCAATAGGAGGTATGCCCAAACTTTGGCCCGGAGGCGCTTGGCCTCGGTCTCGTTGGGAGGGTCCCCCTCCTCCTTGATAAAGGAGACGAGGGGATCCATCCAAGACGAAGTTCAAGTGATTTCGGTGACTTCCGGGACGAAGGGCTTGTCACCAGGGTCCGAGGGCTTTGCAGTGATCTCCAAGAAGGCCCCTTTGGGGAGCGGTTCCCGGGCGCTGGCCGACCGAGCTAGGGCGTCGGCCCGGTCGTTGTCCCTTCGTGGGATGTGTCGGGCCTCTAGGCCATCGAAGTGCTTCTCCATCTTGCACACTTCCTGCAAGTAAAGGCTCAAGTTTGCATCATGGCACAAGTAGGACTTGTCCATTTGGCAAACTATGAGCTGGGAGTCTCCTTTTAGTAGGAGGCATCGGATCCCCAGGGAGGGCGCAAGGCCCAACCCGAGGAGCAAGGCCTCATATTCGGCGACGTTGTTCGTGGCAGGGAACTCGAGCTATGCCGTGTACTCCAGTTCCCTCCCCTCGGGGCTCCAGAGGACTACTCTCGCACCGGCCCCGGTGAGACACAAGGAACCATCGAACATGAGTGTCCAATGGTCGCTGCGTCGGGGTAGTGCGGGGAGGTCTTCGTCCCCAGGCCCGGAAGCAGGAGTTGACTCCGCCACAAAGTCGGCGAGGACTTGTGACTTGATGGCAGAGTGCCCCGTGAGGGAAAGGGAAAAGAGGCCAAGCTCGGCTCCCCACTTCCCTATCCGGCCAGAAGCTTCTTTGTTTCGGAGCACCTCCCCCAAGGGAAGGGACGACGGGACAGTGATGGGGTGCCCCAGGAAGTAATGGCGAAACTTCCGGGACGCCATCAGAATGGCGTAGCAGATCTTCTCCATCTCTGTGTACCGCGTTTTGGCCCCTTGGAGGGCCTCGCACACGTAGTACATGGGACGCTGTTGCCCATCATGCTCCTTTACCAACATCACACTTACGGCGACCGGGGTCGCGGTGAGGTAAAGTAGCAAAGGCTCCTCCGGAGACGGGCTCACGAGCATTGGGGGCTTCGTGAGATATTTCTTCAAATCGTCGAAGGCCCCCTGGGCCTCGGGGGTCCATCGGAACCCTTCCAGCCCCCAGAGGATTTTGAAGAATTGGAGGCCGCGTTCCCCCGACCATGAGACAAAATGACTCAGCGCGGCCAAGCGGACGGTGAGTCGCTGAACGTCTTTGACCGAGCGCGGCGGGGGCATGTCTAGGAATGTCTGGATCTTTTTGGGGTTGGCCTCTATGCCCCGCTGGGACACAAGGAAGCCCAGAAGCTTCCCCCCACACACGCCGACGGCGCAATTCTCTGGGTTGAGCTTCAACCCGTATGCACGGAGCTAGCGGAAGGTCTCCACTAAATTGCCGATGTGAGCAGTCATGCAGGGACTTTTGATGAGCGCGTCGTCCATGTAGACTTCGACGTTGCGACCGATCTGGTCCTTGAATACCATTGTCATGAGTCGCTGGAAGGTCGCTCCAGCATTCTTCAGCCCGAAGGGCATGTGGACATAGCAGAAGGTTCCGAGGGGAGTTATGAAACTCGTCTTTTCCTCGTCCCCTTCCGCCATCCGAACTTGGTGATAGCCCGATTTTGCATCTAGGAAGCTCATCAGCTCGCACCCCACGGTGGAGTTGACCAACTACTCAATTCGTGCGAGCGGGAAGTTGTCTTTGGGGCAAGCGCGGTTCAGGTCGGTGAAGTCCACGCACATTCGCCACATGCCATTATACTTCTTCACGAGGACGGGGTTCGCAAGCCACTCAGGGTGCAGGACCTCCGGAATGAACCCCGCCTCTCAAATCCTGGCAATCTCAACCTTTGTCGCCTCTTGGTGTTCAAGGGAGAGTTTCCTCAACTTCTGCTTCACCGGGGGGTGGCCAGGGGTCACCGCGAGCTTGTGCTCGATGATGTCCCGGGCGACGCCTCGCATGTCGGAGGGCTTCCAGGCAAAAAAATCAGAGTTTTCGCGTAGGAAAGTCGCGAGTTGCTCCGCGTGCTCCTCATGGAGATCCTCCCCGATCATAACGGTTTTGTCCCCGTCGTCCGGGGACAGTGGGATCGTCTGGAGGTCCCCTTCCGTGCGCGGCTTGGGAAGGGGCCTCCCGGAAGGTATCACGGCGGGGTCTAACTCCGGGGGAGAGGCCTCCCTCCCCGGGGTTTTGATGATGTTGACGCTCCCGATCATCGCGGTGGCACGCTCGTATAAAGTGCGGGCCACATCTTGGTCTCCCCGGGCGGTGATCACGCCGTGAGGCTCGGGGATTTTCACACAGAGGTAGTTCTGATGGATCACGGCCCCCAAGCGGTTGATCGTGGTCCTCCCCATGATCGCGTTGTAAGAAGAGGGGAGGTCTACCACATCAAACCGTACCATCTCTATCCAGTAGTTGTCCGGGGTGCCGAAGGTCGTGGGTGGATCCACCTTCCCCACGGGGTAGATCGTCTTCCCCGGGACGAATCCTTGCAAGGGCCCTGCTATGGGCTGCAAGAGCTTCTCGTCCACCTGCATCTCCCTAAATGCTTTTAGGTAGAGGACATCGGCGGAGCTCCCGCCATCGACGAGGATGCGGGCCAGATGGCAGTTGTAGATGGTAGCGGAGACGATGAGCGCGTCATCTGGGGGAAGCGAACCCCACGCGCGTCTTCTGCCGTGAAGGTGAGGGGGACGTCCGACCACTTCGGCGGCCGAGACGTATGCAGCACCCCCACCACCTTTACTTCATGCACGTACTCCTTGCGCTGACGCTTGGAATCCCGCCCGGAGGCGGACCCTCCCGCGATGACGTTGACATGCCTTAGGGAGGTTTGGAAGGGGAGAGTCTCTGATGGCTCCCCTTCCTGCGTTTGTCCCTGTTGCCCCCCCGCCCATGCTGAGGGGGCAAGGAGGCTGGAGTCCCCCCCCCCCCCCCCCCCCCCCGCCCATGCTGGTCAAGGAATGCGGTGAATTGTTGGAGCAGTTGATGGCATTCCCGGGTAGCATGGGTATTAGACCCGTGGAAGGTACACCACAAACCTTCCCTGCCTCCCGCCGCGGGGCTTTCTCGACCACAGGACGATTGTCCTCCCCCACGGCCTTTCGGCTTGGGGAAGGGGTGGTTGCCCTTGGAGACGTCAAGCGAGCCGCCTCCGCCCTCGAGGACAAAGGTGTGCCGAGGCCATGGCCCGCTATGACCCCCCTGCTTGGGGTGTTTGAAGGGGTCCCTGGCCCCCCGGTCGACAGGGGCGGGAGCCCCCTGGTTCTTTTTCCAACGGTCATCCTCCTCCGCCCGAGTGTACTTCTCGAGTACATTGAAGAGCTTGTCGGCGGATGAGGGGCAACTTCGGGAGAGTCTCCGATGGAGCTCACCCAGGAGGATCCCACTCTTGCATGCCTCAATGACCGTGGAGTCCGGGACGTGAGCTACTTTGCTCTTGACTTGAGCAAAGCACTTGGAGAAGCTGCGGATGGTCTCCCCCGTCCTCTGCCGGACGGTATATAGCTGCGAGGAATCCAGGGGACGCACATAGTTCCCCTGGAAGTTCGTGCAGAACTCGTGTTTGAGCTGCGCGAAGGACTTGATGGAGCCGGCCTTCAAGTTGTAGAACCACGAGAGGGCGATCCCGGTCAGGTAGAGGGGGAAGACGTTGCACTGCACCGTCTCATCCCCCCAGCCACCGAGATGGCTGTGGAATACACTAGCACAAATTCATAAGGATCGGCCTCGACATTTTAGTGTTCGATGTGCGGCGGGTGGTAAGGCCGCAGCCATCGAATGCACCGGAGTCTTCGGCACAGCGGCTGGTTGGCCCCTTCCACCTCTCAGGGGGAGTCCCAGTCGTTGTCCCCTTTGACAGGGGACGTGCGCTCGTTGTCGAAGTCGGGGAGGGGCCCAAGAGGTCCGCCGGCATGGCGGTAGCGCCGCTTTTCTTCTGGGTTGGTGGAGCTGAGCTCCAAGACATCCGGGCGCTCCCCAGGAGAGGTTGGCTCTTCGACAGGTCTCTTCCCTTGGCTAGAGTGGGAGCGAGGCTCCCCGCGTCCACGACCCGGGGGAGGCTCCTCCCCGGACTTGGCGGTACGCATTTGCTCAACCTCCTCCCGACTGAAGCGGACTTGGTCCGCTGGGGTTGCCATCGGGGGCGGCCCCGAGGGAGGAGGGAGCTCATGCGCTGCAGCTACTGGCCCGGGTCCTACCGGGGACGGTGAGGGGGAAACCCCTGTGGCAATGTCCGGAACTGGAAAGGGGGAAACCCCTGTAGCACCTGGAACTGGAAAGGGGGAAACCCCTGTGGCGACGTCCGGAACCGGGGCGTCGTTGGGGAGGGAGGTCCGCTGCGACGCGCGGGCTGCTGTGTCGACCGCCGCCGGTGCGGTAAACATGACCCGCAAGACGAGACTGGCCCTGGCGCAGGGAAAGCTCCCGGCATGAAGTGAGCCCCTGGCCCCGGGAAGAGACCCGGAGCAGGGTGACCCCCCGGGACAGCGAAGGCCCCAGGCATCAATTAACCCCCCGACATCGGGAAGACTCCCGGAGTCGGTAGCGCTCCTGACCAGGGACCCGCCGGGGGAGGATATCCTCCGGCGGGGTCGTACGGAGCAACCGACCCTCCGGGGACCAGAGGGGCCGCTGGGTGAGCCATGAACGGGAGCATGGCCCGCATGAATGGGAATTGCGGGTTGGTGGGGGCCGGTGGCCGCACTAAGACGCGGAGCAGCTCATCCATAGAGCGCTGGGCGCGCAGTTGGCCCTCCACTAAGGCGCTCAAGAAAGGTGTCCCGGGAAGCTGGGGGGACCGTCGGGGGGAGGCTGGTCCCGACCGAGGCAGGCGCGGTCCCCGGGATTGACCCAGAGTTCAAACCACCAAAATTAACAGGGAAGGTAGGAGGCGGTAGCTGGGTCTGGCTATGTCCAGACGTCGGTGTCGGGATGGCCGTGCTTCAGACGGGTGGCGCCGGGTCACTGAGACCGGCGTCACCGGGGAGGGTGCGAGCCCTTGTTCTTGGGGGAGCCATGGCGATTCGTCACGAGTCCCCACAGACGGTGCCAACTGTCGTGGTATTGCGGATACTCCAGCAGGTTTTGCGGATGTTCCTAGCGAAGAAAAGACGACGCGAGCTCACCGCGTGACCGGTCCTCTCCCGTTGGGCAAACACAGTAAGTGACACGAAGGTTTATACAGGTTCGGGCGTTAGTGGAGGCCCTAGTCCTGTCGGCGTGCTCTCAACCAGAGTTGGCTAGGGGAACTCTCTTGGGGGAGAGATGGCTCCGGAGCACACCTATTAGATTGTCTATTCCAAGTCAAAATGAATTAATTCTCTTACATGAGGTGATACAAGGGCTTATATAGCCCCAAAACATGCAAAAAGACTAAACTACCCCGCCTGCCACCATTGGATCGAGGGGCAGCGATGTCGTTCTCCTGGTCAGGAACCTTGGATGCTTGACAGTTGTCCACCGATTCCCGAGGCGCTTCTCGCGTGACCCTCACGTGACCCGGGGCTGGAGACCCCTGTATTTGTAAGGCGGCGCCCGGGACAAGCCACCGGGGGGCCGTGTCCCCGGGCAAACAGCGGCGCCCAGGACAAGCTACCGGGGGACCTTGTCCCCGGGCAAATGGACTTGATCCCATGGAGATTTTCCCCAACACCAGCTGATTCTATTCAATGGAGAAACATCAACAGAACATTTCATGAGTTCGGAGGCAAAGTTAGGAATATAAGGTTCGGGCTGAGTACAGATGGTATGAACCCACATGGTAATATGAGCAGTCGACATAGCACTTGGCCAGTTCTTTGATGCATCTACAATCTTCCTCCTTGGTTATGCATGAAGTGCAAGTACATCATGATGTCGTTACTAATTTCAAGACCCAGACAACTCGAAAATGATATTGACGTGTTTCTAGCGTCTTTAATCAAGGACTTATAGAAATTCTGGAGTGAGGGGGTGCAGGTGTGTGATGCATACAAGAAAGAGAATTCCATCTTGCGGGCCTTGATATTTTGCACCATAAATGATTTCCCGGCCTACGGAAATTTGTCGGGGTATAGTACGAAAGGAGCGAAGGCTTGCCCTATTTGTCTAGATGAAACTGAGAGCATGTGGTTGCAAAACTGCCAGAAAACAGTGTCCATGGGTCACCGCTGGTTTCTTCCAGTGCATCACGCCTACCGTAAGAAGAGGAAATCATTTAACAGGAAGCCTGAGAAGGTATCAACCTCAGTGTTTCTGACTGGTAAGGAGATTTACTCACGCGTAAACGACATCAAAGCTGAGTTCGGTAAGTGTTGTAAACCTCGAGAAAAAAATGTTTGGAAGAAGAGATCGATTCTTTGGGATCTATCGTACTGGAAGCACTTATAAGTTCGACATTGCATTGACGTCATGCACATAGAGAAAAATGTCTTGATAGTTTGATTGGTTTGTGGTTGAACATTCTAGGAAAGACAAAGGATGGTGTCAAAGTTCGCCGTGACATGGTGGAAATGGGGATAAGGATTGAGCTTGCACCTTGGAGAAGGGAAAGCGTACATACCTCTTGCCGCCCTGCTATACATTGTCGAAAAGCGAAAAAACAGAACTCTGTCGGTGCCTGCACGGTGTGAAAGTTCCATGTGGGTATTCCACGAACTTGAAAAAACTTGAGTCCATGAAGGACCTGAAACTGGTTGGCATAAAGTCCCACGACTGTAATGTGCTGATGTCACAAATGCTTCCCATTGCTATCAGAGGGATTCTCCCAGTTAAGTCAGAGAGACAATCACAAAGCTATGTTATTTCTTCAACGCAATATCTTGCAAGGTAAGTATGTCCACTTGTACTATAAGTTACAACTAATTAGCTCCATTTGTGGAGCTTAATTAGAAGATTTTTCTGATATGAATATTTGGCGCAACTGTGTCCTCGTAGGTAATTGATCCGGATGGACTGGATGCTTTGCAACGCGACGTGGTTACAACTCTTTGTCTGCTTGAGATGTATTCCCTCCATCCTTTTTTGATGTTATGGTCCATCTGATTGTTCACCTTTCAGAGAAATTAAGTTTTGTGGACTCTTGTGCCTGTGCTATATGTATCCATTTGAGAGATTTATGGGTGTATTGAAGGGATACATAAGGACTCGTCATCGGCTCGAGGGGAGTATCAAGGAAGGTTTTGCCGCGGAGGAGGTGATTGAATTTTGCACGGACTATATGGCTGGGGTTGACCCAATTGGCATTCCTAAGTCCCGACACGAGGGCAGGCTTCAGGGCATTGGAACGATTGGATTCAAAGCTATTGTCCCCGCCCGTGATGTTACGCGAAATCACATTTTTGGGTCTTACAACACATGACGGAGGTCGAGCCATACATACATGAGCACAAGCAATGTTACGGTCACAGAATCCTTCGAAGCCAGAGATTTGGGTCACTAGAGAACATAACAGGAAATTTACTGGGTGGATCCAAGAAAGAGTCACGTGAGCTGTCGAGGGCTGCATAAGTGAAACTATGACATGGTTGGCTAGAGGCCCCAGATTCACTGTAGGGACTTGGCAGGGGTACGACATCAATGGGTTTTCATTTTACACAAGAGCTCAGGACGCCAACAGTAGTACACAATGTAGCGGAGTGACACTGTTTGCTATTTCCGAGGATGCTAGGGCAGTAAGGGCGTTGAACTCATATTACGGTGCTATTGAAGAAATATGGGAGATCGATTACGGATTATTTAAGATTCCCTTGTTTTGATGCCAATGGGTCAAAATCCCTCGAGGTGTAAAAGTTGACAGTTATGGATTTACTCTCGTCGATCTCGGTAGAGTCAGACACCAAGACGATCCATTCATACTTGCAAAACAATCCACACAGGTATTCTACATCGTTGACCCGGCCAATCCAAAGTTGCACGTTCTCCTCTACAGCAAGAGACGTATTGTTGGGGTCGAAGATGTTGTTGACGAAGAGGAGTATAACCAGCTCCACGAAATACCTCCATTTTTAGAGGACATTCAATCTATCCCTACTGACGATATCGACGAAACAACATATTTGCGAGATGATCACGAAGAAGGATTATGGGTTGAGAACCATTGATAACTATTAATTTCTATTTGAAGGAAAAATACCCGGCAAACAGCCCACAAGTTGTGCATCAAGGTAAGGAACTTATCATTAATACATCAGGCAATACATTTTTCTTTAGAGCTTAATCTAGTTCACAACATTAATATATCTGAATTTTAGTCCACAGCATGAGTTCTAACATGTACAGTACCTTTATATTGTAAGAACTTAATTCATCCCTTCAAATTTTCTTGCCAATATCCCATTGCAGCCTCTTGCTTCTCCAAGAGGCCTAAAAGATCATTTTTCCAATGCCCTGCCCACTTCAAAAATTAAGCTCTGGAAAAAATTTACTTGTTCTAACGGTATTTTGTGTTCGTACTGTTAGAAAAAGTTGTCCACTCTGACAGAATTTTCTCAAACTACCATGAGAAAAGTGCACCTACATGGTTTGACAGTATTATTTAGTTGTACCGTTAGAAGAAAACAATTAGTCTAACGGTATTTCTTGTTTGTACTGTTAGAAAAGGCCCTCACTACTTTATTAAACTTCACCCGAGAGTTTCCCTCCAATCGAACTGTTCCAACTTCTAGCACTGTGTCTCTTAGACCACTTCGTCACTGCCGCACGGCGATCGCCGCCTGGATCACGGTTCGCCACTGCCGCCGGTCTTTATTTTCATCCTTCGTTGGCCGCCGCTGTGTTCTACACCGCCTCTCCATCGTCACAACTGATTGCCGTAAAATACCCTAATTCGTCATTCTTTTCCTATCATCTTCCTTATTTGATCTTAGTGTTTTTACACTATGGTTCGCTATTTTTCTCCACTCATGTTTTGGAATTAAACTAGGGTTCCCTATTTTGTAGGATTTTGTAAATTCCACAGGCATTTTGTAAATATGTTCTAGTGCTGTAATGAACCTATTTTGAGATTTGAAATTATCTATACTGCTGTATGTGTGATCAATTGTATCTAATTGCCATGTAATCTACTTTATATGTTGGAGGTGTTCTTAAACATCTTCTATCGGTATCTCATCTATTTGCCGATAGAAAAAATTGTTATATTCTATCGGTAGATCATGTGTTTACCAATAGAAAAAATTTATGAACACTTCAACATATTTACAACTGAAATTATCTATTTTTTTTTGTTATGGTTCATATCTTCTTGTTCCATGCCATCTAATTGTGTCAATCTGGCCTGCTATTATATTACATAGGCCAAGAAACAATCAGTACCTTGTTTTCTCTGTGAGTTCATTTTGTCATACAAGTTCAACAAGTCTTAAAACATAGGATCTGGAAGGACATGAACCATGCAATGTCACCTAGAGAGAATACTTTCAGTTTTTTACACTCTCATTGAAACCAAGAAGAATTAGTCTCCAATTAATCCTCAACTGAGTAATGGAACTCCAAGAAGAATTAATTGACATATGAACCTATTTTGAGATTTGAAATTACCTATATTGCTGTATGTGTGATCAATTGTATCCACTTGCCATATAATTTACCTTATATGTTGGTACTGGTGTTCATAAACATATTCTATCGGTAGTTGCTGTGTTTACCGATAGAAAAAAATATTTAAAATAGGTCCTTTTGCTTTGTAAAACGATTTGGTTTCTGTTTCCATTAAATGTTGGTACTGGTGTTTCCATTAAATTTTTGATGGTTTGTTGATGGTTTTTTTGGGAAAGACATGCCATTGTCTTCATCGGATGATAGTAGTGGTTCGTCCCAGCGCAAGAGGGTAGGGCGAGGCGCAACGACGTTGGGCTGTTCGGCCAAACGCACCGACCTTTCTTGTGACTCAACCAATTTGGGAGGCCGATCGGAAAGAATGCTGGGAAGTATGCGGCCTACGTTGGGCTGTTAGCGAAAGAAAGGGTGAAGATCACCGTCCAGAGCTGGAAGGATGTAACGGCGGACGAGAGGGATAGGTTGTGGGCGGAAGTGAAGGTTAAATTAACCGAAATCACTGAACTCTTTCGTAATCACGTTCTCTTGGCTTATCATAAAGTTTAACTAACTCATGCTTGTATGCATTGTTTGAAAACAGGCTAAGTGGAACATCCCTGACGATAAACCTAGGACGGCCTACTTGAAGGACATGAACGGAACATGGAAAACCTTTAAGAGCTGGCTCGTCAGTACCTTCCTCGCTGCGGGGAAATCTCCTTGCAAGAAGTACCCCTTCATATCGAAGGAGGTATGGGAGGAATTCACCAAGCAGAAGGGGACCGATGAGTTCAAGGCCCTTAGCGAGAAGAATAAGGTGATCCAGAAGAGGAACGACCACCCGCATCAACTCAGATCCCAGGGCTATGCGGGGAAGGAGGAGAAGTGGAGGAAGGAAGATGAGCAAAATTCTGTCATCGACTCCCCTGAGTTGCCGCTCACTGAGATCTGGGATGTGAGGTGCAAGCGGTGGTCGATGGGGAGAGGGTCTGTGTCATCCACGGGGTCTGTGGAGTTCCCAAACCCTAGGGACGCCGAGGTTGTGAAGCGAATGGTAAGTTGGCTATCCTCGTAAACTGTGTGCGCACAAGTGTATATATGTATTTGTCTCAAAAGGTAGCTTTAAATGTAACAGATCTCTTTTGAGAAGGAGGCAATGGAGGGATTGTTTACCCTACAGAGGGAGAACGACATCCTCACCCGGGCTCTAGGAAATAAGGAGCATCTCGGGCGAACACGGACCATGGGAGCCATTGTGCCGTGGAAAGGCCGGTTTCCCAAATCCGACTCCACCGAGGAAGAAGGCCCGCTCCTGGAAGGAGAAGGAAGCAGAGCTCTCCGAGAAGATACGGGCTGATATACGTGTTGAGGTACGGGCGGAGATACGAGCTAAGGTGTAGGCTGAGGTCGAGTCCTCGGTCGCACATATGAGGGAAGAGTTGCACAGCTGAAACAAGCATTGCTGGCCAAAAGTGCAGATGCAGATCCCCAGGGTGATGGTACCCCCGAGGGATTGGATGAGCAGTTGCTCTTCGAAGGTACTCGCGGATCCAGTGGATCAACTTGAGATATTGCAAAGCTTCAGCTGTGCACTTAAGTTCTGTTAGAGTTGTTTCTCTAACCTATTTTAATTGTTACAAATTTGCATAAGCCGGAGAGCTACAGCCTACTGACTCACCTAGAAGACCGGCAGGCAGTGGTTGCCCACAGGTTCGTATATCCGTCTGGGGTGGATGTCCGGATCCACTGCATACCTCTGAGGTTGGGGTTCGCAAAGATACAGGTGGACATGGCCATGCCGGGCTACAACGATTCTCCGTTGCCAGTCCCAACGGAGGAAATGCAGACACTTGCTGAGGCCGTGGGCTCCTACATACAGTGGCCCAAGAAGTGTGTTGTAATACAGCAGGTTAATCCTACACATTTTAGATTACATCCTACTAAGTACACTCAACTTGCAAAATCTAACATACGTGTTCATTAATTGAAGTGGCCTGCCGGCGTACTACCAGGGGACTGCCCCGGCAGCGCAGGGCATGAGGAATCTCCTGCGGACCTAAACACAGCAAAGACGGCCTCGACCCCCAGCCAGCGGATCCACGGCCTCATCTTGGAAGAAAGCCGCCATCATCTCGCCCTTTCCTTCGAAGGTACGCGCTCAGTCCCCGGCAAAAGGCAAGGGCAAAGGCAAGGGCAAAGGGAGAAAGGGACAGTCGGAGAGGTTCAGGAACGGGTTCCCACTCGTGTCGGAGGCAACTTTGCGCAATTTGGATCGATCAACCAGAGACATCGATGAGTGGTACCTACACCAAGCTCGGCGCAACCTGAACTTCTTAGTTCCCTACAGGCCTGGGCAGTTCCACTGTGAGCCCGGGAGTATATCCATGGCACACGAGGATCTGTTTGAGCTCTACACACTACTACAGAATTGCTTTTCACTATTGGTTTAAAATCACCTCTACTATCAGTTCTTTTACCGCTAGTGATCCACACGATAGAAGAAACGAAACACAACTCTATCGGTTGCAAACCGATAGTAAAGTACCTACATTTCCAACGTTCACTAATCACGAATGATAATTTCTTCTATCGGCTCAGTGAACTCAACCGATAGTGATGTTAGATTTCTTGTAACGGTTATACACTGGAAACCGATAGTACTATATAGTTTTTTATATCGGTTAGGTACTCGGCACGGTTAGTACTGGAAACTTTCTTCTATCGGTTGTAGGATATGAACCGATAGTATTACAAAGAATCATTAACAGATATAGCAATACAGAGATACACACATTGGACAGATCGAATCTAATTATTCATAGATTGGATTTATTCACAAATACACTAATACAAAGATACACACATGCATTGAATAGATTGAATCCAATTATTGACATATTGAGTTTATTCACAAATACACCAATACAAATACACATTCAATGTATACTACATGTACAAGTCATTTACGATCAATCGTTGATAGCCACTTCATCCATCACATATTGAGCCCAAATTTGTCGTAGCTCCTTTAACTGAGGTAACACGTATTGGTCTTTCAACATGGCGCTCTGCATGTGTGTGTGAAGTTAGGAACGTATGTCACATCCAATGTTCGACTTTGAGTTAGGAAAAATGCTTACCTTAGGGAATTGGGCAAAGTTGTCCTGATCAGGTCATACATAAACCTCATGACGTAGAACCCACATTCCCACGATTGTGGCTGCTGATGGCACTGGGATAATTGCATATGCAAAGACATAAACCCACATTAACTCGAAAGAACTAATTAAGCATAAATTAAAAGACTCATCATGAGTAGCTCCATCCGTATAATTAATTACCTCATATTCTTTCCAAGAAATTGTTGTGTCCTTCGACGCGTCATGCCTCCCTCTAGTAGTACCATAATTTTTGAAAGCCCTGTATTTAATTTAGCATTGCCGGTTAATATGTTATCATTAATTAGCTGGTCAGAGCAAAATTTAAATCAGCTGTGTTACTTACGCATCTATGTGCCACGTGAGGGTGAAAACATGCACTATGTTGTCGCTCATCGAATCGAGGTAATAGACCTCCTTCATCCATGGGCAAATGATGACAAGGACCCAGTGGCCCCTACATTGTATATAAAAGTGAACCGTTTCATGTATATGTTATGCGTGACATACAAGAATGAGTTAAATTATTAGGAAATGCACTAACCTTTGGTGGTACGGCGCAAGAATGAACTCCGGGTCCTACTACGCTAGTAGTGCCCTTGATATGTATTCCTCCGCATGTGTTTGGTTGTGCTCTAGCATCGTGAGGTTTATTTTGTCTGGGTCGAGGAAACCCACCCTCTCACATGCCCTCATCGACGCCAGCCAATACATGCACCTGGATGCAAAGTAGACATTAGTAAGTAGTGCATACAAAGTGATTAGATTTATGAAATGAACTGTGACAACATATATATAGGATCAGCAAATTCACAGGACTCCAGTCCGTATGATGGATATATCAAGCTCTTGCCAGTTGAAGAGGTCGAACAAATCCTCGTGGGCCACCGATATGCTCCCGGCCTCATGGTGAAAATGACCTGGCCTGAAGTGAACTAAGAAGTTGATGTGACGCCTAGACCGGGTCAGGTACTACTCGTGGAGACTTCTGGTTGTCTGATCCATATTGCGCAGAAGGTACTCCGACACGGGTGGGAACCCGTTCTTGAACATACCCGGCTGGCTTTGTTTCCCCTTGCCCTTGCCTTTGGCCGGGGAGCGAGTGTATACCTTCGAAGGTTGGGGCGCGGTGCCGCCGGCCTCATTTGATGGCGAAGGGGCTTTCCGAGGAGGCGTGCATCCATTGGGTTGGCTCGAGGCCATCGGAGGAGGCATGGGGGCTGAAGGAGCTCGGTCATGCATTGTGCTGGGGGTGGGGTCCTCAGGAAGTGCACTGGCATCCATCGTCCACTTTAAGTTACGAAAGCATAAATTAGATTTTGCAAATTGAGTATATTAACTAAGTTGTAAGCTAGAATGGGTAGGGTTTACCTCCTGTAGTCTAACACCCTTTTTGGGCCACTGTATGTACGAGCCCAATGCCTCGTCAATTGTCCGCATTTTGTCCGTTGGGACGGGCAACGGAAAAGCGCTGTAGCCCGGGAGGGCCATGTCCACCTGTACCTTTGCAAACCCAGGCTTCAGAGATACGCAGCGGATCCGGACATCCTCCCAACACTAATATATGACCTCGTGTGCAACCACTACAGGGTTGTCGCCTATGTTGATCAATAGGCAACAGCTCTCCGGCTTCTGCAATTTGCAACTATTATAACATGTTAGCAAAACAGTTCTAACGTAACAGGAGTGGCATCAACCGAGCTGCATATATATATAGCTCAAGAGTTACAATACCTCAATCAGGTCCACTGGATCCACACGAACATTCAAGCCGCAACTACTCGGCCCACCAGCGTCGACCTCGGCAGTTGGATCTAACACTTGAACTGCACAATTTGGTTGAAGTGTTCATACTTCTCGTTCAGTTGAGTGAACATGTCCGCAAATTGTGCAGTCACATCTGACCGTATCTTCTCAGACAGCTCTGGTTCCCTTTCCTTCCAGCTGTGAGCCTTCTTCGCCTTTTGCCCGGGCTCCCAGAAGCCTTCCTTCCATGGCACCACACCCCGCACGGTTCACGTCCGCCCTGGATGCTCCTTGTTCCCTAGAGCCCGGGTTAGGATGTCGTTCTCCCTATGGGGAGTGAACAATCCCTGGGTCGCCTTCTTCGAGCAAGAGATCTGTTACATTCAAAGCTCTACATTATGAGGGAAATATATATACAAACCTATGCACACACGAGTGATCATAGTTTTTTCTACCACACTCTATGATTCCAACCAGGAAGTTAGCCAACTTACGATTCGCTGCACGACCTCAACGTCCCTGGGGTTTGGGAACTCCACAGTCCCCGTAGACGACACGGTCCCTCTGGCCAGCCACCAGCGCTTGCATCACGGATCGCGGGTGGTCATTGGAATCATAGCCACGAGAGCCGAGCCGGTGCAGGTCGTCGTTCCTTCTCTGGATTGCCTTGTGCTTCACACTAAGGGCCTTCTGTGGGACCCTCATTTGAGGATTCCGGTGGCAACCGCCCAGGTGGGTTGCACTCAGAAAAGGTACATTGCAGCTCAAAACAACAAGATGCATTATATAAAAATGCGAGTAATTAAAAACAAGTGCTGATCACAAGGACCAACATTACAATAACTTAGCGCCAAAATGACGCACTTAAATGTTGATACAAAATTAAGGAGTTTTCGACACAAAGGTCGGCACAAAATGAAACAACAATAATAAGCAAAAGTACTTCATCAGATTTCTTCTTCAACAGCAGCGGTGTTGCACGGGCCTTCTCCACATCGGACTCCACTTGGTACGTAACCCTCTAACAAGCTGGGTCTTCAGTTTCTTCTTCTTGTTCCATATTGGGTTCAAGTCCGTAGGACTCAGGGTCAACGAATCCTTCTTCTAAATTTGTTTGTAAAAGCAAGGGTGAGCACATTGTCCACATGGTGCTCAACAAGTCCCAAATAAGAGTGCAAGTGTATATAGATGAGGGGGAAATTCTCAAAGAATGGCTCTTTGGCTTTGTCGCGCACCAAAACTGGGACTACGACTACTCCTGAAGAGACCTAGCTCACTACAGCTAGTCCCATATATGCATGGCATACCCATACCCTTGACTTCCCAGGATAAGTCAAGCACAGGAGTATATCACATTGCAACAGAGTAACTTTCAAAATAGTTAAGCACTGTGGCCTGCTGGCCTTGATATTACATAAGAAGATTACAATGCCTTCACAGCATACATGGTTTAGCAAAATAACATCTACACAGCAGAAGGTAGGTGACCCACCCACAAAGAGAAGTGGACGGCAGAACAACACACATCAGGGCTCTGATGGGACTGACGCTCGTCCTTCTGGATCCAAGAAGTCCTCCACGCCATCATCTTGATCAAAGAACGCTCCATCTACTGATTTGTAGGTTGCAAGGGTGAGCACTTACGTACTCAGCAAGTCATAGGTAAGAGTAGATACATATAGTAGTGATGATATGAACCTAGACTAGTCAAGAATTATGGATATTTGTAAAATAACCTTTTTCTTTCATACTTCATCTCATGGCAGCACCTTTCATAATATAACATCATCATTCATGTTCACTAGATTATAGCACTACCGCGACACGTCGATACACGACAGCCCACGGCAGCACTCCTTATCATGACAACACATGCCAATTGGGTAATCTTGATTAAACATATTTTATTTAGAAAATAGTACTTGTGTCACACCCCATGGATTTAATCCACCGCAGTAGACTCCTATAAACCCGGGAGGTCGGAGTATTCGAATACGTTTTTAACTCTGCAGAGAGGTACCAATTTACCCGCAAGATATTCCACTTTCAAACCTTTCCTATCATAACAAAATGATTGGACGCCTGACTCACTTCATATTGTGAGCGACAAGGTGGAAATAACAAGAACTTTTGTTATGTTTTACTCACAATTCACCCCTGACCCTGTGGATCTCTCGCGAAACACAGTTGTGGCGGGCTATACCCCCACCCTTACTCATTTCCCCATTGTTGGGTCTAATGTCGGATCACCTTCAGTGATAGTGGGAGTCAGCCTCCATATCAATCATCACAACACATCTCATGCAGGGGTTTCATGTGCGATCCACATAAGTACTTGTTCAGGCCTGTCCCATACCAGGCTTGCGGTTAGTACATTGTTCATGCCACTAGACGCACAACACAAGGTTCTAGTCCTTATATGCCAGTGACCAGACCATCCACAACCCTGCACCTTCAGTGCCTGCATAACCTTTGCAGTCTAGCACCTCCAGTGCTACCGCCATTCCATACCATTTTCTGGTCACGGCTAGGGGTTTTATTTCATGAATATAAGTATATAAATACATATAATAGTTCATGGCTCAAAACTTGTTTATTTCACATTTCACAGATAACCAGTCTAGTACTGCCAATTCATAAATCAATCATTCTCAATCTTTCTGATGCAATATTATCTATATTCAAGGTTATGTTTTAGCAACATTTAAAATATAGGTTCAAGATGACCAAGGATATGACTTGCCTTCCGCGTCGTAAGAAACAGCAGTTGATGACGGGTCAACAGCAAAGTCCTCAAACTTGATTTCTGGATCTGCTTGGCGACAAACAAACAATACACACAAATATTACTTATATATTAAAATGATTTAGGATCTATATGCAGATATGCTTAACAAGGATATCTGAACGATACTGGAGATAATTGAGATTGTAAGTTGAACTGAGTCGAGAGTCTAGGGTTTCAAGGAATTGGCTAAGAATGGTGTTAGATGCTCTTAGGTTCTCAAGGTTACAATAAGAACATCAGTTTGTGGTTGGTTTGATCAAAAACAGCGAATGTCAGCAGATTGACATTCGGATCAAGAATCTGACATAACTTCAAGGAAAACTAGAGAGCTTATCTCAAGTTATGACAGTAGAAGAAAATGTAGATCATAACTCTACAAATTCAGTGGACAAAGTGGCTTTCCAAATGCACAATCAGAAATGGGTAAATAAGGCCAATGCCATTGGCCGGCATGCACTGAGACAGTGTCAAAAATTAGGGTTTAGCGGCAAATATAATTCAAGGGCTCAAATCAAGTTGTGATAGAAGAAGAAAATGCTGATCACAACCTCAGGAATCTAAGGGATAAGGTCATGCTCAAAATGCACATCTGGAAGGAAGTGAAAAGGGCTAATGCCACTGACTGACATAGTCTGGACTTGATCTTGACATGGCCAGAAACTAGGGCTTGGCATAACTTTTGATCTAGAGCTCCAAATGATGCACCATTTTGTCTGGGAGGTAGGCAAGGATAACAGGAACAATTAAGTCAACAGAATCTAGGGCAAGAAATGGCTGGAAAGTGATGAAATTCAGTGATGAACTGAGGTGAACTGGCTGCACTGGAGCAGTTCTGGACAAGATCTTGGCATGGCTATATCTTTTGATCTAGGCTGATTTAGGTGTCGGGCTAGAAGACAAAAATACTCATGAGGTTAAGGCACATACGGTGGACAAGGTGATTTGAGCTCAAACGGCCGGGAAAACTTTTCCGGTGAACTGTGCCGGAGAAGAAGACATAGGATTTGGGGGTTTTTGCTGTAGGGGGTTTGAACTTAATTCCAAGCTCAGGGAGTATCTGTGGAGTATAAGGGAGCTACTAGGATGGTCAATTTTGTTACAGGATGGCTGGAGAAGCCTGGCGACGATCGCCGGTTTCTGGAGAAGCTCAAAATTGGTGAAAGCTTCGATGGAAGCTCAATCTGGAGGTCCAAGTACACAGGCTTGCTGGAAATGGGTCACTGATCATCTTCCTTCACAGGATCGAGAGCTAATTCGAAGTAATTTGGCCTGCATTGCCGGAACAGGGCAATCGAGATTTCCGGCGATCACCGGCGACTGGATGCAAGATAACTCAATTAGATGGTACAGCACGATGAGGAAGATGAGTTATACCTGCTGGTGCTGTTAATTTGGTGAGAGATGCAGCGGGTGAAGCTAGCACCGTGAAGCCTCCTGCTGGACTCGCCGGAGAAGAAGACAACGGCTAGGAGATTTGTAAATCTGGCTAAGTTCTGGTGATGAGGAAGTGACACAAGGTGTGGCTGTTTATATAGACCAGTGGGCGATGCTTGCAAGGTGTAAACAGCAATGAATTTGGCGTCAGTTGACAAGATTTGCCGGGCGCAGATGCAACAACGGCGAACGGTGAAGCGACGGCGCTCAGGCGAGGTGACTACTGCTCAGCTTGTCGGCTCTTTGGAACTCCACATTGTCGGGCAGTGCAAGCAGTGGCAACTGGAGCTGGCAAAGCAAAGCAACGTGGCAAGAAAATGCTGACAACGGTCGAGCACGGGAGCAAGCTGTTCAACGGCGTTGCCACGGTGATGGCTGGGGCGTGGACGCGTGTGCACATGCAGATTTAAGTGAGCACGAGCTCAGGTGAGGCGAGGCGTGGCTGGCGGCGAGCGAGCATGGCGCAAATGCACGATGAGGTTCTGGTCGTGCACTGGTTACTGCCCTGGTCGAAATTGGGCTGATTTGCAATATTTGATTTCTTGATTTGGACTGAAATGTAAATCTGGAGATTTGGAAGGTTTGATCTGATTTTGGTTTTGCTGATTTGGCAAACTTGATTCAACAGATGATTTGGCACAGATTGAAGATAAAATTTGAAATGATTGGATGATTTTTGATATGAACTGAAAATAGGGTATTTTAGGGTAATTGAAATCTGAATTTCAATTGATTTCGAATTCTGGGATTTAGGATGAGATTTTGGAATCTGAACAGAAGAGAAACTTGTGACAAATAGCATTTAGAAAAGATTTGCTGAAGAGATTTTGAGTTTGAAGTTAATCTGGAGATTTTAGCCTTTTTGGGTTTCCAGATATCAGGTAAAGACTAATTTGCAGTAACTCTTGGACTGATTTGCGAAAAAGGTTTAGATGGTGAAATCTGGCTGCCAACTTTTTGGATTAAGGTATTGGCATACCCTTGATCATAATCCAAGAATAATCTGGTCTGAACTTGGCTAAGATTTTGATTGAATCTGGATTTCTGAAACTTAGTGTATTTAGCTAATAACAGATATTCTGTTTTCGAAAACAGAAAGGAGTTGATAAATCTGGAAGTTAGAGATAGAATTGAATCTGGGTTCTGAAGGCTTTTAGGTTTAGGATAAATGATAGATCAAATCTGGCAAGTCAGATCTTGACTTGGGGTCACAGAATATATTTTGGAGATTTTAGGGCTAGAACAGAATAAAGCTGAGGCTGATTTGGTTGATCTAGAATAGACATATGCATGCATGATTTTTAAGAAAGAACTTTTCACCCAAAAACTCAGGATGTTACAGGCTTTATGTATATATATAGAATAGATTTTCACACTTAGTTTTAAAGAAAAGGTCTTTATTTTCAAAAGCAAGGCTTTTAAAACCCTAAGCTAGATTTTCAGAAAATGTTGTGTGTGGCGCTCTTTCATGAGTCACCACTTTACTCAGATTTGTGAAAAACTTTCCAAAAGCTACTTGTGCTGCATCGACGTGGATAGAATCCACAGCCCGCAGACTCCATGACCTGGGAGCTCAGAGTATCCGATACTTTTTAAACATTGCAAAGGTGTACCACCTTAATCCACCGATCATTCGGCTTTCACGTCGGTACCTCTCCATGCAACTTTTACGCATGTGACAAGGCCGAAATGACACAACAGTTTACAGTCCTAGCATTAACAATTTCCTACCCGGTAAATAGACAGTTAAGTCTCAAGTACCGTTGTGGGTCCTCCCCACTGCCTTACTTCCTAACCTGGATCTATGTTCTCGCAAGACACATAGCCTCTCTTGATTACAGCCGCGCACGACTTAATCTGGCATAGGGTGTCTTTCTTCTTTCCACCTTATCCTCTCATAATTTTTTTGAACTCACATCACTCACGGCCCTTATGGCCCACCAGTTCCTCGCAAGAAACCGGACTGACAACCATTGCAGGGAAAAGCTAATACTAAAGAAAGCTTCTAAGTTGCGTCCGTCCCTTAACCGGGCAAGTGGTTGGTACGTTTTTCATGCCGCATAGAAGCACAACACAAGGTTCTAGTCCTTATGAATCTTTAGTGAGGAGTCTTCCACATTCCCAGTGCGCACACAGCACCATCCAATCAAACCATCCTCACTATCGATTCCAATCACATTTCTCTCACAAAAAGGGGGTTTTGAATATGCTTTTCTCATATGTCACCATTCAACATTTAACATATAATCTTGAGCATAGCATAGTCTAAGCATGATATTCTAGGGTGACAAGGGTGCATGGATAATCAATCACAAAAGTGGCTTTACAATTTCTTAGGTCATATCTACCATTTCATTGAAACATAGCTCTTATTTGAATCTAAGGCATGCATATACTTGAAAACAGCTAACATACTTCATTTCAAAATATTAGACTAGACATGATCAAGGGTTTGAGACTTGCCTTGCAGTGATGGGTCTAGCTGCTCCGATGGTTCCTCGAAGATCTCTTCTGCTCCTTCAACTTCTGGTTCCACAACGGATACAAACAACACATACACACTATATAAGCACACAAGTACTAGAAAATAATACGTAAATATATCATGCATGCAGGGGAAAATGTTTGGACAAGGTCACTTCATGTTGACTTAAGAGATTGGCTCAAAAGGACTTGAATGTCGAAGGGCTGACATTCGGTTCATGGTTTGACATAGCCCTAAGATGGTTCTAGGTATGTTTTCTGGACATATGACAGTAGGGAATATTGTAGAACATGGCTTCAAAGACTTAGTGGACAAAGTGGCATTTCAATTGCTCAAATGTAACAGGCGTAAATCACTCAATGCCACTGGTGGACATGCACTGACATAGTGCTGCACATGGCCAGAAACTAGGGCATTGCATAACTTTTGACCTAGGGCACCAATTGATGCACAACTTTGTCTGGGGGTTAGGCCTTGATAACAGGAACAAATCACTCAACAGGCTCAAGGGCAGAAAGTGGCCGGGCGGCGAGGAACGGCGTCGATGAACCACGATGGCGACACGGCACAGACATGGTTCTGGACAAAACTTGGCATGATCATAACTTTTGATGCAGGCCGATTCAGGGTTCAAGCTAGTGGAGTAAAATACTCAGGGGGTTGAGGCCTAGCTAGATGACAATGTTGCATCAGCTGGTTCGGCCGGAAAACAAACTCCGGTGATCAGAGCCGAAGACAAAGGCACTGATTTGGGCATTTTTGATCTAGGGCGTTTGAACTCAATTCCATGCTCGGGAAGCATCTAGGGGATAACACGAAGCTACTAGTGTGCTCAATTTTGCCAGGGAATGGCTAGAGAAGCACGGCGGCGTTCTCCAGCGAACTGCCGAAACTCGAATTTGGGGATTCGACACTCGAGGAAAAATTGAAGATTCCAATCTTGCAGGCTTACTTCTCCTAGCTCATTGATCAACTTTCTCTACTGGCATGAAGATCAATTTGGCTTGAATCACTCGGCATTAGGGGAACAGGGAAAAAGACAATCTCGGCGATCGCCGGCGCTAGGTCTCACCGGGGTTCAATTGAAAGCTATGGCACAGAGAGGAAGGTGAGGGGAACTCACTGGTAGCTTTGGATTGAAGAGAGGTGTTGCGGTTCAGGCCGGCACCGTGAGCTCCAGAAGCGGCTCACCGGGGAAGAAGACGAAGGCAACGGCAATGGCAAGCTCTAGAGCTAAGTCTCGGGTTGCTAGTGAAGTGTGGGTGTGGAGTGATGCACTGGCGAGGGGGAGCTTTATATAGCCGTGGGGTTGAGTCCTCAGGAGCGGCAGCAGATCGACGGGGATACTCTCTGGCGCCAGAGCAGTCAACGAGGTGGCGTTGGGACATGGCAGGAGCTCTGCCAGAGACGAACGTATTGCTCAAAATTTGTATTCGGCAGAACGACGGGATGGCGAGTCTGGGCATGGCAGCAAAGTGGCGCAAAGTTTCTGACAGTGGCAGGCACGCGCGCGTGAACGGTGAAGCTGTGGTCTCCTGTCATCACCACGATGGAGCTTCTTGGCGCGACGTGAGCACGTGCGGTACACGTAGGATTCGGCCGTTGGTGGTAGCTAATCTGGCCGGCGGCGAAGGCTACAGTGGTTCACGGCGAACAGTGGCAGTAGCTGCGTCGAAACGCCCTGGCCGTGGTCGTGCACGCGAGCTCTGGTCGTGGTCGAAATCGAAAAGGGCCAGTGACTTGTTTGTGAGGCTTTGGACTGATTTGCGAAGGTTTAGACTAATTTGCAAGGAATCAGGTTCAGGAACTTGGGCCTATTTGCAAATCTGGAGATCTGGAGGGCTGATTTGAATGCTGACTTTGCATTTGAGTGATACCAAAACACATGGACTCATCTAGCAGGAAAAATGGCAAAATCCAATAAGATCTGAGGGTTTCGACAAAAATCGAAAACAGGGTAAAATAGGGTAATTAGGGTTTGACATTTTTGTCGGGGCTGAAACTAGGGTTTCGGTTGAGATTTTTGAGTTCTTCCAGAAGGGAAAAACGTTTAGAAAAGTGAAAGAAAGATAATCATTGGGTCAGATTTGAATTTGGAGATGATCTGAGAGTTTTAACCTTTTTGGGCTTTTTGAAAATTCTGAAAAAGGACTAATCTGAAATACTTTTTTACTGAAATGTGAAAATGATATGGGAGATGAAGTTTAGCTGCTAACTTTTTAGGTTAAGGTAGTGGCATACATAAGATCATGATTCTGAGATAAGAGATCAAAATAGGGTTGAGACATCTGGGATTCCAAAGAAGATATGCTGACTCGCAAGCAAAAAAGAATGGAAAAACAGGGATGTTACAACCTACCCTCCTTAGGAATATTCTCGTCCTCGAGATTCTGATCAGTCTGAGAACAGGTAGGGGAAATTCTGACGCAGCTCTTCTTCTCTTTCCCAAGTTGATTCTTCTTCGGTGTGGTTATTCCATTGGACTCTACATAACTTTATGGTCCTTGACTTTAATCTCCTTTCACTGATCTCTAGCACCTTGACCGGGTATTCCTGATATGTCAGATCTGGTTGAATCTCTGTTTCTGTGGGAGACACTTGCTCCGTTGGCTTTCTCAGGCATTTCCTTAGTTGGGATACGTGAAAAACATTATGGACTCCTGCTAATTCACGCGGTAGCTCCAGTTTGTATGCTACTTCTCCTCGCCTTTCCAAAATCTTGTATGGTCCCATGTATCTTGGGCTTAACTTTCCCTTCATCTGAAATCGTCGAACTCCTTTGTAGGGTGTCACTTTGAGATACACATAATCACCTATCTTGAAGGATAGTTCTCTCCTTCTGCTTTCGGTGTAACTCTTCTGTCGGGATTGGGCCGTTTTCAATCTCTCTTGTATGATCCTCACATGAGCAGTGGCATCCTCTACTAATTGTGGTCCCAAAAATTGTTTCTGTCCCACTTCGGTCCAATATAGTGGCATGCGGCACTTCCTTCCATAAAGTGCTTCATAAGGAGCCATTTGTAGACTCGCTTGGTAACTATTGTTGTAAGTAAATTCTGTGTACGGCAGAAATTGTTCCCAAGAATTTTCGTAGTCTAAAGCACACGCTCTCAACATGTCTTCTAAAATCTGGTTCACCCTTTCTGTTTGACCTCCAGTCTGCGGGTGGTAAGCAGTACTGAATTTTAATTTCATTCCCAGGGATTTCTGTAACTCTCCCCAAAACCTTGATACAAATTGTGCTCCTCTATCTGAGACAATTGTTCTCGGTACTCCATGCAGCGTGACAATCCTGGTAAGATATAGTTCTGCCAGCTTTTTCGTCGTGTACTGCGTCCTTACAGGTAGAAAATGAGCCACTTTCGTTAATCTATCGACTATAACCCATATAGAATCGTATCCTTGTTGGGTTCTTGGTAAACCAACTACGAAATCCATTCCAATTTTGTCCCATTTCCACTTCGGGGTTGGTAGGGGTTGCAGCGGTCCTGCAGGTTTCTGGTGTTCTGCTTTCACTCTTCGACAGGTGTCACAAGAAGCTATAAACTCGGCAATTTCCTTCTTCATTCCTTTCCACAAAAATTGATCCTTTAGATCTTGGTACATCTTTGTACTGCCTGGGTGAATAGAGTACGGGGTACAATGGGCTTCTTGCAGTATCATGTCCTTGATTTCCTTCTCATCTGGAACACAGATTCGATTATGATACCACAAAATTCCTTCCTCGTCCTCACGAAGGTCAATTGCATCTTCGTATTTCATGTCCTCTTTCATCTTCTGAATGCTCTAATCTACTTCTTGAGCTTTTCAAATTTGGTCCTTCAGCTCACAATTTACTGTTAATGCGGCGACGACTCCTTGTTCAACAAATTCTAAACTCAACTTTTCAAAATCTCTAGGCAATTGGGATGGTATTTCCAATGTCTTTGCTTGACTGCAGTAGGATTTTCTGCTCAAGGCATCTGCTACTACATTTGCTTTTCCAAGGTGGTAATGTAGTCCAAGGTCATAATCCTTAATCAGTTCTAACCATCTTCGCTGTCTCATGTTCAAGTCTTGTTGGGTGAAGATGTATTTCAGACTCTTGTGGTCCGTGTAGATTTCACATCTATTTCCAAGCAGATAGTGTCGCCAAATCTTTAGCGCATGAACAACGGCGGCTAATTCCAAATCATGAGTTGGATAGTTCTCCTCATGTGGTCACAACTGTCTTGATGCATAAGCTACGACTCTTCCTTCTTGCATAAGGACACAACCTAGTCCTTGTTTTGACGCATCACAATAAACCTCAAAATCCTTTTTGTTATCTGGAAACGTGAGAACAGGTGCGGTTGTTAATATCCTCTTCAGTTCCTCAAAGCTCTTCTCACATCCTTCTGTCCAGTCGAATGGAACATCTTTCTTTAGTAGTCTGGTGAGTGGCTTTGTAATCTTGGAGAATCCTTTGACAAATCTCCGGTAATATCCGGCTAATCCTAGGAAACTTCTTACTACAGTTACTGTTTCCGGTTGTTTCCATTCCATGACAGCCTGAATTTTTTATAGATTCATTGAGATTCCTTTGCCAGAGATAATCTGGCCTAAGAATGAAATTTCTTTTAACCAAAAGGCACACTTATCAAATTTGGCATACAACCGATGTTCTACTAACTTTTCCAGCGCCATCCTAAGATGTTGTGCGTGCTTTTCCTCTGACTCTGAAAAGATGAGAATGTCATCGACAAACACAATGACAAACTTGTCTAGAAATTCCATGAGAACTTTGTTCATCAGATTCATGAACATTGCTGGTGCATTCGTTAAACCAAACGGCACCACGGTAAACTCATGCAATCCATATCTCGTTATGAATGCAGTCTTTGGAATATCTTGTTCTCGAATCTTCAGTTGGTGGTATCCAGACCTCAGGTCGATCCTTGAAAATATTTTTGCTCCTCTTAGTTGATCAAAGAGATCATCAATCCTTGGTAAAGGATACTTGTTCTTGATCGTCATATCGTTCAGTTTTCGGTAGTCGACACAAAGTCGTAGACTGCCGTCTTTCTTTTTAGCGAACAGCATAGGGGCTCCCCAGGGTGAGGAACTTGTTCTAAGAAATCCCTTTCTTTCCAATTCTTCTACTTGCTTTCTTAATTCTTCTTATTCTTGACTTGTCATACGTGCAAGCTTTCTTGCATAAAGGGCAGATCCGGGTTTTAACTCGATTGAGAATTCAATGTCCCGATCTGGTGGCATTCCAGGAAGCTCTTCAGGAAAAACTTCTGGATATTTGTTTACTATTGGGACTCCTTCCAACTCAACTCCTTCTAAGCTGTTCAAACTGCATACTCAGTTGTTCACCATTGATCTTTCTGCGTGGAATGTGACTTGTTTTCCTTCATCATTCATCAGGGTTATTGCTTTCTTCTCACAGTCCATTTGACCTTTATGCTTGGCTAACCAATCCATCCCAAGGATGACATCTAATCCGTGAAGGTCCAAAACTAGGAGGTTTGCTAGGAATCCTAAATTGCCAATACTGAAGGCGATATTTCTACAGATAGAGTTGACAGGCATCCCGGCCCCAGGGGATTGAATCAAGATAGGGGACTCTAATGCAGATATTGGTAACATATTTCTGAGCACGAAAGGTCTTGACACAAATGAATGAGTGTCGCGCCCCGAGACTGGGACAACGACTACTCCTATAGAGACTTAGCTCGCTGCAGCTAGTCTCATACTCACAAACCTTTGACTTCCCAGGATGAGTCAAACACAGGAGTATATTACATTGCAACAGAGTACTCACAAAATATTAAGCAGTGTGGCCTGCTGGCCTTAATATTACATAAAGAGGATTACAATGCCTACAAGGCATTCAGGGTTTAACAAATTATTTAACTACACAGCAGAAGATAGGTGACCCTCCCACAAAAGAAGTTGACGGCAGAACAACACACTTCAGAGTTCTGGCGGAACTGATTCTCCTCCTTCTGCATCCACGTAGTATTCCGTGCCATCATCTTGATCAAGGTAGGCTCCATCTATTGAGTTGAATGTTGCAAGGGTGAGCACTTACGTACTCAGCAAGTCATAGGTAAGAGTAGATACATATAGTAGTAATGATATGAACCTAGACTAGTCAAGAATTATGGATATTTGTAAAATAATCTTTTCCTTTCTCATCTCATCTTATGGCAGCACTTTTTATAATATAACATCATCAATCATGTTCACTAGATTATAGCACTACCGCGACACGTCGACACACGACAGCCCACGGCAGCACTCCTTATCATGACAACACATGTCATTTGGGTAATCTTGATTTAAACATATTTTATTTAGAAAATAGTACTTGTGTCACACCCCGTGGATTTAATCCACCGCAGCAGACTCCTATAAACCCGGGAGCTCGGAGTATTCGAATACGTTTTTAACTCTGCAGAGAGGTACCAATTTACCCGCAAGATATTCCACTTTCAAACCTTTCCTATCATAACAAAATGATTGGACCCCTGACTCACTTCATACTGTGAGTGGCAAGGTGGAAATAACAAGAACTTTTGTTATGTTTTACTCACAATTCACCCCCGACCCTGTGGCTCTCAGCGAGGCACAGTTGTGGCAGGTTGTATCCAAACCTCCACCCCTTTGCTTATTCCCATTACTGGGTCAGCGTGCTTGATCACCTTCAGTGATATGTGTGGGAGCCGCGCTCCGTGTTTATCGTGCATCACTACACATCTCATGCAGGGGTTTCATGTGCGATCCACATAATTACTTGTTCAGGCCTGTCCCATACCAGGCTTGCAGTTAGCACGTTGTTCATGCCACTAGACGCACAACACAAGGTTCTAGTCCTTATATGCCAATGACCAGACCATCCACAACCCTGCACCTTCAGTGCCTGTATTCCTTTGCAGTCTAGCACCTCCAGTGCTACAGCCATCCACACCATTTTTCTGGTCACGGCTAGGGGTTTTATTTCATGAATATAAGTATATACATACATATAATAGTTCATGGCTCAAAACTTGTTTATTTCACATTTCACAGATAACCAGTCTAGTACTGCCAATTCATAAATCAACCATTCTCAATCCTTCACATGCAATATTGCTTATATTCAAGGTTATATTATAGCAACATTTAAAATATAGGTTCAAGATGACCAAGGATATGACTTGCCTTCCGCGTCGTAAAATATAGCAGTCGATGACGGGTCAACAGCAAAATCTTCAAAGTCAGCTTCTGAATCTGCTCAACGACAAACAATCACACAATAATTACTTATAATATTTAAAATGTTTTATGACTTATATGCGGAAATGCTTAACAAGAATGATTGAACTAAACTGGAGATAAGTTGAACTGCAAACTGAACTGAGATTCTAGGGTTTCAAGGAATTTGGGCTAAGGATGGTGATTAGATATTCTTAGGGTGTCAGGATTGCAATAGGGATAACAATTTTGTGGCTGGTTTAATCAAAACAGCGAATATCAACAGATCGACATTCGGATCAAGGCTTGGACATAGCTTTAAGAAAAGCTAGGATGCTTATCTCAAATTGTGGTAGTAGAAGAAAATGTAGATCAAAACTCTACAAATTCAGTGGACACAGTGGTTTTCAAAATGCACAACCAGAAGTGGGTAAACAAGGTCAATGCCACTGGCTGGCAAGCTCTGGCATAGAGCTGACAATGCCAAAAACTAGGGCTTAGCATTACTTTTGATCTGGAGCTCCAAATGATGCACCACTTTGTCTGGGAGGTAGGCATTGCTAACAGGAACAATTAAGTCAACAGGATCTAGGGCAAGAAATGGCTGGAAAGCAGAAATTCGATGATGAACAGAGATGAACTGGCTGCACTAGATCAGTTCTGGACAAGATCTTGGCATGGCTGTAACTTCCAATCTAGGCCGATCTAGGTGTCGGGCTAGAAGACAAAAATGTTCAAGAAGTTAAGGCACACACAGTGGACAAAGTGATTTGAGCTGAAACGGCCGGGAACACTTTTCCGATCATCGGCGCCGGAGAAGAAAACACTGCTGATTGGGGGTTTCTGCTACAGGAAACAAGAACTTAATTCCTTGCTTGGAGAGCATCTAGGAGGTATAGGGAAGCTTCTGGTAACATCAAATTGACCGGAGGATCATCGGAGAAGCCTGGCGACGATCGCCGGCGACTGGTAGAGCTTGAATTTGGAGATACCTTCGATTCGAGCTCAATCTGGAGATCTTGATGCACAGGCTTGCTGGAAATGACTCACTGATCAACTTCTTCTACAGCAATGAGAGCTAATTCTAGGTGATTTGGCCTGCATTGCCGGAACAGGGCATTTAGCAATCCCGGCGATCACCGGCGATAGAGGTCACCGGGGAGCAATTAGATGATATCACACAAAGAGAATGAGTAGGGAAACTCACTGGTGTTGTTAATTTGGCAGGAGATGATCTGTAGAGTGCTGGCACCGTGAGCTTCCTCGACGGCTCGCCGGAGAAGAAAACGAAAAGAGCAAATTCTGGAATTTGGCTGGTTTCTGGTGAAGTATGGAGGGAGCTACTGAGCACAGGAGTGCTTAAATAGGCCAGGCGAAGCTTGCAAGGAGGAGACAACGAAGTAATTGGCAGCTGAGATGAGATGGATTGCGTGCTGAGCATCAGCGGCGAAGACACAGCGAAGAATGGTGATTGCGACGGCGACAGGACTGCAACTGTCCACATTGTCGTTCATCGGGACTTTGCAAAGATGGAGCAAGCGGTGGCGACAACAACTGGCGCGGCAAGGCAACGTGGCGATGGATTGCTGACAAAAGCCGGTGATCGCGCGCGGGAGCAAGCGCTGGTCGTTGACGTTGCAGCGGCGCTGCCACGGTGACGGCTGAGGCGAGGACACGTGCGCAACAGCATGCACGATCAAGTTGCAGGCGAAGCTTCACCGGCGGCAAGCAACCACGGCGCAAGGAAACCACGGCGAGCCCTGGTCGTGCGCACAGTAAAACAGCCTAGTCGAATGCTTGCTGCTGTCCTGGTCGAAAATGGACTGAACTGCAGTTTCAATTCTTTGAGTTTTGGACTGAAATGTAAATCTGGAGATTTAGAAGGTTTAAACTGAAATTGATTTCACTAATCTGGTATATTATATTCAACAGGATATTTGGCAAAGATAAATGATAAGATTTGACACATTTGAATAGTTTTTGATACAAACTGAAAATAGGGTAAATTAGGGTAAAATAGAATTTGAGTTTTCTCGATTTCGAATTCTGGCATTTAGGGTTTGATTTTGATATCTGCACAGAAGAGAAACTTGTGGCAAATAGCATTTTGAGAAGATTTGCCGAAGAAATTCTGAATTTGGAGTTAATATGGAGATTTTAGCCTTTTTGGATTTTCAGATATCAGATAAGGACTATTTTGCGATAATTCTTGGACTGATTTGTGAAAAGAGTCTAGATGATGAAATCTGACTGTCAACTTTTTAGATTAAGGTATTGACATACCCATGATTATATTCCAGGAATAATCTGGTCTGAACTTGGTCAAGATTTTGATTAAATCTGTATTTCTGAAACTTAGGATATTATAAGGTATTTCTGTTTTCGAAAATAGAAGGAGTTGATAAATCTGGGATTTAGAGATAGAATTGGATCTAGGTTCTGAAGACTTTTAAGTTTAAAGTAACTGATAGATCACATCTGAACAATCTGATCTTGATTTGAGGTCACAGGATAAATTTTGGGAGATTTTAGGGCTTGAGATAGAAACTGATCTGGCTAATACTACAGATACATGCATGCATGCTATTGATGAAAAAGGAAGTTTTCACCCCTAACTCAGGGTGTTACAGATCTACCCTCCTTAAAGAAATCTCGCCCCGAGATTTACCTAAGACAGGAAAAGATAAGGATAGGTTTGCTTAAGATCTTCTTCCTTCTCCCAAGTAGCCTCTTGCTCTGAATGATTCTTCCATTGAACTTTACACAATTTGATTTTCTTCCTTCTGAGCTGACGTTCATCAGTGGCTAGGATTCTGATTGGGTGCTCAAGATAAGTGAGATTCTTCTGTAAAGGCACATCTTGTACATCTATCTGGTCAGTAGGTTCCTTCAAACATTTCCGGAGCTGAGAGACATGAAACACATCATGCACTCCTGTTAATCCCTCAGGTAATTCCAATTTATATGATACTTCTCCCTTCCTCTTGATTATCTTAAATGGTCCAATGTATCTTGGGGATAACTTTCCTTTCACTTGGAATCTTTGTAATCCCTTGAATGGTGTGACCTTGAGATACACAAAATCTCCTGGTTCAAATGATAATTCTCTCCGTCGTTTATCTGCATAACTCTTTTGTCGTGATTGTGCTGTTTTCAACCTTTCTCTGATGAGTCTGACATGAGCTTCTGCTTCTTCTACTATCTCTGGTCCTATGACCTTTCGTTCTCCTGGTTCATTCCAATGCAATGGAGTTCTGCACTTACGTCCATATAAAGCTTCAAATGGTGCCATCTGTATACTAGCTTGATAACTGTTATTATATGTAAATTCTGCAAATGGTAAACATTTGTCCCATGATGTCCCATAATCTAGTATACAAGCTCTTAGAAGATCCTCTAGGATTTGGTTGACTCTTTCTGTCTGTCCTCCCGTCTATGGATGATATGCAGTACTGAAGTCCAACTGGGTTCCTAGGGTTTCATGCAGTCTATTCCAAAATTTGGAGGTAAACTGTGTTCCACGATCTGAGACTATCTTCTTAGGAATACCATGCAATGCCACTATTCTTTGCATGTATAACTCTGCTAATTTACTGCCATCATAAATCTTTTTGACTGGTATGAAATGAGCTACTTTAGTAAGTCTGTCCACAATAACCCATATGGAATCATATCCTCCGTGAGTTTTAGGTAATCCTGTAATGAAATCCATACCAATTTCTTCCCATTTCCATAATGGTATTGGTAGAGGTTGTAGCTTTCCTGCTCTTTTCTGGTGTTCTGCTTTAACTCGTCGACACGTATCACAGTTTGCAATATACTCTGCAATATCTCTCTTCATATTATCCCACCAGAATCTGGTTTTCAAATCTTGATACATCTTTGTGTTACCAGGGTGTATTGAGTATGGAGTTTTATGTGCTTCATGGAGAATTATTTCCTTAAGATCTGCGTTTTGAGGTACACAGATTCTTCCTTGATACCATACAATCCCTTGGTTATCTTCAATAAAGCCTTGAGCTTTTCCTAACTTGATTCGACTCTTGATCTTACAAATTTCTTCATCTTTCTTCTGGGCATTTCCTATCTGTTCTTCAAGTTGAGATTTTATTGTTAAAGTAGCTACCGTTCCCTGCGGTACTATTTCCACTTGATGATTCTGCAATTCTTGTTGTAGGTAAGGGTTCTTCAACATAACCATTCCTTGTAGGTTGTAAACTTTTCTGCTTAGGGCATCAGCCACTACATTAGCTTTCCCTGGATGGTACTGAATACTAAGATCATAATCTTTGATCAGTTCGAGCCATCGTCGTTGACGCATGTTGAGCTCTGTCTGTGTGAAAATATACTTGAGGCTCTTATGATCTGTAAAGATCTCACACTTACGCCCAATGAGATAATGCCGCCATATTTTTAAAGCATGTACTACTGCTGCTAACTCCAAATCATGAGTCGGATAATTTTCCTCATGTGGTCTCCATTGACGTGAAGCATAAGCCACTACTCGACCTTGCTGCATTAACACACAGCCTATTCCTTGCCTTGAAGCATCACAGTAAACTACAAAATTTTCTTTGCTGTCTGGTAAGGTGAGGACTGGTGTTGTTGTCAATTTCTGCTTTAGCTTCTGAAAACTCTCCTCGCACTTGGTGGTCCATTCAAATGCAACATCCTTCTTTAGCAGGTTTGTAAGAGGTTTGGCAATTTGGGAAAATCCTTCAATGAATCTTCTATAATACCCTGCTAATCCCAAGAAACTTCTAATCTCTGAAACTGAGGTAGGTTGCTTCCACTCCTTGATTGCAGAGATTTTAGCTGAATCCACTGAAATTCCTTCTGCTGTCAACACATGTCCAAGAAATGAAATTCTTGACATCCAAAATTCACATTTGTCAAACTTGGCATAAAATTGCCTCTCTCGTAGCCTTTCCAAGACTAGGTGTAAATGTTGCTCATGTTCTTCCGTACTCTTAGAATATATCAGAATGTCATCTATGAATACTATGACAAACTTGTCAAGAAAATCCATAAATGTGCTGTTCATGACATTCATGAAAGCTGCCGGAGCATTGGTCAAGCCAAAAGGTACTACTGTAAACTCATATAAACCATATCTGGTAGTGAAAGCAGTCTTCGGTATATCTTCCTTCTTGATCTTCAGCTGATGATATCCAGATTTCAAATCTATCTTGGAAAATACTTTGGCTCCTCGAAGCTGATCGAACAAGTCATCAATTCTTGTTAATGGATACTTGTTTTTAATAGTGACTTCATTCAAAGCTCCGTAGTCTACACACATTCGTAGAGTTCCGTCTTTCTTCCTCACAAAAAAAACTGGGGCTCCCCATGGCGAAGCACTGGGTTTGATAAATCCTTTGTTTTCCAAGTCTTCGAGTTGATTCTTGAGCTCCTCCAAATCTGTAACTGGCATCCTATAGGGACGTTTTGCTATAGGTGCTGCTCCTGGTTTAAGCTCAATACTGAATTCTATTTCTCTGTCAGGTGGCATTCCCGGAAGTTCTTCTGGAAACACATCAGAATATTGTTGTACTACAGACACTTGTTCCAGGCATAACTTTTGTAATGCTTGAACAGATCTTAGCGGTCTCTTAACTGCTGATCTTTCTGCATGGAATAGAACTCTCTCCCCTTGGCTACTGACAAGACTAAGAGTTTTCTCTTCACAGTCTATTAGGCCTTTATGTTGGGACAACCAATCCATTCCCAAAATAATGTCTAGTCCTTGCAGTTCTAGAACTAGTAGATTTGCCTCAAATTCTACCCCTTCTATATTGAAAATTACATTTGGGCAGATCGAGTAAACAGATAATCTAGCCCCTGGAGTTTGTATAACCATAGAGTACTCTAGTGGTACTTGGTCTATATGCATTTCAACTTCGGATGCAAATGCTCTTGACATAAATGAATTTGTAGCACCAGGATCAAACAATATTAAGGAAGATGCAGATTGAATCAGAAATCTACCTAGAAGAATGTCGGTGGCGCTGCCTGCTTCTTGAATTGAAGTATAGTTTAATCTTCCTCCTTGGGTTGCAGTTGGTGCTCTACCTCTTCCTCTTCCTCGATTAGCCATATTTCCTCCTCTTCCTGCTGAATTTCCTCTAAAATTCTGCGATGGTGATGCTCTGGTTACTACTGGCTGTGTTCCTGCTTGAGATCTGGCAATGGACATCGGAAGTTGTATCCAAGGACAGAATTCTTTACGGTGCCCACGCTGTCCACAATGATAACACTCAACACGAGGATGAGGGCAATCCTTCTGAGAATGATTTCCTCGGCAATTGGGGCACAATGTCGTTGCTGGTCTGGGATTCTGATAAGATGGTCGGAAATTGGGAGTGATAGGAACTCTTCCTCTGATTGGATTTGGCTGTGGTCGTGTTTGCTGGAACATCCGCCTCTTTCGGCTTTCTTCTCCCATATTCTTCTTCTCTTCCACCTTTAAAGCTCTGTTCACTAGAGTTTGAAATTCCGTAAGTTCATGAGAAGCAATTTGATACTGTAGATAGTGTTGAAGTCCTTCTGTGAAGCGCTCTATCTTCTTCTCTTCAGTATCCACATCTCCAGGTGCGTATCGAGCCAAATGAGTAAATTGGTGTAGATACTCAGTGACTGACTTACTTCCTTGAGTTAAATTCCGAAATTCCCGCCGCTTAGCTGCCATAACACCAGTAGGTATATGAAATTTCCGAAATTGATCCTTAAATTCCCTCCAAGAAATATTATCTTTATCAAGATGAGCTTCCTGGTAATTCATCCACCATGCAGCTGCAGCTCCTGATAACTGATGAGATCCAAACAAAACTTTCTCTCGTTCGCTGCATCGGACCGTGTCTAGTTTCCTCTCGATATCCCGTAACCAATCATCGGCAACCATGGGATCAGTCGCACTAGAGAATGTTGGTGGACGGGTCTTTTGGAAATCTGTTAATCTTGCTCCTACAGCAGAAGTAGTTCCTTCTGTTGTTCCAGTAGGCAGTTTCTGAACTATCTGAGCTAACAACTGGGTATGAGCTATCTGAGCTTCCTGTCGACTTTTCTCCATTGACAACAGAATTTCCTGAAGACTGGGTTGTTCATTCTGAGGTGGATTGGAACTCTGAGATCCTTGCTGAAACAAAGGGTCTCTTGTCATAGTTTCTTCTTCCTGCGGAGTCTGACCTATATCTTCTCTTCCACTTCGAGATCTCCTTCTGGTGTCAACCATGGTGGCTCTGAAAAAGTTTAGACGGATCTAACTAACTAAGGCCAACTAAGACAGCAATGCAGAAATTAATGCAACTACTTTAATGCATAAAATTACTTAGGCTATCAGCCATAATACACAAATTAACCATTGCAAAAGCAACAGCGAATCACAAAGCTATTAAGAGCATCCACTAGCTCTGTCTACACCAACCTCTAAGACACTCTGAAACAACAGAACGCACTCTCACAATCTTACCGAATCTTAGAAAATCCAAATAAAATTTTGAAATGAAGGTTTTCAAGAGCTACAAAGCTCATTATTTTTACCAAAATAAAGTTTTCAACAATTAGTTTTCTGAATAAATTACGTTTTCCTGGCACGGCATATTTCCAAAAGGTGTCGTCCTACAGTCAAGTTCTCATGTTGCTCTGATACCAACTTTTCTTGTCGCGCCCCGAGACTGGGACAACGACTACTCCTATAGAGACTTAGCTCGCTGCAGCTAGTCTCATACTCACAAACCTTTGACTTCCCAGGATGAGTCAAACACAGGAGTATATTACATTGCAACAGAGTACTCACAAAATATTAAGCAGTGTGGCCTGCTGGCCTTAATATTACATAAAGAGGATTACAATGCCTACAAGGCATTCAGGGTTTAACAAATTATTTAACTACACAGCAGAAGATAGGTGACCCTCCCACAAAAGAAGTTGACGGCAGAACAACACACTTCAGAGTTCTGGCGGAACTGATTCTCCTCCTTCTGCATCCACGTAGTATTCCGTGCCATCATCTTGATCAAGGTAGGCTCCATCTATTGAGTTGAATGTTGCAAGGGTGAGCACTTACGTACTCAGCAAGTCATAGGTAAGAGTAGATACATATAGTAGTAATGATATGAACCTAGACTAGTCAAGAATTATGGATATTTGTAAAATAATCTTTTCCTTTCTCATCTCATCTTATGGCAGCACTTTTTATAATATAACATCATCAATCATGTTCACTAGATTATAGCACTACCGCGACACGTCGACACACGACAGCCCACGGCAGCACTCCTTATCATGACAACACATGTCATTTGGGTAATCTTGATTTAAACATATTTTATTTAGAAAATAGTACTTGTGTCACACCCCGTGGATTTAATCCACCGCAGCAGACTCCTATAAACCCGGGAGCTCGGAGTATTCGAATACGTTTTTAACTCTGCAGAGAGGTACCAATTTACCCGCAAGATATTCCACTTTCAAACCTTTCCTATCATAACAAAATGATTGGACCCCTGACTCACTTCATACTGTGAGCGGCAAGGTGGAAATAACAAGAACTTTTGTTATGTTTTACTCACAATTCACCCCCGACCCTGTGGCTCTCAGCGAGGCACAGTTGTGGCAGGTTGTATCCAAACCTCCACCCCTTTGCTTATTCCCATTACTGGGTCAGCGTGCTTGATCACCTTCAGTGATATGTGTGGGAGCCGCGCTCCGTGTTTATCGTGCATCACTACACATCTCATGCAGGGGTTTCATGTGCGATCCACATAATTACTTGTTCAGGCCTGTACCATACCAGGCTTGCGGTTAGCACGTTGTTCATGCCACTAGACGCACAACACAAGGTTCTAGTCCTTATATGCCAATGACCAGACCATCCACAACCCTGCACCTTCAGTGCCTGCATTCCTTTGCAGTCTAGCACCTCCAGTGCTACAGCCATCCACACCATTTTTCTGGTCACGGCTAGGGGTTTTATTTCATGAATATAAGTATATACATACATATAATAGTTCATGGCTCAAAACTTGTTTATTTCACATTTCACAGATAACCAGTCTAGTACTGCCAATTCATAAATCAACCATTCTCAATCCTTCACATGCAATATTGCTTATATTCAAGGTTATATTATTGCAACATTTAAAATATAGGTTCAAGATGACCAAGGATATGACTTGCCTTCCGCGTCGTAAAATACAGCAGTCGATGACGGGTCAACAGCAAAATCTTCAAAGTCAGCTTCTGAATCTGCTCAACGACAAACAATCACACAATAATTACTTATAATATTTAAAATGTTTTATGACTTATATGCGGAAATGCTTAACAAGAATGATTGAACTAAACTGGAGATAAGTTGAACTGCAAACTGAACTGAGATTCTAGGGTTTCAAGGAATTTGGGCTAAGGATGGTGATTAGATATTCTTAGGGTGTCAGGATTGCAATAGGGATAACAATTTTGCGGCTGGTTTAATCAAAACAGCGAATGTCAACAGATCGACATTCGGATCAAGGCTTGGACATAGCTTTAAGAAAAGCTAGGATGCTTATCTCAAGTTGTGGTAGTAGAAGAAAATGTAGATCAAAACTCTACAAATTCAGTGGACAAAGTGGTTTTCAAAATGTACAACCAGAAGTGGGTAAACAAGGTCAATGCCACTGGCTGGCAAGCTCTGGCATAGAGCTGACAATGCCAAAAACTAGGGCTTAGCATAACTTTTGATCTGGAGCTCCAAATGATGCACCACTTTGTCTGGGAGGTAGGCATTGCTAACAGGAACAATTAAGTCAACAGGATCTAGGGCAAGAAATGGCTGGAAAGTAAGAAATTCGATGATGAACAGAGATGAACTGGCTGCACTAGATCAGTTCTGGACAAGATCTTGGCATGGCTGTAACTTCCAATCTAGGCCGATCTAGGTGTCGGGCTAGAAGACAAAAATGTTCAAGAAGTTAAGGCACACACAGTGGACAAAGTGATTTGAGCTGAAACGGCCGGGAACACTTTTCCGATCATCGGCGCCGGAGAAGAAAACGCTGCTGATTGGGGGTTTCTGCTACAGGCAACAAGAACTTAATTCCTTGCTTGGAGAGCATCTAGGAGGTATAGGGAAGCTTCTGGTAACATCAAATTGACCGGAGGATCATCGGAGAAGCCTGGCGACGATCGCCGGCGACTGGTAGAGCTTGAATTTGGAGATACCTTCGATTCGAGCTCAATCTGGAGATCTTGATGCACAGGCTTGCTGGAAATGACTCACTGATCAACTTCTTCTACAGCAATGAGAGCTAATTCTAGGTGATTTGGCCTGCATTGCCGGAACAGGGCATTTAGCAATCCCGGCGATCACCGGCGATAGAGGTCACCGGGGAGCAATTAGATGATATCACACAGAGAGAATGAGTAGGGAAACTCACTGGTGTTGTTAATTTGGCAGGAGATGATCTGTAGAGTGCTGGCACCGTGAGCTTCCTCGACGGCTCGCCGGAGAAGAAAACGAAAAGAGCAAATTCTGGAACTTGGCTGGTTTCTGGTGAAGTATGGAGGGAGCTACTGAGCACAGGAGTGCTTAAATAGGCCAGGCGAAGCTTGCAAGGAGGAGACAACGAAGTAATTGGCAGCTGAGATGAGATGGATTGCGTGCTGAGCATCAGCGGCGAAGACACAGCGAAGAACGGTGATTGCGACGGCGACAGGACTGCAACTGTCCACATTGTCGTTCATCGGGACTTTGCAAAGATGGAGCAAGCGGTGGCGACAACAACTGGCGCGGCAAGGCAACGTGGCGATGGATTGCTGACAAAAGCCGGTGATCGCGCGCGGGAGCAAGCGCTGGTCGTTGACGTTGCAGCGGCGCTGCCACGGTGACGGCTGAGGCGAGGACACGTGCGCAACAGCATGCACGATCAAGTTGTAGGCGAAGCTTCACCGGCGGCAAGCAACCACGGCGCAAGGAAACCACGGCGAGCCCTGGTCGTGCGCACAGTAAAACAGCCTGGTCGAATGCTTGCTGCTGTCCTGGTCGAAAATGGACTGAACTGCAGTTTCAATTCTTTGAGTTTTGGACTGAAATGTAAATCTGGAGATTTAGAAGGTTTAAACTGAAATTGATTTCACTAATCTGGTATATTATATTCAACAGGATATTTGGCAAAGATAAATGATAAGATTTGACACATTTGAATAGTTTTTGATACAAACTGAAAATAGGGTAAATTAGGGTAAAATAGAATTTGAGTTTTCTCGATTTCGAATTCTGGCATTTAGGGTTTGATTTTGATATCTGCACCGAAGAGAAACTTGTGGCAAATAGCATTTTGAGAAGATTTGCTGAAGAAATTCTGAATTTGGAGTTAATATGGAGATTTTAGCCTTTTTGGATTTTCAGATATCAGATAAGGACTATTTTGCTATAATTCTTGGACTGATTTGTGAAAAGAGTCTAGATGATGAAATCTGGCTGTCAACTTTTTAGATTAAGGTATTGACATACCCATGATTATATTCCAGGAATAATCTGGTCTGAACTTGGTCAAGATTGTGATTAAATCTGTATTTCTGAAACTTAGGGTATTATAAGGTATTTCTGTTTTCGAAAATAGAAGGAGTTGATAAATCTGGGATTTAGAGATAGAATTGGATCTAGGTTCTGAAGACTTTTAAGTTTAAAGTAACTGATAGATCACATCTGAACAATCTGATCTTGATTTAAGGTCACAGGATAAATTTTGGGAGATTTTAGGGCTTGAGATAGAAACTGATCTGGCTAATACTACAGATACATGCATGCATGCTATTGATGAAAAAGGAAGTTTTCACCCCTAACTCAGGGTGTTACAATGAGTAGCACTAGGGTCAAATAATGCAACTGAAAGTTCAGAGTGAATGAAGATCCTACCGATCACAACGTCAGATGCTTCTCCTGCTTCAATGGCAGATGCGTAGTTGAGTCTTCCGCGACTTGCAATAGGCATTCCTCTCCCTCAGCAATTCTGGAATCTTCCTCCTCTAGAGGGTGGAGCACTTCTGGCGAAGCCTTGGGTTGGAACAGGGGGTCTTGCAGCTTGTGCTCGGGCAACGTTGGATGGTCAATGTAGTAGTGGACAAGTGTTCCTGCGATGTCCCTTCCTTCCACAATGAAAGCATTCTTCATTCTTCATGGGACAATCCTTCAAGAAGTGGTTTCCTCTACATCCGGTATATTGTGGTATTGCAGCAGGCGCAAGCCTTTGGGGTCTTTGCGGCGGTTTGAAGGCTGGCCAGTAAGTGGGCATCGGTCTTCCTCGACTAGCGCTTCCTTGATAAGATTTGGGCAAAGCCTTCCTCTTCGGTCTTCTTCAATTACTCCCCTCTTCTCCTCCATCTTGAGCAGTCGATTTATCAGGACATGGAAGTCCGTAAACTCATGAGATGACAGCTGGTACTGCAAGGAGTTTTGCAGTCCTTCACAAAATTTGTCGATCTTTCTCTCCTCCGTTGCAATATCTTCCGGGGCATACCTTGCCAGTTGAATGAACTCATGCAGGTACTGTTTGACGGTCCTGTTTCCTTGTCGCAAATTCATGAACTCTCGGCATTTTGCTTGAACAACGTCTTTCGGGACGTGGTACTTGCGGAATTCTTCCTTGAACTCGTTCCACGTGATTGAATCTTTGTTGGAGTGCACAGTCTGGTAGTTTGCCCACCAAGCAACAGCGGGTTCAGCTAGTTGATTTGATCCATACAGAAGCTTCTCTTCATCGCTGCACCTAACGGTGTTCAACTTCCTTTCTATGTCTCTTAACCAATCATCGGCCACGATGGGGTCCTCTGTACTCGAAAAGGTCGGGGGACGTGTTTTCTGAAAGTCAGTTGTTTTCGCACCCGTTGCGGATCCCTCAGCTTGTCTAGATGCTATGTGTTGCATCAACTGTCCTAAGATCTGATTCTGCACAGTTGCTGACTCTTGTCGGTTTCGCTCCATCCATAGTAGCACGTCATTGATGTCGCCTCCTTGTGGCATCGTTGAAGATGATCCTGGTCTATCAGGGTTAGTACGGCTTCTTGTTCCAGGTGTAGCCCTTGCATTGCTGGGATTTCCCTCGAGTTCTCCATCTTGGGGTCTTGCACGCGTGTTAACCATCCTACTCAAACAGGAGGTTAAGAATAGAGACATTGATTTTCGGAAAGAATCACACACAGAGATGCTAGCAGAATGCTGGCATTAACTCAAGAGGTAAGACTAAGGATATGCAAAATGACTTTTTCATAAATCAGCTTTTCAAAAGTACAATGCTTTTAGCCTCATCGGCTTACAGAGCTCATCTAACATCCAGCACACAGACATACATCAACCAAACTAAAACAACTACTACAACAAAGGAAATCTAACATCTGCTGGGTCAAGCACAAAAGTCGAATCGAAGGAAGTCTGCGGTCACTCATCAGCATTGGATGAATCACAAGGCTCTACCTCCTCAGGATCCTCCTCCTCATCGTCATCTACATCCATCGGATCATCCTCCATGTCGTCGTCAATGTTGACAATCTCCTTTCCTTTTCCTTCAGGGGTCTTCTCCTTTTCCGCAGTGTAGGGAAGCTCGATCGTCTGACCGTTGATGACTATGCCGCGCGACGCAGGCGTGAAGCCGTTGAGATACTCCTTTAAGTTTCCTACTCTCTTGCGAGCGGTGATCTTTAACTTTGGGCAACTCTTTTTGACAACTGACTCCGAAGCTTCGAGGTCCTTCTCTCCGATTGATTCAGCTAACTCTTGAATTTTCCTTTCCTTCTCTTGGAGACTTGCGCGAGCCCTCATATGGATGCCCTCAAGGTAGTGAAGGTCATCGCGAACACGCTCGTAGTCTCGAAGTAGGCGGGTGTATCCGATCTCCGAAGCATGAACGACGTCTTGGGTCTTTGTCAGGATAGCGTCCTCTCGGTCGCTGGACGGAAGAACAACTCGGTACTCTGATCCGGGGACCTGGTAAGGCACGAAGCGGTAGGGGGAATCTGAAAGTTAGTCGCTGTACAACTGCCGGACGGTACCTATGGCACGACGGGCAGCATCTAAGATGGCATCTTCTTCTTGTTCTCTGCGGGCTTGACGTCTTACTGAGCCTCTCCCGTGCTCGGGAATCTCATAGACAATCACCGAAACCCGACAACCTATGGGTCGTCCATTAATCTCATCCTGCCAGACACAGTATACTGGCCTTTGACTGTCCCATGCTCCAAGAAATTGCAGCATCATCCACAGCAACAACGCCCATGATCCAAGCTCGTCACAATGAAGGTATCTCCTGCCGGAAGCCATCTGAAGACAAAACGAAAGGCATCTATCAGTTTTAAGTGAAGTATGAAACCTTTTTCAAATAATCGAAAATAACATTTTTCTTAAGGGAAATAGGTTTTTGTAAACAAATTTTTGTCAAAGAACTAGCGAACTTTTTTCTTCTAGGGACGCCAAAGTCTATCTAAGGGTCACAACCTACAGTCGAGCCTTTGCCCTGATACCAGATTTTGTGGGACCCTCATTTGAGGATTCCGGTGGCAACCGCCCAGGTGGGTTGCACTCAGAAAAGGTACATTGAAGCTCAAAACAACAAGATGCATTATATAAAAATGCGAGTAATTAAAAACAAGTGCTGATCACAGGGACCAACATTACAATAACTTAGCGCCAAAATGACGCACTTAAATGTTGATACAAAATTAAGGAGTTTTCGACACAAAGGTCGGCACAAAATGAAACAACAATAATAAGCAAAAGGACTTCATCAGATTTCTTCTTCAGCAGCAGCGGTGTTGCACGGGCCTTCTCCACATCGGACTCCACTTGGTACGTAACCCTCTAACAAGCTGGGTCTTCAGTTTCTTCTTCTTGTTCCATATTGGGTTCAAGTCCGTAGGACTCAGGGTCAATGAATCCTTCTTCTAAATTTGTTTGTAAAAGCAAGGGTGAGCACATTTTCCACATGGTGCTCAACAAGTCCCAAATATGAGTGCAAGTATATATAGCTGACGGGGAAATTCTCAAAGAATGGCTCTTTGGTTTTATGTATATATATAGAATAGATTTTCACACTTAGTTTTAAAGAAAAGATCTTTATTTTCAAAAGCGAGGCTTTTAAAACCCTAAGCTATATTTTCATAAAATGTTGTGTGTGGCGGTCTTTCATGAGTCACCACTTTACTCAGATTTGTGAAAAACTTTCCAAAAGCTACTTGTGCTACATCGACGCGGATAGAATCCACAGCGTGCAGACTCCATGACCTGGGAGCTCAGAGTATCCGCTACTTTTTAAACATTGCAAATGTGTACCACCTTAATCCACCGATCATTCGGCTTGCAAGTCGGTACCTCTCCATGCAACTTTTACGCATGTGACAAGGCCGAAATGACACAACAGTTTACAGTCCTAGCATTAACAATTCCCTGCCGGGTAAATAGACAGTTAAGTCTCAAGTACCGTTGTGGGTCCTCCCCACTGCCTTACTTCCTAGCCTGGGTCTATGTTCTCGCAAGACACATAGCCTCTCTTGATTACAGCCGCGCACGACTTAATCTGGCATAGGGCGTCTTCCTTCTTTCCACCTTATCCTCTCATAATTTTTCTGAACTCACATCACTCACGGCCCTTATGGCCCACCAGTTCCTCGCAAGAAACCAGACCGAAAACCATTGCAGGGAAAAGCTAATACTAAAGAAAGCTACTAAGTTGCGCCAGTCCCATAACCGAGCAAGTGGATGGTACGTTTTTCATGCCGCATAGAAGCACAACACAAGGTTCTAGTCCTTATGAATCTTTAGTGTGGAGTCTTCCACATCCCCAGTGCGCACACAGCACCATCCAATCAAACCATCCTCACTATCGATTCCAATCACATTTTCTTTCACAAAAAGGTGGTTTTGAATATGCTTTTATCATATGTGACCATTCAGCATTTAACATATAATCTTGAGCATAGCGTAGCCTAAGCATGATATTCTAGGGTGATAAGGGTGCATGGATAATCAATCACAAAAGGGGCTTTACAATTTCTTAGGTCATATCTACCATTTCATTGAAACATAACTCTTATTTGAATCTAAGGCATGCATATACTTGAAAACAACTAACATACTTCATTTCAAAATATTAGGCTAGACATGATCAAGGGTTTGAGACTTGCCTTGTAGTGATGGGTTTAGCTGCTCAGATGATTCCTCAAAGATCTCTTCTGCTCCTTCAACTTCTGGTTCCACAACAGATACAAACAACACATACACACTATATAAGCACACAAGTACTAGAAAATAATACATAAATATATCATGCATGCAGGGGAAAAGGTTTGGACAAGGTCACTTGGTGTTGATTGAAGAGATAGGCTCAAAAGTACTTGAATGTCGAAGGGCTGACATTCGGTTCATGGCTTGATATTGCCCTAAGTTGGTTCTAGGTATGTTTTCTGGAGATATGACAGTAGGGAATATTGTAGAACATGGCTTCAAAGACTTAGTGGATGAAGTGGCATTTCAATTGCTCAAATGTAACAGGTCTAAATCACTCAATGCCACTGGTGGACATGCACTGACATAGTGCTGGACATGGCCAGAAACTAGGGCATTGCATAACTTTTGACCTAGGGCACCAATTGATGCACAACTTTGTCTGGGGGTTAGGCCTAGATAACAGGAACAAATCACTCAATAGGCTCAAGGGAAGAAAGTGGCCAGACGGTGATGAACGGCTTAGATGAACCACGGTGGCGACACGGCACAGACATGGTTCTGGACAAAACTTGGAATGATCATAACTTTTGATCCAGGCCGATTCGGGGTTCGAGCTAGTGCAGTAAAATACTCAGGGGGTTGAGGCCTAGCTAGATGACAAGGTTGCATCAGCTAGTTTGGCCGGAAAACAAACTCTGGTGATCGGAGCCGAAGACGAAGGCACTAATTTGGGCATTTTTGATCTAGGGCGTTTGAACTCAATTCCACTCTCGGGAAGCATCTAGTGGATAACACGAAGCTACTGGTGTGCTCAATTTTGCCACGGAATGGCTGGAGAAGCACGGCGGCGTTCTCCGGCGAACTGCCGAAGCTTGAATTTGGGGATTCGACGCTCGGGGCAAAATTGAAGATTCCAATCTTGCAGGCTTACTTCTCCTATCTCACTGATCAACTTTCTCTACTGGCACGAGGATCAATTTGGCTTGAATAACTCGGCATTAGGGGAATAGGGCAAAAGACAATCTCGGCAATCGCCGGCGCTAGGTCTCACCGGGGTTCAATTGAAAGCTATGGCACAGAGAGGAAGGTGAGGGGAACTCACTGGTAGCTTTGGATTGAAGAGAGGTGTTGCGGTTGAGGCCGGCACCGTGAGCTCCAGAAGCGGCTCGCTGGGGAAGAAGACGAAGGCAACGGCAATGGCAAGCTCTAGAGCTAAGTCTCGGGTTGCTGGTGAAGTGTGGGTGTGGAGTGAAGCACTGGAGAGGGGGGGCCTTTATATAGCCGTGGGGTCGAGTCCTCGGGAGCGGCAACAAATCGACGGGGATACTCTCTGGCACCGGAGCAGTCAACGAGGTGGCGTTGGGACATGGCGGGAGCTCTGCCAGAGACGAAGGTATCGCGCGAAATCTGGATTCGGTAGAACGACGGGATGGTGAGTCTGGGCATGGCAGCAAAGTGGCGCAAAGTTTCTGACAGTGGCAGGCACACGCGCGCGAACGGTGAAGCTGTGGTCTCCGGTCATCGCCACGGTGGAGCTTCTTGGCGCGACGTGAGCACGTGCGGTACACGTAGGATTCGGCCAATGGTGGTGGCGAATCTAGCCAGCGGTGAAGGCTACGGTGGTTCGCGGCGAACAGTGGCAGTAGCTGCGGTCGAAACGCCCTGGTCGTGGTCGTGCACGCGGGCTCTGGTCGTGGTCGAAATAGAAAAGGGCCAGGGACTTGTTTGTGAGGCGTTGGACTGATTTGCGAAGGTTTGGACTAATCTACAAGGAATCAGGTTCGGGAAATTGGGCCTTTTTGCAAATCTGGTGATCTGGAGGGCTGATTTGAATTCTGACTTTGCAGACGAGTGATACCAAAACACTTGGACTCATCTAGCAGGAAAAATGGCAAAATCCGATAAGATCTGAGGGTTTCGACAAAAATCGAAAACAGGATAAAATAGAGTAATTAGGGTTTGACATTTTTGTCGGGGCTGAAACTAGGGTTTCGGTTGAGATTTTTGAGTTCTTCCATAAGGGAAAAATGTTCAAAAAAGTGAAAGAAAGATCATCATTGGGTCAGATTTGAATTTGGAGATGATTTGAGACTTTTAGCCTTTTTGGGCTTTTCGAAAATTCTGAAAAAGGACTAATATGAAATACTTTTGGACTGAAATGTGAAAATGAGCTCGGAGATGAAGTTTAGCTGCCAACTTTTTAGGTTAAGATAGTGGCATACCTAAGATCATGATTCTGAGATAAGAGATCAAAATAGGGTTGAGACATCTGGGACTCCAAAGAAGATATGCTGACTCGCAAGCAGAAAAGATGGCAAAAACAGGGATGTTACACCTTCGTATCAGAAACAAGAAAATTAATGCACCGTTGGTTACTCCATACGACGGTGTAACCAATCAAAGGAAGCATACATACCTTGAACTCAGGGGTCCCCTTCTGTTGGGTGAATTGCTCCCATACCTCCTTCGTTATGAAGGGGTACTTCTCGCATGGAGATTTGCCTTTAGCGAGGAAGGTACTGATGAGGACGCTCTTGAACGTTTTCCACATGTTGTTCATGTCCTTCAAGAAAGCTATCTTCGGACCATCGTCGGGGATGTTCCACTTGGCCTGTTTCAAATGGTGCATATAAGCAGGACTTACTTAATCTCTGGGATAAACCAAGGGAATGTGATTACTCAAGAGTTCAGGGATTTTGATTAATTTTACCTTTACTTCCACCCACAGCCTATCCCGCTCGTCGGCCTTAACGTCCTTCCAGCTCTAAACGGTGATCTTCACCCTTTCCTTCGCCAACAAACCAACATAGGCGGAGTACTGGTCGGCGTTCTTCCCGATCGATCCCCCAAACTGGTTGAACTCACATGAAAGATCCGTGCGTTTGGTCAAACGGCACAACATCGTCGCGCCTCGCGCCTTCCTCTTGCACTGGGATGAAGCAGCGTCATCTATGTTGGCCCTCCTCAAATCAGTACTGTCAGACGAGGAATATGCCGACATGGCTTTACCTAAAATTCCATGAACAAACCATCAATTGATATGAAGAAAGGTACATGACCAAGTTCATAACTAAAATGGAATGGCAACGATGAACCACCTCCTTTTATTAAAATGTCAAATTTTCATTCAAAAGGCCAAAAATCATCAATTCCTATCAACATGGTCTTCAAAATGTATTTAAAAGGTTTTTAGAGGCTTTCGACTATCTTGTTTTTTAACCAAATCAGTTTCGAGTGCTAATCAAAATCTATTTGAATTGTGCAAAAACTTGTTTTGCAAAAGTCCTAGATATTATTATCCCAAAGAAGTTCGAAATTGAAAACTTTCTCAAAAGAGTTTCAATTTGAAACTTATGGGTGTTTGAATCTCACCGGAAAACTTGCTTTGACTCGAAAAACATTTGGCTCTTTCACAAAGCCATACTTGCATAGATTGGATAATATAAAATTTTTTTAGAACATGCAGTAGAACTACATATTTTCATTGAAAGAAAAAGGGGTATACTGGGTTAAAGTTCATACAACAAAAAGTGCCAGCATGCTACAGAGTACCTAAGAAAAATAAGAAAGAACCACTACTTTTTACACAAAATTGGATAATAGATAAGATTAGCAGTGCAAACTATACTAGTCTCTCTGCAGGAGGGATGCCCATGAATGCACCACTGTAATGAGCAACACTATGCATAAATTTTTCTTTATGCAAAACCCATACAATCGATGGTGCAGTTCAGAAGTAGTAGGTTTTAGATCACATATGAACAATTCAATATCAATTTAAGAAATTGACGCGAGCGGCAAGATCAATTCTAATCGGGTTGGTCAAGAACACTTACAGTTCATGGAGTGGCCTACGATGGCGTGATGCAGTGGCCGGCGGCGGTGGAGAACCCAAATGCGATCGTCAATGGTGGTGCAGGAGCAAAAAAGGGAACATCGGGGAGGCTAGGGTTTTCCGCGCGCGAGGACACACTAATTTGGAAATGTGTTCGGTTGGACTGGAGGGAAAATCCCGTGGGTTTAACCTAGTATAGAGGTATGTACTATCGGTTAAAAATAAGAAACCGATATAAGACACTAAGGTTCCTATCGGTTCGCAACTAAAACCAATAATAAAGTAACTGATATCAAAGTATTGATATTCCTATCGGTTAAAATTAAGTAATCGATATCAGATATTAAAATTCCTATCGAATTGTTAATATCAACTGATAGTAAATTAACAGTAACGACCAGTCATGGAAGATAAAGAATCATGCATAAACAACACAATGGCAGTCTAGTACTATCGGTTGGAAAAAAGAAACTGATATAAGTTATCAATTACCTATCGGTTTGGCAATTAAAACCGATAGTACAATACAATGGCACTAGTACTTAGGGTTTTCCTAAGAACAGTTACAGGTGTGTTTCAGTAAATTATTTTGCACTTGTAAAGACACCTGAAAATCCATGCAATTGGCTTCCAATAATTTTGAAATAAATTAACAGTAAAGACCAATCATGGACCATAAATAATCATGCATATAGAAACTTTCTTCGAATAGCCAATCAAGATGGAGATATGAAAATGACAAATCAGCCAAAAACCACGAGGAATATGAACTTTGCAGTTTTCATACTGATTTGTGAAAAGAATCAATTATTTCTCAAATCAAGTCCAATTGAAATGAAAATTTGTAGAAATGATTCTCAATGCCTCACGTATGTTTTCCCAAAGAATTTTTGAAAAATGATTTGACAACGAACAAGCACATGACTGGGTGCATAACCACAGTAATCACAATTTTCACAACATGATCAGTATTTGTATTAATTCTTTAATTAAAGCTCCAAGTAATATACGTCACTTACATATTGCAAATTAGTCAAGAATGGTTGTCCACCTATAATCCTTCTTCGTGGTCGTCTCGCAGGTAACTTGTTTCGTCAATATCTTCGGTAGGGACAGATTGAAGAATTCCATCTAAAAATGGAGGTAGTTCATCAAACTGATTATACTCTTCTTCATCCACAACGTCTTCGACCCCAACAATATGTCTCTTACTGTGAAGGACAACGTGCAACTTTGGATTGGCCTGGTCAACGATGTAGAACACCTGTGTGGCTTGCTCAGCAAGTATAAATGGATCGTTTTGGTGTGTGACTCTACTGAGATCGACGAGAGTAAACCCATAATTGTCAACTTTAACACCTCGAGGGGTTTCAACCCATTGGCATCGAAATAAGGGAATCTTAAGTAATACGTAATCGAGCTCACATATTTCCTCAATAACACCGTAATATGAGTTGAGTGCCCTTACTGGTCAGGCATCCTCTGAAATAGCAAGTAGTGTCACTCCATTACATTGCATAGTACTCTTCTCATCCTGAGTTCTGGTGTAAAATAAATAGCCGTTGATGTCATACCCCTGCCAAGTCCCTACAGTAAATCTAGGCCCTCTGGCCAACCATGTAATATTTTCATCTACGTTGCCCTCAGAAGCTCGCAAGACTCTATTTTCGATCCACCCAGCAAACTTCCTGTTATGTTCTCTGGTAACCCAAATCTCTGGCTTCGAAGGATTCTATTTTTGTAACATTTCCTTGTGCTCGTGTATGTATGGCTCTACCTCTGTCATGTACTGTAAGACCCAAAAATGGGCTTTTGCATACAGATCACTAGAGGGGACGACTGCTTTGAATCCAAGCCTGCCCTCATGCCGGGACGTAGGAACGCCAATTGGGTCAACCCCGGCCATATATTTGGTGCAAAATTCAATCACCTCCTTGGCGGCATAACCTTCAATGATACTACCCTCAGGCCGATGTCGATTCCTTACATATCCCTTCAAGATACCCATAAATCTCTCAAATGGATACATGTAGCGCAGGAACACGGGTCCACAAAACTTAATTTCTCTGACAAGGTGAACAAGTAGATGCACCATAACATCAAAAAAAGATGAAGGGAAATACATCTCCAGCTGACAAAGAGTTGTAGTCATATCGCGTTGCAAATCATCCAGTCCATCCAGATCAATTACCTGCAAGGACACAGTGGCAGCAAATATTCAGATCAAAAAAATCTTGCAAGTTCCATGCATGGAGCTAATTAACTTGCTAGGAGTACACACTTACCTTGCCAGATATTGTGTTGAAGAAATAACATACCTTTGTAATTGTCTCTCTGACTTTGACTGTGAGAATGCCTCTGATAGCAACAGGAAGCATTTGTGACATCAGTACATGACAATCATGGGACTTCATACCAACCAGTTTCAAGTGTTTCATGGACACAAGTTTTTTCAAGTTCGCAGAATACCCGCATGGAACTTTGACACCATATAGGCACTGACAGAGTTCTGTTTTTTCTCTTTTTGACAAAGTATAGCAGGCCGGGGGGAGGTATGTATGCTTCCCTTCTCCAACGGTGCAAGCTCAGTCCTTATGCCCATTTCGAGCATGTCACGGCGAACGTTGATGCCATCTTTCGTCTTTCCCGGAATATTGAACACAAACCAATCAAACTGTCACAAACATTTTTCTCTACGTGCATGACATCAATGCAATGTCGAACTTGTAAGTGCTCCCAATATGGCAGATCTCAAAGAATCGATCTCTTATTCCAAACATTTCTTCCTGGAGGTTTAAAACATTTACCGAACTCAACTTTGATGTCCTTCACGTGCAAGTAAAGCTCCTTACCAGTCACAAACACTGGGGCTGATCCTTTCTCAGGCTTCCCATTAATTGACTTCCTCTTCTTACGGTAGGCGTGATGCATCGGAAGGAATCTGCGGTGACCCATGTACACTATTTTTCTGCAGTTCGGTAACCACATGCTTTCAGTTTCATCCAGGAAAATAGGACAAGCCTTGCCTCCTTTCATACTATACCCCGACAAATTTCCGTAGGCCGGGAAATCATTTATGGTGCAAAATATCATGGCCCGCAACATGAAATTCTCTCGCTTATGTGCATCCCACAACCGCACCCCTTTGCTCCAGAATTTATGTAAGTCCTCGACTAACGATGATAGAAACACGTCAATATCATTCCCGGGTTGTCTGGGTCCTGAAATTAGTAAAGATATCATGATGTACTTGCGCTTCATACATAACCAAGGAGGAAGATTGTAGATGCATAAAAGAACTGGCCAAGTGCTATGCCGACTGCTCATATTTCCTTGTGGATTCATACCATCCGTACTCAGCTCAAACCTTATATTCCTCACTTCACCGCCAAACTCAACGAATGTTCTGTTAATGTTTCTCCATTGAATAGAATCAGCTGGATGTCTTAATTTTTCGTCTTGTTTCCGACCTTCAACATGCCAATGCAAGTACTTTGCATTTTTTGGATTTGCAAACAGCAGTTTCAATCTAGGAATCACAGGCAAATACCACACAGTTTTGGCCGGAGGCCCTTTCTTTACCTCATCTCATCCATTGTGATAAATTCGCTGCCAATGCTTATATCGTGATGCACCGCATCTTGGACAAACATGCAAATCCTCATACTCGTTACGATACAGAACACAATCATTCGGGCGTGCATATATTCTTTCGATTTTCATTCCCAACGGACACAATAGTTTTTTGGCCTCGTAAATCGATCTTGGCAACTTATTTCCCTTTGGAAGCATGTCCGCTAAAAAATCTAATAGCACTGTGAAACTCTTATCGCTCCAACCATTGCTTGCCTTCAAGTTATATAATCTCAACACATAAGACAACTTTGTAAATTTTGCACATCTGGGGAACAAAAGCTTCTCAGAATCAACAATTAATTTCTCAAATTTACCAAAATTGTTTTCGCTATAATCTTCTTCTACATCACGTAACATTTCATCTAAATTGTTGTCATCTACATGCACATCCGAATGAACATTATCAATGTTCTGATGATCATCATTACTGCAATCCACTTCCGGGTCCTGCTGAGTGGTAGCGGTGCTCGTTTCCTCAAGATCTTCACCATGCCATATCCAATGGGTATAGCGTGCATTAAAACCACGACGAATCAAATAACTCCTAATCTGATCAGAGTTGCCGAACCTCTTTAAGTTCATACAATCTATACAAGGACAATGCATATCTTTCTCTCCCTTCTTCGCCTTTTCTTGCTCAGCAAATTTAATAAACCCATTCACACCCTCCAAATACTCAACAGTAGTACGTTTTATTCCATACATCCAATATTCTTGGTCCATCTACAATTATTTCACAAAATTGACAAATTGAAATAAATAATTAATGACTCAGGGCATGCATGTATGAAACATCATCAATTAGGCCATATGTATAAGCTACTTAATTACATTAATGGATATATGAAACCCTAACTTGATGCATTAATTGGAAGAGCCAGCTAGCTAGCTTATTAACTTCAGCCATAAATCATTCCTAGCTTAACTTCAACAAGCTATAGCTAGCTAGCCAACCTAGCCTCCTAGTTTGGAGCTACATGCATCTAGTTTAATGAATTGGTAGAGAGAGAGGGAGAGTGTGAAAGAGTGATCGAGAGAGAGAGAGGTGATGAGAAGATGACAATACCAAGGGGGACCAAATTATCACCTCCCAGCTAGCTTCTCGAGATCACTCTACCTTGGAGCGTGGATGCACGTACAGTAGAAATGATCGAGGATGCAGAGCAGGGGTCGAGATAAGTTGTGCAATTTTACTATCGGTTCAAAACCACAACCGATTGTAAACTTTTCTCTCTTCTAAAGATCCCCACTGTCATAACCATTAGTTTATATGACGTCATTTTACTATTGGTTTGTTTTATATAACTGATAGTAAAATTTACTCTATTATATCGATTGGTACAGTAGTAACCGATAGTAAAAATTCTGTTATTTCGCTATCAGTTACGAAAGACAAACAGATAGTACAATCTCCTCTATTATATCGGTTGGTACAGTAATGACTGATAGTAATAATTGTTTGCTATTCACTAACGGTACACCAGAACATAACCGATAGTACAAAGCCTCTTCTTCACCGCTGTCATCGTACCCTATCGGATTTTTCCCAGATTGCTTATAACGGTTAGAAGATATGGGTTAGTGGATTGCATTTTTGTAGTAGTGACACTGGCGGGAGCTCAATATGTCCATCATACTAACTGGAGTCCTGTGATATACTAATTTAACTCAATCTTGTATGTTACACCTGAGATATACTTTGAGCTAGTGGTCCTCTTTTGTGTATAATGTAGGGACCACTGAATTCTCATCGTGATCTATCGGTTGAGGAACGAGGTGTACTACCTTGATTCGATGAGCGATAGATTATCAAATGAATATGTGGTCAAGGGGAATATGGAGGCGTAAGTAACATGTTTAAATTAAATTTTGACCTTACTAGCTAATGATAATACATTAACCGGCAATGCTAATTGAAATGCATGGCTTTTGAGAAATATGTGTCCGCTGGAGGGAGGCATGCCGCACCACAGGGCTCCCGAATAGCTTGGAAAGAATATGAGGTACTCACGAGACTTTTTGTTTATGCTTAATTAGTTTATGGAAACAATAGCTAACATGTCTTCGCATATGCAATTATCTCAGTGCCATCAGCAGCCGCAATCGTGGGAATGCGAGATTTATGTGCTGCGCTACATGTACGACCTAGTGTAGACAAACTTTGCCCAATTCCCCCAGGTAAGCATCGATAGCTAACTCAAATTTGAAAATTGGGTGTCACGTTCAAAATTAAGAAGTTAGTTACTCAGTATTCACACATGCTTGCAGATCGCATGTCCAAAGACCAATACGACAATGCAAAGATTAGAGAACTCTGACAAATCTGGACTCAATATGTTATGGAGGAAGTTGCGCTCAACCAACCGCCATGACAAGCTTTTCGCTCACTTGTTGTAAATTTTCTCTTTTTCGTGTACTCTGTGCATAGATTGTTTATATATATTCTTATTGGTTAGTATTTGTCCATATTGGATTACAATTTGTATTGGTTCGTATATATGTGAATAAATGTGAATAACTATCTAATGTATCAATCTGTTCAATGTATATGTGAATGTACCCTTCTTTGCATCTAAACTGTATTGTGCATCCAATCTGTACTGTATATGTGAATGTACTGTATTGTGAACGTACTTTATTGTGAGTGTACTCTTCTAACGGCTAAAAAGCAAACAGAGTTAGAAAACAACAACATTTTCTAATGGTATTCTACTCATTAGCTGTCAGAAGAATGTAAGTTTATCTAATGGTAAACTACCATACAACTGTGAGAATATTAACGTTTTTTCTGACGATACATACTTACTTTACCGTTAGACGTGTGTAACTTTTCCTGCCTGTAAACTCGTACACAACCGTGAGAGTACTATCCCTTTTTCTCACAGTACACTCCTAATTAACTGTTAGAAGAGCGTTAGTTTTCGTGACGGTAAACTCGTACACAACCGGGAGAATACTATCTTTTGTTCTCACAGGACACTCTTAACTAACTAAACCTAAACAGATCGGACTCAGTTATATATATATATATGGATCGGAATACAATCCGACCAGAGATCGAATCCTTATCAAGGTCGCGAGACCTTTCCGATCTCAACCTGACGTATTCAACTCGAAGATCCACCTGAATCACCTGGTGAAAAAGCCTTACAACCAATGTATGAAACATGCAGTTGTCGATCATCATGACCATCACTGTGGTCGTGGGATTAATTTGCCTAAGGAAACTCATGACATGGCCCCAAGCGCAAGCACACCGATTCACAGTTTTGATCACGAGAACTACCAATTTGTCGGGCTTTATCATGTCGGGCTGATGTAGTATGAGCATGAGTCCATCATCCTTGGCTCAGGTAAGAACTATCCCATTCCCAGGAAGGAGTTACCGATCATGATAATGCGGTCGGAGTTACATCTGATGCAACCTTGTCGAGGTTCTATGCAAGTACCCTTGCAAATGTTACCCGATCATCATTTGTGAATCCAGAAGGAGGATTACGGAGCGCATTTGCAATTATACGAATGTGATCCTAGATACCCCTTCTTGGAGCTAGAGGAGTTCATGGTAATGTTGCGTCAGCCGTCGGGGAGTACTCCGGGGCTGAACGCGGCGTCCGATCATGCCTACAACCATCGAGATGTCGCTGGCGAGAAGTTCCTGGACCAAAGTCACGAGTGGTGGTATCTTGGCGAAGTTGCACAAGATGCAGAGCTTCCACTGTGATCTTATGAAGTTCAGCCTCTCGTCGTTTGCGAGCTTTGTCTTCTTCCCGTTTGTGTTCTCCTTCTCCCCGGGCAACATGTTGTTTAGGGGTCTCCTCGCAAAGTGCAGCGACTTCCAATGGAATGGAGGTTGCAGACAGAGAAAGCATCTCCTGTTTGTCTAAATCAGATTCAAAATCAAAGAGAGATTCCAAATTGTCTGGAGCAAATCTTTCCAGACCTAAATCAAGGTCATCATCGTTTGTATTGTCTGGAACAATGGGTTGTGACACATACTCGCCCTCAGATGTGGCAAAACTCACAGAAGGGGAGCGCAATGCCTGATCAGGTTCCTGGTCGATAGGCACAACCAGAACCATTGAGGAATCCTCCTCTGCACAAGACTCAAGAACGACATTGATCTCTTCCATGGGAACATGATCCTCTTCCATGGGAAAGTCGACGTAATCAGCAAGATCGAAGTCATTCTCGGAATCATATGCACAAGCATACATAGCTTACCGTGATTCCTGGTGGAGAAGAAGAAATGTCTTAAAAGATCCCCATGGTCGGCGCCAGCTGTCAACGATTGGAAATCGGGCTTTCTAGTCGAACTTACACGAATTTAGTTTGTTTAGTAGGGAGGCAATCTTCACAATCACCAAAGGGAATCACGGTATCTAAGCATCCAAATGACACAAAATTTATACAGATTTGTGCCCTCAAAGTCCGAGTAATAGCCTTACTTCCTGTTGTATTTTCACTATGAATAAAATGAAGTACAGAGAGAATGTAAAGCCTAACTAGTCTTCTCCGGATCTCCTCTCTCTTTGTTCTGAATTGGTCCTATTTTTATTCTTGTCGAAAAGGTGCCAATAAAGGGAAGTTTTTGGAAATTTGGTAGTTTGGCAGTTGCCCGTGTGCGGTTAAGCAACTACATATCTCTTCTTATCTTCTCGATGGTCGTAATGTACAGTTGTTGTAAAGTGCACACTCACGTTATCCTCTTGATTGTTTATCACGTCAGTAAGAAGTGAAGTTCTATTATCCTGGTTTTGTGGTTGGTAGATCTCATCCACGTTCCAGATTCAATACAACTCATCAATAATCATGGTCGTGTATTAGCTATGACCACATATTGGTATTGTCTTTGTCTCCACGACCATGCGGTCGTGGGAATAGTTGTCCACAACCACAATACTCGTAGGAATAGGTATTGTCGACCACATAGGTCCACGACCTTAAACGTTGATGTCCTAGGTAACAATATCCTCAGTGGGTTATGTCCAAAAAATCTTGGACTATTCCATAGTCCCTCTCCTGGGTCTTCTGGACTATGAAGAGTGTCAATTTTTTCCTAAAAATAGGGCTCTGGCAGGGTTCTGGGTAGTGGCCCAAACCGATATGAGAAGAGAATATGATTCAAGGTCTTTGCCTCCCAACAAGATGGGCCTTCTCCCAAGGACCCCAACATAAAGAAAAGAAGCGAGGTCTTGCCTTCTTCCGTGGAGCAAGTACGAGTACAGGAGATGCAGTGTAGCACTAATCCCCAGGTCATAGCAGTCTCGGCCTTTCTATTAGTTGAAGATCGGGTGTAAATACTGGGTATCGATGCCGGGTGTTATGCCGGTGGCTTCAGGGGGTATTCATGTTTGGCATATGCCTGCTCTGACCGAAATCTTTGGAGATGATTCCGTATTATAATTTTGTGGAGGACCGCCGCCCCCCTTGTCCTGTCCTAGAGGCTCCTCGGCCGGGGAGGCAAAGGGGATTGCTATTAGTAAGCTTGCCGCCATTTTTTCAAGCAAGAAAAGAAAGCCTTAACGCCCTTGCTGCTTGGGCTTGGATACAAAAGATAGCTATTCTTCTCATCTTCCTTCCCCATCTGCCCGGGGATTATTGAACGTAAATCAGTACACGAACCCATGCAAACAGGCTTAAAAGCAGTGGATAGCCTGGTTCCTATAGGCCGTGGTCAACGCGCACACGCGCGGTAGCGTTCGTGGTGGTGCTTCAGGATTCCAATGTACTGCGTCCAAGATCAGAACGAAAAGGGAAGCCCGGAGCGGAGCAAAAAAGCGCTAATTTTTTTTAAAAAAAATTTGAAGAGCTGTTTTTTGCCTGAGGGCAAAAAGACTAATGCGCAAGTTATCGACATATAGGAATTCGACTACCTCATCACTGTACTGTGTGAAGGAAAAGGTTCAGGAAGCTTGTGATGGCACCCCTGGAGTAAGGTGACTCAAGCAACCCCAACCCAACTCCAAGCCGTAGTGTGAAATCCCAACCAGATTACTTCTACAACAACCTTGCCTATCTATTAAAAAGAAGTGAATTAGCGCCAGCGGATTTAGTAATGTGTCAGGAAAAATTGGTACAAGAAGCCGTGGATACACTTCTTGATAGTGTCCAACCCAGGAAGTGCAGCAAGTGTACACGAGATGGACTTGAAATTAAACAACAGTACATAAACTACGTCCTCAAGCATGGGTCTTGGATAGAACGTGTAGCCTTGCGCTGCAATCCACTTTTTGAAAGTGATCTAATGGCTTGCGTCCATAATTTACCCGTTTGCTGGAGCTTATTAAACTCTTCCACCACATCTCTCTAACTACTTTTTTCCAATCGATTAAGTAAGCACCCCGGAATTCCAACTAGGTTGCTCAAACGTCAATCTGAAACCCCTGTACCATTCACTCCAAGGGTATTTATCCAGCAGTAGATCCTTTAGATTCAACCTCAACTGTTTACTGGAAAAGCTAGGTTGGGATAATGATTTTTTCTAATCTTGTTGGGAGATGCTTCGCTCCGAGTCCGACTGGGACGGAATGGGGGACCCAGGCCCTCCCGCTCTATTCCAAATGGAGATGTTTGCAATAGGAAAAATAGGAAGCTTTCCCCTTGGATTGGACCGCGACCGGCAAGTTGTACCTCTTGGTCCACACATGAGAGGACAGTTCTGAAAGCGGGATATGGGCGATATCCCTTCTTTCATTTTGATGAAATGCACGCCTAGACGACGATGCCCGTCCTGGGCTGCAGTAAGTAGATCGAGAGGTCGTTCCCCCCCTTGTCACCTTTTCCTTGAAAATAGCAAAGGAATGCTCCTAATGGAACATGTGGGAATAGTCAGACTTATTGTTTGTTTTGTTAACCTGTCGAGGAAATGGGCATCCCCACTATACCACGAGCCACGGAGGGGAATCTAGTTGCGCCATTAACAAAACATCCCCTTTTTCTTCTTGTTCTTTGTCATAACGCCTATTCCGGGACGAGTACTACTTTTTTTTACACAATGAATTTACAAGCAGATGATTTTCCGACCCTGACTACCAATTCCCCGACTGTATTGAATCATACGGAACCAAGGTCCGCCTATGTGATATCACAGACTTTTAGGACAATTTCACAGGTTAAACAACTTGAGTTGCTGCTGTTGCAGCCACCAGAGAGAAGAGACTGAATTGGGACCATCAATCCTCGAAGTTCAAGGGATCTGCACACCGAAGTGAGCCGAGGAGCCGAGTGACGTGCCAGCGCTACTACTTGATTGAGTGCCAGCACGTAGCTGTGCTTTCAGCAAGAATTTAACCATTGGGAGCCGGTGCCTTTCGAAGCACTTTCACGTGTGAACCGAAGTCGTCTTGCCAAGTGGGACATCTGTCAGCCTTGCATTTATCAACTGGGCTATCTTCCCTTTTCCGAACATAGATATCCAAAAATGATGAATTGCATATATAAAAAATTCAAGGTCTCGTTCTATCGCTCTTTCGACCATAGAATGGCATGGGCAACATACTCGGGAAATAATGTCCATCACAAACTATAGATATATCTGAAATAAAATCAGCTAGTATGATTAGTAGTTTAATTCGGATTTGAATCTGAAATGAGTTTATGAACAAGAACACAAATAGATGGGGGGTTAACAAATACTTCCTATTTTTTTTATTTTTTTAGAAAGACAAAAGTGTGTTTTTAGAAACAGAACAAATGTCTAGAGTTATTCTCATGATAGATCCTCATATTTATACTTATTTTCATCATAGGGTCTTTTTTGTCAATCATTTCCCCATGTTTGTAAAATGGTTGCAACTAAATCTGTGCCGTCAAATTTTTTTTAATTTGAGGGTAAAATTTTGAGCAAACCGGGTATCATTGGGGTAAAATAGATCAATACAATGTGGTAATTTAAAAAGGAGTAAGAGCTTACTCCAAAAAATTTATCTCTCCAAAGTGATTTGAAATTACTAGGTTAATTTCAACAATAATTTCAGCTAACTACAAAAATTTTGACTAGCAAAATACAATTTGATAGGGTAAGATTTGGCACATCACACCATGCTACTATTCATGCAAGCAAGCAATAATATCATTCTATATAGTCTTTCATTCATTGTTGAAATACGCTTTTTGATTCATAATATAAGTTTACTTCTTCTCACATGAAAATTAAGAGTATTGAATGAGAGAAAATAATCATAATGAACTAATAATGCCCATATTATATAAAGTTTGGATGTGTGTGGAAAGAATATTAGTGGAGGCTGTGAGAAAGAATTCAAAACTTAAGGCACACAATTGATGATATTTTCTTCCTCCTTGTCCAATTTTTCTCACCAAAGTGAAAGCAAAAGCCCATTTGACATTTAACTTCTACCATTAACTGTCCAACTTTTTTTCTTTTCAACTTAAACTACAAACATACAATTGTGACATTGAGGAAACAAAGAAAAATCACTCATGCATGCATTTGCAGGCCTAGTTTTACATTTGAAGATTAATTAACCCATTCTAATTCTTTTTTCTGAGGAAAACCCATTCTAAAATTCATGCATGCGTCTGACATGATGTTAGTTAATTACCACAAGGGAAAATATAAATGAATTGGGCGCTTAGTGTCGTTCAACATTGATGATAGTTTCTTTTCACTTTAGCAACTATATATGCGTGATTAGGAGCCTAAAGACTTATATGATTGACATGATATGCTAAACGAATATACTAAATGGTCCATCTAAATCATTGATTTCCATGTTAAATGATAGTTCCCAAAAAATTAAATGGTAGATTACAGAATTGATGTTTAAGACTTAGTTTGTCCAAACTCTGGCTTCGACTTCTATCACAGAGAAACTAGAGTCATATAACTCTAATTCGAAATATACTAGAAACCAGAGTTCTAGAAGTGTTTGACAAAAGACTTCATTACTTTCTTGTTTCAAATAAAAGTTACATCTTATAATAGAATATAATTGTAGTTGTAATCAATGGCATAGCCATCTAAATAGTTCGAACTTTATGAGTATTTGTAAACTTGAAGTTAGAGCTGTTAAAGCACCGCAAAATCTTTGGTGTAAAAGTGGTTTCAGCTTCAGCTCCACCTCCACTTCAACTCGAAAAAAATAATACCAAACACATTTACCCTATTTGACTGAGTTGCTCTGCTCTAACCCACAAACTAAGGCATGTTCCTTTAAGCGTGGGGAGGACACTTTGACGAGGATGATTCTTACATGAGGAAAATTTGTCACAAAAGTGTTGCCTCATGCAGAAGCACCAACAACACTATGGATCTAACCTGCAGATCTGTAGGAGCATATATATGCACAAACACAATCACAAAACTAGGAGTGTTTACATACATTTCAAATCTATGTACCAAAATTATACAAAATTTACTGATGTCTATCTAAAGAGAAAGATAAAAAAAATTGTAAAATAGTTATCACTCTATATTACTGTCGTAGTGTTACGAACACCCCGATAGGTTTTGTGGACGATTCTAGCGAAGAAAACGCGATGCGGGCCGACCGGGTGACCGGTCCTCCCCCGCCGAACAAGCACAACAAATGACACGAGGGTTTATACAGGTTCGGGTCCCGGTGGGGGCCCTAGTCCTGTCGGCGTGCTCCCGACCAGAGTCGACTGGGGAGGCTCTCTCGGGGAGAGGCTTCCAGAGCACACCTGTGAGATTGGACATTCTAGCAATAATGAGCAACTTGTTCTTACAACAGGGGGTAGAAGGGCTTATATAGCCCCAAAAGAAGCAAAAAGACTAAACTACCCCGGACGCTACCGTCGGATCGAGGGGTAGCAACGTCCTTTTCCCGGCCAGGTGCCTCGGATGCTTGACAGGTGGCCGCTGATTCCTGAGGTGCTTGTCACGCGACCCGCGCGTGACGTGGGATCAGGGGCTCCTATCCCCGGAAGGACGATGACACCCGGGACAGGCACCGGAGGCCATGTCCCCGGGCAAAAGGCGGCACCCGGGATAGGCACCGTAGGCCTTGTCCCCGGGCGAAAGGCGGCGCCCGGGACAGGCACTGAGAGCCATGTCCCCGGGTGAAAGGCGGCGCCCGGGACAGGCACCGGGGGCCATGTCCTGGGCAAATGGCGGCGCCCGGGACAGGCACTGGGAGCCATGTCCCCGGGCAAACGGCGACGCCCGGGACAGGCACCGGAGGCCATGTCCCCGGGCAAATGGTGGCGCCCGGGACAGGCACCGGCGGCCTTGTCCCCTGGCGAAAGGCGGCGGCCGGGACAGGCACCGGGAGCAATGTCCCCGGGCCAAAGGCGGCACCCGGGACAGTCACCAGGGGCCATGTCCCCAGGCAAATGGCGGCGCCCGGGATAGGCACCGGAGGCCACGTCCCCGGGCAAATGTGACGCAACTTAGCTGGACTTAGTCTCGTGGAGATTTCCCCCAACAGCAGTCCCCCATGCCTTCCGGGGACGATGCTCGAGTCCCCAGAGGGTATGGTACATGTCATCGTGAAATTCTCCGGGTCAAGCTACCGGAATCTTGACACTTCAATCCCCGTGGTACGCGCTTATGACCGGGCCGTTTGGCTATAAATGCGCTCGCGGTTCGAACCAGTGCCTCAGTTTGCGCACCCATCCCTTCGTTTCTAGCGCGCGGTTTGAATTCCAATGGTGCGGATGTACCACAAAGTGCCACATGGCACCCGTCTGGGCCATGCTTTGCCTCTATAAATAGGGCCTTGGGGGGCCCGGAGGGCTCATTCCAAATTTTCCAAACTACAGCGCCCTTAGCTCACCCGGTAGCCCTCTTCCGGTAGTTAGTTCCCGGGAGCCTAGCCTCCGGAACCTTTAGGTCCCTCCAGTTCCCAGAAGCTTTAGCCACAGGAAAAAACCTGACGGCACCCAAGGGCCGAGCGAAGACCACGGAGGTGCCCCCGGAGGAAGTCGCTGCAGACTTCCTCTGGGCCTCCGAGTTTACGACCAGGGACTTAGACTCCCTGATCAATCGGGGAGTTGTCGCAGACGGGGACGTCCGGATCCCCGTGAAGAAAGATGGAGCCCCCCACCCCAGGCCCGGAGAGATTGTGGCCTTCGAGGCCTTTTTCGAGGCGGGGCTCCGACTCCTGGTGCACCCATTGCTCCGGGAGTTCTTGAAGGAGTATGGGGTGGCTCTAAACCACCTCACGCTGAACGCCATCGTCCGGATGAGCCTATTCATATGGCTCTTCGAGACGGCGATCGGACGGGAGCCCACGCTGTGAGCCTTCTGGTACTTCTACGAGCCGGCGGCGAGGAGCTCCCACATGGTGAAGGGGGGCCCAAGTCCACCTTCAGCTCGGTGATGGTCCAGATGCTACCGTCCCGGGTAGTCGAGTACCCGATGGTGGCCTCCCGGGACCACTGGGGCGACTGGATCCGGAGGTGGTTCTACCTCCGGGTCCGGGACGACGAGGTGGTGTATGCCCCGGAGGCCCCCACCTACAGCCGGTTGTCCGCCCCGAAGCCCCCGGTGTGGACGGAGGAGGAGCTGAGGCTCCTCGGAAAGGTCGTCGCCTCCGGGGGCATCCGCTCTATGCGGGACGCCGCCGAGGAGATGATGCTCTTGAGGATCTCCCCCATCTCGCACGGGAGGAGGGGGATCGGGATGTGCCCAGACCAACGGTCCCCGGTGAAACCGGTGACCCGACGTAAGTTCCCGATGACCTGGTTCATTTGATTTGCAAATTTTTCTAACTCTTAACTTTCGCAGTCCGGCCGTGCCCGGCGGCCCGGGAGAAGGCGGAGAACCTCCAGGGGAGGTACTTCATCGACGAGCACGAGCGCATCGTGCGCATCATGGGGGAGGGCCCTCCCCGGAACCTGGTAGCCGAGGCCTTCGGGCTAAACCTACCGGAGAGGATGCCCCTCCCTACCCCCGGCTCTCATAAGCGGGGAAGGGAGGCTGCCGGGGGCTCTAAGCCAAAGAAAGCTAAGGCTCAAAAAGCCCCCGGCCCATCGACGACGTCGGCATCGACGCCGGTGAAGGCTCGGGATGTGACCCCCGGGACCGGGCGCGCCCGGGCGCCGGCCAGGAAGGAAGCAACGCCCCCTCCCCCGGAGAGCCCCACCGAGGCTCGGGGGAAGGGACCGGCCGCTGGCGGGGAGGTGTCCGATTCGGCGGACTACGTCCCCTCGCCGCCTTCGGCGACAGCTCCCCCGGCACCCCCGACACCTTTGGAGCCGGAGAGGCCGGAGGTGAGGTTTGCAGAGGCCTCGCCCTCGCAGGTGGAATGGCCGGTAGACGGGGGGGGGAGCCCCTCGGTCTATGAGTCCCCTCTGGAGGCGGAGGTCCCGGGGGCCCCGCATCCCGGGAAGCGGAAGGGGCTCATGATTCCTCCCCGGGGAGGGACCCCCTCCGAGAGCTCCTTGGCCACCTCATCGGAGGCCACCTACTCGGCGGCGAAGACGCCAACCACCGCCACCCCGGCCCACATTATGCCGGGGACTCAAGTTTGCGTGCCCGTCATCGGCAGCGACGGGACCGGCACCGGGAGGGAGACCCCCCTGCTTTCTGTGGGGGAGGTCGACCGCTACGCGGAGGGCCTGCAGACCCGGAAGGTCCGGGCCTATGTCTTGGAGGGACGCTCCACGATCGTTTTGGGGAGCTTCAGTCTCTCCAAATCCAAGTACTTACCTGAACCGGTGGGCGCTTTCTTTCTGCCCCCTAAACCCGAATTTTTTCTAACTCTTGAGTTTGTAGGGGGCGGCCATTACCTGGGGCCTTGAGCAGCGCGTCGGTCGGCTGCTGAAGGAGGCGGAGGAGAGGGCCGCCGTTTTCCAGGGGGAGGGGGATGAGGCCCTCCAGGAGCTAGCTCGGGTCCGGGCCGAAGTCCATGCCTCCAAAACCACCAACGACCGTCTCTGGCTGGAGGCCAAGGCTAAGGAGGAAGCCCTCCAGGAGCTCGAGGGTTCGAGCGTCCGGGCGGTGGTGGACGCAGGCCGCTCCGTCCGCTCGACCCTCGAGGGCCTTGGCGTGAGCCTAGGCTCTAGGGGCAGCTCCGAGGTGCCCCCGGCCACCTTCACGGAGGCTGTGTGTTTTCTTAACGCACAAGTCTCCGTGATCCCGGAGGCCGCGGATGCCCGGGCGCGAGGCCGGGTGATCCGCATGGTGGCGGCCGCGGCCGGGCTTGTGGAGCACCGGAGGGGGCGCACGGGCGATCGGGGGCCGCATCCCCCAGAGCTTCCCAGAGTTTTTCGAGCCCTCGCACCGGGAGGTGGAGTAGCTCGTCGAGGGCTTCTATGACCGGATCGTCCGGGTGAGGTTCCCGGCACCAGCGCCTCCGGAAGCAGATGCCCCAGCCCCGGCGGAAGCCCCCCGGGGGGAGGACGCCAATGATAAAGTATGAGCCTCCCCCCGGGTCTTAGATAGGACCCTTTTTTGCTTTCTTAGTATTTTGTTCCTGGTAGCTTCTTAGAAGAAGCCCCGGACACTTGTAAAAAGCCATTTTGAAATGCAATAGAATTGAAAATTTTTCTAAGTCTTGAATGAATACCTTGTTACCAGGTTTCCCAGAAGGTTACTCCCGGGGGAAGGTCCGGAAGAGGTTCCCCGGGGGCGAGGCCTTTGAGCCCCGGTAGGTGCCCCCCGGGGGATGCCCAAGCCGCTTTCATCTTGTTGAGCCTCTTCTCCGGCGAACGCAGCGGGGACGTTGTCCGGGAGCCGATCCAGTTGCGGTGTCATCCTGAGTGGCACTTGGATAACTTCGGTAATCATCGCGCCGAACTATCCCCTCCGCATCCGGGGTCCCGGATGATCCCCCCTCTTTGGATACTTCCACCGGCGGGCTACGAGTATTGGCCCGAGGACCTGCTCCGGGAAGCTTAGCGCCGCATACGCGGGTTGTATTGGGACCTGACCCGGGTGCTATCCGAGGGCCTCCGGGACTATTAGGCGTAGGAGCCTTAGGACGTAGAGAATTTTTGGGTTATGGCCCGGGTTGTATCGTTTCCGATGCCCACCGGAGGGGGAAGATGTCCTCTGGGTTGAATGATCAACAAAGCTGTGTTTGCTTGTTGCTTTGAGAATTTTCTTTTGATCAGATAGAGCTAAGTTTGCTCGTTTCTCTTGGATGGTCCGAACGACTCTCGGGCGCTCCTTATCCCCCCCTCCACAGCGGGCCGGAGGGTAGCTCCTCGCGCTGTGGGGTTGACAAAGCTCCCGGGAGGAATGCCCATGACTTGAGAATTTTTCCAAGTTAAAAAATTCCAAGAGGTTTCCGGGGATAAACTGTCCGGGAGACAATCGTCCGGTCACCGTGAAAACGGGGAGCCGGGAATAAGGTATCCGTGGAAGAAACATCCGAGAAAACCCGAGATGAAATTTCCGCAGAATTTTTCCGGGAGACAACCATCCGGTCGCGGTGAAAACGGGGAGCTGGGAATAAGGTCTCCAGGAAGAAATATCCAAGAAATCCGTCTCACTGGGGAGACCATCGACTCCCGGAGGTGGATGTACCCGATGACGGGTCTGAGTATTTGGGTAGGGGACTAGTCTCCCAAAGTGACTCGTTACCATGGTCCCTGAGGACCAAGTTGCCGCTTACCACCTTAGTCCACTAGGGGTGATCATATGCCGCCCTACGGGAGGGACTTGTTGGGTCGTGAGAGCCCACTTCCTCACGGGGAGGGCATCCTCACGGGGAGGGCATCCTCTCGCGGAGGGCATCCTTGCGCGGAGGGCATCGTCATTAGAGGCGGTGATGTAAAGAACCTTCATTGAGACAGAGTTGAAGAAAAGATCCAGTTGTATTAACAATGAAATAAAATACAACGCCTCCCCCCTCGAAGTTGCGAAAGGGGAGGGAGTGGTGATTACAATGTCCCCCCTCCCCCTCCTACGTGATCGCTCTGGGGGAGGGGACAGTAAGTACGAGGTCCCCCTTCCCCCTCCGGCGTAATCGCTCCGGGGGGGGGGACGGGCCTGTGTAGGCTAGACGTAAAACTTGCGAAGTAAACGCAAGTTCCACGTGTGCTTCAGCTCCTGCTCTTGAAGGTTGGAAAGCTTATAAGCCCCCGAGCCCAGGACTGCCGAGATCCTGTGGGGGCCCTCCCATTTGGGGGAGAGTTTGCCCTGGGATTGGGGGTCTGTGATGCACTTGAGGACAAGGTCCCCAAGGCGAAAAGCCCTCTCGCGCACGCACTGGTTGTATGCGCACGCCATCTCGCGCTCGTAGATGGCGTGGCGGAGGAGCGCTCGATCGCGTTCCTCCTCCACGAGATCGATCTCCAGTCGCCGGTCGGCCTCATTGGCTTGGTACGCTGTGGTCGTAGCTCCATCTAGGAGCTCGACTCACAACGACCGGAAGCCAATCTCCGGGGGGAGGACTGCCTCAGCCCCGTAGACTAGGGAGAAGGGAGTACGTGCGCATGGAGCAGAGGATGCTAGGGAGCTCCTCTGCCCACGCACCCCGTTTAGAAGCGGCCTACTCGAGTCGTCGGCGTAACCCTTGTAGGATTACGCCGTTGACGCTCTCAACAGCCCCGTTGCTCCGGGATGGGCCACTGAGGCGAAGTGGATGACGAGCCCCAGGCCTTCACAGAATTCCCGGAAATAAGCTGAGTCGAATTGGGTCCCGTTATCAACATTGATTTCCCAGGGGACACCAAAATGACAAATGACGTTTTTCCAGAAAAACCGCTGGACAGCCCGGGACGTGATGCTGGCCAAGGGTTCCGCCTCTAACCACTTTGTAAAGTAGTCGACCGCGACCACCGCATACTTGTATCCTCTGGGTGCTGGGGGGAAGGGTCCTAAGAGGTCCATCCCCCAGCGCGCGAAGGGCCAAGTGATGGGGATGGTCTGCAGCGCTATGGGGGGGAGGTTCGAACCCTTGGCCATCTTATGACAAGCCTCGCAAGCAGAGACAAGGTCTCGCGCGTCACGCATCACCGTGGGCCAGTAGAAGCCCTACCGGAGAGCCTTGGCCGTGATGGCACGTGGGGCTAGGTGAGAGCCACAGCTCCCCGCGTGGATATCTTCGAGAAGCTGGAGTCCCTCCGGCCGTGGGAGGCAACGAAGGAGGGCAGAAGCCCCCTGCTTGTAGAGCTGTCCCTCCAGCAGGAGGTATGCCCGGGCTTTGGCCTGGAGGCGCTTAGCCTCGATCTCTTTGGGAGGGTCCCCCTCGCCCTTGATGAACGAGATGAGGGGGTCCATCCATGACACAGTCCGGGTGATCTCGGTGACCTCCGGGACGCGAGGCTCGTCGCTCATGTCCGGGGAGGCCACCGAGGGCTTCGCGATGATTTCCAGGAAGGCCCCTCTGGTGAGCGGTTCCCAGGCTAGGGCGTCGGCCCGGTCATTGTCCCTTCGTGGGATATGCCGGGCCTTGAGGCCGTCGAAGTGCCGCTCCATCTTACGCACCTCCTGCAAATAAAGGCTCAAGTTTGCGTCATGGCACAGGTAAGACTTGTCCATTTGGCAAACTACGAGTTGAGAGTCTCCCTTCACTAGGAGGCGTTGGATCCCTAGGGAGCGCACAAGGCGCAACCCGAGGAGCAAAGCCTCGTACTCGACGACGTTGTTGGTTGCGGGGAACTCAAGCCGCGCTGCATACTCTAGTTCCTTCCCCTCGGGGCTCCGGAGGACTTACTCCCGCACCGGCCCTGGCGAGACACAGCAACCCGTCAAACATGAGTGTCTAATGATCACTGCGTCGGGGCGGCACGGGGAGGTCTCCGTCCCCGGGCCCGGAGGCAGGAGTCCACTCCGCCACGAAGTCGGCGAGGACCTCTGATTTGATGGCGGACCGACCTGTGAGGGAAAGGGAGAAGGGGATGAGCTCGGCCCCCCACTTCCCTATCCAGCCGGTGGCTTCTTTGTTCCGAAGCACCTCCCCCAGGGGGAGGGACGACGGGACGATGATGGGGTGTCCCAGGATGTAGTGGCGAAACTTCTGGGACACCATCAGGAGGGCGTAGCAGATCTTCTCCATCTCTGTGTACCGAGTTTTGGCCCCTTGGAGGGACTCACTTACGTAGTACACGAGACGCTGCTGCCCCCCTTGCTCCTTCACCAATACCGCGCTCATGGCGACCGGGGTTGCGGCAAGGTAGCGGAGCAAGGGCTCTTCGGGGGATGGGCTCACGACCATTGGAGGGCTCGTGAGGTACTTCTTGAGGTCGTCGAAGGCCTCCTGGGCCTTGGGGGTCCACCGGAAACCCTCGAGCCCCCGGAGGATTTGAAGAATTGGAGGCCGCGTTCCCCCGACCGTGAGACGAAGCGGCTCAATGCGGCTAAGCGGCCGGTGAGTCACTGAACGTCCATGACGGAGCGCGGCGGGGGCATGTCTAGGAACGCCCGAATCTTTTCGGGGTTTGCCTCTATGCCCCGCTGGGACACAAGGAAACCCAGAAGCTTCCCCCCGCGCACACCGAAGGCGCACTTCTCCGGGTTGAGCTTCAACCCATACGCGCGGAGGTTGCAGAAGGTTTCCGCTAGGTCGTCGACGTGGGCAGCTGCGCGGGGACTTTTGACGACCGTGTCCTCTACGTAGACTTCGACATTGTGGCCGGCTTGGTCTTTGAAGACCAGCATCATGTGGCGCTGGAAGGTCACTCTCGCGTTCTTCAGCCCGAAGGGCATGTGGACGTAGCAGAAGGTTCCGAGGGGAGTTATGAAACTCGTCTTTTCCTCGTCCCCTTCCGCCATCCGGACTTGATGGTAGCCCGAGTAGGCATCCAGGAAGCTCATCAACTCACAGTTTCCTCAGCTTCTGTTTGATTGGGGGGTGACCGGGGGTCACTGCGAGCTTGTGCTCGATGACGTCCCGGGCGACGCCCCGCATGTCCGAGGGCTTCCATACGAAGATGTAGGAGTTTTCGCGCAGGAAGGCCGCGAGGTGCGCCGCATGCTCCTCGAAGAGCTCCGCCCCGATCCGGATGGTTCTGTCTCCGTCGTTCGGGGACAGCGGGACCTTCCGGAGGCCCCCCTCCGGAGGCGGCTTGTGGAGGGGCTTCCCGGGAGGTATCACCGCGACGTCTGATTCCGGGGGAGAGACCTCCCTCCCCTCGTGCCTTGATGATGTTGACGCTCCCGATCGTTGCGGCGGCGCGCTCGTATAGGGCGCGGGCCACGTCTTGGTCTCCCCGGACGGTGATCACGCTGTGCGGCCCGGGGATCTTCATGCAAAGGTAGTTTTGGTGGGTGGCAGCCCCCAGGCGGTTGATCGTGGTCCTCCCCATGATCGCGTTGTAGGACGAGGGGAGGTCCACCACGTCAACTGGACCATCTCAGTCCGGTAGTTCTCCGGGGTGCCGAACGTCATGGGGAGGTCGACCTTCCCCACGGGGTGGATCGCCTTCCCTGGGACGAACCCTTGCAAGGGCCCTGCCGCGGGCTACAGAAGCTTCTCATCCACCTGCATCTCCCTGAAGGCTTTCAGGTAGAGGACATCGGCGGAGCTCCTGCCATCCACGAGGATGCGGGCCAAGTGGCAGTTGTAGATGGTGGCGGAGACGATGAGCGTGTCGTTGTGGGGGAAGCGAACCCCGCGCACGTCTTCCACCGTGAAGGTGTGGGGGATGTCCGATCACTTGGGTGGTGGAGACGTGTGCAGCACCCCCACCACCTTGACTTCGCGCGCATACTCCTTATGCTGGCGCTTAGAGTCTCGCCCGGAGGTGGACCCTCCCATGATGACGTTAACACGCCTCTGGTAAGTTTGGAAGGGGAGAATTTTTTACGGCTCCCCCTCCTGCGTCTGTCCCTGCTGTCCCCCCGTGGGAGCAGGAAGGGCCGGTACAGCCGTCCGAGGGGGCAAGGAGGCCGGAGTCCCCCCCGCCCATGCTGGTCGAGGAACGCCGCGAAGTGCTGCAGCAGCTGGTGGCACTCTCGGGTAACATGGGTACTGGACCTGTGGAAGGTGCACCACGGTCCTTCCCTGCTTCTCCCAGCGGGGCCTTCCCGACCGCGGGAAGACTGTGCTCCCCCACGGCCTTTCGGCTTGGGGAAGGGGCGGTTGCCCCTCGGGGGGTCGCGCGAGCCGCCTTCGCCCTCGAGGACAAAGGTGTCCCGAGGCCGTGGCTCGTTACGGCCCCCCTGCCTGGGGCATTTCAGGGGGTCCCTGGCCCCCTGGTCGGCGGAGGCGGGGGCCCCCTGGCTCTTCTTCCAGAGGTCGTCCTCCTCCGCCCGAGCGTACTTCTCAAGTAGTTGAAGAGCTCGTCGGCGGAGGAGGGGCAGCTCTGGGAGAGCCTCCGGTGGAGTTCCCCTGGGAGGATCCCGCTCTTGCACGCTTCGATGACCGTAGAGTCGGGCACGTGAGCTACTTTGCTCTTCACTTGACCGAAGCGCTTGAAGAAGCTGCGGATAGTCTCTCCCGTCCTCTGCCGGACGGTGTACAGCTACGAAGAATCCAGGGGACGCACGTAGTTCCCCTGGAAGTTCACGCAAAACTCGCGCTTGAGTTGCACGAAGGACTTGAAGGAGCAGGCCTTCAGGTTGTAGAACCAGGACCGGGCGATCCCGGTAAGGTAGAGGCGGAAGACGTTGCATTGCACTGTCTCGTCCCCCCCGGCGGCCGAGATGGCCGTGGAATACACCTGCACAAATTCATAAGGGTCGGCCTCACCGGTATAGTGCTCGATGTGCGGCGGGCGATAAGGCCGCGGCCACGGAATGCATCGAAGCCTGCGGCATAGGGGCTGATTAGCCCCTTGTAGTTCCTGGGGAGAGTCCCGGTCGCTGTCTCCCTTGACGGGCGACGCGCCCTCGTTGTCGGAGTCGGGAAGCGGCCCAAGAGGCCCGCCAGCGTGGTGGTGACGACGCTTTTCTTCCGGCCCGGTGCTGAGTTCCCGGACGTCCGGGTTCTCCCCCGGAGAGGTTGGCTCCTCGGCGGGTCTCTTCCCCCAACCGGTGCGGGAGCGGGGCACCCCGCGCCCGCGGTCCGGGGGAAGTTCTTCCCCGCACTTAGCCGTATGCATTTGCTTGACCTCCTCCCGAGAGAAACGGACCTGGTCCGCCAGATGCACCCTCGAGGGCGGCCCCCAGGGAGGAGGGAGCTCAGGCACTGTAGCTATCGGCTTGGACGCTATCGGGGCCGGCAAGGGGGAGCCCCCTGCGAAGACCCCCGGGACAGGGAAGGGGGAAGCCCCTGTAGCATCCAGAACCAGCGAGGGGACGCCGGCGGCGACGTTCGGAACCAGAAAGGGGGAAGCCCCTGTAGCATCCGGAACCGAAGTGGGGGGAGTCCCCATGGCGATGACCGGAACTAGAAAGGGGGGAACCCCTGTAATATCCGGGACAGGCGAGGGGGGAGCCCCCGCGGCGACGTCTGGAACTGGGTCGCCGTTGCGGGGGGAGGTCCGCTGAGGCACGGGAGCTGCTCTGTCGACCGCCCCCAGTACGGTGGACACGACGCGTGGGGCGGGACTGCCTCCCGGCGCAGGCAAAACCCTCCGCATGTAATGGGCCCCCGGCCCTGGGAATGGGCCCGGAACAGGGTATCCCCCCGGTGTCACGAAGGACCCGGGCATGAAGTAACCTCCCAGCACCGGGAAGGATCCTGGTGCCGGGAAGGGTCCGGACGTATGACCCACCGGGGGAGGGTACCCCCCGGTGGGGTCATACAGGGCGGCCGGACCTCCGGAGACTGGAAGGGCTGCCGGGTGGCCCATAAACGGGGACATAGCCCGCGAATATGGGTACGGCGCATATGTGGGGGCCGGTGGCCGCGCCAACACGCGAAGCAGCTCATCCATAGAGCGCTGGGCGCGGAGCTGGCCCTCCACTAAAGCCTCGAGTAGGGCATCCCGGGGAGCCGGGGGAGCCATCGGGGGGAGACTAGTCCTAGCCGAGGCTCTCGCGGTCACCGGGACCGCCCCGGAGGTCGAACCACCTAAGTTAAGAAGGAAGGTGGGAGGCGCAACCTAGGTCTGGCCACCTCCGAGAGGAAGCACCGGGACGGTCGTGTCCCGGACGGGTGGCGCCGGGTCACCGGGACCAGCGTCAGTCGGGAGGGTGCAAGCCCTCGTTCTTGGGGGAGCCATGGCATCTCGTCACGAGTCCCCATGGTCAGCGCCAACTATCGTGGTGTTACGAACACCCCGGCAAGTTTTATGGACGATCCTAGCAAAGAAAATGCGACGCGGGCTGACCGGGTGACCGGTCCTCCCCCGGCGGACAAGCACAACAAATGACACGAGGGTTTATACAGGTTCGGGTCCCGGTGGGGGCCCTAGTCCTGTCGGCGTGCTCCCGACCGGAGTCGGCTGGGGAGGCTCTCTCGGGGAGAGGCTTCCGGAGCACACCTGTGAGATTGGCTATTCTAGCAATAATTAGCAACTTGTTCTTACAACAAGGGGTACAAGGGCTTATATAGCCCCAAAAGAAGCAAAAAGACTAAACTACCCCGGACGCTATTGCCGGAACGAGGGCTAGCAACGTCCTTCTCCCGGCCAGGTGCCTCGGATGCTTGACAGGTGGCCGCTGATTCCCACGGCGCTTGTCACACGACCCGCACGTGACGGAGGCGCTTGTCACGCGATCCGCGCGTGACGTGGGATTAGGGGTTCCTATCCCCGGAAGGACGATGATGCCCGGGGGCCATGTCCCCGGGCGAAAGGCGGCGCCCGGGATAGGCACCGGAGGCCTTGTTCCCGGGCGAAAGGCGGCGCCCGGGACAGGCACCGGGGGCCATGTCCCCGGGCCAATGGTGGCACCGGGGACAGGAACCGGAGACCATGTTGCTGGGCAAACGGCGCCGCCCGGGACAGGCACCGGGGCCCATGTCCCCGGGCAAACGGCGGTGCCCGGGCCAGGCACCGGGGGCCATGTCCCCGGGCAAAAGGCGGCGGCCGGGACAGACACCAGAGGCCTTGTCCCCGGACGAAAGGCGGCGCCCGGGACAGGCACCGGGCGCCATGTCCCGGGCAAAAAGGCGGAGCCCGGGACAGGCACCAGAGGCCTTGTCCCCGGGCAAAAGGCGGCGCCCGGGATAGGCACCGGAGGCCTTTTCCCTGGGCGAAAGGCGGCGCCCGGTACAGGCACTGGGAGCCATGTCCCCGGGCCAAAGGCGGCGCCCGGGACAGGCACCGGGGGCCATGTCCCCGGGCAAACGGCGGCGCCTGTGACAGGTACCAGGTGCCTTGTCCCCGGGGGAACGGCGGCGCCCGGGACAGGCACCGGGGGCCATGTCCCCGGGCAAACGGCGTCGCCTGGGACAGGCACCGGGGGCCTTGTCCCCGGGCGAAAGGCGGCTCCCAGGATAGGCACCGGGGGCCATGTCCCCGGGCAAAAGGCGGCACCCAGAACAGGCACCGGAGGCCATGTCCCCAGGCAAAAGGCGGCGCCCGGGACAGGCACCGAGGACCTTGTCCTTGGGCCAAAGGCGACGCCCAGGACAGGCACCGGAGGCCATGTCCCCGGGCAAATGTGACACAACTTACCTGGACTTAGTCTCGCGGAGATTTCCCCCAACACTCGCAGCAAGAGATACAAGATCTTTAGGTGGAAATGACATCACAAGGAACGTTAACCACTTTGGTAGTAGAAGCCCAATTCGAAGAACAAATGAGGAATGCTCAGAAAGAGGATAAATAGATTTGCAAGATTAAGAGCCGAATCAAGGTGGGAAAAGCTTAGGTTTACTAAAATGGACAAGCAGGAAATTGTATGGTATTGGGGAAGGATATGTGTTCCCCAAAGCACAGGCCTTAATGAATTAATTCTCCATAAGGCACATAAAACATCGTGCTCAATACGCCTGGGTAGCACTAGAATGTATCAGAACCTGAAAATCAGTTTTGGTGAGATAATATGAAGAAAGAGATCACAGAATACATTGCAAACTGTGATACCTGTCAGCGAACTAAAGCAAAACATTAGAAGAAAGCCAGGAAGTTACAACTTTTGTCAGTACCACTATGGAAATGAGGAGAGATCAGAATGGATTTATCACAGGACTCCCAAAAACTCACGGAGGATGTGACTCCATGTGGGTCATCATTGACAGACTCACCAAAGTAGCACACTTCATCCCAGTTAAAAAGAACTACGATGGGAGTAAATTAACTGAGTTGTATATGCAAAGAATACTGACACTGCATGGTACCCCTGAGAAGGACTAAGAACTAAGAACTCAATTGAATTTTAGCACTGCATATCACCCTCAGACAGGAAGATAGACAGAAAGAGTAAATCAGATTTTGGAAGATTTTCTAAGAGCTTGTATACTAGATTATGGAACATCATGGGATAAATGCATACCATTTGCAGAATTTGCTTACAACCATGGCTATCAGTATAGTTTACAAATGGCACCGTTTGAAGCTGTATACGAATGAAAATGCAGAACCCCATTGCATTTGAATGAGCCATGAGAACAAAGGATCATAGGACTAGAGATAGTGGAAAAAGCAAAAGCTCAAGTCATACTCATCAGAGAAAAACTGAAGACAGCACAGTCGTGACAAAAGAATTATGCGGACAATCGGCGAAGAGAATTATCATTTGAACCAGGTGATCTGGTCTACCTTAAAGTCACACCATTCAAGGGATTGCGAAGATTTCAGGAGAAAGGAAAGTTATCTCCTAGGTATATTGGACCATTCAAAATACTTAAGAGAAAAAGGAGAAGTGGCCTATAAGTTGGAGTTACCCTCAGAATTAGCAAGAGTGCAAGATGTATTCCACGCTTCACAACTCCGAATGTATTTGAAGAGAACCAATTGACCGAGTAGAAGTTCACGAAGTATCTTTGTAGAAGAACTTTTCAAATTTCAAACACCCAATACAGATTCTGGACACTGACGAGCAAAGAAGATTAAGGTATGCAAGGTTCAGTGGGGAAACCATTCAGAACGAGAAGCCACTTGAGAGAAAGAAGAAGGTCTTCAGCGAGAGTACCCCTCCCTTTTCGCAAATCAGTCCAAATTGTATCGCAGATTAATCCTTTTCTGATTTCCCAGAGCCCGAAAAGGCTAAAAGCCACAAATCAGCTCCAAATCTCATTTTGATCGAGGGAATACCTCCCAAATGCTATTCAATACAAAATCTCCTTTTGTCAGAACATCAAATTCTCACCCGAAGTCTCAGGTTTCTAGATCTCGACAAAAGTTAGATTTGAGATACCCTAATTACCCTGTTTTCACTTCAGTTCAAATTTGATCAAAAGTTTCCAGATTTTATCAGATCTTCTCTCAAATCATCCTTTGAATAATGTTCTTCAAATCTGTGAAATCAAAATCAGCCATAATCTTCGATTTCTCAGATTTTACAGATTAGTCCAAAATCAGAAAGCTGAAATTGCAGTCGGGTCCAGCCTCTTGTTTCGACCAGCAGCACCACCTACGACCAGAGCAGCCACGACCAAGAGCTGTGCCATTTTCGACCTCAGGCCCAACCGCAACCAAGAGCACAACTGCACTGCGAACCTTACCGCCGGTGGAGCTCCGCCGTCGCCAGCTTCGCCGCAACCTCGTCGCCACATGCGCACACCAAATTGGCCGCCGTGGCAGCGCTGTAGCAGCACCAGCATCGCCCGAATCTTTCCCTTGCACGCACGTGCGCTCGCCTGCCGCTATGTCAAAAGCTTTACGCCACATTGTGTAACACCCTGAGTTAGGGGTGAAAATTTCCTTTTTCATCAATAGCATGCATGCATGTATCTGTAGTAATAGCCAGATCAGTTCTATCTCAAGCCCTAAAATCTCCAAAATCTATCCTATGACCTCAAATTAAGATCAGATTGTTCAGATGTGATCTATCAGTTACTCTGAACTTAAAAGTCTTCAGAACCTAGATCCAATTCTATCTCTAAATTCCATATTTATCAACTTCTTCTGTTTTCGAAAACAGAAATACCTTATATTACCCAAATACCTTAAGTTTCAGAAATACAGATTTAATCCGAATCTTGACCAAGTTCAGACTAGATTATTCCTGGAATATAATCATGGGTATGTCAATACCTTAATCTAAAAAGTTGACAGCCAGATTTCACCATCTAGATTCTTTTCACAAATCAGTCCAAGAGTTATCGCAAATTAGTCCTTATCTGATATCTGAAAACCCAAAAAGGCTAGAATCTCCAGATTAACTTCAAACTCAAAATCTCTTCGGCAAATCTTCTCAAAATGCTATTTACCACAAGTTTCTCTTCTGTGCAGATATCAAAATCGAACCCTAAATGCCAGAATTCGAAATCGACAAAACTTAAACCTTATTTTACCCCTAAATTACCCTATTTTCAGTTTGTATCGAAAACTATTCAAATGTGCTAAACCTTATCAATTATCTTTGCCAAATACCCTGTTGAATATAATCTACCAGATTAGTGAAATCAAATTCAACTCTAACCTTCCAAATCTCCAGAATTACAGATTGGTCGAAATGTGAAAATCAAATATTGCAAATCAGTCCATTTTCGACCAGGCCAACTGCTGTACACGACCAGAAGCCTTGCCGTGTTTCCTTGCGCCGTGCACGCTCGCCGCCGGCCAAGCTTCGCCGCACTGTGACCGTGCATGCCAGTACGCACGTGTCCTCGCTCCAGCTGGTGCCGTGGCAAGGCCGCTGCTACGTCGATGACCAGTGCTTGCTCCCGCGCGCGACCAGCAGTGACTTTGTCAGCAATCCATCGCCACGTAGCCTCGCCGCGCCAGTACTTGTCGCCACCGCTTGCTACAAGCTTTGCCAGGTCCCGATGAGGCGACATTGTGATCAATTGAAAGCTTGTCGCCGTCGCATCACCGCTTTTGCTGTGTCTTCGCCGCTGATGTCCAGCACGCAAGCAACCTCATCACAGCAGTCAATCACTTCGTTGTTCCCCTTTGCCATCTTTGCCTGACCTATTTAAACGCTCCTGTGTGCAGCAGCTTCTCCACACATCACCAGGACTTAACCAATTTCCAAATTTCACCGCTGCAGTCGTCTTCTCCGGCGAGCCATCGAGGAGACTCACGGTGACAGCTCATTCCACATCATCTCTTGCCAAATTAACAGCATCTGTGAGTTCCCCTCGTCTCCCTCATCGTGTTGTACCATCTAATTGGACTACCTTGCATTTTATCGCCGGTGATCGCCGGGATTGCTAAATGCCCTGTTCCGGCAATGTAGCTCGAATTACTCCAAATTAGCTTTTGTATCTGTAATCAAAATTTATCAGTAAGCCAAATCAAGCAAGCCTGTGAAGTTGGATTTCGGATTTAAGCAAGAATCGAACCTTTTCCCTAAACCGAGCTTCACCAGAAAACCGGCGATCGTCGCCAGGCTTCTCCCGTGATCCTCCGGCCAATACAATTGTACCAGAAGCTTCCCTATACCTCCTAGATGCTCTCCAAGCAAGGAATTAAGTTCTTGTTGCCTGTAGAAGGAACCCCCAATCAGTAGTGCTTCTTCTCCGGCGCCGATGACCGGAAAAGTGTTCCCGGCCGTTTCAGCCCAATCACATTGTCATTTAGATGTGCCTTAGCCTCCTGAGCATTTTTGTCTTCTAGCTCGACACCTAAATCAGCCTAGATCAAAAGTGATAGCTTTGCCAAGTTTTTGTCCAGAACTGATCTAGTGCAGCCAGTTCATCTCTGTTCATCATCAAATTTCTTGCTTTCCAGCCATTTCTTGCCCTAGATCCTGTTGACTTAATTGTTCCTGTTACTCAAGCCTACCTCCCAGACAAAGTGGTGCATCATTTGGAGCTCCAGATCAAAAGTTATGCTAAGCCCTAGTTTTTGGCATTGTCAGCTCTATGCCAGAGCTTGTCAGCCAGTGGCATTGACCTTATTTACCCACTTCTGTTTGTGTAATTTGAAATCCACTTTGTCCACTGAATTTGTAGAGTTGTGATCTACATTTTCTTCTACTACCACAACTTGAGATAAGCACTCTAGCTTTTCTTAAAGCTATGTCCAAGCTTTGATCCGAATGTCGATCTGTTGACATTCGCTGTTTTGATTAAACCAGCCACAAAATTGTTATCCCTATTGAAATCCTGAAACCCTAAGATTATCTAATCACCATCCTTAGCCCAAATTCCTTGAAACCCCAGAATCTCAGTTCAGTTGCAGTTCAAATTATCTCCAGTATAATTCAATCATGCTTGTTGTGCATTTCTGCATATAAGTCATAAAACATTTTAATATTAAAAGTAATTATTGTGTGATTGTTTGTCGTCGAGCAGATTCAGAAGCTGACTTTGAAGATTTTGCTGTTGACCCGTCATCGACTGCTGTATTTTACGACGCGGAAGGCAAGTCATATCCTTGGTCATCTTGAACCTATATTTTAAATGTTGCTATAATATAACCTTGAATATAGGCAATATTGCATGTGAAAGATTGAGAATGGTTGATTTATGAATTGGCAGTGCTAGACTGGTTATCTGTGAAATGTGAAATAAACAAGTTTTGAGCCATGAACTATTATATGTATCTATATACTTATATTCATGAAATAAAACCCCTAGCCGTGACCAGAAAAATGGTATGGATGGCTGTAGCACTGGAGGTGCTAGACTGCAAAGGAATGCAGGCACTGAAGGTGCAGGGTTGTGGATGGTCTGATCACTGGCATATAAGGACTAGAACCTTGTGTTGTGCGTCTAGTGGCATGAACAACGTCCTAACCGCAAGCCTGGTATGGGACAGGCCTGAACAAGTAATTATGTGGATCGCACATGAAACCCCTGCATGAGATGTGTAGTGATGCACGATAAACACGGAGCGCGGCTCCCACACATATCACTGAAGGTGATCAAGCACGCTGACCCAGTAATGGGAATAAGCAATGGGGTGGAGGTTTGGATACAACCTGCCACAACTGTGCCTCGCTGAGAGCCACAGGGTCGGGGGTGAATTGTAAGTGATACATAACAAAAGTTCTTGTTATTTCCACCTTGCCGCTCACAGTATGAAGTGAGTCAGGGGTCCAATCATTTTGTTATGATAGGAAAGGTTTGAAAGTGGAATATCTTGCGGGTAAATTGGTACCTCTCTGCAGAGTTAAAAACGTATTCGAATACTCCGAGCTCCCGGGTTTATAGGAGTCTGCTGCGGTGGATTAAATCCACGGGGTGTGACACAAGTACTATTTTCTAAATAAAATATGTTTAATCAAGATTACCCAAATGACATGTGTTGTCATGATAAGGAGTGCTGCCGTGGGCTGTCGTGTGTCGACGTGTCGCGGTAGTGCTATAATCTAGTGAACATGAATGATGATGTTATATTATGAAAAGTGCTGCCATAAGATGAGATGAGAAAGGAAAAGATTATTTTACCAATATCCATAATTCTTGACTAGTCTAGGTTCATATCATCACTACTATATGTATCTACTCTTACCTATGACTTGCTGAGTACGTAAGTGCTCACCCTTGCAACATTCAACTCAATAGATGGAGCCTACTTTGATCAAGATGATGGCACGGAGTACTACGTGGATCCAGAAGGAGGAGAATCAGTTCCGCCAGAACCCTGAAGTGTGTTGTTCTGCCGTCAACTTCTTTTGTGGGAGGGTCACCCATCTTCTGCTGCGTAGTTAAATATTTTGTTAAACCCTGAATGCCTTGTAGGCATTGTAATCCTCTTTATGTAATATTAAGGCCAGCAGGCCACACTGCTTAATATTTTGTGAGTACTATGTTGCAATGTAATATACTCCTGTGTTTGACTCATCCTGGGAAGTCAAAGGTTTGTGAGAATGGGACTAGCTGCAGCGAGCTAGGTCTCTACAGGAGTAGTCGTTGTCCCAGTCTCGGGCCGCGACACATTGCCTCCATGCCGGAGCCGCCAGACGCTTTATCACTACACGAGCCAGAGCACGCGTCGATCGTGCTGTAAAGCCATCGAGGCCGCTGCACACCGCCACCGTGGCCAACCAAATCGATATCCTCCCGATTGCTCCAAATCTCGAGAGCTCCCATCTTCTGCAATTTAAGCTCGCCCGTAGCTCGCAGCAGCTTCACCCCACTCTAGAACCAGCGAAGCCTCATTTCTTCTCGTCTTCATCTTCTTCTCCGGCAAGCCGCCGAGGGGGAAAACGACAACAGGGAGCTCCGCTGCATCAACCTCCGATCCAACTTCGCCAGTGAGTGTCCCTACCTCACCTCTTTATGCTGTACCAAGTAATTGAACTCTGGTGGCTCTTGTTGCCGGTGATCGCCGGATTTTGGATTTGCCCTGTTTCGGCAATTGAACTCTTTCCAGTTGATTTCAGTACTCCTTTTAGCAGAACCAATTGATCAGTAGATCCTTCTTCGTAAGCCCATGCTGCTAGATTTCAAATTCGAGCTTGCATGGAAGCTTTCCCTGTTTTTGCGCACCGTCGTGAGCAGCTCACGTCGCCGGCCCGTGCCACCACACCACCAACCAAATTGACCGTGGCAACGTCATCCTTGAACTCGGTAGATGGTGTAGCTGAACCTAATTGACCGGAGCTATCTTATATCAGTGGCACCCCAGTTGCCGTCTTCTTCGAGTTTGGCATCAGCGCCGGTAAGCCCCAAATCGCCTTCATAACCAAATTGCTCGCTCCCGCACCATCTGTGCAGTCCCAGGAGCATAAACCTTTGATCAATTTTAAGTTTTATCGTCTGTAGCTCGCTGCCACCGTAGCTCGCCTTGTTTATGAAAGCCGACGAGTTCACCCTCGCCGTTCGCCGTCGTCTCATCGCCGTTGTTCAATCTACTTTGTCTTGTGGATTTGCCTCAACCTCCTGAGCATATCACTCCGCTGCATCGCCCTTCGATGCTGTGCCAAATCACAAGATATAGCTGTGCCAAGATCTGTCCGGTATCTGTGTCTTGTCGTGTCGCCACCGTGGTTTCTCGTCACCATTCATCATCGTCCAGCCATATTAGTTCCTGAAACCTCCACCATTGGATTCCTGTTGTCTTCGCCTACCTCCTAGACATAGTTGGCGAAGCAAAGCTCAAGAAGATCGATCAAATACTCAAGCCCAAGGTTTTGACAGTACAAAGGCACCTAGTTCACTGTGTCCAGGGGCCTCTTTGCAAATTCCCTAAATTCTAGACCTTTCCTGTGAAAACCACCTTGTCAAATAGCTACCTTACAACATTTTGCATCTAATGCTTTGATCAAAACCCATTTTTCCCACTGGGAATTATCCAAACCTTGTCAATGCCATTTTGGGACAATGCCAGCCCTTGTCAGTTCATGACAGCCAATGGCATTAGGCCAGTTTAACCACTTCTGGTTATGCAACCTAAAAATCACCTTGTCCACTGAACTTGTAGAGCTATGTTCTACATTTTATTCAACTACCACACCTTGATATAAGCTCTCTAGCATTCTCTGAAGCTATGTCAAAGCCCTGAACCGAATGTTGACCTATTGACATTCGTTGTTTTTGAGCAAAACAGCTGCGGACTTGATGTCCATATTGCAGCCTTGAAACCCTGAGAGTCTCTAGCATTCGTCCTCAACCCTGATTCCATAAATCTCCAATATTAACTCAAATCCAGCTTTCAAGCTTACCTGTTCCAGTATCGCCGAGAGTATTTCTCTTTTGCATGTTGCATATAGATTATTATTGGATTGTGATTCCTGTTTGCTTGTTTGATCCTTGATTAGAGCAAGAGCCTGAGTACGAAGATTTTGTCGCAAACCCGACATCGACTGCTGTACCTTACGACGCGGAAGGCAAGTCATATTCTTGAACATCTTGAACCTATATTTTATGAATTGCTAAGATATTGCCTTGACTATAAGTAGTATTGCATTTGATGAAATAAAAAAAGTGTGATATGGCAGTACTAGGCTGTATGCAGACAAAGGATGAGGAGATTCTTTATAAAATGATCAAACTGTGAGCCATAACTAATATATATGTATATATTTATATTCACGAAATAAAACCCTTGCCGTGCCCAGAGTTTGGTATGGAATGGTGGTGGCACTGACGAGTGCAGGGTTTGTGGACTGCACTGGTCATAGGCATGTATGGACTAGAACCTTGTGTTATACTTCTATGCGGCATGAAAAACGTACAAACCACTTGCCCGGTATGGGACGGGCGCAACATAGTAGTTTTCCCAGTATTAGCTTTTCCTTGCATTGGTTGTCGGTCCAGTTTCTCGAGAGGAAACTGGTGGGCCACAGAGGGCCATGAGTGATGTGAGATTAGAAAAATAAAGAGAGGATAAGGTGTAAGAAGGAAGACGCCCTACGCCTGGATTAAGTCGTGCGCGACTGTAATCAAGAGAGGCTATGTGTCTTGCGAGACAATAGACCAAGGATAGGAAGAATTGGCTGTGGGGAGTACCCACAACGGTAATAAGGACTGGAATGTCTATTTACCGGGCAGGGAATTGCTAATGCTAGGATTGCAAACTGTTGTGTGATCTCAGCCTTGTCACATTCATAAAAGTCGCATGGAGAGGTCCCGACATGAAAGCTGAGTGATCGGTGGATTAAAGCGGTACACCTTTGCAAAGTAAAAAATGTATTCAAATACTTCGAGCTCCCGGGTCCATAAGAGCCTACGCGCGGTGGATCCTATCCACGTCGATGTGACACAAGTATGTTTTCTAAATATAATTGGCTAGACTTAGCTCATGTGTGCTTGACATGTGTTGTCATGAAATGAGGTGCTAACATGGGCAGACATGTGTTGTCATGCTATGGTAGTACTTCTAAGTGTTTATAAAAGATATTAATGGTATGTCATGATGAGCACTGCCATAAGTTTAGAAAGAAGAAAAGTGTTTTGCAACCTTCCCTCCTTTCCGAATAGCATAGGTTCATATCATTTCTACTATATGTACATACTCTTATCTATGACATGCTGAGTACGTAAGTGCTCACCCATGCAATTCACTGTCCAAAAGATGGGGTGTCCCTTGATCAAGATGAAGGCCTGGAGAACTTCTTGGATCTTACAAGGAAGAGAGTCAGTTCCACCCAAGTCCTAAAAAGTGTTGCTCTGCTTTCAACTTCTTGCTGTGGGGGTTCAATTAGCTTCTGACAAGTAGTTGTTCTTTGGCAACCAAACTTATTTACGCCGTGATGGCTTGTAATTTATTATGTTGTAATGAGGCCAGTTGGCCATACTGCTCAATGTAATGTAAGTTAAACTGACGCAATATACTCCTATGTTTGACTCATCCTGGGAAGTCAAAAGGTATGGGATCAGCTATGGCGAGCTGGGTGCCCATGGGAGTAGTCGTGTTCCCCTGTGAAGGCAGGGCGCGACAACTGTCCCAGTGATATCCATCCCGGTGACCCAAGTTCCGGGCGCCGCCACCATCCCGGCAAGAGGCGTCCCAATGATGGATATCCCCGTACCCCTGACGCCGCCACCGTCCCGATGAGAGGAGGCCCGGTGACGGGCTTCCCCGCGTCATGGGTGCCGCTATCAGGGGACCGCTATCCCGGTGACCCTCGTCCCGGGTGCCGCCACCATCCCGGAGATAAGCGCCCCGGTGGCGGGTGTCCCTGCGTCCCGGGCGCCGCCACCATCCCGGTGAGAGGCGTCCTCGTGATGGGTAGCCCCATGGCCTGGGCGCCCCCACTGTCCCGGTGAGAGGCATCCCGGTGGTAAGCGCCTCGGTGGCGGGTGTCCTCGCGTCCCGATGATATGCACCCCGATGACCCGCATCTCGGGCGCCACCACTGTCCCGGTGATATCCACCCCAGTGACCCGCACACCGGACGCCGCCACCATCCCGGCGAGAGGCGTCCCGGTGACGGGTATCCTCGTGCCCCGGACGCCGCCACCGTCCCGCTGAGAGGCTTCCCGGTGACGGGCGTCCCCGCGTCCCGAGTGCCGCCACTAGGGGGCAGCCTTCCCGGTGACCCGCGTCCCGGGCGCCGCCACCATCCCGGTGATAAGCGCCCCGGTGGCAGGTGTCGCCGCATCCCGGGCGCCACCACCGTCCCGGCGAGAGGCATCCTAGTGACAGGTAGCCCTGTGCCCTGGGCGCCGCCACCGTCCCGGTGAGGGGCATCTCGGCGATAAGCGCCTTGGTGGCGGGTGTCCCCGCGTCCCAGTGATATGCACCCTGATGACCCGTGTCCCGGGCACCGTCACCAGGGCGGCCACCATCCCGGTGACTCGCGTCCCGGGCACCGCCACTATCCCGGTGATAAGCACCGAGGTGGCGGGTGTCGTCGCGTCCCGGGCGCCGCCACCGTCCTGGCGAGAGGCGTCCAGGTGACGGGTAGCCCAGTGCCCCGGGCGCCGCCACCGTCCCGGTGAGGGGCATCTCGGCGATAAGCACCTTGGTGGCGGGTGTCCTCGCATCCTAGGCGAGAGGCGTCCCAATGATGGGTATCTCCGTGCCCCGGACGCCGCCACCACCCCGGTGAGAGGCGTCCCGGTGACGGTCGTCCCCGCGTCCCAGGCGCTGCCACTAGGGGGGCCGCCATCCTGGTGACCCGCATCCCGGGCGCCTCCACCATCCTGGTGATAAGTGCCCCGGTGGCGAGTGTCCCCCCGTCCCGGGCGCCGCCACCGTCCCGGCGAGAGGTGTCCTGGTGACGGGTTGCCCCGTGCCCCGGGCGCCACCACCGTCCCAGTGAGAGGCATCCCGGTGATAAGTGCCTCGGTGGCGGGTGTCACCACCATCCCGGTGAGAGGAGTCCCGGTGACGGGTATCCCCATGCCCCAGACGCCGCCACTGTCCCGATGAGAGGCGTGCCAGCATCCCGGGCGGCCCGACGAGGGAGGTCACCATCCCGGTGATAAGCGCCCCAGTGGCAGGTGTCCACGCGTCCCGGGAGCCGCCACTGTCCCGGTGATATCCACCACAGTGACTTGCGTCCCGGGCTTCGCCACCGTCCCAGCGAAAGGCTTCCCGGTGACGGGTATCCTCGTGCCCCAGACGCTACCACCGTCCTGACAACACAGGCGCTGGGGGTTCACTCCACGCCGGGACCTTTCCTCGCGCTGGGGACTTAGCCTGTGCCGGGGCCCCACCCTGCGCTGTCGAGATGGTTCTCCCAGCGAGGATGCCCTCCCTGGAGGATGCGCTTTAGAGGATGCTCTTGAATGAGGGTCACTGGCTCCTTCTTAGCCCTAGTCCTGACGGCGGCAGCCCTACTCCCCTAGGGCAGCTTACAATCACCCTCGTGGACTGAGGGCATAAGCGGCAACCCGGTTCCCAGAAACTACGGTAATGAGTCACTTTGAGGGGTGAGTCCCCCCCTCGAACACTCCAAAAGTCCCGACAATGGGAGCTTCACTCCCCGGGCGGCTTACGATAACCCCTTGCGGACTGAGGGGGTAAGCAGCAACCCAGTTCTTAACTGTGGTAACGAGTCACTTTGAAGGAATAGTCCCCCCTCAAATACTCCAGAGCCCATCATGGCGCTCACCCTCCTCCGGGAGCGAATTTCTGGACCCAAAATTTCTTAACTGGTTCCCCGTTCTCATGGTGACTGGGAGAATTTTCGACCGAGTCTCGGAACTTTTTGATCGGAAAATTCTTCACCGGCTCCCCATTCTCACAGTGACCGGGGCAATTTTTGACCCAGACGAGGCTATTTTCTCCTGTTCGGGGGCTCCGCGCTGCTTGGATGTGGTGGGCTTTGTTCCGAGGGAAGGTTTTCTCTCCCGGGTGGACTTTGTCCCAAGGGATGGTTTTCTCTCCCTTTGTCCCGGGAAAAGGTTTTTCCCCTCCTGGGGCTCCGCGCCGCCTGGAGGCAGTAACATTCTTTCCCCGATGGACTTTTTCTCGACGGAAGGTGTCCTCTCCCGGGAGGACTTTGTCCCGGGAGAAGGTTCTGTCCCGGGTGGATTTTGTCCCGGGGGAAGGTTTTCTCTCCCGGAGGACTTTGTCCCAGGAGAAGGTTCTCTCCCGTCCGGGGGCTCCGCACCACCTGATGCGGTTTCCTCTCCCGGGGGGACCTTGTCCCGGGGGAAGGTTTCCTCTCCCGGGGGGACCTTGTCCCGGGGGAAGGTTTCCTCTCCCGGGGGAACTTTGTCCCGGGAGAAGGTTTTTCTCGTTCAGGGGCTCCGCTTCGCCTGGACGCAGTAACATTCTTTCCTCACTAGACTTTGTCCCGGGGGAAGGTGTCCTCTCCCAGGGGGACTTTGTCCCTGGAGAAGGTTTTCTCCATCCAAGCCGCCCAGACGTGGTAACGTTCTCGCCCGTGTGGAATATGTCGTGGGGGACGGTTTTTCTCTCCCGGAGGACTTTCTCCCGGGAGCAGGTCTCCCCCGTCTGGGGGCTCCGCGCCATCCGGACGCGGCTATGTTCTCTCCCTGGGGGGCTTTGTCCCGGGAGAAGGTTTTTCTCGTCCAGGAGCTCCGCGCCGCCCGGACGCGGTAACATTCTCTCCCCGGTGAACTTTGTCCCGAGAGAGGATTTTTCCCATTCTGGGGCTCCAAGCCCCCCAGGGGTGGTTTTCTCTTCCTCACAGCAACTTTACATCCCAATCCAGATCCTTCCACCTGGAGCTCCCCGGTCCCTCGGACGCGGAAGGGTTCTACCCCAGCACTGTGCGAAAAGCTTACCCCGGAGACCTCAGTGTCATCTGGGGAAGGGTTTGACACATACCCTCTGTAACATCCCAAAGTTTGCTATCTCTTTAGCTTGTCAGTCAACATATCTTCATTGGATTTTCAGATGTCTCAACCCCATTTTGATCTTTATCCCAGAATTATGATCTTAGGAGTGCCACTACCTTAACTTAAAAAGTTGGTAGCTAGACTCTGCCTTTCAGACCATTTTCGCTTTTTAGTCCAAAAGTATCGCAGATAAGTTCTTTTCAGATTTGTCAGAAGATCAAAAAGACAAAGTCTCAGACCATCTCCAAACTTTGATCTGATTCAGTGAATATCGCCCATTCACTATTCTGAACATTTTTCCCTTCTGGAAGAATTCCAAAAGCTCAACCGAAACCCTAGTTTCAGCCTCGCCAAAGTTTCAAACCCTAATTACCCTGTTTACCCTAATTACCCTGTTTTGGATTTTTGTCAAAACTACCAGATCTTGTTGGATTTTAACATTTTTCCTGCTGGATGAGTCCAAGTGATTTAGTAATACTCACCTGCAAAACCAGATCTCAGATCAGCCCTCCAGATCTCCAGATTTGCATATAGGCCCAAATTCTCAAACTAAATTCCTTACAGATTGGTCCAAATACTTGCAGATCAGTCCCTGGTGCAGGTTTTTGAAATTACAAATCAGCCCTAGCCTTCTTCTTCAGCCCTTTTCGACCAAGCCCCTGGTCGTTGCTCTCGTCCAGAGCTCCAGCATCGTTCGACCAGCGCCTCGCCGCATTGCCTTGCCGCAGACCTCGCCGCCGATGAAGTATCCCACGCAGCCACCTCCGCAGCCACGTAGCCACCACCTGTGCGCAACCGTGCCGCCACCGTGGAGCACCTCAATCACGCCTGTGCTGTGATTTCCTCGCGGGCGTGCGTGCTCCAGCAGCAGCAAAGCAGCGCCACGTTGCAGCCATGCCGAGACCAACGATCCCGTCGCCCTGCTCCAGCCGGATTTGCCGTGATCCCCCTCGCCTGGCACAGTCGTTGCCGCGTCCCAACGTCGTCTCGGTCCCGCCTCCGGTGTCAGTCGTGCGCATCTGTTGGATATGCTTCAACTCCCGAGAGCTTGGCCCTTTGCCTATATAAGCTTCCCCCTCTCGCTCGGCATCACTTCGCACCACCCCTCAGCTGCAAAGCCTCAAGCTCCTAGCACTAGAGAGCAGCAAATTCCTCAGCGCCGCCGTGAGCACTTTCTTCTCCGACGAGCTGCTTTTGAGGCCACCGGTGCCAGCTTCAATCGCAGCTCCTCTCTCCAAACCAACGCCACCAGTAAGTTCCCCTCATTCCCCTGTCTGTTTCATAGCATCTAATTGGCCCCCGGCGAACCTCAACGCCGGCGATCACCGGAAAAGCCCAAAACCCCTGTTTCACCAATGCTGCCCGATTCGATTCGATTCAAATCAGCCCTCGTGCAAATGATAAGAATTGTTCAGCACACTCCATGTAGCAAGCCTACGGATTTGGATTTCAAAATTGAGCCAAGATTGCAGCTTCCCCAATTCACGCGCCACCAGTAAACTGGCCCTCGTCGCCGAGCTTCTCCGGTCATCCCCCAACCAAATTAGCTTCACCAATAGTTTCCTCACTTCACCCTCTCACTCCCTGCGCAAGCAATCGAGTTCAAACTCTCTGAATCAAAAACCCCCAATTTATATGTCGTCTTCTCCAGCGCCGGTCACCGGAATTCTTCTCCGGCCGATCTAGCCCTGGTCACTTTGTCCCTTAGATAGACTCCAGTACCCTGAGCAACATTCTCTACTAGCTCGACTTCTGAATCGACCTGAATCAACAGATATTCCAATGCCAAGATCACTGTCCAGTGGCTCAGTTCATGTCCAGACCACCGTGTTTACTCGCCTGATTTGGCCTCCCTCCGGCCACTTTCTGCCCTTGATCCTATTGAGTGTTTTGTTCCTGTTATCAAGGCCTAACTTCCAGACAAAGTGGTTCATCAATTGGAGCCCTGAATCAAAAGTTATTCCATGCCCTAGTTTCTGGCCATGTCTAACACTATGTCAGTGCATGTCCACCAGTGGCATTGAATGATTTAGACCTGCTACACTTGAGCAATTGAAATGCCACCTTGTCCATTAGATTCATGGAGTTGTACTTTACAACTTTCTCTTCTGCCACTTCTCCAGAAAACCTACCTAAGACCAACTTAAGGCTATGTCTAGCCGTGGACCGAATGTCAGCCTTTCGACATTCAACCCCTTTTTAGCCCATCTCTTCAATCAGCACCCAAGCGACCTTGTCCAAACCTTTTCCCCTGCATGCATGATATATTTATATATTATTTTCTAGTACAACTATTTATGTATGCTTATATAGTGTATGTGTGTATTATTTGTATCCGCCGTGGAACCAGAGGTTGAAGGAGCGGACGAAATCTTCGAAGAATTGTCCAAGTAACTAGACCCAGCATTGCAAGGCAAGTCTCAATCCCTTGATCATGTCTCACCCAATATTTTGAAATGAAGTATGTTAACTGTTTTCAAGTATATGCACCTTATATTCAATCACAAAAGAGTTATATTCAAATAAAGTGATTAGATATGACCTAAATAGTTGTAAAAGCCCCTTTTGACATTCAATATCCCTGCACCCTTGTCACCCTAGAATGTCATGCTTAGGCTATGCTATGCTCAAGATTATATGTTAAATGTTGAATGGTCACATATGAGAAAAGCATGTTCAAAACCCCTTTTTGTGAAAGAAAATGTGATTGGAATCGGTAGTGTGGATGGTTTGATTGGATGGTGCTGTGTGCGCACTGGGCATGTGAAAGACTCCTCACTAAAGATTCATAAGGACTAGAACCTTGTGTTGTGCTTCTATGCGGCATGAAAAACGTACCAACCACTTGCCCGGTTATGGGACGGGCGCAACTTAGTAGCTTTCTTTAGTATTAGCTTTTCCCTGCAATGGTTGTCGATCCGGTTTCTTGCGAGAAACTGGTGGGCCACTGAGGGCCATGAGTGATGTGAGTTTAGAAAAATCATGAGAGGAAAAGGTGGAAAGAAGGAAGACGCCCTATGCCAGATTAAGTCGTGTGCGGCTGTAATCAAGAGAGGCTATGTGTCTTGCGAGAACATAGACCTAGGCTAGGAAGTAAGGCAGTGGGGAGGACCCACAACGGTACTTGAGACTTAACTGTCTCTTTACCGGGCAGGGAATTGTTAATGCTAGGACTGTAAACTGTTGTGTCATCTCGGCCCTGTCACATGCGTAAAAGTCGCATGGAGCTGGCCTAACTTGAAAGCTGAGTGATCGGTGGATTATGGTGGTACACCTTTGCAAAGTTATAAAAAGTATCAGATACTCTGAGCTCCCAGGTCATGGAGTCTGCGCGCTGTGGATTCTATCCACGTCGATGCGGCACAAGTAGCTTTTGGAAGGTTTTTCACAAAATATGAATAAAGTGGTGACTCATGGGAGACCGCCACACACAACATCTTCTGAAAATCTAGCTTAGGATTTTAAAAGCCTCGCTTTTGAAAACAAAAACCTTTTCTTCAAATCAAGAGTGAAAATCTATTCTATTCCTATATATATATAAAACCAAGGCCTCTTTCCTTGAAGACCCCTCATCTATATATCTGCATTCTCATAACAAGACTTGCTGAGCATTGTGTAAAAACATGCTCACCCTTGCCTTTTCACACAAATTCAGAAGAAAGGATTTGAGGATCCTGATCCCTTTAGCTTTGAGCACCGAGAAGAGGAAGGAACCTGTCCAGACCATTTGAGGTTCTAGGAGGGTCATGCACCAAGTTGAGTCCGATGTGGTAAAGGCCCGAGCCAAACCGCTGCAGAAGGAAATGAAGACCTTTGTTGTTTTTGTGTTATTTCTGTGTTCGGTACTCGATGCCGATTCTTTTTTATTCTTGATTTATGAAAAACTCCCTACTTTTGTATCAACTTTAATTAATGTCATTCTTGGCATTATGATAATGTAATAGTGGTCCTCGTGACCTTGTACTTGTTTTATCTATTTGCTTTATTGCTTAAAATAAATCTTGTTGTTGTGAGCTTGTGATGTACCTTTCTGTGTGCAATCCACCTGGGCGGTTGCCACCGAAATCCTCAAATGAGGGTCCCACACCCTCCGGGGCCACGACATGTCCCCGAGGGCCTGGGGGCTCCTGTTGGGGGATCCCCAGAGCATCTGCGCCCTTCGTCCGAAGACGGTTCCTGGGGCCTCCGGGCCCTGGGTCTCATGGGATCCCTGGAGCGCTGGGTGCAGACATGGTTCCCAGTGGGTCCCGGGGTCTCTGGGCCCCATGTCCCGGGTGATGTGACGCGGGTGGTCCGATCTTTCGATGAGAACAGCAACTATCGATTTGTGAAGACAACTCTCACGATCCGGCTACCAACCCTACATGACTGATACGCCCTGGCAATCGCTGAACCAACTTCGGATTGTTATCGACCGAACTAGAAGCACGATCGACCTGACCACGAAGATCTATCCCTACAAGCAATCGAAGAACAAGCAAGAACAAGATAAACAAGCAATCTGAAATTGCAAATATAGGTTGAATCACGATGAAGAGTTGGGGTTCCGAATACAGATATTGATGTTGATCTAGCCAACCAAGAAGAATATCTCAATAGCTACATGAAGGAAAGACTACAACTAAACAAAACCCGCAGAACTCTAATGGTTCGGCCAGATTATATAGAGCAGGTAAAAGAGGTCGGTGGCCAGGTAAGGAAACCTGAAAACGACATGGACTCTTTCCCTACTCGGACTCTTACTCGATACATGGGCCTTGACCCAACCAAAAAGGTGACGCAACACCGACTAGGCCCAATCAGAATCTGGTCGAAACTTGTTTTGTCAATTTCTGGCGATCCAGAAGGAACTTGGATGTGGATCTAGATCCATTGGAAAGATCTCATCGTGGGCTTCTCCGTGAACCATAAGAACGTCCCAATCGGACTTCATATGAGGGAGTTATGGTCATTTAAAGGCAGGATGCTCCTGGATGGTCGAACCGGACTCGAACTCGACTTGGGCTCCTTGCTGGTCCTTGCGTCGTTGCTTCTCCTCTGCATGGTTCCTAAGCACAATATTATCACTATTAGGTAGTAAACCATTCTCAAAACTATATATATATATATATATATATATAAACATAGAAACGAGTTCACCTGGCAATGCAACAATCGGGCTTTGCTGCGCGTTATTGGTCCTTGTGTAATAAGCGGAGGATTATGGTTGGTGCATGTATCCGGAGAAGTGATGTCCTCATCACTGGGGATCCCCGGAGCACCTGCACCCTCTGTCCGAAGATGGTTCCCAGCGGGTCCCTGGGCCTCCAGACCCGGGTCTCGCGGGATCCCCAGAGCACCTGGGCCCTACGCCCAAAGACGGTTCCCAGCGGGTCGCTGGGCCTCCAAGCCCCGGGTCCCGGGGGATCCGCGGGGCGTCTTGGGAACTAGCAAGGAGACTTGTCAACCATCCAGGCCCTTCGGCCGGTGAAATGACGCCCACGCCCCTCGATCCAGCTGCCGTAGCTAGGGCTTTTTGGTCTTTCGCATATTTTGGGGCCTATATATACCCCCTTGTATCTCATTTGTAACCAACTCTCAATTCATTTTACACACTCAAAACAATAGGCTCCCTTGGAGACCTCTCTCCTCAAGACAGCACCTCCCCAGCGGACTTACGTCCAGAGGGTGCCGACAGGACTAGGGCCCCCACTGGGACCTAAACCTGTATAAAAACTACCGTGTCAATTGCTGCGTTGCCCGGCGGGAGGTGACCGGTCAGTCGGTCAGCTCGCGCTGTTGTTCGCGTGTAAAGTCTTACCGTGAAATCTGCCGGTGGTATATTTTATACCATGACAACCTCAAAATTGAACGTTGCGATTGTATTCCCCTAGCCCCCTCCTGTGATTAACGATGCTAGAGATGTAGTATGTTGATCACAGGATTAGGTGTTTGCGGCGTAATTAGCCCCCCTGTGCTTAATGATGCTAGAGATGTAGATGTAGTATGCTAATCTCACAAATCCAGGTCGCGGCATTGAAACTACGTTATAAGGGCCTTCCCATAATGGGGAAAATTTGTTGCAATTAGACTGATTTTTGATCTTTCTCAAAACTAAGTTGCCTACATGAAGGCTACGTGGTCGCACCCTTTTGCTGTGATATTAACGCAAAGCTTGTAAATATGTTGTGGACGTAAACAATGCTTGATTACGTTTTTCTTCTAGAAGGGTGAGTTTTTTTTTGAGAGAGACTGCAAGGTACCGCCGATTCGGCCCTACAGGAATAAATGGTAGAGGTAGGGAGTCGAACTTAAGACCTCTAGCTTGCCACCTAGTGACATTACAACTACACTAGAGACCCACCTTTATTAGAATGGCGAGTTCATCGTTGCGTGCTTAAGTTGAATTTGTAGTGTCAATGGTTGTTACGCGAGGGGAGCCAAGTTGTATTTCACTTGACAGCATGGCTTCAGCACCAAAAACCAGTTGGAAAGGCGTGTCGCCCATGGTTCTACTTGGTGTGGTACGAAGTGCCCCTAGAACAAAGTAGAGTTCGTCTACCCAAACCCCCGAACGTATTTTAAGGCGGTCGAACACGCGTTTCTTAACCTCTTGAATTATTTGCCCATTGGCACGTTCAACTGCCCGGTTTCTTCATGGATGGGCAAAGGAGGCAAAACAAACTTTGGTTCCAATATCGTCGCAATAGTCAAGGAAAAGACCGCTGATGAATTGGGAACCGTTGTTTGTAATGAGGCGATTTGGGACACTAAATAGTGTTACGATGTTTTTGTGGAAGAACTTTTGTGCCGTAGCAGTGGTGATGGATCGGACTGGTGCAGCCGCGATCCAGTTGGTGAATGTGTCAATGGCTACGAACAAGAATTTTTATCCATTGGCAGCTTGGGGCATTGGTCCCAGAATATCTATCCCCCATACGCCGAATGGCCATGTTAATGGGATAGTTTGTAATGCATATGCCGGCTGATCAGTTTGCTAAGCATGAAATATTGACACTAGGAGCATATCTTGACCAGCTGCTTGGCATCGTTCAGTACCATGGGCCAGTAATACACTTGTCGAAAAGCTTTTCTGACCAGTGTGCGGCAGGAGGCATGCGCACCGCACATGCCCTTGTGGATTTCTCTCAGAAGGGATATACCTTTTTGCTAGTTATGCAACACACGAGCACGCCTTGTGTACTCTTTCTGTAAGTGGTGCCGTCGACTTGTTTGTACATGCGTGCTTTTCTAACTAACCGATCAGCTTCGGTTTCGTCCTCAAGCAAGGTTCCATGCACAAGATAGATCCTCAATGGATGGATCCAATTTTCTTCTTACGTCACCGCCTCGATGATCGGGCTTCGGATTTCTTTGTTGAATCTTCCTTCTTTTTGGTTTTTAGGCCCGGTTGAGGGGGTAAGTTACCTTTATCCACCATTTTGTTCCATTCTACAGCTTCCGCTGCATTGGAATAGTGATTTGGCATGTCGAATAGATCTGACATTGATCATGGAGGATGGATAATTAGGTCCTTTGTAAACCGTCGATATCTAACACCATGTTTGAAGGCCCTGATACCCGAAGAATCAAAGATGTTAGGAATGGTATTCCTCACTCCTATGAATCCCTTGACGAACTGCCAAAGTGTCTCTGTTGAAGTCTGGCGCAAGCGATGAAGATCATCCTCTTTGCCAGGCTTCTCATAGCAGTTTTGGAAGTTGTTGACGATGGCATCACACAACATCTCCCAATTGTAGATCGATCCTTCTGGTTGGTTGAACAACCAGGTCCGCACCGAACCTTCCAGGACCATGGGCAAATAATTTGCCATTGCACATTCATCTCCCCCGGCCGCTTGGATGGTCGTAACGTAGATCTAGAGAAATTCAGTCAGATTTTGAGTCCCATCCAATCTCTTGATCGTACCGGGTTTAAACTTATCAGGCCAGACCACATTTCATAGTCCAGGTGGAAAAGCTTTGCAACCCATGTACGTACTGTGTGGTTGTTGATCGTCACGACTAACGCCTGGGTTGCAGAAGTTGTTGACTTGGGGAGGTTCATGACGTGGTCCCAAACATGAGTGTACTATTATGTGATTATGGTCGCGAGAAGTACCTGTTCATTTGGTCTTGTCGTGTCGGGATTGTGTAGGATTATGTCTCTTCTGACCTTGGAGTGAACCGGCCTGTCCCTTGGTCATCAAACGCGACGATGCCTCTGAAGTAAACCCGAGGGCTACCTCGTCAAGATTATCTGTAAGTACTCTTGCGAATATAATCCTATCATCGTTTGCGAGACTGGAGGGTTGACTGCGGAGTGCATAAGTAATCCTTCAAAGACAATCTTCTGGATTTCGTCCAGGTGCTGTGGAGTTCTAGGTGAGGTCGCTTCTATCGGTGGCGAATAGTTTGGAGAGGGAATGGGCGTATAGTTACGCCGCGGCCTCTCAGAGATGGTGGTTGAGACGTTCTAGGACCAGGGTCGTGAAAAACGGTGCCTCGGCGAGTTGTCACTGGTCGTAGAAGATCTTCCGCGACCTTGCGAACTTCAGCCTCTCACTGCTCGCCTTTTGGTCCTCTTTCTGTTTGCATTCTCGTTCCTACCTAGCGTCACATTACTCTGGAGTTTCCTCTGAAAGTGCAACGATTTCCTTAGGGACCAATTTCGCAGACGGAGAAAGCATCTCATCTTTGTCCGAATCTGACTCAAAATCAAAGAGAGATTTCAGGTTTTCTGTGGAGAAATTCTCCAAATAGATATTGAGATCGTCCTCTTCCAGGTTGTCTAAGGCAACCGGTTGTGGCACATACTCATCCTCTATCGGGGGCAAGTGAACTGCCTAATCCGATTTCCGTTCAGCACACGCGGTTGGGATCAAGGATGATGTTTCCCTAAGATAAACTGTGAGGGTAGTGTCATCACCATTGATGGGGTTGGTGTAACTTTTTTTCCCTGGCTACTGACAAGGCTTAGGGTTTTCTCTTCACAGTCTACTAGACTTTTATGTTGGGACAACCAATCCATGCCCAATATAATGTCTAGACCTTGCAGTTCTAAAACTAGCAGATTTGCCTCGAATTCTACCCCTTCTATACTGATGGTTATATTCAGGCAGATTGAGTAGACAGATAGTCTAGCCCCTGGAGTTTGTATAATCATGGGGTACTCTAATGGTGCTATATGCATTTCAATCTCAGATGCAAATGCTTTTGACATAAAGGAGTTTGTAGCACCAGGATCAAACAATATTAAGGAAGATGAAGACTGGATCAGAAATCTACCTAGAAGAATGTCAGTGGTGTTTCCCGCTTCTTGGATGGAAGTGTAGTTTAGCTTTCCTCCTTATGTTGCAGTTGGTGTTCTACCTCTTCCTCTTCCTCGGTTGGTCATGCTTCCTCCTCTTCCTGGTGGAGTTCCTCTAAACTTTTGTGGTGGTAACACCGGTACTCTAGGTGCTACTGGCTGTGTTCCTACCTGTGACCTGGCAATGGATGGTGGAAGTTGAATTCATGGACAGCAATCTCGATGATGTCCATATTGTCCACAGTGATAGCACTTAACACGGGAATGAGGACAATCCTTCTGGAGATGGTTTCCTCTACAATTAGGGCACAATGTCATTGCTGGTCTGGAAGTCTGATATGATGGTCAAAAACTGGAGGCGATGGCGGCTCTTCCACTGGTTGTGTTTGTCTGTGGCCGCGCTTGCTGGAGCACCCTTCGCTTCCGGCTTCCTTCTCCCATATTCCTCTTCTCATCTATCTTTAAAACCCTGTTCACTAGTGTTTGAAATTCAATAAACTCATGGGAGGAAATTTGGTATTGCAGGTAGTGTTGAAGTCCTTCTGCAAAGTGTTCTATTTTCTTATCCTCGGTATCGACATCTCCAGGTGCATACCGGGCTAGGTGAGTGAACTGGTGCAGATATTCGGTGACCGTCTTGTTTCCTCGAATCAAATTATGGAATTCCCGACGTTTGGCAGCTATGACGCCGGTAGGTACGTGATATTTCTGAAATTGTTCCTTGAATTCCGTCCAAGAGATGTTATCTTTGTCAAGGTGAGCCTCCTGGTAATTAATCCACCATGCGGCTGCAGCTCCTGCTAACTGGTGGGATCCAAACAAAACCTTCTCTCGGTCGCTACATCGGATTGTGTCCAGTTTCCTCTCAATATCCCTTAACCAATCATTAGCAATCATGGGATCGGTCGCACTAGATAATGTTGGTGGATGGGTTTTTTGAAAATCTGTCAATCTGGCGCCTACAGTAGTAGGCATTCTCTGAACTTTCTGAGCTAGCAACTCGGTATGGGCTAACTGGGCTTCCTGCCAGTTCTTCTCCATTAACAAAAGAATTTCCTGCAAACTGGGTTGCTCATTCTCGGGAGGATTGGAACTCTGAGATCCTTGCTGAAATAAAGGGTCTCTTGTCATAGGATCTTCTTCCTGCAGAGTCTGTTCTCCACCTTCTCCACCGCTTCGGGATCTCCTTCTTGTATTAACCATGGTGACTCTAAAAAGAATCTAGACAAATCTAACTAACTAAGGCCCACTAAGACAACAATGCATAAATTAATGCAAACTACATTAATGCATAAAATACTTAGGCTACTAGCCATAATACACAAGTTAACCATTGCATAAGCAACAGCAAATCACAAGCTATCAGGAGCATTAGCTAGCTCTTCCTACACTATTCCCCAGCTAAACCCCAAAGACACTCTGAGAAAACAAAACGCGCTCTCTCGCTACCTTACCGAATTTTAGAAAAATCAAATAAGACTTTGAAATAAAGGTTTTTAGGAGCTACAAAGCTCATTTTTATCAAAATAGAGTTTTCAGAGAAATAATTTTAAATAAGTTACGCCTTCCTAGTGAGCCAACTCCTAAAGGTGTCGTCCTACAGTCAAGTCCTCATGCTGCACTGATACCAAGCTTTTGTCGCGCCCCGAAACTGGGACTACGACTACTCTCGTGGAGACCTAGCTTGCTGCAGCTAGTCCCATATGTGCATACCTTTGACTTCCCAGGATAAGTCAAGCACAGGAGTATATTCACATTGCAGCACAAAAACTTACAAAATATTTAAGTAGTGTGGCCTGCTGGCCTTAATATTACATAAAGAGATTACAATACCTTCGCGGCATACATGGTTTAGCAAAATAACATCTACACAGCAAAAGATAGGTGACCCTCCCACAATAAGAAGTTGACAGCAGAACAACACATCAGGGATCTAGCGAAACTGGCTCTCCTTCATCTGGATCCAAGAAATTCTCCACACCTTCTTCTTGATCATGGAACGCTCCATCTACTGATTTGTAAGTTGCAAGGGTGAGTACTTACGTACTCAGAAAGTCATAGGTAAGAGTAGATACATATAGTAGTGTTGTTATGAACCTAGACTAGTCAAGAATTATGGATGTTTGTAAAATAATCTTTTCTTTCATATCTCATCTCATGGCAGCACTTTTCATAACATAGCATCGCTATTCATGTTCACTAAATTATAGCACTACCGCGACACGTCGACATACGACAGCCCACGGTAGCACCCCTTATCATGACAACACATGTCATTTGGGTAATTGTCGCGCCCCGAAACTGGGACAACGACTACTCCTGTAGAGACCTAGCTCGCTGCAGCTAGTCCCAAACCACAAACCTTTGACTTCCCAGGATGAGTCAAACACAGGAGTATATTACATTGCAACAGAGTACTCACAAAATATTAAGCAGTGTGGCCTGCTGGCCTTAATATTACATAAAGAGGATTACAATGCCTACAAGGCATTCAGGGTTTAACAAAATATTTAACTACACAGCAGAAGATGGGTGACCCTCCCACAAAAGAAGTTGACGGCAGAACAACACACTTCAGGGTTCTGGCGGAACTGATTCTCCTCCTTCTGGATCCACGTAGTACTCCATGCCATCATCTTGATCAAGGTAGGCTCCATCTATTGAGTTGAATGTTGCAAGGGTGAGCACTTACGTACTCAGCAAGTCATAGGTAAGAGTAGATACATATAGTAGTGATGATATGAACCTAGACTAGTCAAGAATTATGGATATTTGTAAAATAATCTTTTCCTTTCTCATCTCATCTTATGGCAGCACTTTTTATAATATAACATCATCAATCATGTTCACTAGATTATAGCACTACCGCGACACGTCGACACACGACAGCCCACGGCAGCACTCCTTATCATGACAACACATGTCATTTGGGTAATCTTGATTTAAACATATTTTATTTAGAAAATAGTACTTGTGTCACACCCCGTGGATTTAATCCACCGCAGCAGACTCCTATAAAACCCGGGAGCTCGGAGTATTCGAATACGTTTTTAACTCTGCAGAGAGGTACCAATTTACCCGCAAGATATTCCACTTTCAAACCTTTCCTATCATAACAAAATGATTGGACCCCTGACTCACTTCATACTGTGAGCGGCAAGGTGGAAATAACAAGAACTTTTGTTATGTTTTACTCACAATTCACCCCCGACCCTGTGGCTCTCAGCGAGGCACAGTTGTGGCAGGTTGTATCCAAACCTCCACCCCATTGCTTATTCCCATTACTGGGTCAGCGTGCTTGATCACCTTCAGTGATATGTGTGGGAGCCGCGCTCCGTGTTTATCGTGCATCACTACACATCTCATGCAGGGGTTTCATGTGCGATCCACATAATTACTTGTTCAGGCCTGTCCCATACCAGGCTTGCGGTTAGCACGTTGTTCATGCCACTAGACGCACAACACAAGGTTCTAGTCCTTATATGCCAGTGACCAGACCATCCACAACCCTGCACCTTCAGTGCCTGCATTCCTTTGCAGTCTAGCACCTCCAGTGCTACAGCCATCCACACCATTTTTCTGGTCACGGCTAGGGGTTTTATTTTATGAATATAAGTATATAAATACATATAATAGTTCATGGCTCAAAACTTGTTTATTTCACATTTCACAGATAACCAGTCTAGTACTGCCAATTCATAAATCAACCATTCTCAATCTTTCACATGCAATATTGCCTATATTCAAGGTTATATTATAGCAACATTTAAAATATAGGTTCAAGATGACCAAAGATATGACTTGCCTTCCGCGTCGTAAGAAACAGCAGTCGATGACGGGTCAACAGCAAAATCTTCAAAGTCAGCTTCTGAATCTGCTCGACGACAAACAAACACACAATAATTACTTATAATATTTAAAATGTTTTATGACTTATATGCAGAAATGCTCAACAAGGATGATTGAACTAAACTGGAGATAAGTTGAACTGCAAACTGAACTGAGTCGAGATTCTAGGGTTTCAAGGAATTTGGGCTAAGGATGGTGATTAGATAGTCTTAGGGTTTCAGGTTTACGATAGGGATAACAATTTTGTGGCTGGTTTAATCAAAACAGCGAATGTCAACAGATCGACATTCGGATCAAAGCTTGGACATAGCTTTAAGAAAAGCTAGAGTGCTTATCTCAAGTTGTGGTAGTAGAAGAAAATGTAGATCACAACTCTACAAATTCAGTGGACAAAGTGGATTTCAAATTGCACAACCAGAAGTGGGTAAACAGGGTCAATGCCACTGGCTGACAAGCTCTGGCATAGAGCTGACAATGCCAAAAACTAGGGCTTAGCATAACTTTTGATCTGGAGCTCCAAATAATGCACCACTTTGTCTGGGAGGTAGGCTTGAGTAACAGGAACAATTAAGTTAACAGGATCTAGGGCAGGAAATGGCTGGAAAACAATAAATTTGATGATGAACAGAAATGAACTGGCTGCACTGGAGCAGTTCTGGACACAAACTTGGCATGGTTATATCTTCCAATCTAGGCCGATCTAGGTGTCGGGCTAGAAGACAAAAATGTTCAGGAAGTTAGGGCATACACAGTGGACAAAGTGATTTGAGCTGAAACGGCCGGGAATACTTTTCCAATCATCGGCGCCGCAGAAGAGACACTGCCAGTTGGGGGTTTCTGCTACAGGCCGAGAGAACTTAATTCCTTGCTTGGAGAGCATCTAGGAGGTAAAAGAAAGCTTCTGGTAACATCAAATTGACCGGAGGATCACCGGAGAAGTCTGGCGACGATCGCCGGTTTCTGGTGAAGCTCAGGTTAGGGGAAAACTTTGATTCTTGCTCAAACTGGAAATCTAAATACACAGGCTTGCTTGAAATAACCCACTGATCAATTTTGTTTACAGGATCGAGGGCTAATTCGAATTGAATCGGGCTGCATTGCTGGAACAGGGCAATTGACAATTCCGGTGATCGCCGGCGTTAGGGGTCACCGGTGAGCAATTAAATAGTACTACACAGAGAGAATGAGTAGGGGAACTCACTGATGGCTTTAATTTGAAGGCTGATGCAGCGGATGAAGCTGGCACCGTGAGCCTCCTCAACGGCTCGCCGGAGAAGAAAACGAAAAGAGCAAATTCTGGAACTTGGCTGGTTTCTGGTGAAGTATGGAGGGAGCTACTGAGCACAGTGGGGTTTAAATAGACCAGGCGAAGCTTGCAAGGAGGAGACAACGAAGTAATTGGCAGCCGGTGACTTGACTGGTTGCGTGCTGGAGCAACAGCGGCGAAGACACAGCGAAGAACGGTGATGCGACGGCGACAAGCTTGCAGTTGATCACAGTGTCGCCTCATCGGGACCTGGCAAAGTTGTAGCAAGCGGTGGCGACAACACTGGCGCGGCAAAGCGACGTGGCGAGGAGTTGCTGACAAAAAGTCGTTGATCGCGCGCGGGAGCAGGCGTTGGTCGTCGATGTAGCAGCGACCTTGCCACGGCACTAGCTGGAGCGAGGACACGTGCGCACCGGCATGCACAGTCACGAGCGCGGGCGAAGCCTCACCGGCGATGAGCAACCACGGCGCACAAGCACGGCGGTTCCTGGTCGTGCGCACAGTAATTGGCCTGGTCGAAATTTGGACTGAACTGCAGTTTCAATTCTTTGAGTTTTGGACTGAATTGTAAATCTGGAATTCTGGAAGGTTTAAACTGAATTTTCTTTCATTAATCTGGCAGATTATATTCAACAGGTTAATTGGTAATGATAATTGATAAAATCTGGTACATTTGAATAGTTTTTGATACAAACTGAAAATAGGGTAATTTAGGGTAAATTAGGATTTGAGTTTTGTCGATTTTGAATTCTGGTATTTAGGGTTCGATTTTGATATCTGCACAGAAGAGTCACTTGTGGCAAATAGCAGTTTGAGAAGATTTACTAAAGAAATTCTGAATTTGGAGTTAATCTGGAGATTTTAACCTTTTTGGGTTTTCGGATATCAGATAAGGACTAATTTGCGATAACTCTTGGACTGATTTGTGAAAAGAGTCTAGATGGTGAAATATGGCTGTCAACTTTTTAGATTAAGGTATTGACATACCCATGATCATATTCCAGAAATAATCTGGTCTGAACTTGGTCGAGATTTTGATTAAATCTGTATTTCTGAAACTTAGGGTATTTGGGTAATATAAGGTATTTCTGTTTTCGAAAACAGAAGAAGTTAATAAATCTGGAATTTAGAGATGAAATTGGATCTGGGTTCTGAAGACTTTTAAGTTCAAAGTAATTGATAGATCACATCTGAACAATCTGATCTTGATTTGAGGTCACAGGATAAATTTTGGAGATTTTAGGGCTTGAGATAGAAACTGATCTGACTAATACTACAGATACATGCATGCATGCTATTGATGAAAAAGGAAGTTTTCACCCCTAACTCAGGGTGTTACAGTAATCTTGACTTATCAAATTTTATTTAGAAAACATACTTGTGCCACACCCCGTGGATTTAATCCACCGCAGCAGACTCCTATAAACCCAGGAGCTCGGAGTATTCGAATATGTTTTTAACTCTGCAGAGAGGTACCAATTTACCAGCAATATATTCCACTTTCATGCCCTTCCTATCAAAATGATTGGACCCCTGGCTCACTTCATACTGTGAGTGGCAAGGTGGAGATAACAACTTTTGTCATGTTTCACTCACAATTCACCCCCGACCCTGTGGATCTCTCGCGAACCACAGTTGTGGTGGGTTGTACCCAAACCCCCACCCCGAATGCCTCTTCCCATTACTGGGTCAGCGTGCAATCACATTCAGTGATATGTGTAGGAGCCGCACTCCGTGCCAATCGTGCATCACTTCCCATCTCATGCAGGGGTTTCATGTGCGATCCGCATAAGTACTTGTTCAGGCCTGTCCCATACCAGGATTGCGGTTATCACGTGTTTCATGCCACTAGATGCACAACACAAGGTTCTAGTCCTTATATGCCAGTGACCAAATCATACCACAACCATGCACCTTCAGTGCCTGCTATCCTTTGCAGTTAAGCACCTCCAGTGCTACAGCCATTCCAAACCAAAATTTTGGTCACGGCTAGGGGCTTTATTTCATGAATATATATAAATACATATATAATAGTTCATGGTTCACTATTTGATCTTTTCACATTTCACAGGCATCCAGCCTAGTACTGCCAATTCATAATTCAACCATTCTTTCACATGTAATATTACTTATATTCAAGGTCATATCATAGCAACTCATAAAATATGGGTTCAAGATGATCAAGACTATGACTTGCCTTCCGCGTCGTAAGAAACAGCAGTCGATGTCAAGTCTGTGGTGAAGTCTTTGTACTCGGGCTCTTGATCTACTCTCCAATCAAACAAGCACACAAAGATCACAAACTATTTTAAATACTTTAAAATCTATATGCAACATGCTTTTAAGAGAAAAGATCTTGGCGATGATGAAACGGACTAAGACTTCCCAACATGTGGTGAGCTCTTCGACATCGAGGTGGACTTGTGGTGACATCATGATGAGCATAAGTGGTGCTCATGATTCCCAAATAATTATGAAGATGGTCTATGGACTCCGCATGGAAGCTTATGCACAATGTTCTTCTATGAGCTAATTCTACACTAATCTAGACTTGTTCTCAGAAATATTTGAACAACAGAGTTGTAGAGCTCGAAGTTAACTTTCCATTTGGATCTAAGAATGTCTAAATTCAAGTTTTGATAGTGAAGTTATGACTGTTTTAGTGTCTATTGTTCAGAAAATACTGTAATTGCAAAAACTGTAGTTCTGAAAATTGTAAAGAGGAGTGATTGAGAGTTGGACCAAATTAGGCTTCAGGCCCAAACCTCTAGCAACAATTAGTTTAGTCCCACATGGGTTGTGGAGGCTACTCTAGGTGGAGGCTAGCTCTACATAAGACGGGAGAGTGTTATGAAGAGAACTCAACCCTTTGAAGAGAACTTTTTGGCTATTCCTACTTAGCTTTTTTGAGAGCTTTGTTGAGGGTTGTATTCAAGAGTTTTTTAATTGTTTCATGGATATTTTGAAAGAACTACAAATTTTCCTTGTATATTTGCCTTTATTTGCTTTTTCATGGTTGTTTAAATTTGTTTCTTGCTTGTTTGAATATTCACAATTGATTGTTTAAATACTCACAATTTTAAAATCTCGCAATTGATTTTTTAAATACTTGCAACTTTAAATTCTTAAAATTGGTTGTTTAAATACTGGCAACTAATTGTTTAAATTCTCGCAAGCTATTTTTTTTATTTATGCTTTGTTTCCCTTTTGTTTCTAGTTTTTATTTTTACTATTTGGAGATTTTTGATGCCATGGTTAAGAAAAAATATACTTGAGGTATTTGAGCACCCCTAGTATTCATACTATCTCTTGTTTCCTTTGCTTGGTTTTCCTTGGGGGCTTAAATTTGGAAAACCAATCCACCCCCCCTCTTGGTTCGCTATCCTGGTCTTTCAACCGATAGTGACCTACACATGCATGACTCATTTTAGTACTTATTATTCAAAACATAGGACGAAGCACTTAATAACTTGCCATGCCTTATCTCACAAGTACAACAGGCTAAGGCACGGTCGGGTGCATGATTTGGCGGCAAAGCATGCCGTGTTTGTCATCCTGTGGGAGTAATAGCAACAGAATGTGCTCAAGGAAATCTGGATCCACACGAATGCACTGTACAAGCGGTACCTATAGTGGTACCAGCCTAGGATGATGCTGAGTTCGATTGGCTCACCAGGATGTGCACCCAAACCAAGAGAGCCCCTCCATCGCATCTGCCTATAAGTTTTCTCTTCACACATCAATTATTTTGTTTTTTTAGGTTACTCAATTATTTTCAGAGATAGTTGATTTTTAACAGGTGCAACAACTCACCTTTATTGTCAGCAAAGTGAGAAATGTGATGTCTACCGCTTAAGGACCACAAGGTTTGACTATGATGAGAGGGTTCCTAGAAGTATTAAGCTAATATCCATTCAATCATTAAAATATTGTTATATCTAACTTCTGTATCTCTTCCTTATAGTGTACATGTGCAAAATGTTGGCAAAATAGCTGCTCACCTTACCTGTCATGCTATAGAAGTCTATTTGCCTCCGCCAGTGCAAGACACCTCTCCCTCCTGTGGAGGTTTGGCACATACACACGAATCCAAGAGGGCCACGAGGTAGAACTCGTCTTCATGTCGCATGCATGCATCCTGTGATTCTTCTGACACGGTGTCCAATGTCAAAGTGGACAACACACTTCCATTGTTTCCTAGAGCCCCATTGCCCACACACCTGATCCGGGATGATCTCAGACTAATAAAGACTTGGTCCATGCTTGCATTAATTTGCTGAGTCGACCAGACTTGGTCAATGGTCCATGGTTGAGTCAAGTTATTGAATCGAGTAGACTTGGTCTATGGTCAATGGTCGTATTGAATCAACTGGACTTGGTCGATGGTTGACCCAAGTCTGTTGGCGGACCGAGTCATAAGGCCCTCTAGTGGACGAACACAACACTCAGGGTGCGTGGAGCTCAAAACAAGTCGTAAGGCTTGCAGTGGACAACTGCAACTCTCGGACACATGTGGGGTCAGTACGTGCAGCTCATGACCAGGAACTTCGCAGTTGGACCAATCGTGGTTAATTACTTTATAGTCTTTAAATACCTACATTTTAATTAGATAGATTATCTTATGTTAGAGATCCTTTTAGCAGAGAGTGTACAAGTTGTGCGAGCGAACATTTCCTCATAAGAAGAGAAGTTGTTTCCTCTTACTCTTTAGCTACGACCACTTGTGTGTGTGTGTTTGTCTTGGCAATACATTCATATCTAATTTGATCAAGTTATCCAATCGGATCAAGTTGGTATTAGAGAACTATCCTATCCTGTGGATGGTGAAAACTCACCTTGGCTACGTAGAGTCCGACGAGTTTCTACAAGAACTACCACTTTCTGAGGCAAATATTCGACGGCACCGACAACTGCGTCTCCAACGATGTCTGAAGAAGTCTTCGCTCAAGCTAGCTTGGCCGACCAAGTGGCCAAACTCTCCTCCAACATGGACATAGTGCTTGCTTAGATGAAGCATGATATTTACTTGATTCGCCTTATTTTTCTGTACATTTTCCCCATGTTTTTGCACATATTAGTCATATACCTCGACTTGTATACCTAGATTATTCCAGATTTGCTGTCAAATCGACCGGATTACTTGTTTTGCAATTTTTTATCGCAGGTCGGCGCCAGCGGATGGATTTCTGGCTAGCGATCGTGCCTCATTGACTTATTCTGACCTTCGGTCGATTTTGGATGGAAGTGCGCGTTCCCGCGGTCGCGTAGGAACTGACCGCACCGAAATCGGAGTCACCGGGGGCCCGGAACCCCAAACCCTAGCCACCAGATCTATTCTGCAATATCTGAAAAATCCAGGGACCTAATTGCAAAAATGCCAAATTGGGGGTTTTAACCCTAGCCGCCGGCCACCAGCAGAGTTGAGCCCGGTTTTTTTTTTCTTCCCTTCTTCTTCCCCAAACCACTCTTCCACACCTCCCTCCACCTCGCCGCCGGCGGCCGGGCCATACGCCGGCGGTGCTCCATTCCCTCGCCATCTTCCACCTCGCGGAGCCGCCTCTCCGAGCCTCCTTCTTAGCGCCACATCGCGTCGCCTCTACGCCGATCCCACCGGATCTGCTCCGGTGCTGCCCAGACGAGCCGCCCCCGATCCACGGCACCTCGTCGCCGTCTGCACCGATCCGGCGCCTCCCACAACTCGCGCCGCCAGGCCACTCCTCCACAGCCCGAATCCGCAGCCTCCTCTTCACCAATCGCTGGAGCCGCCCCCTCCCTCTCCGCCATCTCCACGGCGCCACCGGATCCACACTTCGCCGATCCGTCGCGCTGCACCTCCACGGCACCGCAGGAGCCGCCGCCGCCGCCTAGATACAATCAGATCCGCCGCCGCCCTCAACGCCACAGCTGCCGCCACGCCCTCTCTCTTCTCCACGCCGCAGATCCTGCGTGTGCACCACCGGATCTGGCCGATCCCGAGCCGTGGCCTCCCTCCTCACCATCTTCCTCGACGAGCACCGTCTTCCCCGCGCCACCACTTCCCGCAGCGTCACCGGCGCACCACCACAAATCCATCGCCGGATCTGCCATCTTCGACCTTCGCCGTGCGCCAGCTCCACGGGCGCCTTCTTCCTCTACTGTGGAGTCGACATCTTCTTCGCCGTGAAGCTTCACTTCGACGTCTTCCTCGACACGGCTGCAGCTCCTTCGACCAGCAACTCCAGCGGCTGTAATTACTGGTTCAATCCTTCTCATCTTCTTTGTTCTTGAATTCTGATGAACTGATGAAGAGGAACAATGCATTATGAGATGATGAATGCGTGTAAAGAACCAAATTGCATTTTGATTGATTCCCCATCCAACTGCACTTCTATTTCTTCAGGTTGATTAGAAATTTCTGCATTGCTATGTATTATATTGGCTGAATGCTTGCTGGAGGTTGAACTGAATTAATAGTAATAGACTGAACTTGTTCTTGATTAGTTTCCATCTCATGCTTGATTTGCAATGTTCTGAATGTCTTAGTTCAGAGTCCTGTGCGATGACTTGTATTGATCGATAACCTGACTGCACTGATTTCTGAGTGATATTTGTTTAATTCTTTGCCTCCAACTGATTGTGATTGTCGAAATCTGTCTTTGATGAGTCAAGTTTATTGATGTGCAAATCCCTATGTGTGTCACTCCAGTGGAGGTTAGTTGCAAATTGCTACTGTTTAGCTACTGCTTTTGCCTTCCGTGTCTTTGGTATCTTAGTATTTTGAAGCTGACATCAATATCTGAGACTTTGGGTTTTTGTGCGTGCTGATTGCGGGGTTGTTTCGCTGGATTCTTTTCTGTATGGTCAAGAGGAGTTGCAGATAGCTGGTGTTTGTTTTGTTCTCGTTGTTCATTGATACTCGTTGTAGAGTGTAATTGTTAATAGTAGTCCGCTCTTCCACTCATGTGAGATTACTACTGGACTACTACTCTTCTACGTGTATTCATGAATCATAGGTTCATAACGAACACTAGTTGCTTGTCGAGGCGACCTACTCTTTCTCTCTTCGCATTTCTTCTCTTTCGTCTGATTTATTTTCACTTGTGACCGATTTAGTCTAGTTCCTCATGTTTTGCTTCTCTAGTCCCTGTGCAAAGAACGACTGAATACTCTCCTACTGCATCGTCTTCGTTCTATTGCGAGACGGTCTAAGCTGGTATCAAAGCAGCAGGTCACAACCTCGCATCCTGAAGTTGATGCCTCTAAGGCAAAGGTGATGCCTAACATGAGGTTTGGGAGTAGCTTGCGTAGACGGGTAGATGACGACACTGCGGATGACCTCGACACTGATGACAGCACCAATTCATCTTCCCTAGCTGTTGGAACTTTCAAGGTCGAAGCTAAGGTCGACATCTCAATGTGCGATGGGGTGATCAATGCCGACATGCTAGAATCGTGGATCAATCAGTTTGAGACCTACTTTGACCTTCTAGGTTTTAGTAGTGCAAAGAAGGTAAAATTTGACCATTGAAGATGAAAGACCAAGCCAAAATGTGGTGGAAGGCATGAGTCACTGATGGGGAAGCCGAAGACCTTACTTGGGGCCAATTCAAGCGGCTCCTTCGTCAAGAGTTTTACCCAATGGGCTACCTCGAGGAGAGGTGAGACCGTTGGCACCGTTTGTATCAACAGTGCAACCAGTCTGTCCAAAACTACACCATGGAATTTCAGAGACAAGAAATTGTCATTGGCATATTGCTTTCCGACCCCCAGGCATTCTGAAAATACACGTCCGGGCCACAAAAGACAATAAGTACAGAATTAAGTCTATTTGGTGTCCACCACATCTCGACTGTGAGTACAACTGCTATGGTGATTGAGAAAAAAAACAAGTCCCTTAGTGAAAAGAACATGAAGGAGGTTTCGACCACATTGAAGGAGAAGACAAGCTCCAAAAAAAGGTACCTCCAAGTCTAGTATAGGTGTTACTTCATAAGTGCTAAATTGATATCATTTTACCCTAAGTTTGCCACTGAAAACATGCAAAATCATGCTAAAAACTATTTTATGTGACATTTTATGCATAATTTTATATTATTTTTACAAATTTATTTCACGACTGTGTTTGCCATGTTTCAGGGATCAAACCTACCAAATTTGAGAAAATTTTGACTTCGTTTGGGCCCATTTCGACCAGGAACACCAAAACTGGACAAAAAGGACACTCGTCAAATATTCTTCGGAACACAGTTAGCTGAGAAGGAACCTCAATCGAATACGGCTGCACAAAAAAGAGACCTGATCGAACACGAATAGGTAGTCGAAAAGAGTCCCGATCGAACACTAACACTTCTGGTCGAATTGAGTCTCGATCGATCAAAACTACCACTGATTCGGTTATTTGGCCGAGCGGAGCACGATCTCGGGCATGACACGTGTTTGGCTAGGAGCACGCCACGTGTTCCTAGTCATGCTCAGCTCGGTTTTGAAAAGTCTTAGTGGTTGGTTTTGGTTGAATCTGATCAGTTTTGACTCAGATTTGTCCATTCTCATGCTGTTTGAAGCCAGACTTCGTTGCCTGCACATCAAGGAGTTATTTTTGGGCACGTTACCCCATGTATTATAAATAGAGAAACTTTTGGCTCAATTACACATGCCTCTAGAGGCTAGATGCTTTCTTAGATACTTTTAGAAGCCATTAGGGCTTAGTAGTAGTTTTTAGATTGTTTTCTTAGAAGAGCCCCTCCTTCACTATTTTTCCTGCTTTTGTAAGCCAGCAAGGATGGCAAACTCAATTCTCAAGCAATCAAGTAAGTTTTCATTTAATTCTTATTGTTATTTCTGCATTATTATGGCTTTTTCTGAGTAGATCCCTTCTATGGTAAGGGATGACCTAATCCGAAAGGCGTGATTCTTCCTCGGTCTTGATCTCAAGTTTTGAAGTTATTTCCTGATGCTTTCTTCCTCCAAACCCTAAATTCTTGTTTCGGCAACAGATGTAACAGTTGAGCGTTAGCAAGAATTTATGGGAGTTCTGGAGTCCTTAGCGCTTTGATACGGGATCTTGAACAGGAGAGAGGCTCTCGCTAAACGTAACAATGGAAGCGATCCTCTGACTGTTGTACCAATGACCGTACTGGCAACTAAATTTGTCTTGGAAAACTATTGAAATTAACTTGCAATCCTCAGACCTTGGATAGAATTACGCCAGATGGTTATTGAACTCCCAAAACCCTTGGTTTTCATTCCTTCTTTATAAACAACCCTAGATTTCATATGTGCTCTTTATTAGCTTTAAACCCTAGATTGATAGATTTAGTAGTAGATTTAGTTGTAGACAAACAAACCCCCAAAATTGTTCAAACTGAATCAATTATCCATTAAGCTAGAAAGATGAATATGCATATTCCTCATGAAATTCAACCCTTAAGTGCTCAACGTTCAACCATCCACCTGCAGTTTATTACTTTCAAATTGCACTCACCACTTCGGGCGTGATCATTACTTGCGAGTATTGTCAGGTTGCAGGTCACACCAAGGAGAAGTGCTATAAACTTCATCCTAAGCTTCGACCAAAGAAAAAAAAGGAAGAATGGACCAGGCAAACGAGCAACCACGACGTCCCCAGCTCCACCGATGGAGGAGACCGTCTGGTTAAATTTCGTTGAAAAAGTGGACACGACCCTGTCTTTGATGGAAATGCCAAAGGAGACAGGCTCGGGTCCATCTCTAGACCATAACCCGACGGAGGATTTATTCACCACCAACATACAGGTGAAGCACGAGGTTGTAGCGGCTATCTTCGACCCCGAAAGTTAGAAGAATTTGGTGTCCACCGGGCAACAACTGGGTCTGAAGATGACCACACATCCTCGACCATATCTTTTGGGATGGTTCACGTCCAACATGAGCGAGCAAATCAAATGCCAGTATACTCTACAGTTTGTAATCTCCTCACTATATCGATGAGGTACAATGCGACATTGTTCCCCTTGATATTTGTTAGATGATCTTTGGGAGTCCCTTCTTGTATGATCTTGATGCCCATTTCCACCGAAGAGCTAAGGAGTATGAGTGTCGACGATTGGAATAAGGTTCCAAGCCGAACTTACACAAGATCAAAAGTTCACACAGGGAAGCACTCCTAACAAACACCCAAAGGAAGAATCACAAATATAGAAGCACCAGAGACACGGGAATTATACCAGTTCGGCCCCTCAAGGTTGCTCGGGCCCTCAAGATTGAGTAATAGCCCTACTCCTGTTGTGGCTTCACTATGAGTGCAAAGGATTACAAACAAGAACAAGAGATGTTCTCGAATTAGCTAAAACCTAATCTCCTATCCTCTAAGCAATATGAGGCTCCGTCGTCCAATAGCTTATTCTGGTCACGTCGTATTGGCTCTCTTTTATCAATCTCTCGATCCCCCTTCTCTGTCCTCGGCCTCCTCCTTTTATAGCTCGTTGAAGGTCGTCGGTTACAAAATTGAAGGGTCGCAGGGCAAAGGACGTGCGCCAGTCATTGATATGCAATTATGTGTGGCTACGCATACGTTATCTACGCAATTATCCTCTTGACGGTTACCTTACCTGGGAGTTATGACATTTATGGGTAAATAAAGGCTCACAGTATCCAATGGTCATTGACAAACGAGCATGATCGTTAGGTATGGTTGAATGTCATAAGCAATCAGTATGGTCGAATGTACATAACCATCTGGTCTGGTTGAATGTTCATAACCATCTAACTGTTGGACCTTTAGTTTGTGGTCGGTAGATGCATTCTCGACTAGTCCTTTATTTAGAGGATGTCTCCAATTTTTGGTTCACCGACATGGTAAATAGTCCTCATTTGGTCGTGTACTAGCTACGACCTCATCTCTACGATCAAAGTGGTCGTAGGTAACAGAGTCCTTTCAACTAGAAGGTTAGTGTTACGATCATAAGAACTAGTGATCGTACTTACAGGGTAAACATCTGTACGGGTCAAATTAAGTCTAGAATACCTTAGACTTCCTCATTATCTCTTCCTGAAATGTCTTACAACTGTAGGAAGGAAGCTTATTTGTTTCTCTCTTAATGATCATGTTCAACCACTAAAAGGTATACACAAATCGCCGTCAACGAGCTCAACAAAAATGGGTCACGGTTCGTCATCACCAAGGATGACCACATTGGCACCACAAACATGATGACGGCAAATCAGGCGAAGAGGATTGTCAACGCATGCCAAAAATATGTCTTCCCAACCTTAGCATGTACCTCAACTCATTGTTGGAGAATAAGAAGATCAAGAGGCAAATCGGTGTATTACTGGATAATGGTGTTATCCAACCAAGTAATTCTCCTTGCGAATCCCTAGTGGTGCTCATGCCTAAGAAACATGGTGCTTGGTGATCAAACCCGAGCAGATGTGTGTAATAAACCACAAGTGAATGGTTGAACGTTGAGCACTTGAGGGTCAAATTCCACGAGGAACTATTTTAGGCTAATGGATCAGTGATTAAGACTAAATGATTTCGGGGTTTTGTGAACTACAATAAATCTATTAATATAGGGTTTAAAGCAGTAAAATAGCAAGTATGAAATCTAGGGTTTATAAAGCAGGAAGGAAAACTTAGGGTTTCAGGAGTTCCATAACCATCTGGTGTAATTCTATCCAAGGTCCAAGAATTGTAAGTTAATTTCAATTGTTTTCCAAGACAAATTAAGTTGCCAGTACGGTCGTTGGTACAATGGTTAGGGGATCGCTTCCACTGTTACGTTTGGCGACAGCCTCTCTACCTGTTTAGGATTCCACATCAAAGCGCTAAGGACCCAAGAACTCCCCTAAATTCTTGCTAAAACTCAACTATTATGTCTGTTACCGAAATGAAAATTCTAGGTTTGGAGGAAGAAAACATCAGGAAATAACTTCAAAACTTGAGATCAAGACCAAGAAAGAATCATGCCTAACCCTAGAAGTGAACTACTGGAAAAAATTCATAAAAATACTAAAATAATAAGAAATAAAAGAAAACTTAATTAATTGCATCAAAATTAAGTCTGTCGTCCATGTCAACTTACAAATGCAGGAAATTAATAGAGAAGGGGGCTGTACTAAGAAAAATATCTAAAAACTACTCAAAACTACCTAAGAAAGCACCTAAAAAGGCATCTAAAAAGACATCCTAATTGAGCCAAAAGCTTCTCTATTTATAATACTTGGGTTAACATGCCCAAAAATAACTCATAGACGTGCAGGCGACGAAGTCTAGCTTCAAATGGTGTGAGAATGGACAAATCTGAGTCAAAATCGACCAGATTCGACCAAAATACCTTTGGAAATTGAGTCGTGCTCGACCAGTGTCCTGGTCGAGTCCGCGGTCATGTTGGGTTCGGTCAAATAACAACCAGGAGACAATTGTGTTCGATTGGGAGTCTTTTCAACAAGACGTGTATGTGTTCAATCAGGACTTGTTTCAACCAGATTTCTTCGTGTTCGATTGGGACTTTGTTCGACCAAGTGTGTTCGTGTTTGATCATAGCTCTTTTTCATCCAGTTGTGCTCGAGTATGGTTACTTCTCGCCTAAGTGTGTTTGACCAGGGTGTTTCGACCAAGGAATATTTGATCAGGGTTCCTTTTTTGTCCAGTTTTGGAATCTTTTGTCGAAATTGGCCCAAACAAAAGTCAAAACTTCCTCAAATTTGGTTGGTTTGGTTCCTAAAACATGGCTAACATAGCCGTGGAAACGGATTTAAAAATAATATAAAATATGCATAAAATGTCGCATCAAAGGAGTTTTTGGCATGTTTTCAATAGCAAACTTAGGATAAAAATACTACCAATTTAGAACTTATCACTTGGCATATGTGCATCGACTACCGGGCACTTAACAAGATCATCATCAAGAACCGTTATCCTCTTCCTTTCATCGACGACTTGTTGGACCAGCTAAAGCATGCTTCATTCTTCACCAAGCTGGCCTTGAAATCTGGGTATCACCAAGTGTGTATCCACGAGTGTGATACTTGGACGACTGCTTTCAAAACCCATCAAGGTCTGTTCGAATGTCTTGTCATGCCATTTGGAATTTGTAATGCCCTAGCCACCTTCATGCATCTCATGAATGACGTCCTATGGCCGTTCATCGATGACTTTGTGCTTGTCTACCTCGATGACATTCTCATCTACAGTCAATCATGGGAGGAGCACCTAATGCACATGAAAAAGGTGTTCGACCAGTTGAGGCAACATCAAGTCTGCCGAACAGTAAGAAGTGTGAGTTTGGGAAGCAAACTCTGCTGTACCCTGGCTTCGTGGTCAGAGATGGTACACTACAGAAGTACAGATCGACCCCGACAAGGTGAAGGCCATCCACAAGTGGCCACGACCATGACCAGTGATGTAGGTGTGCTGCTTCATGGGTGCATGCCAGTACTTTCGTAAGTTCATTTGACATTTCTTTGTTTTGACTTCACCTTTACATTCATTAACTAAAGCCAACCAGAAATATGAGTAGAGTACAAAACATGAGGACATGTTCCTTTTGTTGAAAAAGAAAACTAGCGAGGCACCCGTCCTCACATGACCTAGTTTGCAAAGGCCCTTTGAGATGGAGGCGGATGCGTCAAGCTATGCCATGGGTGTTGTTCTTGATCGCGCCCGCGCGGTCGCATATGCGGATGTGCAGTAATAACTGCAAGTGAGTGGTTGAACGTTGAGCACTTGATGGTCGAATTCCATGAGGAACAAGCGTATTCGTCTTTTAGGGTAATGGATCACTGATTAAGTGTGAACAAGTTGGGGGTTTGTTTGTCCATAACTAAATCTACTACTAAATCTATCAATCTAGGGTTTAAAGCAGTAAAGAGGAAATATGAAATCTAGGGTTTATAATAGCAAGAATGAAAACCTAGGATTTCGGGACTTCCATAACCATCCGGCGTAATTCTATTCAAGGTTTGAGGATTGCAAGTTAATTTCAATCATTTTCCAAGACAGATTAAGTTTCCAGTACTGTCGTTGGTACAACAGTCAGAGGATTGCTTCCACTGTTACGTTTGGCGAGAGTCTCTCTCCTGTTCATGATCTCGCGTCAAAGCACTAAAGACTCAAGAACTCCCCTAAATTCTTCCTAAGGCTCAATTATTACGTCTGTTGCCGAAACGAGAATTTAGGGTTTGGAGGAAGAAAACATCAAGAAATAATTTCAAAACTCGAGATCAAGACAAGGAAGAATCACGCCTTCCGAATTAGGTCATCCCTAACCCTAGAAGTGAATTACTTGCAAAAAGCCATGAAAGTATTGGAATAATAAGAATTAAATAAAAATTTACTTGATTGCTTGAAAATTGAGTTTATCGTCCTTGGGGCTTACAAACATAGGAAAAATAAAGATGGGGGCTCTTCTAGGAAAAGTATCTAAAACTAAGCCTCAAAGGCATCTAAAAAGACATATGAAAGCATATCTAATTGAGCCAAAAGCTTCTTTATTTATTATACATGGGGTAACATGCCCAAAAATACTCCTTGATGTGCAGGCGACGAAGTCTGGCTTCAAACAGTGTGAAAACGGATAAATCTAAGTCAAAACCAACCAGATTAGACCAAATCTGACCACTAAGACCTCTGGAAACCGAGCCAAGCACGACCAGGAACATGTGGCATGCTCCTGACCGAACACATGTTGTGCCTGTGATCATGCTTCGCTCAGCCAAATAACTCACCAAGCGGTAGTCGTGATCGATCGGGACACATTTTCACTAGAAGTGTTCGTGTTCGATCGAGACTCTTTTCGACCATGTATTCATGTTCGATTAGGACTTGTTTTGAGCGGGTGTCTTCATGTTCAATCATAGCTCCTTTTCATCCAGTCGTGTTCGATTGAGGTTCCTTCTCACCTAAGAGTGTTCGACCAGGTCATTTTGTCCGAGGAATATTCGATCATGGTTCTTTTTGTCTAATTTTAGCATTCCTTGTCGAAATTGGCCCAAACAAAGTCAAAATCTTCTCAAATTTGGTAGGTTTGGTCCCTGAAACATGGCAAACATAGCCGTGAAAGAATTTTGTAAAAATAATATAAAAATATGCATTAAATGTCGCATTAAAAGAGTTTTTATCATGATTTTACATGCTTTCAATGGCAAAATTAGGGTAAAAATGCTACCAATTCAGCACTTATTAGTTCTCATGCAAGATGGACGACCTATGGCATACCACTCAGAGTTGTTCCAACGTGCCCAGAAGAACTATCCAATGTACGATAAGGAGTTGTGCACACTTCATCAAGCGGTGAAGCACTAGCATTGTTATCTCTTGGGCATGGAGACTGTGGTTCACACCGACCATCAGCAGCTCCAGTATCTGCAGACTCAGTCTAAACTCCAACAAGCCCGCCACATGAAATGGATGTCCTATTTGCAGCAATACAACTTGGTGATCAAGTACAAGAAGGGCATCCATAACAAGCTAGCTGATATGTTATCATGACCCCCAGTTGCTGCCCTTTGCTTGTCGGTGTTTATGTAGGTCAGACCATCATGCCATGAGAACTATACCACTTGGTACGAGGAGGACCCTAATTTTTGACTAGTTTTAGCTGAGCTCGAAACGGGAAGGTCGTCTGAGTTTGCCTTTCAAGGAGGGCTCCTTTACAAGGGGACACTCCTTTGTGTGCCATACGGAGCACAACAAATGCAATGGCTATGAGAGGTGCACACCTTAAAGGTTGCTGGACATTTTGGAGTAATGAAGGCATGCCAAAATCATCATCTACATGTCCTCTAGTCACGCATGCAGTAGGACGTGGCCTGTTTTGTCAGGGGTTGTGGCCTCTTTAGCATCTCCAAGCCTACAAATTGAAAGTTGGGTTTGTATACCCCCTTACCGGTTACTACACGACCATGGGAAAGTGTTTCCATGGATTTCCTTGGTGGATTGCCAAAGACCCGATGGGGCAATGACTACCTCTTTGTGGTTGTTGATCGCTTCTCGAAAATGGTGATACTCATACCGTGCAAGAAGACTATTATGGGTGAAGAGGCAGCGCAACTATTTTTTTAGCATGTTTGGAAGCATTTCGGGCTACCTAGCTCTATTGTGTCCGACCGTGATACGTGGTTCCTCAGCCATTTTTGGTGATCTCTTTGGATGATGATGGACACCAAGTTGAAGAGTACAACTTTCCATCCACAAATTGAAGGTCAAACTGAAGTGGTAAATTGTATAGTTGTCCATTTGCTCAGGGGTACAACTCACGGCATCACAAGACATGGGAGGAGAGCATACCAAACTTATAGTTTGCATTCAATCGAGCTGTACATGGTTCCACCGAGAAGTCCCCCTTCGAGGTATGTTTGGGTTTTCTTCCCCAAAGCCCATTCGATAAGGAGTTCACAATCTCCACCTCACCACAATCCACCAAGGAGGAAGGTGATGAAGATCGAGCACAATGATTCCTGGAGGGCATCCAACTACTTTATTGTTAAGTTGAGCAAAACCTTCAAAAGACCCAGCTCAAGTACAAGATGCGGCATGACCGACACCGCGTTGAAGCCCACTTTCACGAAGGTGATCTGGGAGGATCTCCGAGTCTTTCAGGTCAAGTTCGCAAAGGCTTCGCAATCTTAATCGAGTTCAGAAAGGATTCGCGACCTTGAAGGGCTTGGTGACCACGGATTGGTTCGCGACCTTGGGAGGATTCGAACTCTGCTCGGATTGTATTCCGATCTATATACATATAACTAAGTCTCATCTGTTAGGCTTAGTTAGTGTCCAAGTCTAATATGTTTAGGTTATTAAGTATGACATGTATTCATATGATTGGACTATAAATACCATGTAATAGGATAGATAGATTCTCTACCTAACTATCTACTTTTGCATAGATCAGATCGAATAGTGCGTCCTAACGTTCGACATGTACAAGATCCCTCTTTTCAATAAAGAGTTGTGCTATCTTTAAACTGTGTGTTCAATCAACTTGAGTTTTGGTAATTCCGAGTAAGATTCCGTTATTCTGCATATTATCATCTGATTGAGTATAGTCGAGGCCCGTCTATACTTCAATCAGAGCAAAGCAGCATCTGGTTGAGGCTAGAATGAAATCCGGTCTTGCTAGTAATCACATCAAGTTGGTATCAGAGCAACTATCATGTCCTATGGATGGTGAAGACTCGCCAGGGTTATAAAACCTACAGTGAAACTCCAGGCGATCATTCGACGGTTTCTATAGTTGCGTCTCTGAAGATGTCTCACGATACCTCTGTTCGAGCTAACCTAGCCAAATAAGTGGCTAAGCTCTCCACCGACATCGATACTGTGCTTGCTTGGATTAAACAGCAGCCCATGGTTGTACCTTCTGAAGTTGATGCTTCAAAATGCAAGGTTAAGGGTGTGAAGATTGGTGAAGACTTGCGCAAGACAGACGAAGATGAAGACGAAGGCCACCAAAAGGCCGATGACCTCACCAACACCTCCTTAGCTGTTAGATCTTTCAAGGTCAAAGCTAAGGCTGATATACCCATATATGATGGGGTGATCAATGTGAGAAGCTGGAGTCTTGGATCTACCAGCTTGAGACCTACTTTGACCTATGATGGTTCAGTAGCACTCAAAAGGTCAAATTCGCGCCTTTGAAGATGAAGGACCATGCCAAGACATGGTGGAAGGCCCTTGTCGCCAATGGTGAAGTTGACGACCTTGCGTGGGGTCAGTTCAAATGACTCTTATGACAAGAATTCTACCCAATTGGTTATCTTGAAGAGAGATGGGATCGTTGGCACCAGTTGTATCAACGACGCAATCAATCCGTTTAGGATTATATGACGGAATTTCAGAAACAAGCAATGATCATTGGCATCTCGCTCTCTGATCCTAAGGTGTTTCGAAAATACACATCTGGACTTCAGAAATTGAGCAGTCCTGAGCTAAGCCTGTTCGGTGTCCAGGATATCACAACTGCGAGCACGCCTGCTATGGCGATCGAGAAAAATAATAAATCCCGCAATGACACGAAAGAGAATTTGACCTCGTCAAAGGGAAAGTTGAGCCCGTAGAAGAGTACTTTGAAGTCCAGTATGAGCATCTCTTGTGATTATTGTCACGCTGCTGGGCACACAAAGGATAAGTGCTATAAGCTCCATCCTGAGCTTCGACCAAAGAGAAACGGAGTAGGAAAAAGAACAGGTACCGCCACTACAGCTCTACCCGAAGGAGTTGTGCGAGTAAATTCGGATGATGAGGCGGGTACGACCTTGTCTCTAATGGCAATGCCGAAGGAGAAGGGTTCGGATTCATCTGATGATCAACACTCAATGGACGACTTGTTCACTATCAACGTCCAGATGAAGCACGAAGTGGTCGTAGCAATATTCGATCCCAGAAGTCAGAAGAATTTGGTTTCTGCTAGACTGATTCGATGACTTGGTTTGAAGACAACCACACACCCCTGACCGTTTCCGCTGGGTTGGTTTACATCCGATGTGAACCAACAAATCAAGAGTCAGTGTGTGTTGAAATTTGCGATCTCTGCTCAATATATCGATGAGGTTCAATGTGACGTTCTTCCTATCGATATCTGTCAGGTGATATTTGGGAGTCCGTTCTTGTATGATCGAGACACTCACTTCCATCAATGAGCACAAGACTACGAGCTCACTAAAGATGGAGTTAAGTTTGTGATCGGTAGAGACGTCCACGTCAACACTTTGGACTTGATTATCACAAATCAAGCCAAAAGAATCGTCAATGCATGTCACAAATACATGCTTGTTATGACTCGACCAGTTGGTCCAAGTGATAGTACTCGAGCAGCGTTGTCATTGACGTGCCGAGACGAATCTGGTCGTTTGTCTAGACTATTGGAGAAGTATAGCGATCTGTTCGAAAGTACCCAGGGTCGCCCGCCGAAACGTGTAGTCAAGCACGAAATTCAGCTCATGTCTGATGCGACACTTCCAAATCAAAGTATGTATCACAACTTGGTATTGGAGAATGAAGAGATCAAAAGACAACTTGGTGAGCTGTTAAATGATGGTGTCATTCGACCAAGTAGTTCACCTTGTGGATCTCTTGTGGAGTTAGTGGCAAACAAAGATGGGACTTGGCGTATGTGCATTGACTACTGAGCACTGAACAAAATCACTATCAAGAACCGATACCCTCTTCCTCGTATTGACGACCTATTAGACCAATTGAAGTATGCTGCTGTCTTCTCAAAATTGGATCTTAAGTCAGGATATCATCAAGTCAGCATTTGAGAGGAGGATACTTGGAAAACTGCGATCAAAATGCGACAAGGTCTGTTCAAATGGCTAGTCATGCCGTTTGGCCTCTGATATGCCCCGGTTACTTTCATGCGTCTCATGAATGATGTATTGCGATAGTTCATCGATGACTTTGTGATCGTTTACCTCAACAACATATTGATCTATAGTTGTTCGTGGGACGAGCACCTAATTCATGTCGAAAAGGTGTTCGAATATCTTCGACAACATCGACTTCGCCTCAACCATAAGAAGTATGAGTTCGGCCAGTAAACTCTACTGTACCTGGGATTTGTGGTTGGCAATGGTACGTTGTACATCTACACGGATAAGGTAAAAGTAATTCGCAAGTGGCCTCAACCACGAACAGTTACAAAAGTGCGTAGTTTTGTAGGAGCATGCCAATACCTTCAGATGTTCATACGACACTTCTTGATAGTGGCTTCTCCGTTGCATGCAATAACCAGGATCGATCAGGAAGTTTGAGTGGACAAGGAAACATGAAGACACGTTCCTCTTGTTGAAGAAGAATAACAGTGAAACTCCTGTGTTAGCTTTGTCGAATATATAGAAACCATTCAAGCTAGAAACCGATGCCTCAGGTTATGTGATGGGCGCAGTGCTCATGCAAGAAGGTCAACCAGTAGCATATCACTCCGAGTTATTCCAAGGAGCTCAGAAGAACTACCCGACTTATGACAAGGAGTTGTGTGCACTATATCAGACCGTAAAACATTGGCGGTGTTACCTTTTGGGTAAAGAGACTGTTGTCCACACCGACCACTAACCTTTGCAATATTTGCAAATTCAATCAAAGCTACAGCAAGTTTGACATATGAAGTGGATGTCATATCTGTAGCAGTTCAATATAGTGATTAAATACAAGAAGGGCATACACAATAAACTGGCTGACATGTTGTCACGACCACCAGTTACAACCCTCTGCTTATCAGCGTTTATGCAGATCGAGCCCTCATGTCATGAATACTATGCCACAATGTACAATGAAGATCCTAATTTTTGATCAGCACTGGCTGAGCTCGAAACAGGGAAACCTACAGAGTTTGTTCAGAGAGAAGGACTCTTGTACAAGGGCAATTTACTTTGTGTACCTCGTGGAGCACCTCGAATTCAATGGCTGCGAGAAGCACACACATCTAAGGTTATTGATCACTTTGGGGTTATGAAGACTTTACAAAAATCTTTGTCGACATGTGTTCTGGCCGTGAATGCAGTTGGATGTAGCTAGTTTTGTTCGAGGCTGTGGTCTTCGCAGCATCTCGAAACCGACAAACCAAAAGTTAGGTTTGTACACTCCTTTGCTAGTTCCATCACTACCATGGGAAAGCATATCGATGGATTTCTTGGGAGGATTGCCTAAAACCCGATGTGGAAACAACTCTCTTTGTGGTTGTTGATCGGTTCTCCAAAATGATAATTCTCATACCTTGTCGAAAGACTATCAAGGGAGAAGAGGCAGCTCAGGTATTCTTTCAGCATGTTTGGACACATTTTGGATTGTCGACTTCTATTGTGTCTAATCGTGATACCCGGTTTTTTAGTCACTTTTGGCGATCGTTCTGGAAGATGATGGATACCAAGCTAACGAGGAGTGCTGCTTTCCATTCTCAAACTGATGGTCAAACTGATGTGGTGAATCGAATAGTTGTTCATCTCTTAAGAGGATATGACTCTAAGCATCCAAATACCTGGGATGAAAGCATACCATACCTGTAGTTTGCTTTTAATCAAGCACTGCATGATTCGACTGGGAAGTCCCCTTTGGAGGTCTGTTTGGGATTTCTAGCACAGAGTCCATTCGACATGGAGTTTGTGATCCCTACCTCAGCATTGAACAGCAAGGAAGTATCTGATCAGGATTGAGCACAAAGTTCCTGGAAAGTATTCAACGGCTCCATAGTGAGGTTGAACAGAACTTACTGAAAGCTCAACTCAAGTACAAGGCGCGACATGATCGGCACTGAGTTGATGTTTAATTCCATGAAGGTGATATGGTATGGCTACATCTGAATAAGGAGATACCTAAAGGTGAAGGTAAAAAGGTTAAACCTATCCGTTATGGTTGTTTGGATTTTGCAGAAAATTGGTACTAATGCTTGTCAGCTCGAGTTACCTCCATACATGGATATTTACTCAGTTGTCAATGTTGAGCACCTCAAACCCTTCGAGTCTTCAATGCTGGATGATGAGCCAGATACCATAGTACCACCGGTTGAATACTTGGTCTATCAATGGGAAGAACCTCTACCTAATGACATGATCTTGGAGAAAAAGGTGACAACCACGCGCAGTGGCACACGTGAGTCTTTTCGAATTAGCAGAAAGATCAACGAGCATGTGCAGCAAAGTGGTACACCCGAGAAGAAAGTCAAGCTCAATTTCCACATCTCCAATTTTGATCTCATGGTTACCAACAGGGGTTGGCTCCTTCTCAACAGGGGAGTCATGATCCGGGAGAATCTTCGAGTCTTTCGGGTCAAGTTTCCAAAGGCTTTGTGACCTTAATCGAGTTCAGAAAGGATTCGTGACCTCGGAGGGCTTTGCAATCACAGATTGGTTCGCAACCTTGGGAGGATTTGAACTCTGGTCGGATTGTATTCCGATCTATATACATATAACTAAGTCTCATTTGTTAGGATTAGTTAGTGTCCGAGTCTAATATGTTTAGGTTATTAAGTCTGATACGTATTCATATGATTGGACTATAAATAACTTGTAATAGGATAGATAGATCATCTACCTATGTATCTATCAGATCAAATAGTTCATTGACGTAGGCAAGTGCGTCCTAACATTCGACGTGTACAAGATCTCTCTTTTCAATAAAGAGTTTTGCTATCTTTGAATGGTGTTTTCGATTAACTTGGGTTTCAGTAATTCTGAGTAAGATCTTGTTATTCCGTATATTAGCATATAATCGAGTATAGTCGAAGTCTGCCAATACTTCAATTAGAGCAAAGCAACATCTGGTTGAGGCTAGATCGAAACCCGGTTCAGCCCATAATTAGATCAAAAGGTGATCTGGTCTGGCTGCACTTAAGCAAGGAACAGCTAAATGGTGAAGGTAAAAAGCTTAAACCAATCCGTTATGGTCCATTGAGGATTTTACGGAAAATTGGTGAAAATGCTTATCAGCTCAAACTACCTCTGTGTATGGACATCTAATCGGTGGTTAATGTCGAGCACCTCAAATCCTTTGAGCCATCCTTGCTAGACGACAAGCCCAACACAACAGTACCATCCATTGAATATTTAGTGTACTAACGGGACGCACCTCTTACTAAAGATGTGATCTTAGAAAAGAAGGTGAAAACAACTAGTCATGGCACATGTGAGGCTTTTTGGGTTGGACGGAAAGATAACCGAGTAGGTGCTGCCAAGTGGTACACACACGAGAAAGGCCAAGTGCAGTTCCCACATCTTTAGTTCATAGCACCAACAAGAGTTGGCTCTCTTCCTAAAAAAGAGGAGTCAGGATCCGGGACAATCTCGGACTCATAAATACTTGGTCCATGTTCACATTATGTTGTTGAGTCGACCAGACTTGGTCCATGGTCCATGGTCGAGTCGAGTTATTGAATCGACTAGACTTGGTTGATGGTCGATGGTCGTATTGAATCAACTGGATTTAGTCGATGGTCGAGCCAAGTCTATTGGTGGACCAAGTCATAAGGCCCTCCAGTGGACGAGCGCAACTCTCGGGGTGCGTGGAGCTCAAACCAAGTCATAAGGCTTTTAGTGTTCAAGCGCAACTCTCAGATGCACATGGGGTCAGTACGTGTAGCTCATGATCGAGAACTTCACAGCTTGACCAATCGTGGTTAATTAATTGATAGTCTTTAAATACCTGCATTGTAATTAGATAGATTATCTTATCTAAGAGATCCTTTTAGGAGAGAGCTAGTGTACAAGTTGTACAAGAGAACATTTCCTCATAAGAAGAGAAGTTGTTTCCTCTTACTCTTTAGCTATGACCACTTGTGTGTGTGTGTTTGTCTTGGCAATACATTCCATAACCAATTGGGTCAAGTTATCCAATCGGATCAACAACCAACACAACTGGCTCAGGCATCCATGAGTTTGACACAATAGCAAAGGCACTACAGACCATGGCCGAGGTCGACAACAGGTGGTGTAGACCCCTCCAACATCATTGAGGGGTCTAGATAGTCTCAAGCGCATGACACTTATAGATTGTTTCATCATTGACAACAATGGTGGAGGCAATGAATGTGTTAGGGGTATTGCACTTATATTAGCTTAAAATGACAGTTATGCTTTTGTGTACATATTAGCCTAAATGAAAGTTATGGAGACTTGTGTCCTTTTGTGCCCTTTTTAATATAATTTTGTTTGTGGCTTTGTGTGTATGCTTGTTTTGCTTTATATTTTCATATTTGTTTCCATATTACGAATTGCAGATTATTTGAAACGAAACAATAAGTATCAAGGAGTAATGAACAATATTGGCTCTATTTGTAATGTAACACCATGATTGGAGGCATTACTTATGGATATGTAACACCACCAATCATGGCCTTACTTTTATTGTTACTAGCTAAAGTGGGGTTGTAACACCATGACTTGTGGTGTTACACGTGGAAAGCTAACGCCATAGTGCATGGCATTACATATCCACAACTAACGCCAAACCGAAAATGCTTCTAGTAGGTACCCTCAAACATTCTTCATATCTATGCATATTTTCCATGTATTCCCCCCCCCCCCCCCCGTTCATGCATTAATCATATATTTATTTATCGTCAAATTGAACGGATTATTCATTTTGTGATTTTATTGCAAGTCGATGCAAAATGGATGACTTCTGGCTGATTGGATGTGCTCCATCAATTGGATTTGTCCTATGGACGACTGTGGTCAAAAGTACGCGTCACCACAGATGCATGGGAACTGACTGCGCTCAAATCGGAGTTTTCGGGGGCCCAAAATCTTATAACCTAATGCCTTGGACCAATCTGTAATTTTTCAAAACTCTGAAGACCAAATTGCAAAATAGCCAAGACTCATAAATCTAAACCCTAACTCGAGAAGGACCTTTTTGTAATTTCCAAAACTCTGAGAGCCTCTTTGAATATTTGCCTTTTCTTCTAAAAACTTAACCACCAGCCACTTCTTCATTTTTGAGAATGGTTTTTCCATTGTTATCTTCTTTTGCCTCCCTCTTCGCGATCAACACCTCCTACCGCCACGCCGGCGACGACCACACAGTATGCTGCCGCTGGCACTTCTTTTCTGCCTCCCCTTTTTTCACAGTGCGGTAAGCTCTCAATTCACATCAACTGTTTTGACGTTCCAAGTGGTTACTACCCAACCTCTTGATTATCCACACCTCCGTCCACCCCCGGCCCGAGCCAGTCCTGTTTTTATCTCCAGCACCATTTCTTCCCCGTTCATCCTCACCGCCGATTCGCCACCACCACCTCACCGACGGTGAGCCACTATTCTACCTCCCCCATTTGTCCTTAGGCCTGGCTACCCTTCTTTCTTCTCCCCCCTTTCCTCCAATTCTTCCCGAACCCCATTTTACTCACCTCCGGCCCCGGCGACCAGGCATTGCCAGTGGCCGATGTCCCTTCGTCCCCTTCACTCATCTCCGCTCCTCCTTGATCTATGCCTCCACCATCCAAATCTGCTATACCGCCACCCAATCATGTGCCGCGTTGCTAGATTCTGCCACCTACTCCACTTTTCCCCCTCCTTCCTCACTCCTTCTATTTCTGTGCGCCAATCTAGCCACCTCCACTCGCTGGATTTGCGCCACCAAGATTCTGCCGCCTCACCTAGATCTACTCCTTCGCATCCCTTGACAGCTTCGCCCCCATTCGCCCTCGTCGCAAAAACCCTCATCTCACTACTGCTTCGTTGACCACATCTCGTGGGCTGACAGTGAGCTCAAGCTCGACCACTTCTCCACGGCCACCTCCACTTTGACCAAAGCTGTGTTGTCGACCACAGCACCCTCCCCGACCATGACCTCGCCACTCCGATGACCAATCGCTCCTTCAACCACAAGCTGACACCGATGATCACCCGCAACGCTCCGACAACTTCATCGACGGCATCTTCGACAACTTCGTCGATGCATGTACCATAACTCTATGATGAACAATTGTATTGTGTGATGCCATAGCTGAATAATTAAAATACAATTTGGTATGATTTGAATATTAGTTGGTAATTGATTGTGCTGAATTTGTTTGACTCATTTTCTGGTTGAATGCTGAGAACTAAGCCTATGCTTGCTGTTCCCGAATCCAATTTGTGCTGTTGCATAATTCAGAATTTGATGAATTGAGCTATGGAAGCACTAAAATTTTGGATCTTAATTAATTCGATTGGTTCTTTGTTTTCAATTCTAAGCCAAGTTTGGTTCTTTTGGTGACTACTCAATTGCTTCTCCAATTATTTGAAAGAATGTTTTGTTGTTGTTCTTGAAATTGGCATGCATTGCATTGATATCTGGTTCTGGGTACTTGAGCTGTGTCTAGTGCTATCACATTTTCAATCCTATTATTTTATCATTTAATTAGGGTTCGGTTTGATAGATTGTTATTGCTGTGTCAATTTATGTTGTGGATGTTAATGGATGAAGAATTTCAGAGATCTTTTGTCACCCCATTGAATGCAATTTAGTGCCAAATTGCCCTGTGACATTGATACCACCTAAACCATTATTCTGAAAGTGAATGGAGTCATAGTAATAGGCGAGTATGTCATTCTTTCCAAAGGGACTAGAACAGAGTGAAATATGCCTAACTAAATTGAATCAGAAAATCAGAAAGGCAGCAAGAATGTGGCCGGTTCATCTCGACGTGCCTCACCAACTGAAAAACGACTAACATAAACCATGTTCTATAATCAAATCCCAGGCAAGTGGTGAATGAATGCAGTAGTTGAGTGAACATTGCTTCATACTCTATTCCTCTCAATGGTGAAACAGGAGCTCGGTCAGATGATTCAAAGTAGCAGAGTAACAATTCAGCCTCTTCAATCACACAGAAATCTCACCAAGAGAATCAACACAACACTAAACTAAAAGATTACTCAGTTTAATTGGGCGCTTCCAAGTCCCATCACAACAGGAAATGAAATGATGGTGAAAGAAGTTAAGAGAAAAATAAACAAGAAATCAACCAGTTGCAGTCTTTTAGTTCAACAAAAATTAAACCTAGATTCTTTACAGGCATCACAAGAAAATAGGTTCACGGGGAGAAGAGAAAGGAATTGAGAGAGCAAGAGATCATTGCAGAAATGTCATCGGTGCAGAGGAGGAGAAACGTGGTCATAGTCATCGGAGAGGTCGAAGAAGCACGGCGGCGCAATGGCAAAGAAGAGGTGGCCGAGGTGCTGAAGTGGTCACCAACACCCTGGCTGTGGTCAATGGCCGAAGTGGAGGTGATCATCGGAGTTCGACCACAGTTGGAGTGGTCGTCGAATACTGGAGAAGTGGTGGTCGAATGAAGCGGTCATGGCAGTGGCGGAGTGGTCGTCACAGTGGTTGAGTTTGGGAAGGAGAAACCAAGTCGTGGCCGAGCACCTGAGGGAGCGACATCAATGGCTAACAGTGAAGTGGTCGCCGACGTCGTTCTTAGGGAAGAATACAGTTGCGGCTGAGTTTAGGGTTTGGAGAGCAAGGGACAAAATGTGTGGCTAAAGAGGGAGAGAGAGAGAGAGAGAGGAGAAGGCAACTGCGTGTCGCAAGCAAAAACGGCAACGCTGTGAAGTGGATCAGTGGTGAAGAAGGCGCGGGATGTGACGAAGTGTGCAGTGGAGCAAATGTTACGAGATTGAGGCACAAGGCAGCGTGGCGCCAGAGGATAGGAAGAAGAGGGTGATCCATTAGGATCTTTGGGTCTTTCGAGTTAAGTTCGCAAAGGCTTCATGACCTTAATCAAATTCAGAAAGTATTCACGACCTTTGAGAGCTTCGCGACCACGGATTGGTTCGCGACCTTGGGAGGATCCGGGCTCTCGTCGAATTGTATTCTGATCTATATACATATAACTAAATCTCATCTGTTAGGTTTAGTTAGTGTCTGAGTCTAATACTTTTAGGTTATTAAGTTTGATACTTATTCATATGATTGGACTATAAATACGTTATAATAGGATAGATAGATTATCTACCTAAATATCTACTTTTTCATAGATCAGATCGAATAGTTCACCGATGTGGGTGAGTGCGTCCTAACGTTCGGCATGTACAAGATCACTCCTTTAAATAAAGAGTATTGCTATCTTTGAACTGTGTTTTTGTAACATCCTGAGTTTTGGGATGAAAAGCTCTTTCTTAAAAGTCATGCATGCATATGTCTCTTCTAGATCAGCCAAATCAGCCTCAGCTTTATTCTGTTCTAACCCTAAAATCTCCAAATTTTTCCTGTGAACCCCAAATCAAGATCAGATTGTCCAGATGTGATCTATCAGTTATCCTAAACCTAAAAGCCTTCAGAACCCAGATCCAATTCTATCTCTAACTTTCAAATTTATCAACTCCTTTCTGTTTTCGAAAACAGAAATATCTTATATTACCCAAATACCCTAAGTTTCAGAAATCCAGATTTAATTCAAAGTCTTAGCCAAGTTCAGACCAGATTATTCTTGGACTATGATCAAGGGTATGCCAATACCTAAATCCAAAAAGTTGGCAGTCAGATTTCTCCATCTCAACCTTTTTCGCAAATCAGTCCAAGAGTATCGCAGATCAGTCCTTTTTCCAGATTTTCTAGAAGCCTGAAAAGGCAAAATGTTGCAAATCATCTCCAAATTCGAATCTAATTCAGGGAACACCTCCCAAATGCTTTTCAACACAAATTCTTCTTTTATGAGTATCTCCAAATCAAACCCTAAATCCCAGAATTCGAGATCAATAAGATTCAGACTTATTTTATCCTAATTTACTCTGTTTTCATTTCATATCAAAAATCATCCAAATGTCTCAAACTTTATCTTCTATCTGTGCCAAATCATCTGTCGAATCAAGTCTATCAGATCAGTGCAATCAAAGTCAGATCAAACCTTCCAAATCATCAGATTTACATTTCAGTCCAAATCAAGAATTGGAAATTGCAAATCAGCCCTAATTCGACCAGGCAGCTGCTGTGCACGACCAGAGTTTGCCGTGGTTTCCTTGCGCCATGCTCGCTCGCCGCCGGCCAAGCTTCGCCGCACTCGTGACCGTGCATGCTTGTGTGTACGTGTCCTTGCTTCAGCCGTGCCGTGGCAACGCCATGGCAGCGCCGTTGAACAGCATTTGCTCCTGTGCGCGACTAGCAGCAGAAACAACAAGCCATTGTCAGCATCTTCTTGCCACGTTGCTTGCTTTGCCAGTCGTTGTTGCCACTGCCTTGCACCGCCTAACAGCATTGCGTCCCGATGAAGCAACAGTTTGATCAGCAGTCACCTCGCCTGTGCGCCGTCGCATCACCGCTCGCCGTTGTTGCATCTGCGCCCGGCAAATCAAATCACTGACGCCAATTCATTGCTATTACTTCCTTGCAAGCATCGCCCTCTGGTCTATATAAGCAGCCATACTTTGTATCATTTCCTCTTCACCAGAACTTAGCCAAATTTCCAAATCTCTTCGCTGTCATCGTCTTCTCCGGTGAGACCAGCTTGAGGCCTCACGGTGACAGCACGCTACACTACACCTCTCACCAAATTGAAGCCATCAGTGAGTTCCCCTACTCATCCTCTCTGTGTAGTATCACTTAATTGATCTCCGGTGGACCCTAACGCCGGTGATCGCCGGAATTCCCGATTGCCCTATTCCGGCAATGCAGGCCAAATTACATCGAATTAGCTCTCGAACCTGTGAAGCAAAATGATCAGTGAACTATTTGAAGCAAGCCTGTGCATCCAGATCTCCAGATTGAACCTCAATCGAAGCTTTCTCCGGATTTGAGTTTCTCCAGTCGCCGGCGATCGTCGCCAGGCCACACCGGCCATCCTCCGGCCAAATTGATCGTGCAGGTAGCTTCCTCTTACCCATATATCACTCCCTGAGCTTGGAATTAAGTTCATTTGACCTGTAGCAAAAAGCCCCAATATCAGTGTCTTCTTCTCCGGCGTCGGCCACCGGAAACCTATTCCTGGCCGTTTCAGCTTCATCCACTTTGTCCTTCAGGTGTGCTTCAACTTCCTGAGCATTTTTGTCTTCTAGCCCGATCTCTGAAACTGTCTAGATTTCAAGTTATAGCCATGCCAAAAACCTTGTCCAGTGGCTTCACTGTGCCGTGTCGCCACCACTTTTCTTCACCGATTTTCATCACCTTCCAGCCATTTTCAGCTTTGGATACTGTTGAATGATTTGTTCCTGTTATCAATGCCTACCTCCCAGACAAAGTGGTGCATCATTTGGAGTTCTAGATCAAAATTTATGCCAAGCCCTAGTTTTTGGCCATGTCAGATTCAATGCCAGACTATGTCAGTCAGTGGCATTAGCCCTTTTCACTTCCTTCTAGATGTGCATTTTGAGCATGACCTTGTCCCTTAGATTCCTGAAGTTGTGATCTACAATTTCTTCTTCTATCACAACTTGATTTGAGCCCTTGAAATGCATTTTATGCTAAACCCTAGTTTTTGACACTGTCCGAGTGCATGCCAGCCAATGGCATTGGCCTTGTTTAGCCACTTCTGATTGTGCAATTTGAAAGCCACTTTGTCCACTGAATTTGTAGAGTTATGATCTACATTTTCTTCTACTGTCACAACTTGAGATAAGCTCTCTAGTTTTCCTTGAAGTTATGTCAGAGTCTTGATCCGAATGTCAATCTGCTGACATTCGCTGTTTTGATCAAACCAACTACAAAACTGATGTTCTTATTGCAACCTTGAGATCCTAGGAGCATCTAACACCCATTCTTAGCCAATTCCTTGAAACCCTAGAATCTTGATTCAGTTCAGCTTGCAATCTCAATTATCTCCAATATCGTTCAGTTATTCTTGTAAAGCATATCTAGATATAGATCCTAAAACATTTTAAAATAATAAGTAATTATTGTGTGTTTGTTTGTCGCCGAGCAGAACCAGAAACTAAGTTCGAGGACTTCGCTGTTGACTCGTCATCAACTGCTGTATTTTACGACGCGGAAGGCAAGTCATATCCTTGGTCATCTTGAACCTATATTTTAAATGTTGCTAAAACATAACCTTGAATATAGATAATATTGCATGAGAAAGATTGAGAAAGATTGATTTATGAATTCGCAGTACTAGATTGGTTATCTGTGAAATGTGAAATAAACAAGTTTTGAGCCATGAACTATTATATATGTATGTATATATTTATATTCATGAAATAAAACCCCTAGCCTTGACCAGAAAAATGGTATAGATGGTGGTAGCACTGGAGGTGCTAGACTGCAAAGGATATGCAGGCACTGAAGGTGTAGGGTTGTGGATGGTCTGGTCACTGGCATATAAGGACTAGAACCTTGTGTTGTGCGTCTAGTGGCATGAACAACGTGCTAACCGCAAGCCTGGTATGGGACAGGCCTGAACAAGTACTTATGCGGACCGCACATGAAACCCCTGCATGAGATGTGTAGTGATGAATGATTGACATGGAGGCTGACTCCCACTATCACTGAAGGTGATCTGATACGTTGACCCAGCAATGGGGAAATATGAGTAAGGGTGGGGGTATAGCCCGCCACAACTGTGGTTCGCGAGAGATCCACAGGGTCAGGGGTGAATTGTGAGTGATACATAACAAAAGTTCTTGTTATTTGCACCTTGCCGCTCACAATATGAAGTGAGTCAGGGGTCCAATCATTTTGTTATGATAGGAAAGGCTTGAAAGTGGAATATCTTGCAGGTAAATTGGTACCTCTCTGCAGATTTAAAAACGTATTCGAATACTCCGAGCTCCCGGGTTTATAGGAGTCTGCTGCGGCGGATTAAATCCACGGGGTGTGACACAAGTATATTTTCTAAATAAAATGTGTTAAATCAAGATTACCCAAATGACATGTGTTGTCATGATAAGGAGTGCTGCCGTGGGCTGTCGTGTGTCGACGTGTTGCGGTAGTGCTATAATCTAGTGAACATGAATAATGATGCTATATTATGAAAGGTGCTGCCATGAGATGAGGTATGAAAGTAAAAGATTATTTTATAAACATCCATAATTCTTGACTAGTCTAGGTTCATGTCATCACTACTATATGTATCTACTCTTACGTATGACTTGCTGAGTACGTAAGTGCTTACCCTTGCAACCTACAAATCAGTAGATGGAGCGTTCAATGATCAAGACGAAGGCATGGAGAACTTCTTGGATCTAGAAGGAGGAGAGTTAGTTCCTCCAGAGCCCTGATGTGTGTTGTTCTGCCGTTCACTTCTCTTTGTGGGTGGGTCACCTATCTTCTGCTGTGTAGTTGTTATTTTGCTAAACCATGTATGCCGTGAAGGCATTGTAATCTCTTAATGTAATATTATGGCCAGCAGGCCACACTGCTTAACTATTTTGTAAGTTACTCGGTTGCAATGTGAATATACTCCTGTGCTTGACTTATCCTGGGAAGTCAAGGGTATGTGTATGCTATGCATATATGGGACTAGCTGCAGTGAGCTAGGTCTCTACAGGAGTAGTCGTGGTCCCAGTTTCGGGGCGCGACAGTTTTCGATCAACTTGGGTTTCTGTAATTCCGAGTAAGATCCCGTTATTCCGCATATTAGCATCTGATCGGGTGTAGTTGAAGCCCGTCTATACTTCAATCAGAGCAAAGAAGCATCAGGTCGAGGCTAGATCGAAACTGGGTCCAGCCCGTAATCAGATCAAGTTGCTATCATAGCAACTATCATATCCTGTGGATGGTGAAGACTCGCCAGGGTTACAAAACCTCCGGCGAAACTCCAGGTGATCATTCGATGGTTCCTACAATCGCTTCTCTGAAGATGTCTGACGATACCTCCATTCAAGCTAACCTAGCCGAACAAGTGGCTAAGCTCTGCACCGACATGGATACCGTGCTTGCTTGGATTAAGTAGCGGGCCATGGCTATACCTTCTGAAGTTGATGCTTCAAAAGGCAAGGTTAAGGGTGTGAAGATTGGTGAAGACTTGCGCAGGACAAATGAAGATGAAGACGAAGGCGACCATAAGGTCGACGACCTCGCCAACACCTCCTTAGCTGTCGGATCTTTCAAGGTTGAAGCTAAGGTTGATATACCCATATATGATGGGGTGATCCATGCTGAGAAGTTGGATTCTTGGATCAATCAGTTTGAGACCTACTTTGACCTATGAGGGTTCAGTAGCGCTCAAAAGGTGAAATTCGCACCTTTGAAGATGAAGGACCACGCCAAGACATGGTGGAAGGCCCCTGTCACCAGTGGTGAAGCTGACGACTTTGTGTGGTATCAGTTCAAACAACTCATACAAAAATAATTCTATCCAATGAGTTATCTCGAGGAAAGATGGGATCGTTGGCAAAGATTGTATCAGCGTCGCGACCAATCCGTCCAGGATTATATGACGGAATTTCAGAGACAAGCAATGATCATTAGCATCTTCCTCTCTGATCCACAGGTGTTCGAAAAATACACATCTGGACTTCAAAAATCGATCAGCGCTGAGTTGACCCTGTTCAGCGTCCAGGATATCACGACCATTAGCAGAACTGCTACGGCGATCGAGAAGAAAAGTAAATCCCGCAAAGACAAGGACAAGAAAGAGAATTCGACCTCGTCAAAAGGAAAGTTGAGTCCGAAGAATAGTACTCCGAAGTCCAGTACGAGCATCTCTTGTGATCATTGTCACGTTGCTGGGCACACAAAGGATAAGTGCTATAAGCTCCATCCTGAACTTCCACCAAAGAGAAACTGACCAGGGAAAAGAACAGATACAGCTACTACGGCTACACCCGAAGAAAGAGTTGTCCGAGTGATTTCGGTTGATGAGGCGGATACGACCATGTCTCTGATTGCACTACCAAAGGAGAAGGGTTCGGGTTCATCTAACAACCATCACTCAATGCAGAACTTGTTCACTATCAACATCCAGGTGAAGCACGAAGTGGTCGCAGCAATATTCGATCCCGGAAGTCAGAAGAATTTGGTTTCTGCTAGACTGGTTCAACGTCTTGGTTTGAAGACAACCACACACCAGCTATCGTATCCGCTGGGTTGGTTTACATCCGATGTGAACCAATAGATTACGAGTCATTGTGTGTTGAAATTTGTGATCTCTGCTCGATATATCGATGAGGTTCAATGCGATGTTGTTCCTATCGATATTTATCAGGTGATCCTTAGGAGTCTGTATCTGTATGATATGACGCCCACTTCCATTGACGAGCGCAATAGTACGAGTTCACTAAAGATGGAGTTGAGTTCATGATCGATAGAGGCGTCCACGTCAACTCCTCGAACTTGATTACTGCAAATCAGGCCAAAAGAATTGTCAATGCATGTCATAACTATGTGCTTGTTTTGATTCGACCAATTGGTCAAAGTAATAGTACTCAAGCAGTATTGTCGTTGGCGTGCCGAGAATATTCTGGTCGTTTGTCAGGACGGCTAGAGAAATACAGTGATATGTTCAAAAGTACCCAGGGTCGTCTACCGAAACATCAAGTCGAGCATGAAATTCAGCTCGTGTCTGATGCGACACTTCCCAATCTAAGTATGTATCGCAACTCCATATTGGAGAATGAAAAAGTCAAAAGATAACTTGGTGAGTTGCTGAATGATGGTGTTATCCAACCAAGTAGTTCCTTGTGGATCTCCTGTGGTGTTAGTGCCAAAGAAAGATGGCACTTGGCATACATGAATCGACTACCAAGCACTGAACATGATCAACATCAATAACCGGTACCCCCTTCCTCCTATTGACGACCTGCTAGACCAATTGAAGCATGTTGTTGTCTTCTCGAAATTGGATCTTAGGTAAGAATATCATCAAGTCAGCATCCGAGAGGAGGATACTTGGAAAACCGTGTTCAAAATGCGACAAGGTCTGTTCGAATGGCTGGTCATGCCATTTGGCCTCTGTAATGCCCCAACTACTTTCATGCATCTCATGAATGACGTATTGCGATAGTTCATCGATGACTTTGTGATCGTTTTCTGTTGACGACATACTGGTCTATAGTCATTCTTGGGACGAGCACCTCATTCATGTCGAAAAGGTGTTTGAGTAGCTTCGGCGACATCGATTTCGCCTCAACCGTAAGAAGTGTGAATTCGACCAGCAAACTCTACTGTACCTGGGATTTGTGGTCGGCAATGGCACGTTGCAAATCGATCCGGATAAGGTAAAAGTGATTCACGAGTGGCCGTGACTATGAACAGTTACGGAAGTGTGTAATTTTATGTGGGCATCCCAATACCTTCGGAAGTTCGTACAACACTTCTTGATAGTAGCTTCTCCATTGCATGCCGTAACCAGGATCGATCAAACGTTTGAGTGGGCAGGGAAACATGAAGACACGTTCCTCTTGCTAAAGAAGAAGATCAGTGAAGCTCATGTGTTAGCTTTGTCGAATCTGCAGAAATCATTCGAGCTACAAATCGATGCCTCAGGTTATGCAATGGGTGCAGTGCTCATGCAAGATAGTCGACTAGTAGCAGATCACTCTGAGTTATTCCAGGCGGCTCAAAAGAACTACCCGACTTACAACAAGGAGTTGTGTGCACTACATTAGGCCGTAAAACATTGGCGATGTTCCATTTTGGGTAAAGAGCCTGTTGTCCACACCGACCACCAACCTTTGCAATATTTGCAAACTCAATCGAAGATAAAGCAGGCTCAACATATGAAGTGGATGTCGTATTTGCAACAGTTTAATCTGGTGATTAAGTACAAGAAGGGTGTACACAATAAACTGGCTAACATGTTGTCACGACCACCAGTTATGACCCTCTGCTTATCAGCATTTATGCAGATCGAGCTCTCATGTCATGATGACTTTGCCAAAATGTACAGTGAAGATCCTCATTTTTCAATCAACACTAGCTGAGCTCGAAACAAGGAAATCTACAGAGTTTGTTTGGCGAGAAGGACTCTTGTACAAGGGAAATTTACTTTGTATACCTCATGGAGCACCTCGAATTCAATGGTTGCGAGAAGCGCATACATCGAAGGTTGCTGGTCACTTTGGGGATATGAAGACTTTCCAAAATTTTTATTGACATCTGTTCTGGCCAGGAATGCAACAGGATGTGGCTAGTTTTGTTCAAGACTGTAGTCTTTGCAGCATCTTGAAACTAGTAAACCGAAAATTAGGTTTGTACACTCCTTTGCCAGTACAATCACGACCATAGGAAAGCATATCCATGGATTTCTTGGGAGGAATGCCTAAGACCCGATGTGGCAACGACTATCTCTTTGTAGTTGTTGTTCGGTTCTCCAAAATGATAATTCTCATACCTTGTCGAAAGACTATCACAGGAGAAGAAACAGCTTGGGTATTCTTTCAGCATGTTCAGACACATTTCGGACTACGGACTTCTATTGTGTCTGATCGTGACACCCAGTTCCTTAGTCACTTTTGACGATCACTCTGGACGATGATGGATACAAAGCTAAAGAGGAGTAATGCTTTTCATGCACAAACTGATGGTCAAACTGAGGTGGTAAATCGAACATTCATTCTTCTCTTGAGGGCCTTTAACTCTGTATCTGAAGACCTGGGATGAAAGCATACCGTACCTGTAGTTTGTTTTTAATCGAGTAGTGCATGGTTCGATTGGAAAGTCACATTTTGAGGTCTATTTGGGATTCCTACTGCAGAGTCCATTCGACATGGAGTTTGTGATCCCTATCTCAGCATAGAATAGCAAGGAATTATCTGATCAGGATTGAGCACAAAATTTCCTGGAAAGTATTCAATGGCTCCATAGTGAGGTTGAACAGAACTTGCTGAAAGCTCAACTCAAGTACAAGGCGTGACATGATCGGCACCGAGTTGATGCTCAATTTCAAGAAGTGATATGGTCTGGCTACATTTGAGTAAGGAGAGACTTAAAGGTGAAGGTAAAAAGCTTAAGCCCATCTGTTATGGTCCTTTTCAGGTTTTGTAGAAAATTGGCACTAATGCTTGTCAGCTCGAGTTACCTCCGTACATGGATATTTACTCGGTTGTCAATGTTGAACACCTCAGACTCGTTGAGCCTTCTATGCTAGATGATGAGCCTGATAACATAGTACCATCTGTTGAAGACTTGGTCTATCAACGAGAAGAACCTCTACTTGACAATGTGATCTTGGAGAAGAAGGTGACAACTACCCGCAGAGGCACACGAGAGTCTTTTCGAATCGACTGGAAAGATCGACAAACATGTGCGGCAAAGTGGTACACCCGAGAAGATGGTCAAGCTCAATTTCCACATCTCCAGTTTTGATCAAATGGTCACCAACGGGGGTTGGCTCCTTCTCAACACGGGAGACATAATCCGGGAGGATCTTCGGGTCTTTCGGGTCAAGTTCAGAAAGGCTTCGCGACCTTAATCGAGTTCAGAAAGGATTCGTGATCTCGGAAGGCTTCGCGACCACAGATTGGTTCGCGACCTTGGGAGGATTCCAATTCTGGTCGGATTGTATTCCGATCTATATACATATAACTAAGTCTCATCTGTTAGGTTTAGTTAGTGTCTGAGTCTAATACGTTTAAGTTATTAAGTCTGATACGTATTCATATGATTGGACTATAAATACCTTGTAATAGGATAGATAGATTATCTACCTAAGTATCTATTTTTGCATAGATCAGATCGAATAGTTCATTGACATAAGCAAGTGCATCCTAACGTTCAACGTGTACAAGGTCCCTCTTTTCAATAAAGAGTTGTGCTATATTTGAACTGTGTTTTCGATCAACTTGGATTTTGGAAATTCTGAGTAAGATCCTATTATTCCACATATTAGCATCTGATCGAGTATAGCGAAGCCCATCTATACTTCAATCAGAGCAGAGCAACATATGGTCGAGGCTAGATCGAAACACGGTCCAGCCCATAATCAGATCAGAGGGAGAGGGAGCCGGTGACTCGCGGATCACGAAAAGCGGTGGGGGCTGTGGCGGCGACAAAGACATGGTGGCACAACTATGGAAGGAAAGGGCCAGCTCGAGTTAATATAATTTAGGAGAGGCAGAAAAGAAGTTCCACCGCCGGTCTACGGCTTGGCGGCTACTAGCGTTGTGATAGGAGGTGTGGATCGCGAGGAGGGAGGTAGAAGAAGAAGGTAACAAACAAAAAGCCTCAACTATTCACACTGGCCGGCAACTAGGTTAAGGGGGATTTTTGGCGTTTTTGCTAAAAGGTCCTCGAAAGAATTATACAACTAGGTCCTTCTTAGTTAGGGTTCTGGTTTCTGAGTCTGCCAATTTGTAGTTAGGTCCTAGGACTTTTTCAGAATTTGCACTTAGGTCCTCCCACTAAGGGTTTCATCATTTTTTTGTCTCTGGGCTGTCTTGGAGAGAGATATTTGAGATTTCTAGAAATTACAAAAGAGCCCTTGGCTACTAGGTTTTGGAATTCGGAGCCTTCAAAGACTGATTTTGACACGGTCAGTTCCTACGCGTCCGTAGAAACACGTGCTTCTATCCAGAATCGACCGAGGGTCAGGTTTAGTCAATGAGGTGCATCCCGTTAGGCAAAATCCATTTGAATCGTGCCGACTTGCGATAAAAAATTGCAAAACGAGTAATCTAGTCAATTTGGCGACAAATCTGAAATAACCTAAGTATGTGACGAGGTATATGACTAAAATGTGCATAAACATGGGGGAAAATATATGGAAAAATCATGAAAATCAAATAAATATCATTCCCCCAAGCTTAATTCTTTTCGTGTCCTCAAGAAATGAGATAAGAAATAGATCTGGGCAGACAAGCAAGCATACAAATGACGCAGAATGCAGCAGATAGGAAGCTCGGCAAACTAAGATAAGTATCGAGCACTCAACCATCTAATAATTGCACAAAAATTGCAAGTAACTAGATTAGTTCTGAATACGAAGGATATAAGAATGTTTAGATCTACTCATACCACCTACATCCATGCATGTATATAGAATTTCAAATTGAGCGTAAACAATGCACAGGCACGAGGGAACTACGACCTCCATGAACATCAAATAATCCATTTCAACCTTACGAATTTTTGAGCTCTTTTTATTTCAAAAACAAAATTTGGCACTCATGCAAGCTTCTACCCTTTGACTTATTTGGGCGGATCTCTTCGTACTTCACTCTAAGCTCGCTAGTCCCCTAGAGTGTTTTAAAAACATGCTTGTCGTGGTATCGAAAATACCTCGGCAGGTTTATGACGTGCGTAACACGTGTTCCGCGACGCGGGCTGACCGTATGACGGGTCACCCCGTGTCGGACAATCTCAGAGATTGACACAAGGGTTTATACAGGTTCAGGCCTCAGTGGAGACCCTAGTCCTGTCGACGTGCTCCCGACACGAGTCAGCTAGGGGAGCTCTCTCGCGAAGAGAGTGCTCCTAAGCACGCCTTTCGGTTTTTTGTATTGGATGCAAATGAATTGATCTTAGGTTACAAGAGGGGTTACAAGGGTATATATAGATCCCAAAAGACGCAAATTACAAGGCTGCCCTAGCTGGAACCATCGGATCGAGGGCGTGGTGGTCTTTTTGCACAGTGCGATGCTTGGATCCTTGACATGTGGCCACTCCAATTCCCGAGGGAACTCCCGGGTAAGTGGAGCCCCTTACCCGGGATCAAGTCCGGGGAAAGAAAGGCCCCTTACCCGGAGCCAAGTCTGGGGAAGAGACGGCCCCTTACCCTGAGCCACGTCCGGGGAAGAGAGGGCCCCTTACCCGGGACCGAGTCCGGGGAAGAGAGGGCCCCTTACCCGGAGCCACGTCCGGGGAAGAGAGGGCCCCTTACCCGGGACCAAGTACGGGGAAGAGAGGACTCCTTACCCAGAGCCACGTCCAGGCAGAGCCCCTAACCCGGAACCACATCCGGGGAAGAGAGGGCCCCTTACCCGGGACCAAGTCCGGGGAAGAGAGGGCCCCTTACCCGGAGCCACGTCCGGGGAAGAGAGGACCACTTACCCGGAACCACATCCGGGGAAGAGAGGGCCCCTTACCTGGGACCAAGTCCGGGGAAGAGAGGGCCCCTTACCCGGAACCACATCTGGGGAAGAGAGGGCCCCTTACCTAGGACCAAGTCCGGGGAAGAGAGGGCCCCTTACCCGAAGCCACGTCCAAGGAAGAGAGGGCCCCTTACCCGGGACCAAGTCCGGGGAAGAGAGGACTCCTTACCCGGAGCCACGTCCGGGGGGAGCCCCTTACCCGGGACCAACTCCGAGGAGGACAGGGCCCCTTACCCGGGGCCACGTCCGGGGAGAACCCCTTACCTGGGACCAAGTCCGGGGAAGAGGGGGCCCCTTACCCATAGCCAAGTCCGGGGAAGAGAGGGCCCCTTACTCGGAGCCAAATCCGGGGGAGAGAGGTCCCCTTACCCGGGACCAAGTCCGGGGAAGAGAGGACTCCTTACCCGGAGCCACGTCTGGGGAGAACCCCTTACCCAAGACGATGTCCGGGGAAGAGAGGACCCCTTACCCGGAGCCGCGTCCGGGGGGCCCCTTACCCGGGACCAAGTCCGGGGAAGGAGGGCTCCCTTACCCGGTGCCAAGTCCGGGGAGAGCCCCTTACCCGGGACTCAGTTCGTGGAAGGAGGGCTCCCTTACCTGGGGCCACTTCAACCAACGGGACCTCATTTTCCCCCCAACATCAGCCCCCCGGCGCTCGAGGGCACTTCGTGGCGTCGAAGCGTGCACCTCCATACCTTACCCGGGGGTGTCACGGTGGCTACTCCAGGTAAGGGGGCATGGCGACACCTTTCAATGCCTCTAGGAAATGCTTTGTTATCCGCACGCCGCTCCGCATTTACTACCCAGATTCGGTGCGGGAAACAAGGCGATCTTCTCCCCCTATGGGGGCCGTGCATCACTTAACCATCTCCACTTCCCAAACTTCCACTTCTCTCCCGGTAGCGTTAGAGCTCTCTCAGTAAGAGCCTTTCCCGGTGACGCTACGTCTCCTGGTAAGAGCCTTCCCCGGTAGTGCTAGGCTCCCCCGGTAACAGGTTCGTTCCCGGTAGCAGCAAGGCTCCCGATAACAGATCCCTTCCCGATAGCGTCAAGGTCCCGGTAGCAGATCTATTCCCAGTAGCGGCAAGGCTCCCGGTAACAATCCCTTCCTGGTAACGTCAAGGTCCCGGTAGCAGATCTATTCCAGGTAGCTGCAAGGCTCCCGGGAGCGCAAGATGGCTTCAAAGGTGCGAGGAAAGGCGGTGGAGATGTCTCCCGAGAAGCTCACATCCGACTTCCTGGGGATCTCCAAGTTTACCTCCCAGGACTCGGCGGCCCTTGTAGCTTAGAGGGTTTTCCCCGAAGGGGACATCCGTGTCCCGGGGGAGGAGGTCGTTCCAGGCCCCCGGGAAGGTGAGGTCGTCGCCTTCGAGGCGTTCATCGACGCAGGCCTCCGGCTCCCGTTACATCCCATGGTCCGGGAGTTTTTGCTGCAGTACAACGTGGCCCTCAACCACCTCACGCCGAACGTTCTAGTTCACATGGGGCTCTTCATATGGTTGTGCGAGACCGCCACCGAGACAGAGGGCACGCTGCGCCTCTTCCAGCACTTCTACAAGGCTACCGCGTGAAGCTCCCCGGTGGTACGCCATGGGCCGAAGTCCACCTTCGGTTCTGTGGTGGTGAAGCTCCTTCCGTCCCGGGTCGACCAGTACCCGGTCACGACCTCCCGGGACCATTGGGAGGATTGGTCCCAGAGGTGGTTCTATCTCCGAGTAGGGGACCCGGAGATCATCTATTCCCCGGAGCCCCCGACCCTTACCCGGTTCTCAGCACCTTCGGCCCCCAAGCTGAGCACCGGTGAGGCGGCCCTCATTGAGAAGATGGTGGAGGCCCAGTCTCGTCGGAGCATGAGGGACCTAGCGGAGGAGCTGCTCCTTCTCCGGTTCAGCCCCTTCGGGCGCGTCCGGAGGGGGCTGGGCCTTACGGTGGAGAACCACCCTGCCCGTTACCCGGTGTCACGACGTGAGTTTTTCGAACTTCGCCCGGAAGGGCTTTTGCCCGAAGGGGCTTCACGTTCTAACTTTTCCCCTTTGCAGTGCGCTCGTACGAATTGTCCCGATAGAAAGCGGAGCGTCTCCTCGGGAGGTACTTCGAAGACGAGCACGCCCAGTGCCGCGCGGTCATCGGCGACGCCCCCCCCCCCCCCCCCCCCCCCCCGCAACTTGGTGGCTGAGGTTTTCGGGCTATCCTTGCCCGCTCGGACGTCGCTCCTGATGCCGAATTCCCACAAGAGGAGGGAGGCGCCCGGCAGCCACGAGGTGGGGCGCGCCAAGAACCCGAGGGCCATCGAGGATAGCCCGGGGACGGCTCGGACAACGTCTCCTGCTCCGGCACCGGGCCTGACCGAGACCCCCCAGGCCCCCATGAAGGCGAAGGCGCCTTCTCCAGTAGTGGGGCTCACAGATAGCCCTACTAACACGGCCTCACTGGTTGCCTAGCTCGACACGTTGGGCGCCTCGGGGGTGTCGGACGGCATCCAGGTGGAGTTGGACTCGGAGGATTACGCCCCGTCCCCTTCTCCAAAGAGAGACGTCTGGGTGACATCCTCGAGCACGTGCCCGGTCCCGGACATGCGTTACTGGATGCCCGGCGCCTTCCGGTTCCGTGCTCTCTTGGCTCCCAGGGCCGGGACATCGGCGGCGCCAACCCCGACTGCACCGCCTTCCCCGCACTAGTACAGAAAAGCTTTCTTCTATCGGTAAAAAAAACCCTTCTACTATCGGTTTTCGTACCGATAGAGATAGACACGATAGAACAAGACAGAACATTTTCTATCGGTAAATAACCGACAGAAGAAATTAACAATTCTATCGGCATATTAGGAGTGTACCGATAGCAAACCCGTCGTAGTCTGACAATTAACAGTGGGAAAAGTACCACTATTCTAACGGTTAATTACATGATTACCGACAGGAAAATATTACTATTCTATCGGCACCTTATGATTGTACCGATAGAAAACCCGTTGTCGTCTGACGTTTAGCGTTGGGAAAAATACCGATATTCTAACGGTTAATTACAAGTTTACCGACAGAAAAAAGTTTAGCACTCTCTCGGTTGGAAAGGAGATTACCGATAGAAAAAATCTTAGTACTCTCTCGGTTGTGTATGAGTTCACTGGCAGGAAAAATCACACTCTTCTAACGGTCAATTATAAGTTTACCGATAGAAAAAACTACAGTAGTCTCTCGGTTGTGGATGAGTTCACCGGCAGGAGAAGTCACACTATTCTGACGGTTAATTTCAAGTTTACCGATAGAAAAATGGGTAGTAGTCTCTCGGTTGTGGATGAGTTTACCGATAGAAAATTTGTAGTAGTCCGTCGGCTGTGAATGAATTTACTGATAGAACATTCACATATACAGTACGTTATTTACATTCACAATACAGTACATTCACATATACAGTACAGATGCAATACATTATAGATTGGATACACAATACAGTACAGATGCAAAGAAGGGTAAATTCACAGAACAGATTGACACATTAGACAGTTATTCACATTTATTCACATATATATGGATAAATACAAAGTGCAATCCAATGTGGACATTTATTGACATATATATTTGTAACATCCTGAGTTTGGGGTGAAAAGTTTCTCTCTTAAAAATCATGCATGCATATGTCTCTTCTAGATCAGCCAAATCAGCCTCAGCTTTATTCTGTTTTAGCCCTTAAATCTCCAAAATCTATCATGTGACCTCAAGTCAAGATCTGACTTTCCAGATTTGATCTATCAGTTATCCTAAATCTAAAAGCCTTCAGAACCCAGATCCAATTCTATCTCTAACTTCCAGATTTATCAACTCCTTTCTGTTTTCGAAAACAGAATATCTTTTACCCTAAGTTTCAGAAATTCAGATTTAATCAAAATCTTAGCCAAGTTCAGACCAGATTATTCTTGGATTATGATCAAGGTTATGCCAATACCTTAATCCAAAAAGTTGGCAGCCAGATTTCACCATCTGAACCTTTTTCGCAAACCAGTCCAAGAGTTATTGCAAATTAGTCCTCATCTGATATCTGAAAACCCAAAAAGGCTAAAATCTCCAGATTAACTCCAAATTCAGAATTTCTTCGGCAAATCTTTTCTAGATGCTATTTGAAACAAGTTCTTCTTCTGTGCAGATTTCAAGATCTCATCCTAATTACCATAATTCGAAATCAATTGAAACTCAGATTCAATTACCCTAAAAATACCCTATTTTCAGTCTGTATCAAAGACTATTCAAATGTGCCAAATTTTATCAAATGTTCTTGCCAAATATTCTGTTGAATATAATCTGCCATATCAGTGAAATCAAATTCAGTTTAAACCTTCCAAAACTCCAGATTCGCAGATCAGTCCATTTTCCAGATTTTCTAAAAGCCAGAAAAGGCAAAATGTTGCAAATCATCTTCAAATTCAAATCTGATTCAGGGAACACCTCCCAAATGCTTTTCAACACAAATTCTTCTTATATGAGTATCTCAAAATCAAACCCTAAATCCCAGAATTCGAGATCAATAAGATTCAGACTTATTTTACCCTAATCTACTCTATTTTCAGTTCATATCAAAAGTCATCCAAATGTCTCAAACTTTATCTCCTAGCTGTGCCAAATCATCTATTGAATTAAGTATACCAAAACAGCAGAATCAATTCCAGACCAAATCATCCAAATCTTCAGATTTACATTCCAGTCCAAATCAAGAAATCAAATATTGCAAATCAGCCCTATTCGACCAGGACAGCAGCTGCTGTGCGCACGACCAAAAACCGCCGTGCTTGTGCGCCGTGGTTGCTCGTCGCCGGTGAGGCTTCGCCGCGCTCGTGACCGTGCATGTTGTGTGTACGTGTCCTCGCTCCAGCTGGTGCCGTGGCAAGGTCGCTGCTACGTCGACGACCAGCGCCTGCTCCCGCGCGCGATCAACGGCTTTTTGTTAGCAACTCCTCGCCACGTCGCTTTGCCGCGCCAGTAGTTGTCGCCACCGCTTGCTACAGCTTTGCCAGGTCCCGATGAGGCGACACAGTGATTAGCTGCAACTTGTCGCCGTCGCATCACCGTTCTTCGTTGTGTCTTCGCCGCTGATGCTCAGCACGCAATCCATCTCATCGCAGCTGCCAATTACTTCGTTGTCTCCTCCTTGCAAGCTTCGCCTAGCCTATTTAAGCACTCCTGTGGTCAGCAGCTCCTCCACACTTCACCAGAAACCAGCCAAGTTCCAGAATTTGCTGTTTTCGTTTTCTTCTCTGGCGAGCCGTCGAGGAGGCTCACGGTGCCAGCTTCACCCGCTGCATCTCTCAGCAAAATAACAGCACCAGAAGGTATAGCTCATCTCCCTCATCGTGTTGTACCATCTAATTGGATTACCTTGCACCTTATCGCCGGTGATCGCCGAAATGGCTGAAATTCGAAGAATGCCCTGTTCCGGCAATGTAGGCCAAATTACCCCGAATTGGCTTTCGATTCTGTGAAGTAAATTGATTAGTAAACTATTTCCAGCAAGCCTGTGCATCAATATCTCCAGATTGAGCTTCAATCAAAGCTTTCCCCAATTTTGAGCTTCTCCAAAAACCGGCGATCGTCGCCAGGCTTCTCCAACCATGCTCTAACAAAATTGACCATCCTAGTAGCTCCCTTATACTCCACAGATACTCCCTGAGCTTGGAATTAAGTTCAAACCCCCTACAGCAAAAACCCCCAAATCCTATGTCATCTTCTCCGGTGCAGTTCACCGGAAATCCTTTCCCGGCCGTTTCAACTTCATCCACTTTGTCATTCAGGTGTGCCTCAACCTCCTAAGCATATTTGTCTTCTAGCTCGATCTCTGAAGCTGCCCAGAATTCAAGTTATAGCCATGCCAAGATCTTGTCCAGAACTGCTCCAGTGCAATCAGTTCACCTCAGTTCATCACTGAATTTCATCACTTTCCAGCCATTTCTTGCCCTAGATTCTGTTGACTTAATTGTTCCTGTTATCCTTGCCTACCTCCCAGACAAAGTGGTGCATCATTTGGAGCCCTAGATCAAAAGTTATGCCAAGCCCTAGTTTCTGGCCATGTCAAGATCAATGCCAGAGTATGTCAGTCAGGGCATTAGCCCTTTTCACTTCCTTCCAGATGTGCATTTTGGGCATGACTTTGTCCCTTAGATTCCTGAGGTTGTGATCAGCATTTTCTTCTTCTATCACAACTTGATTTGAGCCCTTGAATTATATTTGCCGCTAAACCCTAATTTTTGACACTGTCTCAGTGCATGCCAGCCAATGGCATTGCCTTGTTTACCCACTTCTGATTGTGCAATTTGAAAACCACTTTGTCCACTGAATTTGTAGAGTTATGATCTACATTTTCTTCTACTGTCATAACTTGAGATAAGCTCTCTAGCTTTCCTTGAAGTTATGTCAGAATCTTGATCCAAATGTCAATCTGCTGACATTCGCTGTTTTTGATCAAACCAGCCACAAAACTGATGTTCTTATTGTAACCTTGAGATCCTAAGCGCATCTAACACCCATTCTTAACCAATTCCTTGAAACCCTAGAATCTTGACTCAATTCAGCTTGCAATCTCAATTATCTCAAGTATCGTTCAATCATTCTTGTTGAGCATATCTGCATATAGATCATAAACCATTTTAATATATATAAGTAATATTTGTGTGTATTGTTGGTTTGTCGTCGAGCAGATTCAGAAGCTGAATTTGAGGACTTCGCTGTTGACCCATCATCAACTGCTGTTTCTTACGACGCGGAAGGCAAGTCATATCCTTGGTCATCTTGAACCTATATTTTAAATGTTGCTAAAACATAACCTTGAATATAGATAATATTGCATGAGAAAGATTGGAAATGGTTGATTTATGAATTGGCAGTACTTGACTGGTTATCTGTGAAATGTGAAATAAATAAGTTTTGAGCCATGAACTATTATATGTATTTATATATTTATATTCATGAAATAAAACCCCTAGCCGTGACCAGAAAAATGGTATGGAATGGTGGTAGCACTGGAGGTGCTAAGCTGCGAAGGAATGCAGGCACTGAAGGTGCAGGGTTGTGGATGGTCTGGTCACTGGCATATAAGGACTAGAACCTTGTGTTGTGCGTCTAGTGGCATGAACAGCGTGCTAACCGCAAGCCTGGTATGGGACAAGCCTGAACAAGTACTTATGTGGATCGCACATGAAACCCCTGCATGAGATGTGTTGTGATGATTGATATGGAGGCTGACTCCCACTATCACTGAAGGTGATCTGACATTAGACCCAGCAATGGGGAAATGAGTAAGGGTGGGGGTATAGCCCTCCACAACTGTGTTTCGCGAGAGATCCACAGGGTCAGGGGTGAATTGTGAGTAAAACATAACAAAAGTTCTTGTTATTTCCACCTTGCCGCTCACAATATGAAGTGAGTCAGGGGTCCAATCATTTTGTTATGATAGGAAAGGCTTGAAAGTGGAATATCTTGCGGGTAAATTGGTACCTCTCTGCAGAGTTAAAAACGTATTCGAATACTCCGAGCTCCAAGGGTTTTATAGGAGTCTGCTGCGGTGGATTAAATCCACGGGGTGTGACACAAGTACTATTTTCTAAATAAAATGTGTTAAATCAAGATTACCCAAATGACATGTGTTGTCATGATAAGGAGTGCTACCGTGGGCTGTCGTGTGTCGACGTGTCGCGGTAGTGCTATAATCTAGTGAACATGAATGATGATGTTATATTATGAAAGGTGCGGCCATGAGATGAAGTATGAAAGAAAAAGGTTATTCTACAAATATCCATAATTCTTGACTAGTCTAGGTTCATGTCATCACTACTATATGTATCTACTCTTACCTATGACTTGCTGAGTACGTAAGTGCTCACCCTTGCAACCTACAAATCAATAGATGGAGCGTTCAATGATCAAGATGAAGGCATGGAGGACTTCTTGGATCCAGAAGGAGGAGCGTCAGTCCCGTCATTTCCCTGATGTGTGTTGTTCTGCCGTCTACTTCTCTTTGTGGGTGGGTCACTTATCTTCCGCTGTGTAGTTGTTATTTTGCTAAACCATGTATGCCGTGAAGGCATTGTAATCTCTTTATGTAATATTAAGGCCAGCAGGCCACACTGCTTAAATATTTTGTAAGTTACTCTGTTGCAATGTGAATATACTCCTGTGCTTGACTTATCCTGGGAAGTCAAGGGTATGTGTATGCTATGCATATATGGGACTAGCTGCAGCGAGCTAGGTCTCTACAGGAGTAGTCGTAGTCCCAGTTTCGGGGCGCGACAATATTTATTCACATGTATATAAACAGTCTATGCACAGAGTACACGAAAAAGAGAAAATTATCATGGCGGATGGTTGGGCGCAACTTCCTCCATGACATATTGAGCCCAGATTTGTCGAAGATCTCTAATCTTTGCATTTTCGTATGAGTCTTTCGACATGGCGATCTGCAAGCATGTGTGAATACTTAGTAACTAACTTCCTAATTTAGAACGTGACACCCAATTTTCAAATTTGAGTTAGCTATCGATGCTTACCTGGGGGAAATGGGCAAAGTTTGTCTGCACTAGGTCGTACATGTCGCAACACATAAAACCCGCATTCCCACGATTGCGGCTGCTGATGGCACTGAGATAATTGCATATGCGAAGACATGTTAGCTATTGTTTCCATAAACTAATTAAGCATAAACAACAAGTCTCGTGAGTACCTCATATTCGTTCCAAGCTAGTAGGGAGCCCTGCGGTGCGGCATGCCTCCCTCTAGCGGACACATATTTATCAAAAGCCCTGCATTTCAGTTAGTATTGCCGGTTAATGTATTATCATTAGCTAGCGAGGTGAAAATTTAAATCAAACATATAAGTTACTTACGCCTCCATATTCCCCTTGACCACATATTCGATCGATAATCTGTCACGCATCGAATCGAGGTAGTACACCTCGTTCCTCGGCGGACAGATCACGATGAGGATCCAGTGGCCCCTGCATTGTACGTAAAAGAGGACCGCTAGCTCAAAGTATATCTCAGGTGTAACATACAAGATCGAGTTAAATTAGTACGAAATGCAGTAACCTTTGGTGGTACGGCACCAGAATGAACTCCCTGTCTGTAACACCCCAGTTTTCACCAAACCCTAAAACAGCCAAAATCCACATCGTGACCCCAAACCCTAATCTGCTTCAGCCATTCCCTTCTAAATGTTGTTTAGAGCATTTTTCCCTTCGGGATCATCGCCAAAATCCCATCCTAAAGCTGAGTTTCAACCCTTGCCATTTTAAAACCCTAATTACCCTATTTTACCCTAAACTGTTTTCCCCAATTGTGTCGAAACCCTTCAGATCTTACCCGATCATACCAAACTTTGGCCAGATGAGTTCTATTAATCTTTTGCAACTTATCTGTGAAATCAGATTTCAGATCGGACCCTTAGATCTCCAGATTTGCAATCAAGTCCATTTCCTATTCAACTTTTCCTTACAGATCAGCCCCTGGAGCAAGATTTGAAATTGCAAATTAGCCCGGGCCTTCTTTTTAGCCCCTGTACCATTCGACCGCGCCCCGTTCGCCGTTGCCTCGCCGCAGAGCTCGCCGCCGGCCATCCTCTCCGGTCGCCGCACTCGTAACCGGTTGAGCCACCCCGCGCGCACGTGATAGCCACCGTGGCATCGCCTCGCCCAGCGGATAAACGGCCGCGCTCCAGAACTTTGTTTTCGCGCGCGCGCTCCTGTTGCCGTGGCATTGCATGCGTGTACGTGTCGTTGCCGGAGCTACGTTGTCGCCTCCGCATCTGCGCCGTCCCGGACGAAGTTCCAAGGCGCCCTGGCGTCGCTGGCAAAGCTGCAGCACCGCCTGAGCGCGATCACATCGCCGTTCGCCGCTGTTGCGCCTGCGCCCGACAAACTTCTCCCCGTCGCAAGCAACCACTGTTGCTTAATCCCTCATTAGCTTCGCCCTGGACCTATTTAAACCCCCTCAGTGCTGTGAAGAAACACAACTTCAAGACTTAGCCAAATTCCCAGTTTTTCACTGTTTCCCTTTCTTCTCCGGCGAGCTGTTTCTGGAGCCACCGTCGCCAGAGCAAACCGTAGCCCATCTCTCCAATCCAAGTTCACCAGTGAGTTCCCCTCTTCACCCTTACTGTGTAGTAGCAACCAATTGCACCAGATCGATCCCCATCGTCGATGATCGCCGGAAAACCAGAAAACCCCTGTTCCCTCAATGCTATCCCATTCAGCCCGAATTAGCTCTCAATTCTGTAGAAGAACTTGATTAGTGAGCTTAGTAGAGCAAGCCTGTTGAATCAGGATCCCCAATTGAGCTCAAATCAAAGAAATCCCAAACTGGAACCTCAGCCGTTCGCCGGACCTCGTCGCCGAGCCCCTCCGGTCGATCTCCAATGAAATTAACCCCTCCAGTAGCCTTGTTGTGCCCTAGAGATCATCCCCAAGCTTGGAATTGAGCTCATTCGCCCTGTATCAAAAATTCCCGAGCTCCAGTGTCATCTTCTCCAGCGCCGGTCGCCGGAATTCGTTCCCGGCCAATTCAGCCGACACCACTTTGTCCCTTAGCTTCGCCTCACCTCCCTGAGCAATTTCTTCCACTAGCTCGACACCTGGATCTGCCTAGATTGTGAGTTATGCCTTTGTCAAGTTCTTGTCCAGATCAATGTCTGTGCCGTGTCGTCACCGCAGTTCATCGCCGGATTTGGCCACCCTCCGGCCACTTTCAGCTCTTGTCCCTGTTGAGTGTTTTATTCCTGTTAGTGATGCCTACCTCCCAGACAAAGTGTTGCATCAATTGGAGCCCTGGATCAAAAGTTAAGCCATGCCCTAGTTTCTGGCCATGTCCAGCACTATGTTAGTGCATGTCAGCCACTGGCATTAGCCTTGTTTGACCCCTTTTGGTTGAGCAATTGAAATGCCACCTTGTCCTTTAGATTCCTGGAGTTGAGATCTACAACTTTCTCTTCTATCACTTCTCCAGAAAACCATCCTAAGATCAGTTTAAAGTTATGCCAAAGCCATGAACCGAATGTCGACCCTTCGACGTTCAATCCTTTTTAGCCGTTTCTTCAACCAGAGCCCTTGTGACCTTGCCCTAATCTTTTCCCCTGCATGTATGACTTATTTACTTAATAATTTCTATGGAAACTATTTTCTGTATGCTTATGGTATGTGTTTGTGTGTTATTTGATTGCCGCAGAGTCAGAAGCTGAAGGAGCGGAAGAAGTCTTTGAAGATCCGTCTGAGTACTTAGACCCCACATTGCAAGGCAAGCCTCATTCCTTTGATCATGTCTCACCCAATATTTTCATATGAAGTATATTCACTGTTTCTTACTATGCATGCTTATTTGAAATACAAGTTATGTTTGAATGACATGAGTAGATATTACCTAATGAATCATGAAACCCCTTTTTGTTATTGAACCTTCATATGTATGCTTTTGTCACCCTAGGATTCATATACTGAATATCCACATTAAACTTGAAATGGTCAAATACATGAGAAGTTATAATGAAAACCGTTTTGCCAAGAAAACTGATAAAAGGGATCAGTAGTGAGGATTGGATTGTATGGAGAGGGTGCGGTGCGCACCAGGGAATGTGAATGTTCCTCACTATTGATTCATAAGGACAAGAACCTTGTGCTGTGTCTCTATGCGAATTGTAAACGTACCAACCACTTGCCTGGTATGGGATAGGCACAACTTAGTAGCTTTTTGGTATTAGCAGTTCCCTGCATGGTTTGACGATCTGGTTTCTCGCGTGGAAACTGGAAGGCCAAGGTTCGGCCATGAGTGATGTGAGTTCAGAAAAATAATGAGAGGAAAAGGCGTAAATGAAGGAAGGCGCCCTAGACCTGATTAAGCCGTGAGCGGCTGTAATCTTAAATGGTCGTATGTCTCGCGTGGACATAGACCAAGGCTATGTGTCCTGCGGGAACATAGACCAGAGAGGATAGGAAGTAAGGCAGTGGGGAAGACCCACAACGGTACTTGAGACTTAACTGTCTATTTACCGGGCAGGGATACTGTTAATACTGAACTGTAAAAGCGTTGTGTGATCTCGGCCTTGTCACATGTGTATAAGTCACATGGAGTTGGCCCGACTTGAAAGCCGAGTGAACTGGTGGATTTAAAAAAAGAGGTACACCTTTGCAAAGTGTAAAAGAAGTATCAGATACTCTGTACTCCCAGGTTCAGGAGTCTTTTCGTAGTGGATGTTATCCATGGGTTATAGCACAAGTAATGTTTTGGAATGTTTTCATAATGCGGTTAACAAAGTAGTGACTCATGGGAGACCACTACATCTATTGTTTTATTGAAAACCTGTTTAATGTTTAAAGTATCATCTTCATGACAAAAGTATTGTTTCACTGAACAAATGGCTTGGAAATCTATATATCTCTATCCATATGAAACTAAAACCCCGGAATCATATGTTTCACCCTCATGTAAGTACAATTGCATTAATCCCCGGAATGAGTGTTGCTGAGCACCAAGTGCTCACCCTTGCATTTATATCCAACTGTAGAAGAGGGATTCGAGGATCCCGATTCCTTCAGTTATGAGTACCCGGCAGAAGATGGAAGTGCCCCGGACGAGCCCACGTTCTAGAAGGTTTGCGCACCAAGTCAAGTCAGATGTGGGAGAAGCCCCTCCAACCCCGCTGCGGATGGAAGTCAAGCTGTTTGTTGTCGCTTTGTGCTTTATGCTGTGTGTTCGGTACTTGGATGCCGATTCTGGTTCTGATAAACTAGTTATTTTCTTAGCAACTCTACTTAGCGCCATTTTCGGTGCTTTGGCTATGTAATATTGGCCATGTTGGCCTGATACTTGTTTAATGTTATTACTATGCTTGTGTGGTTTGGAGCTCATGTGACATCCTGCTGTGTGTAACCTACCTGGGCGGTTACCAAGGTGATCCTCAAATGGGGGTCTCACAGCGAATGGTATCAGAGCATGAAGCTTGACTGTAGGTCGTGACCCTTACTAGAATGGGCGTCCCTAAAGTAGAGAATCGCTAGATTATTTGGTAAAAATCTAATTGTGAAAAACCTAATTTGTTTAAGAAAAACATAATGAGTATTATTTGAAAATTTTCAAAACCTTTTTCCTACTTTTAAGTGTTCCGTGTCTCATCATCGCAGATGGCCCCTGGTAAGAAGCTAATTCACGGGGACGAGTTGGGATCATGGGCGTTGATGCTTTGGATGATGTTACAATTTCTGGGAGCAAGAGACAACCAGCGACCCGTCTACTACGTCCGTCGAGAAGAAGTAGATGGCAGACCTTTTGGTTTTCGTGCCTCGGTGATTGTGTACGAGATTCCAGAGATCGGGAGAGGATCAACAAGAAAGGAAGCTCGTAGAGAAGAAGAAGAAGATGCTATCCAAGACGCTGCTCGTCGTGCTATAGGTACCATCCGCCAGCTGTATGATGATTTTCTTATAGGTTCTCCTTTCTGTTTTGTACCCTACCAAGTTCCCGGATCGGATCGTCGAACTGTTCATCCCTCCACCAATCAGAGAGACGCTATCCTGACCAAAACCAGAGATGTAGTCCAAGTCCTGGAGTCAAGCTACACTCGGTTGCTGCGTGAGCATGAAAATGCTCGGGATGACCGTCACTATCTCGAAGGAGCGCTTGCAAAGGTTCGCTCAGAACTCCAAGAAAAAGAAAAACAGATTCAGGAGTTGGCTGAACCTAGCAGAGCACGAGAAGTCGAAGACGAAGGATCGGTGAACAAGAAGAACCGCTTGAAGATAAGACTCACAGCCCGCAAGAGTGTGGGAAGACCTAGGGATTACCTGGGATATTTCACACCTGCTTCGCGTGGCATTGTGATCAACACCCCTGCACCAGAATATCCTACTCTCGCGAAAGGGAAGGAAGTTCCTGAAGGCAAAGGAAAAGAGATTGCTACATGCAACACCAATGATTCATCTGAGGAAGAAGAAGACAATGACATGGAATGGGACCCTATGGATGCCGATGAAGATCAAGAAGAGGAAGACCCTGAAGAAGTGGAACCTTGCAGTTCTTCCAAGACCGACAGGAGATCCTAGTTTTCTCTTCAGCTTGACCCTTCTGCTTTAGCCCTTGTAATCGTTAGCCTTTAGCTCTTGTTGTGGTAGTTGCTTTGTTTGTATTGTTTGTTGGTAACTCTAAGGCTGTAAAGGTGAAAACCTTGTATCTTTTGAAAACCTTTGAAAATAGCAATTGCATGTTCCAACCCCATCTCTTGGGTTGATCTTTCATTTCAGCTTGTGTTCAATCTGTGCTCTCTTGAATTAGTAGTCTTTTCTCAATTATCTTGTCAGAACAGAATGGTGAACACCAGAGGTAGAATCCAAGGCTCGGAAGAAGCCCCAAGGAACACATCAACGAGAAGGACTAGAGATGACTCAGATCAGCCAAATTCATCGGCCTCAGTACCGCAAGGGGGAAATCTGACGGAAATATTAATATGGATGGAGCAAAACCGACAGAGATCCGCAGAGGTACAGAGTCAAATTCTGGAACAGTTGATGCAAAACTCCGCAACACGCCGCGAGGAAGGTTCGAACATTGGAGCAAGACTGACAGACTTTCAAAAGACGCGTCCTCCAACTTTCTCCTGCACTGAAGACCCGATTGTGGCAGACGATTGGTTAAGAGAAATTGAGAGGAAATTAGACACTGTCAGGTGTAATGATGAAGAGAAGCTACTGTATGGACCCCATCAGCTCACAGGTTCGGCTGCAGCATGGTGGGAAAATTACAAGACGGTACACCCTAATCAGAATTCCATTACCTGGAATGAATTCAAGGAACAGTTCCGTAAGTACCACGTCCCCAAAGGAGCTATCCAAGCCAAACGCAGAGAATTCTTGAATTTAAGGCAAGGAGGAAGGACGGTGAAGCAGTATTTGCATGAATTCATCAAGTTGGCCAGGTATGCACCTGAAGATATTATGACAGAAGAGCGGAAGATCGATAGATTTTGTGAAGGCCTACAAAACTCATATCAGTATCACTTGTCAACGCACGAGTTCACGGACTTCCAAGTCCTGGTGAATCGAGTGCTCAAAATGGAGGAGAAAAGAGGCATAGTAGAAGAGGACCGCAAGAGGAAAAGTATAGCATACCCTTTTCAAGGAAATTCTAGCCGAGGAAGACCAGCGCCATATGCCAGAGCCACTTTCAGAGCACCCGCACCTCCAAGACCCCAGAGGACTCCATCACCAACAACTCTAACATGTCCCGGATGCAAAGGGAGTCACCTCTATAAAGATTGTACACTGAAGAATGCAGAGTGTTTCCATTGTGGCAGAAGAGGACACCACAGAGAGACTTGTCCACTTCGGCACTTACCTCCCAGCGTTGCTAAAGCTCAAGCAGCCAAATCCCCTGCACCTGCACGAACTGTTGCCAGAGGAGCACCACAAGCCAGAGGAGGAAGATTCCAAACCAGCAGAGGGAGAGGAACACCAACCACCGGAGGAAGACTCAACTTCGTGACTGCTGCAGAAGCAGGAGAGGCAACTGACGTCGTGATCGGTAGACTCTTGATCTCCTCTCAGATTTCAGTTGTTTTATTTGATCCCGGTGCAACTCATTCATTTATGTCAAAAGATCGCTTGTTGAGTAATAACTTGCCTGTGATTGCTTTAGAGCATCCTATCATCATTCAGTCACCTGGTGCTAGGATGATTGTTAACTCTATCTGTAGAAATGTTGCCTTCTGTATCGGCAATCTAGAATTCCTGGCAGACATGCTAGTTCTAAACCTTCAAGGATTAGATGTCATTCTTGGAATGGATTGGCTGGCCAAGCATAAGGGATTGATGGATTGTGAGAAGAAAACAATCACCCTGACAAATGCCATTGGAAAGCAAGTTACATTCCATGCAGACATAACTCCAATCTGCGACCACCTACAGAGATTGAACTGCATTGAAGAAGTGAAGCTTGAAGAGGTACCGATTGTCAACGAGTACCCAGAAGTCTTTCCAGAAGAACTTCCCGGATTACCACCAAATAGGGACATAGAGTTCACTATTGAACTAAAACCCAGATCTGCTCCATATGCTAGGAAGTTGTTTCAGATGACAGGTCATGAGCAAAAGGAACTGAAGAGGCAGATAACTGAATTGGAAGAAAAAGGATTCATCAGATCAAGCTCATCACCATGGGGAGCCCCAGTGCTCTTTGTTAAGAAGAAGGATGGTAGCATGCGACTTTGCATAGACTACCGTAAGTTAAACGACATGACCATTAAGAACAAATACCACTTACCAAGAATAGATGATCTTTTTGACCAGCTCAGAGAAGCGAAAGTGTTCTCAAGAATAGACCTGAGATCGGGATACCACCAGTTAAGGATTCGAGAACAGGACATCCCTAAAACTGCTTTCGTGACCAGATACGGGTTGCATGAGTTTACAGTGATGCCCTTTGGATTAACTAATGCACCCGCGGTATTCATGAATCTAATGAACAAGATCCTTATGGAATTCCTGGATAAGTGCATCATCGTGTTTGTAGATGATATCCTCGTCTATTCCAAGACAGAGGAGGAGCACACATATCACCTAAGGATAGTGCTACAGAAACTAGCAGACCACCAGCTATACGCCAAATTCAGCAAATGTGCTTTTTGGTTGAAGAAGATCTCTTTCTTGGGACACATCATCTCAGGAGAAGGAATATTTATGGACCCATTGAAGATACAAGCTGTTACTGAGTGGAAACAGCCTGAAACCGCAACAGAAGTTAGAAGTTTCTTGGGATTGGCGGGATATTATCGAAGATTCGTGGAAGGATTCTCGAAGATCACCAAACCGCTGACCCAGCTACTGAAGAAGAACGCCTCTTTTAATTGGACCAAGGAGTGCGAAAGAAGTTTTGAGGAATTGAAGAAAAGACTGACAACTGCACCAATCCTGATACTACCGGACGTCAAAAAGGATTTTCAAGTCTACTGTGACGCCTCCAAACAAGGATTAGGATGTGTGTTGATGCAAGAAGGGAAGGTGATAGCTTATGCTTCTAGACAGCTACGACCTCATGAGGAGAATTATCCAACACATGATTTGGAGCTAGCTGTGGTCGTACATGCACTGAAGATATGGAGACACTACTTACTAGGCAGTAAGTGCGAAATTTATACGGATCATAAGAGCCTGAAGTATATCTTCACGCAACAGGAGTTGAATATGAGGCAGAGAAGATGGCTAGAACTGATCAAAGATTATGATCTAGAGATCCACTATCACCCGGGAAAAGCCAATGTAGTAGCTGATGCTTTGAGCAGGAAGTCTCGTTGCAACCAGATAACCCAGCTAGAAGTGCCAACGCAACTAGTTAAGGACTTCGAAAAGTTGCAATTGGAATTAGTGGACCAAGGAACCATCACTACCCTAAAGATGGAATGTGAGTTGAAGGATAAGATCCGACAAGCTCAAGCAATTGACCCAAACCTTCAAGAGATGAAGGAGGACATGAGGAGCAAAGATACAACCAACCTTCGAGAAGATGAACAGGGAATTCTATGGTACGATGACCGTATCTGCATTCCAAATGACAACGAGATCAAAAACCTGATCATGCAAGAGGCTCATCAAACCCCATATTCCATACACCCAGGCAGCACCAAAATGTACAAGGACCTGAAGAAAAATTTTTGGTGGAAAGGAATGAAGAGAGAAATTGCCAAGTTTGTCGCAGTTTGTGACACATGCCAAAGAGTGAAAGCAGAACATCAAAAGCCTGCGGGACCGCTACAACCTCTACAAATCCCAGAGTGGAAGTGGGATGAAATCGGAATGGATTTCATTTTGGGACTACCAAGGACGAGAAAAGGGTTCGATTCTATATGGGTCATAGTAGATAGATTAACAAAGGTAGCACACTTTCTCCCAGTAAAGACCCTATATACAGCTAAGGACTTAGCAGAGCTGTATCTCAGCAGAATAGTCGTACTGCACGGAGTGCCGAAGGCTATCGTTTCTGACAGAGGAGCCCAGTTCATTTCAAGATTTTGGCAAGAGTTGCAGAAAGCCCTGGGCACAAAATTAAAATTCAGTACCGCTTACCACCCTCAAACTGGAGGTCAGACTGAAAGGGTAAACCAAAATTTGGAAGATATGTTGAGGGCTTGTGTTTTGGATTATGGAGACTCTTGGGAGTTATTTCTACCGTATGCAGAGTTCACCTATAACAACAGTTTCCAAGCAAGCCTGCAGATGGCACCATATGAAGCCCTATATGGAAGAAGATGCCGCACGCCTCTGTATTGGATAGAAATTGGTCAAAAGCAACATCTGGGACCCCAATTGGTAGAAGAAGCCACAGCCCATGTCAGGATCATACAAGAAAAACTGAAAACAGCTCAATCTAGACAGAAAAGCTATGCAGATAATCGTAGGAGAGAGCTATCATTTGAAGAGGGCGATTATGTGTATCTCAAAGTTATGCCATACAAAGGAGTTCGAAGATTCCAGATGAAGGGAAAGTTAAAACCTAGATATGTGGGACCATATCGAATTCTGGAAAAGCAAGGTGAAATGGCATACAAGTTGGAATTACCACTAGAACTGACCGGAATTCATGACATATTTCATGTGTCTCAGCTGAAGAAATGCTTGAGAAAGCCAACAGAACAGATATCTCCTGCAGAGATTGAGATTCAACCAGACTTATCTTGTCAAGAATACCCTGTTAGAATTCTGGAAACCAGAGAGAAAGTGCTGAAGTCAAGAACCCTCCGATTCTGTAGAGTCCAGTGGAACAATCACTCAGAGGAGGAGTCAACTTGGGAAAAAGAAGAAGATCTCCGTCGAGAATTTCCCTTCCTATTCTCTGACCTGCCCTAATCTCGAGGACGAGATTGTTTCTAAGGTGGGTAGATTTGTAACACCCCTGTTTTCACCAAACCCTAAAACAGCCAAAATCCACATCGTGACCCCAAACCCTAATCTGCTTCAGCCATTCCCTTCTAAATGTTGTTCAGAACATTTTTCCCTTCGGGATCATCGCCAAAATCCCATCCTAAAGCTGAGTTTCAACCCTTGCCATTTTAAAACCCTAATTACCCTATTTTACCCTAAACTGTTTTCCCCAATTGTGTCGAAACCCTTCAGATCTTACCCGATCATACCAAACTTTGGCCAGATGAGTTCTATTAATCTTTTGCAACTTATCTGTGAAATCAGATTTCAGATCGGACCCTTAGATCTCCAGATTTGCAATCAAGTCCATTTCCTATTCAACTTTTCCTTACAGATCAGCCCCTGGAGCAAGATTTGAAATTGCAAATTAGCCCGGGCCTTCTTTTTAGCCCCTGTGCCATTCGACCGCGCCCCGTTCGCCGTTGCCTCGCCGCAGAGCTCGCCGCCGGCCATCCTCTCCGGTCGCCGCACTCGTAACCGGTTGAGCCACCCCGCGCGCACGTGATAGCCACCGTGGCATCGCCTCGCCCAGCGGATAAACGGCCGCGCTCCAGAACTTTGTTTTCGCGCGCGCGCTCCCGTTGCCGTGGCATTGCATGCGTGTACGTGTCGTTGCCGGAGCTACGTTGTCGCCTCCGCATCTGCGCCGTCCCGGACGAAGTTCCAAGGCGCCCTGGCGTCGCTGGCAAAGCTGCAGCACCGCCTGAGCGCGATCACATCGCCGTTCGCCGCTGTTGCGCCTGTGCCCGACAAACTTCTCCCCGTCGCAAGCAACCACTGTCGCTTAATCCCTCATTAGCTTCGCCCTGGACCTATTTAAACCCCCTCAGTGCTGTGAAGAAGCACAACTTCAAGACTTAGCCAAATTCCCAGTTTTTCACTGTTTCCCTTTCTTCTCCGGCGAGCTGTTTCTGGAGCCACCGTCGCCAGAGCAAACCGTAGCCCATCTCTCCAATCCAAGTTCACCAGTGTGTTCCCCTCTTCACCCTTACTGTGTAGTAGCAACCAATTGCACCAGATCGATCCCCATCGTCGGTGATCGCCGGAAAACCAGAAAACCCCTGTTCCCTCAATGCTATCCCATTCAGCCCGAATTAGCTCTCGATTCTGTAGAAGAACTTGATTAGTGAGCTTAGTAGAGCAAGCCTGTTGAATCAGGATCCCCAATTGAGCTCAAATCAAAGAAATCCCAAACTGGAACCTCAGCCGTTCGCTGGACCTCGTCGCCGAGCCCCTCCGGTCGATCTCCAATGAAATTAACCCCTCCAGTAGCCTTGTTGTGCCCTAGAGATCATCCCCAAGCTTGGAATTGAGCTCATTCGCCCTGTATCAAAAATTCCCGAGCTCCAGTGTCATCTTCTCCAGCGCCGGTCGCCGGAATTCGTTCCCGGCCAATTCAGCCGACACCACTTTGTCCCTTAGCTTCGCCTCACCTCCCTGAGCAATTTCTTCCACTAGCTCGACACCTGGATCTGCCTAGATTGTGAGTTATGCCTTTGTCAAGTTCTTGTCCAGATCAATGTCTGTGCCGTGTCGTCACCGCAGTTCATCGCCGGATTTGGCCACCCTCCGGCCACTTTCAGCTCTTGTCCCTGTTGAGTGTTTTATTCCTGTTAGTGATGCCTACCTCCCAGACAAAGTGTTGCATCAATTGGAGCCCTGGATCAAAAGTTAAGCCATGCCCTAGTTTCTGGCCATGTCCAGCACTATGTTAGTGCATGTCAACCACTGGCATTAGCCTTGTTTGACCCCTTCTGGTTGAGCAATTGAAATGCCACCTTGTCCTTTAGATTCCTGGAGTTGAGATCTACAACTTTCTCTTCTATCACTTCTCCAGAAAACCATCCTAAGATCAGTTTAAAGTTATGCCAAAGCCATGAACCGAATGTCGACCCTTCGACGTTCAATCCTTTTTAGCCGTTTCTTCGACCAGAGCCCTTGTGACCTTGCCCTAACCTTTTCCCCTGCATGCATGACTTATTTACTTAATAATTTCTATGGAAACTATTTTCTGTATGCTTATGGTATGTGTTTGTGTGTTATTTGATTGCCGCAGAGTCAGAAGCTGAAGGAGCGGAAGAAGTCTTTGAAGATCCGTCTGAGTACTTAGACCCCACATTGCAAGGCAAGCCTCATTCCTTTGATCATGTCTCACCCAATATTTTCATATGAAGTATATTCACTGTTTCTTACTATGCATGCTTATTTGAAATACAAGTTATGTTTGAATGACATGAGTAGATATTACCTAATGAATCATGAAACCCCTTTTTGTTATTGAACCTTCATATGTATGCTTTTGTCACCCTAGGATTCATATACTGAATATCCACATTAAACTTGAAATGGTCAAATACATGAGAAGTTATAATGAAAACCGTTTTGTCAAGAAAACTGATAAAAGGGATCAGTAGTGAGGATTGGATTGTATGGAGAGGGTGCGGTGCGCACCAGGGAGTGTGAATGTTCCTCACTATTGATTCATAAGGACAAGAACCTTGTGCTGTGTCTCTATGCGAATTGTAAACGTACCAACCACTTGCCTGGTATGGGATAGGCACAACTTAGTAGCTTTTTGGTATTAGCAGTTCCCTGCATGGTTTGACGATCTGGTTTCTCGCGTGGAAACTGGAAGGCCAAGGTTCGGCCATGAGTGATGTGAGTTCAGAAAAATAATGAGAGGAAAAGGCGTAAATGAAGGAAGGCGCCCTAGACCTGATTAAGCCGTGAGCGGCTGTAATCTTAAATGGTCGTATGTCTCGCGTGGACATAGACCAAGGCTATGTGTCCTGCGGGAACATAGACCAGAGAGGATAGGAAGTAAGGCAGTGGGGAAGACCCACAACGGTACTTGAGACTTAACTGTCTATTTACCGGGCAGGGATACTGTTAATACTGAACTGTAAAAGCGTTGTGTGATCTCGGCCTTGTCACATGTGTATAAGTCACATGGAGTTGGCCCGACTTGAAAGCCGAGTGAACTGGTGGATTTAAAAAAAGAGGTACACCTTTGCAAAGTGTAAAAGAAGTATCAGATACTCTGTACTCCCAGGTTCAGGAGTCTTTTCGTAGTGGATGTTATCCATGGGTTATAGCACAAGTAATGTTTTGGAATGTTTTCATAATGCGGTTAACAAAGTAGTGACTCATGGGAGACCACTACATCTATTGTTTTATTGAAAACCTGTTTAATGTTTAAAGTATCATCTTCATGACAAAAGTATTGTTTCACTGAACAAATGGCTTGGAAATCTATATATCTCTATCCATATGAAACTAAAACCCCGGAATCATATGTTTCACCCTCATGTAAGTACAATTGCATTAATCCCCGGAATGAGTGTTGCTGAGCACCAAGTGCTCACCCTTGCATTTATATCCAACTGTAGAAGAGGGATTCGAGGATCCCGATTCCTTCAGTTATGAGTACCCGGCAGAAGATGGAAGTGCCCCGGACGAGCCCACGTTCTAGAAGGTTTGCGCACCAAGTCAAGTCAGATGTGGGAGAAGCCCCTCCAACCCCGCTGCGGATGGAAGTCAAGCTGTTTGTTGTCGCTTTGTGCTTTATGCTGTGTGTTCGGTACTTGGATGCCGATTCTGGTTCTGATAAACTAGTTATTTTCTTAGCAACTCTACTTAGCGCCATTTTCTGTGCTTTGGCTATGTAATATTGGCCATGTTGGCCTGATACTTGTTTAATGTTATTACTATGCTTGTGTGGTTTGGAGCTCATGTGACATCCTGCTGTGTGTAACCTACCTGGGCGGTTACCAAGGTGATTCTCAAATGGGGGTCTCACACTGTCCTGCTGCGCCATCAGCACCTTGGATATGTACTGCTCAGCGTGCGCGGCGTCGTGCTCTAGCATCATGAGGCTTATTTTCTCTGGGTCGAGGAAACCCACCTTGTCACACACAGCCTCCGATGCTAGCCTGTACATGCACCTGCATGCAAAGGACGACATTAGTATTGCACAAAAAGTTACTACATTTCAAATGAACTACAACAATGCAGAGTTAGCAAACTGAGTTAGAAAACAGCAATACATAGCATCAGCAAACTCACAGGACTCCAGTCCGTATGATGGACATATCGAGCTCCCGCCAGTTGTAGAGGTCGAACAGATCCTCGTGTGCCACGGATATACTCCCGGGCTCACGGTGGAACTGCCCAGGCCTGTAGGGAACTAAGAAGTTCAGATTGCGCCGAGCTCGGTGTAGGTACCACTCGTGGAGGTCTCTGGTTGATCGATCCAATTTGCGCAAAGCTGCCTCCGACATGAGTGGGAACCCGTTCCTGAACCTCTCTGGCTGTCCCTATCGCCCTTGTCCCTTGCCTTTGCCCTTGCCTTTTGCCGGGGACTGAGCTCGTACCTTCGAAGGCAAGGGCGAGGTGATGGCGGCTTCCTTCCGAGGTGAAGGCGTGGATGCGCTGGGTGGGGTCGAGGCCGTCTTTGATGTGTCCAGGGTCGCACGAGATCGGGCCTCATGCCCCGAGCTGGGGGCGCAGTCCCCTGGTAGCCCAGCGGCAGGCCACTTCAATTAATGAGCACGTATGTTAGATTATTCAAGTTGAGTGTACTGAGTAGGATGTAATCTCAAATGTGTAGGATTTACCGGTTGTATTAGAAGACACTTCTTGGGCCACTGTACGTAGGAGCCCACTACCTCAGCAAGTGTCTGCAGTTCCTCTGCTGGGACTGGCAACGGAGAATCGTTGTAGCCCGGCATGGCCATGTCGACCTGTACCTTTGCGAACCCCAACCGCAGAGGTACACAGTGGACCCGGACATCCGGCCCAGACGGATATACAAAGCCGTGTCCAACCACTTCCTGCCCGGCGCCTACGTGATTCTGTAGGATGCAGTCCTCCGGCTTCTGCAAATTTGTAACAATTAAAACAGGTTAGCGAAACAACTCTAACAGAATGGGAGTGGCATCAACTTAAGTGCACAGATGAAGGCTTGCAGTACCTCAAGTAGATCCACTGGATCCGCGAGTACCTTCGAAGCGCAACTACTTATCCGACCCCGCAGGGTACCGTCGTCCTGGGGATCCGCATCTGCACTCTTGGCCAGCAATGCTTCTCTCAACCGTGCAAACTCTTCCCTCAGTTGTGCGACCTCGGACTGCACCTCAGACTGCACCTCAGCCCGTATCTTAGCCCGCATCTCCGCCTGTATCTCCGCCCGTACCTCAACCCGTATCTTATCGGAGAGGTCAGCTTCCTTTTCCTTCCAGGAGCGGGCCTTCTTCCTCGGTGGAGCCGGATCTACGAAACCGGCCTTCCACGACACAATGGCTCCCACGGCCCGTGTCCGCCCGGGATGCTCCTTATTTCCTAGAGCCCGGGTGAGGATGTCGTTCTCCCTCTGCGGGGTCAACAATCCCTCCGCTGCCTCCTTCTCAAAAGAGATCTGTTACATTTAAAGGTACCTTGTGAGACAAATTGCCTTATATACACACTACTACAGAAATGCTTTTCACTATCGGTTAAAAATCCACTCTACTATCGGTTCTCTTACCGATAGTGGTCGGCACGATAGTAGAGGAGCAGAACACTTCTATCGGTTCAAAAACCGTTAGTAAAACACCTACATTCCCAACGTTCACTAATCGCTATCGACTATTTCTTCTATCGGCTCAAATTTAAACCGATAGTATTATATACATTTTTTCTATCGGCTCGTATATAAACCGATAGTATTGTTTAGTATTTTTCTATCGGCTAGGATCTAAACCGATAGTAATGTTAATATTTTTTTCTATCGGGTATTATCTAAACTGATAGTATTGTCTGGACACAGTTAGTACGGGAAACTTTATTCTATCGGTTATATTATATAACCGATAGTATTCTGTAGACACGTTTAGAACTGAAAACTTTATTCTATCGGTTGTTGTATATGAACCGATAGCACTGATATATTTATTCTATCGGTTGTAGTATATAACCGATAGTAATTTGTAGACACGTTTAGTACTGAAAACTTTATTCTATCGGTTGTTGCATCTGAACCGATAGTAATGTAATATTTATTCTATCGGTTGTGTTATATAACCGATAGTAATATTAGTTTTTCCTATCGGTTATGTACTGGCACGGTTAGTACTGGAATCATGCACATATACATACAGCTATACAGAGATACATTGGATCATTCACAAATACATCAATATTTACAAATATTCAGCAATATTCACATATTGATCAATTTGTTCACAAATACACTAATTCAGCAATATTCACATATTCACATATTGTTCACAAATTGGACAGATTGAATTTATGCACATATTGATCGAGTTTATTCACAAATACATCAATGAATCTATTCACATATTGAGTTTATTCACAAATACAGCAATCAACACATTCAATATATATTCACAAATACAGCAATCAACACAAGTCAGTTACTATCGATCGTTGATAGCCACTTCTTCCATGACATATTGAGCCCAAATTGTTCGCAGCTCCTTCAATTGAGGCAACTCATATTGCTCTTTCAACATGGTGCTCTGCATATATGCGTGTATGAAGTTAGGATCGTACGTCACATCCAATTAAAGTTCGACTTTGAGTCAGGAAAAATGGTTACCTTAGGGAATTGGGCAAAGTTTCTCCTGATCAGGTCATACATGAATCTCATGACATAGAAGCCACATTCCCACGATTGTGGCTGCTGATGGCACTGGAAAAATTGCATATGCAAAGACATAAACCCACATTAACTCGAAAGAACTAATTAAGCTTAAATTAAAAGACTCATCATGAGTACTTCCATCCGTATTAATTACCTCATATTCTTTCCAAGAAATTGTTGTGCCCTTCGACGCGTCATGCCTCCCTCCAGCACTAGCATAATTTTTGAAAGCCCTGTATTTAATTTAGCATTGCCGATTAATATCTTATCATTAATTAGCTAGTCAGAGAAAAATTTAAGACAACTATGTTACTTACGCGTCTATGTGCCATGTGAGGGTGAAAACATGCGCCACCTTGTCGCTCATCGAATCGAGGTAATAGACCTCATTCATCCATGGGCAAATGACGGCGAGGACCCAGTGGCCCCTACATTGCATATATAAGCGAACCGTTTCATACATATGTTAGGCGTAACATACAAGAATGAGTTAAATTAGTAGGAAATGCACTAACCTTTGGTGGTACGGCGCAAGGATGAACTCTCGGTCCTGCTGCGCTAGTAGTGCCCTTGATATGTATTCCTTCGCATGTGCTTGGTCGTGCTCTAGCATCGTGAGGCTTATTTTCTCTGGGTCGAGGAAACCCACCTTGTCACATGCCCTCATCGACGCCAGCCTATACATGCACCTGGATGCAAAGTAGACATTAGTAAGTAGTGCATACAAAAAGTGATTAGATTTATGAAACGAACTGTGATAACTTCAGACAACAGCACACTCACAGGACTCCAGTCCGTATGATGGACATATCAAGCTCCCGCCAGTTGAGGAGGTCGAACAAATCCTCGTGGGCCACCGATATGCTCCCGGGCTCACGGTGAAAATGGGCTGGCCTGAAGTGAACCAAGAAGTTGATGTGGCGCCTAGACCGGGTCAGGTACCACTCGTGGAGACTTCTGGTTATTTGATCCATATTGCGCAGAAGGTACTCCGACACGAGTGGGGACCCGTTCTTGAACGTACCCGGCTGGCTTTGTTTGGCCTTGCCTTTGGCCTTGCCCTTGCCTTTGGGCGGGGAGCGAGTGTATACCTTCGAAGGTTGGGGTGTGGTGCCGTCGGCCTCATTTGATGGCGAAGGATTTGAGGCCGTCGGAGGAGGCATGGGGGCCGAAGGAGTTCGCTCATGCGTTGTGGCGGCGGTGGTGTCCTCAGGAAGTGTGCTGGTATCCATCGTCCACTTTAAGTACAAACGCTTAAATTAGATTTTGCAAATTGAGTATATTAACTGAGTTGTAAGCTAGAATGGCTAGGGTTTACCTCCTGTAGTCTAACACCCTTCTTGGGCCACTGTATGTACGAGCCCAATGCCTCACCAATTGTCCGCATTTCGTCCGTTGGGACGGGCAACGGAAAAGAGCTGTAGCCCGGGAGGGCCATGTCCACCTGTACCTTTGCGAATCCAGGCTCCAGAGGTACGCAGTGGATCCGGACATCCTCCCAAGACTGGTATACGACCCCGTTTGCAACCGCAACAGGTTTGTCGCCTATGTTGATCAATAGGCTACAGCTCTCCGGCTTCTGTAATTTGCAACAATTATAACAGGTTAGCGAAACAATTCTAACGTAACGGGAGTGGCATCAGCCGAACTGCATATATAGCTCAAGAGTTGCAATACCTCGATCAGGTCCACCGGATCCACGTGAACCTTCGAGCCAACACTACTCGGCCTGGCAGCGTCGACCTCGGCAGCTGGATCTAAACCCTTGGACTGCACAACTCGGCTGAGGTGTTCATATTTCTCGTTCATTTGAGCGAACATGTCCGCGAATTGTGCAGTCACATCTGCCCGTATCTTCTGAGATAGCTCCACTTCCCTTTCCTTCCAGCTGCCAGGCTTCTTCGCCTTTTGCCCGGGCTCCGAGAAGCCTTCCTTCCATGGCACCACAGCCTCCACGGTTCGCGTCCGCCCTGGATGCTCCTTGTTCCCTAGAGCCTGGGTAAGGATGTCGTTCTCCCTATGGGGACTGAACAATCCCTCGGTCGCCTCCTTCGAGCAAGAGATCTGTTACATTGAAAGCTCTCCATTGTGAGGAAGAAATATATACAAACTCGTGCGCACACTAGTGATCATAGTTAGCCAACTTACGAGTCGTTGCACTACCTCGACGTCCCTGGGGTTTGGGAACGCCACAGTCCCCGTGGCCGACACGGTCCCTCTGGCCAGCCACCAGCGCTTGCATCGCTGATCATAGATCTCGAAGAGTGGTAGGTCAGGGGAGTCGACGAAATGCGACGCCTCGTCTTCAGCCTTCTTCCACTGCTCCTCCTTCCCCGCATAGCCGCGAGAGCCGAGCCGATGTGGGTGGTCGTTCCTCCTCTGGATTGCCCTGTTCTTCTCGCTGAGGGCCTTCGTACCAGAAACAAGAAAATTAATGCACCACTGCTTACTGCATACGATGGTGTAACCAAGCAAAGGAACCATTCATACCTTGAATTCAGGAGTCCCCTTCTGTTGGGCGAATTGCTCCCATACCTCCTCCGTTATGAAGGGGTACTTCTCGCATGGAGATTCGCCTTTAGCGAGGAAGGTACTGACGAGGACACTCTTGAAGGTTTTCCACGTGTTGTTCATGTCCTTCAAGCAAGCTATCTTGGGACCATCGTCCGGGATGTTCCACTTGGCCTGTTTCAAATGGTGCATATAAGTAGGACTTACCTAATCTCTAGGATAAACCAAGGGAATGTGATTACTCAAGAGTTCAGTGATTTTGATTAATTTTACCTTCACTTCCGCCCACAGCCTATCCCTCTCGTCGGCCTTGACGTCCTTCCAGCTCTGGACGGTGATCTTCACCCTTTCCTTCGCCAACAAGCCAACATATGCTGCATAGTGCCCGGCGTTCTTCCCGATCGGTCTCCCGAACTGGTTGAACTCACAGGAAAGATCCGCGCGTTTGGCCAAATGACCCAACATCGTCCGCCTCGCGCCTTCCTCTTGCACTGGGACGAGGCAGCGCCATCTACGTTCGCCCTCGCCGAATCACTAGTATCAGCCGAGGAAGATGCCGACATGGCTTTACCTAAAATACCATGAACAAACCATCCAATTGATATGAAGAAAGGTACATGACAAAGTTCATAACTAAAATTGTTGTGCTAATCTCTCTGCATGAAAATAAAGTCTGTTAAAATTTAAATGAACCTAAATTTGAGATGAACATTAGAAAATGGGAAGTAATTCACAGAAAATTCAGATGAGCAGTGCAAACTAACACATACTCTATTTCCTATCGGTTTTGAAAGAAAAACCGATAGTACTAAGGTTTGTATTTAGGAAAATTTAAAAGATTAGCAGTGCAAACTATGCTAATTTCTCTGCAGGAAAATAAAGTCTTTTAAAATTTAAATGAACCTAAATTTGAGATGAACATTAGAAAATGGGAAGTAATTCACAGAATATTCAGATGAGCAGTGCAAACTAACACATACATTATTTCCTATCGGTTTTGAAAGGAAAACCGATAGTACTAAGGTCTGTATTCAGGAAAATTTAAAAGATTAGCAGTGCAAACTATGCTAATCTCTCTGCTGGAAAATAAAGTCTGTTAAAATTTAAATGAACCTAAATTTGAGATGAACATTAGAAAATGGGAAGTAATTCACAGAATATTCAGATGAGCAGTGCAAACTAACACATACTCTATTTCCTATCGGTTTTGAAAGGAAAACCGATAGTACTAAGGTCTGTATTCAGGAAAATTTAAACGATTAGCAGTGCAAACTATGCTAATCTCTCTGCTGGAAAATAAAGTCTATTAAAATTTAAATGAACCTAAATTTGAGATGAAAATTAGAAAATGGGAAGTAATTCACAGAAAATTCAAATTAGCAGTGCAAACTATGATGGCACTACTATTTCCTATCGGTTCTCCAAGTCAAACCGATAGTAATCAAGTCTGAATTAGGAAAAATTTCCAAAATTGCTCAGCAGGAACATAAAGTAATTGCTCAGCAGGAACATAAGGTATGTTAAAATATAAATGAACCAAAATTTCAGATGAAAATTAGAAAATGGGAAATAATTAACAGAAAATTCAGTTTAAGGTATTTACTATCGGTTCTGAATAAGAAACTGATAGTGAACTACACTGTATGACAAATTGCTAGTGATTTTCATCAATTCTGTCATTCTCATAGCTATCAAGTTTGTAGTTCATGAATTATACTCTAGGTTTATATTTGTAATGCATTGAACGGGATATGAACCATTGCATACAAAATTAAGCAATACACACGAGCGATTTGGTCAAGAACACTTACAGTCGATCGTGGAGTGGCCGAAGGCGGTGGCGCAATGCAATGCCGGAGGCGGTGGAGAACCAGTGGCGCAGAGGAGCGAAGAAGCGAACGTCGGCGAATCTAGGGTTTTCCGCGCGAGTATTTGGAAATTGGAATGTGATCAGTTGCACTGGAGGGAAAATCATGCAAGGTTATAACCCAATAAATGAATATTTACTATCGGTTCATCACCACAAAACCGATAGTAAAAACATGTAAGTTAGGGTTTTCGTAACACAGTGTAAATCACAATCGGTTGTGAACAGTAAACCGATAGTAAACTAAGAACAGGGGCTCATAACACAGTGTAAATCACTATCGGTTGTGAACTATAAACCGATAGTATAGTTTAATTTCATATCGGTTTCACAGTTATAACCGATAGTAAAATACAATGCTATTGACCCTAAAGGATTTCCCTTAGAAGAATTACAGAGGATCTCAGTACATCATTTTGTATTGTATTTTACTATCGGTTATGACAATAAACCGATAGTATATGTTAATTTCATATCGGTTTGGAGGTTGAAACCGATAGTATAATACTGTTATATTGATCTAAAGGTATTTCCTGAGAACAATTACAGATGGGTCTTAGTACATCATTTTGCACTTGTAAAGACACCTGAAACCCCATGCAAATGGCTTGCAATAATTTTGAAATAAATTAACAGTAAAGACCAATCATGGAATGAAAATTTGCAGTTTTCATATATATTTGTGAAAAGAATCAATTATTGCTCAAATCAAGTATATACTCCAATTGAAATGAAAATTTGCAGAAATGATTCTCAATGCATCAGGTATGTTTTCCCAAAGAATTTTTGAAAAATGATTTGAAGAATTCTTCGATCCAAGTAATATACGTCACTTACATATTGCAAATTAGTCAAGAATGGTTGTCCACCCATAATCCTTCTTCGTGGTCGTCTCGCAGGTAACTTGTTTCGTCAATATCTTCGGTAGGGACAGATTGAAGGATTCCATCTAAAAATGGAGGTAGTTCGTCGAACTGATCGTACTCTTCTTCATCCACAACGTCTTCGACCCCAACAATACGTCTCTTACTGTGAAGGACAACGTGCAACTTTGGCTTGGCCGGGTCAACGATGTAGAACACCTGTGTGGCTTGCTTAGCAAGTATAAATGGATCATCTTTGTGTGCGACTCTACTGAGATCGATGAGAGTAAACCCATAATTGTCGACTTTAACACCTCGAGGGATTTCGACCCATTGGCATCGAAACAGAGGAATCTTAAGTAATACATAATCGAGCTCCCATATTTCCTCAATAACACCGTAATATGAGTCGAGTGCCCTTACTGCCCTGGCATCCTCCGAAATAGCAAGTAGTGTCACTCCACTACATTGCATAGCACTCTTCTCGTCCTGAGTTCTTGTGTAAAATGAATAGCCGTTGATGTCATACCCCTACCAAGTCCCTACAGTAAATCTAGGCCCTCTGGCCAACCATGTAACATCTTCATCTACGTCGCCCTCAGAAGCTTGAAGGACTCTATTTTCGATCCACCCAGCAAACTTCCTATTATGTTCTCTGGTGACCCAAATCTCTGGCTTCGAGGGATTCTGTTTCCGTAACATTTCCTTGTGCTCGTGTATGTATGGCTCCACCCCCGTCATGTGCTGTAAGACCCAAAAATGGGCTTTTGCATACAGATCACTAGAGGGGATGACTGCTTTAAATCCAATCGTTCCAATGCCCTGAAGCCTGCCCTCATGCAGAGACGTAGGAACACCAATTGGGTCAACCCCGGCCATATAGTTGGTGCAAAATTCGATCACCTCCTCGGCGGCATAACCTTCAATGATACTGCCCTCAGGCCGATGTCGATTCCTTACATATCCCTTCAAGATACCCATAAATCTCTCAAATGGATACATGTAGCGCAGGAACACGGGTCCACAAAACTTAATTTCTCTGACAAGGTGAACAATTAGATGGACCATAACATCAAAAAAGGATGGAGGGAAATACATCTCCAGCTGACAAAGAGTGGTAGTCACATCGCGTTGCAAATCGTCCAGTCCATCCATATCAATTACTTGCAAGGACACAGTTGCAGCAAATATTCAGATCCAAAAAATCTGACAAGTTCCACGAATGGAGCTAATTAACTTGCTAGGAGTACACGCTTACGTACCTTGCCAGATATTGTGTTGAAGAAATAACATAGCTTTGTAATTGTCTCTCTGACTTTGACTGGGAGAATGCCTCTGATAGCCATGGGAAGCATTTGTGACATCAGTACATGACAATCATGGGACTTCATACCAACCAGTTTCAAGTCTTTCATGGACACAAGTTTTTTCAAGTTCGCAGAATACCCGCATGGAACTTTGACACCATGTAGGCACTGACAGAGTTCCGTTTTTTTCTCTTTTTGACAAAGTATAGCAGGCCGGGGGGAGGTATGTCTGCTTTCCCTTCTCCAACGGTGCAAGCTCAGTCCTTATGCCCATGTCGAGCATGTCACGGTGAACGTTGATGCCATCTTTCGTCTTTCCTGGAATGTTCAACAACAAACCAATCAAACTGTCACAAACATTTTTCTCTACGTGCATGACATCAATGCAATGTCGAACTTGTAAGTGCTCCCAATATGGCAGATCCCAAAGAATCGATCTCTTCTTCCAAACATTTTTTCCTGGAGGTTTAGAACATTTACCGAACTCAACTCTGATGTCCTTCACGCGCAAGTAAAGCTCCTTACCAGTCACAAACACTAGGGCTGATCCTTTCTCAAGCTTCCCATTGAATGACTTCCTCTTCTTACGGTAGGCGTGATGCATCGGAAGGAATCTGCGGTGACCCATGTACACTGTTTTTCTACAGTTCGATAACCACATGCTTTCAGTTTCATCCAGGAAAATAGGACAAGCCTTGACACCTTTCGTACTATACCCCGACAAATTTCTATAGGCCGGGAAATCATTTATGGTGCAAAATATCATGGCCCGCAACATGAAATTCTCTCGCTTATGTGCATCCCACACCCGCACCCCTTCGCTCCACAATTTATGTAAGTCCTCAACTAACGGTGATAGAAACACGTCAATATCATTCCCGGGTTGTCTGGGTCCTGAAATTAGTAACGACATCATGATGTACTTGCGCTTCATACATAACCAAGGAGGAAGATTGTAGATGCATAAAAGAAACGGCCAAGTGCTATGTCGACTGCTCATATTTCCATGTGGACTCATACCATCCGTACTCAGCCCAAACCTTATATTCCTCACTTCGCCGCCAAACTCACCGAATGTTCTGTTAATGTTTCTCCATTGAATGGAATTAGCTGGATGTCTTAGTTTTCCGTCTTGTTTCCGACCTTCAACATGCCAACGCAAGTACTTCTCATCTTTCGGATTTGCAAACAGCCGTTTCAATCTGGGAATCACAGGCAAATACCACACAGTTTTGGCCGGAGGCCCTTTCTTTACCTCATCACATCCATTGTGATAAATTCTGTCCCCATGGTTATACCGCGATGCACCGCATCTTGGACAAACATGCAAATCCTCGTACTCGTTACGGTACAGAACACAATCATTTGGGCATGCATGTATTCTTTCGATTTCCATTCCCAACGGACACAATAGTTTTTTGGCCTGGTAAACCGATCTTGGCAACTCATTTCCCTCTGGAAGCATGTTCGCTAACAGATCCAATAGCGCCGTGAAACTCTTATCGCTCCAACCGCTGCTTGCCTTCAAGTTATATAATCTCAACACAGAAGACAACTTTGTAAATGTTTCACATCCGGGGAACAAAGGCTTCTCAGAATCAACATTAATTTCTGAAATTTAGCTAAATCGTTTTCGCTGTAGTCCTCTTCTACATCACGTAACATTTCATCTAAATTGTCGTCATCTACATGGACTTTGTAAGAGTTTCACTTCCGAATGAACATTATCAATGTTTTGATCATGATCATCATTACTGCAATCCACTTCCGGGTGCTGCTGAGTGGTAGCGGTAGTGCTCGTTTCCTCAAGATCTTCACCATGCCATATCCAACGGGTATAGCGTGCGTTAAAACCACGACAAATCAAATGACTCCTAATCTGATCAGAGTTGCCGAACCTTTTTAAGTTCATACAATCTATACAAGGACAATGCATATCTTTCTCTCCCTTCTTCGCCTTTTCTTGCTCAGCAAATTTAATAAATCCATTCACACCCTCCAAATACTCAACAGTACTACGTTTTATTCCATACATCCAATATTCTCGGTCCATCTACAATTATTTCACAAAATTGACAAATTCAATTAAATAATTAATGACTCAGGGCAAGCATATATGAATGAAACATAATTAGCTAGGCCATATGTGTGTACATGAGCTGTTTAATTACATTAAATGGATTTGTATATATGAAACCCTAATTAACTTGATGCATGCATTAATTGGAAGAGCCAGCTAGCTAGCTGCTTAAATTTAGCAAGCTATAGCTAGCTAGCTGATATTTACTCGATTTGCCTCATTTTTGTGTACATTTTCCCCATGCTTTTGCACATATCAGTCATTAACCTCGGCATATGTCTAGATTATTCCAGATTTGTCGCCAAATCGACCGGATTACTTGTTTTTCCAATTTTTATCGCAGGTCGACGAGGATTGGATGGATTTTCGGCTAGCGGACGCGCGTCCTCGACTTAATCTGGCCATCGGATGATTCCTGATGAAAGTGCGCATTTTCGCGGACGCGTGGGATCTGACCGCACCGAAATTGGAGTCTCCGGGGGCCCGAAATCCCAAACCCTAGCCACGAGGTCACATTTCTAATTCTCCAAAACCTCGAGGGCTTTTCTGCAAAAGTGCCAAATTTCCCTTTCTTCTCCTTGCCGCCGGCCACTGAAGCATTTGGAGCCCGGCTTTTATTTTTTTACTTCGTTCTTCTTCTTCCCCAAACCACTCTTCCACACCTCCCTCCACCTCGCCGCCGGCGGCCGGGCCATACGCCGGCGGTGCTCCATTCCCCTTCCTCTCCTTATGCTTCCTTTTTCTTGTTTTCGTCTTCTCCATTTCATCACTACAAACTCCACCAAATCCACCACTTCAAGCCCCAAAGCCACTGGATCTACACCGGGCCGCCACACCGCCATCTTCCTCGGCCGGATCTGGCCGGATCCGAGTCCTGAGCCGGCGCCGCCCAAGCCGCCGGTCTCCTCGGCGCACTACCACAGCTTCGTGCCGGCGCCTCCCCAGATCCACCACAGCCGCCACCTCGCTGACTCGGACCCGATCCACGCGCCACGCCGCCCGATCCGGTCCCGAGCCGTGCCTCCCGCGCCGGCTCACCGCCGGAACCACCTCCCGCCGCCGATCGCTCCGGGCCGTCTTCTCCACGCGCCACCACGCTTTGCTTCTCACGCGCCGCTGCTCCCGATGCCGGCCGCCGTGCGCCTCCAGCCGCGCCGTCGCCCACATCCACGTCGCCGATCTGCCACCGACCCCGGATCTCCCTACACCGATCAGCAGCCGAGCCGAGGCCGCCCTCGATCCAGTCGCGCTGCCGTGTGAAGCTCCATCGTCACCGAGGTCCCATGGCCATCGTCTTCCTCGGCGTTCTTCACCAAGTCCACATCCAAATGGGCAACGATTCCTCTCTCTCTGACTCTTTTTCTCTCCTTCACCCCCAAATTGTCTTCCTGTGATGCATGTACAGAAAAGGGAACTAGACCTGAATTGTGATGAATCAAATGAGGTGTGAACTGTTTGCATTGATTTCAGGTTTTTACTGAATCTGCTAGAATTCTTGTGTTTGGATTTGTATGAGTTCTGTTTCGAATTTGTCTTGCTACTTAAGTTGAACTATACCTCTGATTGGGAGCTGGATTGACTTGATTAAACTAAATTGGATCATTTCAATTGTATAGACGGTTTTTGTTTCCTCTGGTCACATGATGTACAGAAAACTGAACCCAATTTGCTGCTTGACAACTTGGTTCGGTTAGGTTTGGATTGCTGTATGTAGTCCCTTGAGAATCTGTTTCTGTTAATCTTCTCCGCCTGAATTGCTTTCACACGGTAGTGTTCACTCGGCATACGAATTTTATTCACCGCTGGCCTAGAGTACGAGTTCAGTATTTGATTTCTGATAGTTGCATTCTAGTCGGTGAGACGAGTCGAGGTGAACCAACCCACATCCCTCTTGGCGGTTTTGTTTGATTTTTCTGATTTGGATTTAGTTAGACATATTTTGCTCTCATCTAGTCCTTTGGGAGAGAACGACATACTCGCCTTCTACTGTGACCTCGTCCGCTTGCGAGGCCCCATTTTAGGTGGTATCACTAGCCAACCCAGCCTTCTAGCTAGTTTGGAGATACATGTATCTAGTTTAATGAATTGCAAGTAGAGAGAGAGAGGGAGAGTGTGAAAGAGTGATCGAGAGAGAGAGAGAGGTGATGAGAAGATGACAATACCGAGGGGGATGGAAATATGATCAACCTCTCAGCTAGCTTCTCCAGATCACTCTAGCTTGGAGTTGTGCGCGGCTGAAATGATTCCAACATGTAGAGCGCAGAGCATGGGTCGACCTAATTAAGTTGTCCAATTTTACTATCGGTTCAACAACACAAACCGATAGTAAAATAAGGTCCCCACTGTCATAACCATTAGTGTATATGAAGTCATTTTACTATCGGTTTGTTTTATATAACCGATAGTACTATTTCATATATTGTATCAGTTAGTACAGTAATAACCGATAGTAAAAAGTCAGTAATTTCACTATCAGTTACCCGAGAAAAACTGATAGTACTATTCAATATATTATATCGGTTAATACAGTACGAACCGATAGTATAAAGTGAGTAATTTTACTATCTGTTACGAACAAAAAACCGATAGTACTATTTTAATATATTATATCGGTTCGTACAGTAATAACCGATAGTAAAAAGTCAGTAATTTCACTATCAGTTAAAAATGGAAAACCGATAGTACTATTTAATATATTATATCGGTTTGTACAGTAATAACCGATAGTATAAAGTCAGTAATTTCACTATCAGTTACAAAAGGAAAACCGATAGTACTATTTAATATATTATATCGGTTTGTACAGTAATGACCGATAGTAAGAAGTATTTGCATTTCACTAACGTTGGATTAGTGTGTAACCGATAGTAAAATGATGGTTTTCCACCGCTGTCGTCCTATTCTATCGGATTTTTCCTAGATTACTTACAACCGTTAGAAAATAAGGGTTAGTGGAATGCACATCTGTAGTAGTGACAGTTGTGCCCACACAGTTTATGAAGTTAGCCAACTTACCATTCACCTCAGAACATCGGCGACCCTAGGGGTTGTGAGCTACACAGACCCCGTGGACGACACGGACCCCCTCCCCCTCCACCATCGCTTGCACCTCTCATCCCGGATCTCGGAGAGCGACAACTCAAGGGTGTCGATGACAAGATTTTGCTTGTCTTCCTTCTTTCACTGCTCCTCCTTCCCCGCATAGCCCCAGGATCCCAGCCGATGCGGGTGGTCATTCCTCTTCTGGATTGCCCTATTCTTCTCGCTAAGGGCCTTGAACTCCTCAGTCCCCTTCTGCTTGGTGAATTCCTCCCATACCTTCTCCGATATGAAGGGGTACTTCTCGCAAGGAGATTTCCCCGCAACGAGGAAGTTACTGACGAGCCAGCTCTTAAAGGTTTTCCATGTTCCGTTCATGTCCTTCAAGCAGGCAGTCCTAGGTGTATCGTCGGGGATGTTCCACTTAGCCTGTTTCCAAAAAATGCATACAATTAATCACGAGTTAGTCAAACTTTAGTATAACCAACACAACGTGATTACGAAAGAGTTCAGCAATTTCAGTTAATTTAACCTTCACTTCCGCCCACAACCTATCCCTCTCGTCCGCCGTCACGTCCTTCCAGCTCTGGACTGTGATCTTCACCCTTTCTTTCGCCAACAGCCCAACGTAGGCCGCGTACCTCCCAGCATTCTTTCCAATCGGCCGCCCAAATTGGTTGAACTCACAAGAAAGATCCGTGAGTTTGGCCAAACGTCCCAACGTCATCGCGCCTCGCCCCACCCTCTTGCGCTGGGATGTAACAGCTGCATATTCAGTAGTTACGATGGGGTTGGCCCTAGTCGAACTACTAGTACCATCCGATGAAGACGACGACATGTCTTCCCCTACAAAACCATCAACAAACCATATTGTTGGGGTAAATCTCCGCGGAACTAAGTCCCGGTAAGTTGCGCCACATTTGCCCGGGGACCTGGCCTCTGGGGCCTCCCCGGGCGCCGCCTTTTGGCCCCTGGGACATGGCCTCCGGCGCCGTCCCGGGCGCCGCCATTTGCCCGGGGACCTGTCCTCCGATGCCTCCCCGGGCACCGCCATTTGGCCCCCGGGACATGGCCTCCGGCGCCGTCCCGGGCGCCGCCATTTGCCCGGGGACCTGGCCTCCGGTGCCTCCCTGGGCGCCGCCATTTGGCCCCGGGGACATGGCCTCCGGCGCTGTCCCGGGCACCGCCATTTGCCCAGGGACCTGGCCTCCGGTGCCTCCCCGGGCGCCGCCATATGGCCCCCGGGACATGGCCTCCGGCGCCGTCCCGGGCGCCGCCATTTGCCAGGGGACCTGGCCTCCAGTGCCTCCCCGGGCGCCGCTTCTTGGCCCCCGGGACCTGGCCTCCGGCGCCGTCCCAGGCGCCGCCATTTGCCCGGGGGCCTGGCCTCCGTTGCCTCCCCGGGCGCCGCCATTTGGTCCCCGGGACATGGCCTCCGGCGCCGTCTCGGGCGCCGCCATTTGCCCCGGGACCTGGCCTCCGGTGCCTCCCCGGGCACCGCCTCTTGGTCCCCGGGACCAGGCCTCCGGCGCCGGTCCCGGGCGCCGCCATTTGCCCGGGGACCTGGCCTCCGGCGCCGTCCCGGGCGCCGCCATTTGGCTCCCGGGACCTGGCCTCCGGCGCCGTCCCGGGCGCCGCCATTTGGCTCCCGGGACCTAGCCTCCGGCGCATGTCCCGGGCCTCATCGCCCTCCTCAAGGTAAAGTCTCGAGTTATTTATCACGTGCAGGTCACGCGAGGAGTGCCTCGGGAAACAGCGGCCACCTGTCAAGCATCCAAGACGTTTGATCGGGAGAAGGACGTTCCTACCCCTCAATCCGACGGTGGCTTCCGGGGTAGTTTAGGCTTTTTGCTTCTTTTTGGGGCTATAAATAGCCCTTGTACCCCTCAGTTGTAACCAGGTGATTCATTGTTATTGGAATAGCTAAACTCACAGGTGTGCTCCGGAAGCCTCTCCCCCGGGGAGAGCCTCCCCAGCCGACTCCGGTCGGGAGCGCACCGACAGGACTAGGGCCCCCACCAGGACCCGAACCTATATAAATCCTCGTGTCATTTCTTGTGCTTGTCCGGCGGGGGAGGACCGGTCATCCGGTCAACCCGCGCCGCGTATTCTTCACTAGGATCGTTCTCAAAACCTGCCGGGGTATTCGCAATACCACGACAGTTGGCGCCGTCCGTGGGGACTCGTGACAAGACGCCATGGCTCCCCCAAGAACAAGGGCTCGCACCCTTCCCGGTGACGCCGGTCTTGGAGACCCGGCACCGCTCGTCCGGGACACTGCTGTCCCGGTGCTTCCGCCCGGAGGCGGCCTGGCCCAGGTACCGCCTCCCTCCTTTCCTCTTACTTTGGTGCTTCCACCTCCAGGTCGTTCTCGGTGACCGCGGGGACCTCGAGCGGGACCAGTCTCCCCCCGACGGCTCCCTTGGCTCCCCGGGACGCCCTGCTTGAGGCTCTGGTGGAGGGCCAGCTCCGCGCCCAGCGCTCAATGGATGAGCTGCTCAGCGTGTTGGCGCGGCCTCCGGCCCCCACATTTGCGTCGTACCCGTACTCGGTGACTATGCCCCCGTTTATGGGTTATCCGGCGGCCCCTCCGGCCTCCGGGGGTCTGTCCGCCCCGTACGATCCGGCCGGGGGGTTCCCTCCCCCTGCGGGATATACGTCCGAACCCTTCCCGGCATCCGGGCCCGTCCCAGTGCCGGGAGGCTACTTCATGGCAGGGCCCTTCGTGGCACCAGGGGGTACCCCGTCCCTGGCCTATCCACGGGGCCGGGAGCCCACTTCATGCCGGGGTTTTCCCTACGCCGGGAGCCAGTCCCGCCCCCCGCGTCGCGTTTACCGCACCGGGGGCAGTCGACAGAGCAGCTCCCGTGCCTCAGCGGACTTCCCCCCGCATGGGCTCCCCGGTTCCGGACGTCGCCGCGGGGCCTCCCTCCTCGCCGGTTCCGGATGTTACAGGGGCTTCCCCCTTTCCGGTTCCGGTCGTTGCCACTGGGGCCCCCTCCACTTCGGTTTCAAACGTCGCTACGGGCACCCCCTCCTCGGTTCCGGATGTTACAGGGGCTTCCCCCTTTCCGGTCCTGGGGGTCTTCGCAGGGGGCTCCCCCCAGCCGGCCCCGGAAGCCTCCGGGTCGGTAGGGACAGTGCATAAGCTCCCTCCCTCGCCGGAACACGTCCGTTTCGCCCCGGGGGAGGTCGAGCGAATGCATTCACCCGAGCGTGGGGAAGAACTTCCCCCCGGCCGCAGGCAAGGGGAGCCTCGCTCTCGCACCGGTCGGGGGAAGAGACCCGCGGAAGACCCAGCCTCCCCGGGGGAGAGCCCGGACGTCCGGGAACTCAGCCCCAGTCCAGAAGAGAAGCGTCGCCACCGCCACTCCGGCGGACCTCTTGGACCGCTCCCTGACTCCGACAACGAGGGCCCCGTCAAAGAGGACAGCGACCGGGACTCCCCCCGGGAAGTGCAGGGGGCTAACCAGCCCCTATGCCGAAGACTTCGCAGCATCCGGTGGCCGCGGCCCTACCGCCCTCCTCACATCGAGCATTATAACGGTGAGGCAGACCCTTACGAATTTGTGCAGGTCTACTCCACTGCCATCTCCGCGGCCGGGGGGGACAAGACGGTACAATGCAACGTCTTCCCCCTCTACCTCACCGGCATCGCCCGCTCCTGGTTCTACAACCTGAAGGCCGGCTCCATCAAGTCTTTCACGCAGCTCAAGCGGGAGTTCTACGCGAACTTCCAGGGGAACTATGTGTGCCCTCTGGACTCCTCGCAGCTGTACACTGTCCGGCAGAGGACTGGGGAAACCATCAGAAGCTTCTTCAAGCGCTTTGCTCAGGTGAAAAGCAAAGTGGCCCACGTCCCCGACTCTACGGTCATCGAACCCTGCAAAAGCGGCATCCTCCCGGGGGAGGTCCACTGAAGACTCTCCCGGAGCTGCCCCTCTTCCGCCGACGAGCTCTTCAACGTACTCGAAAAGTACTCTCGGGCGGAGGAAGATGACATTTGGAAGAAGACCCAGGGGGCTCCCGCCCCCGCCGACCGGGGGGCCAGGGATCCCCTCAAGCGCCCTAGGCAGGGGGGGCGTAACGAGCCACGGCCTCGGGACACCTTTGTCCTCGAGGGCGGAGGCGGCTCGCACGACCCCCCGAGGGGCAACCGCCCCTTCCCCAAGTCGATAGGCCATGGGGGAGGACAGTCTTCACGTTGCCGGGAAGGCCCCACGGGGAGAAGGCGGGAAGGACCGTGGTGCAGCTTCCACGGGTCCAGTACCCACACTACCCGAGACTGCAACCAGCTATTGCAGCACTTCGCGGCGTTCCTCGACCAGCGCGGGCAGGGGGAGGGGACTCCGGCCTCCTTGCTCCCTCGGCCAGCTGTTCCGGCCCTTCCTGCTCCCGCGGGGGGTCAGCAGACGCAGGAGGGGGAGCCATCAGAAGCTCTCCCCTTTCAAACTTCTCAGCGCCGCATCAACGTCATCGTGGGAGGGTCTGCCTCTGGGCGGGACTCTAAGCGCTAGAGTAAGGAGTACGCACACGAGGTCAAGGTTGTGGGGGTGCTACACGCGTCCCCGCCACCTAAGTGGTCGGACGTCCCCCTCACCTTCAAGGCGGAAGACGCGCGAGGGGTTCGCTTCCCCCACGATGACGCGCTCATTGTTTCCGCGACCATCTACAACTGCCACTTGGCCCGCATCCTCGTGGACGGCGGGAGCTCCGCTGACGTCCTATTCCTGAAGGCCTTCAAAGAAATGCAGGTGGATAAGAAGCTCCTGCAGCCCGCGGCCGGGCCCCTGCAAGGTTTTGTCCTGGGGAAGGAGATCCACCCCGTGGGCAAGGTAGACCTCCCTATGACAGTTGGCGCCCCGGAGAACTACCGGACCGAGCTTGTCCGCTTCAATGTAGTGGACATCCCCTCCTCCTACAACGCGATAATGGGGAGGACCACAATCAAACGACTGGGGGCAGCCACCCATCAAAACTACCTTTGCATGAAGATCCCCGGGCCGCATGGCGTGATAAACGTCCGGGGAGACCAAGACATGGCCCGTGCTCTATACGAGCGCGCTGCAGCCACAATCGGAAGCGTCAACCTCATAAAGACGCCTGGGGGGGAGGCTTCTCCCCCGGAACTAGACGCCGTTGCGCCACCGCCCGAGAGGCCCCTCCTCAAGCCGCGTCCGAAAGGGGGCCTCCAGAAGATCCTGCTGTCCCCGGGCGACGAAGACAAAACTGTCCGGATCGGGGCGGAGCTCCCCGAGGAGCATGCAGCGCAACTTGCGGCTTTTCTGCGCGAAAACTCTGATGTTTTTGCGTGGAAGCCTTCGGACATGCGGGGCGTCGCCCGGGAGGTCATTGAGCACAAGCTCGCAGTGGCCCCCGGTCACCCCCCGATCAAACAGAAGCTGCGGAAACTCTCCCTCGAGTGCCAAGAGGCAATCAAGGTGGAGATCACCCGGCTCCGAGAGGCGGGGTTCATTCGGGAGGTCCTGCACCCCGAGTGCCTCGTGAACCCCGTCCTCGTGAAGAAGTCAACCGCCAGGTGGCGGATGTGCGCGGACTTCACCGACCTTAACCGCGCCTGCCCCAAAGATAACTTCCGGCTCCCGCGGATAGACCAACTCATCGACTCCACCGTGGGGTGCGAGCTCATGAGCTTCCTAGACGCCTACTCGGGCTACCATCAAGTCCGGATGGCGGAAGGGGACGAGGAAAAGACGAGTTTCATAACTCCCCTCGGAACCTTCTGCTACGTCCATATGCCCTTCGGGCTCAAGAACGCGGGGGCGACCATCGAACGCCTCATGACGCTGGTCTTCAGAGATCAAGTCGGCCGCAACGTCGAAGTCTACATAGACGACGCCGTCGTCAAGAGTCCCCGCGCAGCCTCCCACATCGACGACCTGGCTGAAACCTTCCGCAACCTCCGCGCGTTTGGGCTCAAACTCAACCCGGAGAAGTGTGCCTTCGGGGTGCGCGGGGGGAAGCTCCTAGGTTTCCTCGTGTCCCAGCGGGGCTTTGAGGCAAACCCAGAGAAGATCCGGGCATTCTTAGATATGCCCCCGCCGCGCTCCGTCAAGGATGTCTAGCGGCTCTCCCGCCGCCTAGCCGCGCTAAGCCGCTTCGTCTCCCGGTCGGGGGAGCGGGGCCTCCAGTTCTTCAAGATCCTCCAGGGGCTCGAGGGGTTCCGCTGGACCCCCGAGTTCCAGGAGGCGTTCGACGACCTCAAGAAGTACCTCACGAGCCCTCCAATGCTCGTGAGTCCGTCTCCAGAAGAGCCCTTGCTCCTCTACCTCGCCGCGACCCCAGTCGCCGTCAACGCGGTCTTGGTGAAGGAGCAAGGGGGGCAGCAGCGTCCTGTGTACTACGTGAGTGAGGCCCTCCAAGGGGCCAAAACTCGGTACACGGAGATGGAGAAGATCTGCTACGCCCTCCTGATGGCGTCCCGGAAGCTTCGCCATTACTTCCTGGGGCACCCCATCACCGTCCCGTCGTCCCTCCCCCTGGGGGAGGTACTGCGGAACAAAGAAGCCACCGGCCGGATCGGGAAGTGGGGGGCCGAGCTCGCCCCCTTCTCCCTGTCCCTTACCGGCCGCTCTACCATCAAGTCGCAGGTCCTCGCCGACTTCGTCGCAGAGTCAACTCCCGCCTCTCGGTCTGGGGACGAAGACCTCCCTGTGCCGCCCCGACGCAATAATCATTGGACACACATGTTCGATGGGTCGCTGTGTCTCGCCGGGGCTGGTCCGGGAGTAGTCCTCCGGAGCCCTGAGGGGAAGGAACTCGAGTACGCCGCGCGGCTCGAGTTCCCCGCAACCAACAACATCGCCGAATACGAGGCTCTGCTCCTCGGGATGCGCCTTGTGCGCTCCCTGGGGATCCGGTGCCTCCTAGTCAAGGGAGATTCTCAGCTCGTAGTTTGCCAAATGGACAAGTCTTACCTGTGCCATGACGCAAACTTAAGTCTTTATTTGCAGGAAGTGCGAAAGATGGAGAGGCATTTCGACGGCCTCGAGGCCCGGCATATCCCACGAAGGGACAATGACCGGGCCGACGCCTTGGCCCGGGCGGCAAGCGCCCGGGAATCACTCGCCAAGGGGGCTTTTCTAGAAATCATCACGAAGCCCTCGGTGGCCCCCCCGGACACAGGCGACAAACCTCATGTCCCAGAGGTCGCCGAGATCACCCGGACTCCGTCTTGGATGGACCCCCTCATCTCCTTCATCAAGGGGGAGGGGGACCCTCCTAATGAGACCAAGGCTAAACGCCTCCGGGCTAAAGCCCGGGCATATCTCCTGTTGGAAGGGAGGCTCTACAAGCGAGGGGCTTCCGCCCTCCTGCGCTGCCTCCCTCGGCCGGAAGGACTTCAACTTCTCGAAGACATCCACGCGGGAAACTGTGGTTCTCACCTAGCCCCGCGTGCCATCGCGGCCAAGGCCCTCCGGCAGGGTTTCTACTGGCCCACGGTCATGCGCGACGCGCGAGACCTTGTCTCCGCATGTGAAGCGTGCCAGAAAATGGCCAAGGGCTCGAACCTCCCCCCTATAGCGCTGCAGACGATCCCCATCACTTGGCCCTTCGTGCGCTGGGGGATGGACCTCTTAGGGCCCTTCCCCCCAGCGCCCGGAGGATACAAGTATGCGGTAGTCACGGTCGACTATTTTACAAAGTGGGTTGAGGCGGAGCCTTTGGCCAGCATCACATCCCGGGCCGTCCAGCGGTTTTTCTGGAAAAATGTCGTATGTCGTTTTGGTGTCCCCCGGGAAATCACCGTGGTCAACGGGACCCAATTCGACTCGGCCTATTTCCGAGAATTCTGCGAAGGCCTGGGGCTCGTCATCCACTTCGCCTCAGTGGCCCATCCCCGGAGCAATGGGGCTGTCAAGAGGGTCAACGGCGTGATCCTACAGGGGTTGCGCCGGTGACTCGAGCAAACCGCTTCTAAGCGGGGTGCATGGGCAGAGGAGCTCCCTAGCATTCTCTGCTCCATGCGCACGACCCCGTCCCGGGCGACGGGGCGTACTCCCTTCTCCTTGGTCTACGGGGCGGAGGCAGTCCTCCCCTCGGAGATCGGCTTCCGGTCACTGCGGGTCGAGCTCCTAGAAGGAGCCACGCCCGCAGCATACCGGCCAACGAGGCCAACCAGCGCCTGGAGATTGACCTGGTGGAGGAGGAACGCGACCGAGCGCTCCTTCGCCACGCTATCTACGAGCAAGAGATAGCGCGCGCATACAATCAGCGCGTGCGCGAGAGAGCTTTCCGCCTTGGGGACTTTGTCCTCAAGCGCGTCACAGACCCCCAAGCCCAGGGGAAGCTCTCCCCCAAGTGGGAGGGCCCCTACAGGATCTCCGCGGTCCTGGGCTCGGGGGCTTACAAGCTCTCCAACCTTCAAGAGCAGGAGCTGAAGCACACGTGGAACTTGCGTTTACTTCGCAAGTTCTATGTTTAGCCTTACGGGTCTGTCCCCTCCCCCGGAGCGGTCACGCCGGAGGGGGAGGAGGGACACTGTACTTACCTTTTCCTCCCCTTTCGCGGCTTCGCAGGGGGAGGCACTGTACTTCATTTTACTAGCAATACATAGGTCTTGCTTTTCAACTGCCTCTGCAGGTTCTTCTCATTACCGCCCCTAGCGGCGATGCCCTCCCCGCGAGGATGCCCTCCCCGTGAGGATGCCTTCCCCGCGAGGAAGTGGGCCCAGACCCAGCAAGTCCCTCCTGTAGGGCGGCTTACGATTAGCCCTCGTGGACTGAGGGTGTAAGCGGCAACCCGGTCCCCAGCGGCCACGGTAACGAGTCACTTTGGGAGACTAGTCCCCTGCCCAAACACTCAAGACCTGTCTTCGGGCACTTCCTCCTCTGGGAGTAGACGCTCTCCCCAGTGGGACGTCTAATGGCTTTCATGGATATCTCTTCCTCCTCCGGGAGTAGACGCTCTCCCCAGTGGGACGTCTAATGGCATTCTTGAGTATTTGGTCCCCGGCGACTTTATTCCCAGCTCCCCGTTCTCACGGCGACCGGATGATTGTTTCCCGGCGACATTATTCCCAGCTCCCCGTTCTCACAGCGACCAGATGATTGCCTCCCGGAGACCCTATTCCCGGCTCCCCGTCTTCACGGCGACCGGACGAGTGTCTCCTGGAGAAGTTACGGAATTCTCGGACATTTCTTCCCCGGAGACCTTATTCCCGGCTCCCCGTTCTCACGGCGACCGGACGGTCATCTCCTAGGAAGCCCATCTCCGGAAATCTTATCGGGTTTTCTTGGATGTTTCTTCCACACGAGGCCTTATTCCCGGCTCCCCGTTCTCACGGCGACCGGACGATTGTCTCCCGGAAGGTCTTTCCCTTGGAAACCCCGTTTTAAAAATTTTCTAACTTAGAAAAATTTCTATGCTACAGGTCACTCCTACCCCGGGGGCCTTGCTACCCTCACAACGCACGGAGCTATCCTCCGGCCCGCTGTGGGCGGGGGGGATAAGGAACCCCCGGGTGTCGACCGCACCGCCCACGAGCAAACTTAGCTCATTCTTGTGAAAGGGAGTCGTCCAGACCATCCAAGAAGAAAAAATAAAAAGACAATGAAAGAAGAAGCAACAATACAACTTTATTCATCGTCAAACCCGGAGGACATCTTCCCCCTCCAGTGGGCTCCGGAAACGATACAACTCGGGTTCGAACCCGGGGGATTCTCTACATTCTAAGGCTCCTACGCCTAGTACTCCAAGGCTCTCTGCTAGCTCCCGGGCCAAGTCCCGGAACAATGCGCGCACGCGGCGCCGAGCGTCTCGGAGCACACCTTCGGGCCAAAACTCGTATCCCGACGGTGGAAGAATGAGAAGTGGGGGGACCATCTAGAACCCCGGTCGCGGAGGGGACAATTCGGTGCGATGATTGTCAAAATTGTCCAAATGCCACTTCGGATGCCACCTCAACCGAATCGGCTCCCGGACGCTGTCCCCACCGCGCTTCCCGGAGACAAGTCTTAGCAAGATTAAAGCCCCTTGGGCGTCCCCTGGGGAGCCCCTCCCGGACCTTCGCCCAGGAATAACCTCCCGGGAACCCTGGTAACAATGCATTCAATTGAAAGACTTAGAAAAATTTCTAACTCTATTGCTTTCAAATGTTTTTGTACAAGTGTCCGGGGCTTCTTCTAAGAAGCTACAGGGAGCAAAACCTAAGAAAACAAAAAGGGCCCTAACTAAGACCCGGGGGGAGGCTCATACATTTTCATTGGCGTCCTCCCCCCGGGGGGTTTCCTCCGAGGCCGGGGCCGGAACGTCCACCGCCGGAGGCGGTGGTGCCGGGAATCTCTCCCGGATGATCCGGTCGTAGAAGCCCCCGGCGAGCTGCTCCACCTCCCGGCGTGAAGGCTCGAAGAACTCGGGGAAGCTCTACGGGATGCGGCCCCCGATCGCCCGGGCCCCCACTCCCCGGTGCTCGACGAGCCCGGCTGCGGCCGCAACGACGGGGATCGCCCGGCCCCGAGCCCGGGCGTCAGCCACCTCCGGGATGACGGAGACCTGCGTATTGAGAAAACGCACGGCCTCCGCGAGGGTCGCCGGGGGCACCTCCGAGCTGCTCCCAGAGCCTAGGCTTACGCCAAGGCTCTCGAGGGCCGAACGGACGGAGCGGCCCGCGTCCACCACCGCCCGGACGCTCGATCCCTCGAGCTCCCGGAAGGCCACCCTCCTCGCCTTCGCCTCCTCTCGGAGGCGGCCATTCACCGTCTCCGAGACCTGAACTTGGGCCCGAACCCGGGCCAGCTCCTAGAGAGCTTCGTCCCGCTGGCCCAGGAAGGAGGCAGCCCTGTCCTCCGTGTCCTTGAGCAGCCGGATGATGCGCTGCTCGACGCCCAAGGTAATCTCCGTCCCCTATAAATTCCAGAGTTAGAAAAATTTTGAATGTAGGAGCCAAAGGAAAGCGACAACCGCTTCGGGTGAATACCTGGGCTTGGAGGGACCGAAGCTCCGCGAAGCGATCGTGGAGCATCCCCCTCGCAACGAAGGCCTGGACCTTCGGGGTCTGCAGGCCTTCCGCGTAACGTTCGACCTCCCCTGTGGAAAGCAGGGGGTCTCCCGCCCGGCGCTTGTCCCGGCGCGGCCGGTAACGCGCTCCCGGACTTGGGTGCCCGGCGCGATCTCGGTCGGGGTGGCGATCGTCGTCGTCCTCATTGCGGAGGTGCCCCCCGAGGAAGTGGCCGAGGAAGTCCCGGAAGGAGTCCCTCGCTGGGGGGGGGGACCATCAGACCCTTCCCCTTTCCGGTCGGGAGGGCCCCCGGGGCCCCCACTTCCGGCGGGACCTCGTAGACCGAGGGGTTCCCCCCTCGTCCACGGGCCAGTCCATCCACGGAGGCGAGGCCTCCGCGAACCTCACCTCCAGTTTCTCCTGCTCCAAGGGGGCCGGGGGTGGTGGCGGGGCCGCTACCGATGGCGGCGACGGGGCGTAGTTCACCGAGTCGGAGGCCGCCCCGTCCGCGGCCGGTTCCTTCCCCCGAGCCTCAACAGGTTCTCCGCCTTCTCCCGCGCCGCCGGGTACGGCCGGACTACAAGAGGTGAAGAGTTAGTCAAATTTTCGAAAATTTGTAAATGCGATGCAGCAGGTTACCGGGACTTACGTCGGGTCACACTATAAGATAGCACTTCAATGCTAGCAGTAGAGCAGCTAGCAAAAGATAGTATTCCCAGCACTTTAGCTGCTGGGAATAAGGTTTGCTATAGCTGGGTGAAAAGGTGCTGCGAAAAGTTTTTCCCAGCTGTAATTTTTTTCCCAGCTGTAGGTCCAATGGCAAAGATTATTCTCAGCTGTAGGCCACTTGGAAAGTTTGAACTTTTCCCACCTATATGTCCACTTGTAATATATTATTCCAAGCTGTATAACTATTTGGAATATTTTTTCCCAGCTGTAGGTCCAGTGGCAAAAAGTATTCCCAGCTGTAGGTCGCTAGGAAAATTCAAACTTTTCCCACCTGTATGTCCACTTGTAATATATTATTCCAAGCTGTATAACTATTTGGAATATTTTTTCCCAGCTGTAGGTCTGGTGACAAAGAGTATTCCCAGCTGTAGGTCGCTTGGAAATTTTGAACTTTTCCCACCTGTATGTCCACTTGTAATATATTATTCCAAGCTGTATAGCTATTTGAAATATTTTTTTCCAGCTGTAGGTCCGGTGGCAAAGAGTATTCCTAGCTGTAGGTCGCTAGGAAAATTCAAACTTTTCCCACCTGTATGTCCACTTGTAATATATTATTCCAAGCTGTATAACTATTTGGAATATTTTTTCCCAGCTGTAGGTCCGGTGGTATAGAGTATTCCCAGCTGTAGATCGCTTGGAAAGTTTGAACTTTTCCCACCTGTATGTCCACTTGTAATATATTTTTCCAAGCTGTACGTCCAGTGGCAAAAAGTATTCCCAGCTATAGATCGCTTAGAAAGCTTGAATTTTTCCCACCTGTTTGTCCACTTCTAATATATTATTCCAAGCTGTATAACTATTTGAAATATTGTTTTCCAACTGTAGGTCCAATGGCAAAGAGTATCCCAGCTGTAGGTCGCTTGAAAAGTTTGAACTTTTCCTACCTGTATGTCCACTTGTAATACATTATTCCAAGCTATACAACTATTTGAAATAAATTATTATCAGCTGATTTGTCATTGAGAATTTAGACATTCAAATTTAAATATGTGAATTATTTGTAGTAAATTTACCGCTGGGAATTGTGTCAATAATTAATTTTAAATATAAATTTTTTTAGTAATTAGGCAACAATATTACAATTAAAACTATAATATGCATTATCCTAACAGAAATCACACCACATTTTGCAACAAAATTATCAAAAATGGATAAATGGCACAATTATATATTATATTGAATTCTTTGCTTTATATAGCCATTGACAAAATTCGTAATAGTCACAAATTATTCAATTGACAAAATCAACCAAAATAAATATGGTACCTCTGAAATAATTGCAAGAAAAATATCACTTAAGAATTCTTTACACCAAATGTATGCCCATATAGAATATTCCTAACTCTATATATTTTGTTCCAACTATAACTATCAAAAACAAAATATTCTACTTTCAAACTCCTCTTATGACGTAAAATATCTTCGTCACTTCATATGTTTTTAACACCTTACTGTTAACCACCTGCATAAGAAAAGGTATCGATTACAATAGCCTTGAGATAAATATATACAAATCAATAACTTTTGCTTTAAGTAACATATGGAACATATGACAATTATAATAAAAGTTGGTTGGTCGATTGTTGTATAACAAGTACAGGTTGTTGCTTATGCGAATGAGAAAATTGTGTTGGTTGTGACATGACTTGCATACACTTGATAAAAGAAATTAATCATATGAAAGTGAGCTGCTAGTTCAAGGCACAATTAACATACACTTAATATTTAGAAAATGAATAACATGTGGATTTGTGTTGATAACACCTCACCTGTATAAAAGTATTTAGAATTTCTACTTAGTTTCAACTAATTCTGTTGCCCCTTTCACCTGTAAGCATTATTTTATTAATAACAAAACAAGACAAATAAAAAAATAGTAACTAACCAGGTAAATAACAGGTTAGAATTATATATACTTAGAACACGAGATGAACCATCACCTATTGTAGTATCATCTTGGATCTACAAGTAAAAGTTCACAATTTGTTTACTTGGATGGTATTAGTAAGTAAATAAGAGTTATTATACTAGATAGAATAGATTACTTTTTCACGTGGCCATGCAATTGATCGTCCAAGCGCGCCAGACATTTTTCTAACATTCCCATATTGATGTAACAATGGAGCATCTCTTTTCAACACATAGTTCACAACCACCTCACAACACTCAGCCCAAGATGTGTGTCACCAACTATTACACTTCGAGATGACCTTTGAAGCGTACCCTTAGCAATAGTACAATGGATCAAATCTGCTGATTTTGTAGGAGCATATAATGCACAAACACAATCACATAACTAGGAGTGTTTCCATATATTTTAAATCTATATACCAAAATTATACAAAATTTACTGATGTCTAGCTAAAGAGATAGATAAAAAAAATATTAAATAGTTATGACTCAATATTACAGAGGACTAATATTTTTGTGTTTAATGGATATATTGTATAACACCTATCAATCAAATGGCATGCATGTCTTTTAGAGTATAATGATTGGCTTTGTCCAGAACCTTCCTAACATATAAAACTCTTTAAAGATCATCAGTGATGGAAACTACTCAAAATATAGACACTATTAGCTTGCACATTATCCATGCTCAAATCCCTTCTTCCTTAGGTCCATGTGCACCAACTAATATAGAATTCACTTTGTTGTTGATCACTTGAGTCCTTGCACTTTATTATTTTGGTCAAAATAGTCCTAAACATTCATCTACCTATACAATATGGGAATAGAAGAGCCTATTAACAAGAATTTGATCAGTATAAGACTAGAAAATATATAAATTTGGTGTTACAATTGAATTCGTAAATATCATATCTAACATATCTAAATCACTATGCTGATACTATATTACTCCAAATATACTAAAATCTTTGTACAATAGCCAGAGGTACAAAAATTTGGAGTTACAATTTGAATCCTCAAATATCATATCTAAATAATACTACCTGATTGCATACAGACAAGAATCATAGAGCAACAATCTCCAAGTTGGAAGTCCCTAAATATCATATCTAAATAATACAGCAACAATCCCTAAATATCATATCTAAATAATACTACCTGATTACAGATAGACAAGAATCATACAGCTGCAAAAATAATAGTAATATTACCTGATTGCAACTAATTTTTCCAAAGATGAAACCTGACAGCAACAATCTCCAAGTTGGAAGTCCAATCTATGAAATATGAAATTATGCAAATAGAAAATAGATTGAAGAAACAACTTTCAAGACAAAAAAAAATCCAAATAAAATTTAAGAACAAAGAACATAGGGTAGGGGAGGTGTGGTTGGAGGCATCATGGTGGGTAATTGCAATGTGGAGGCTAGAGATGGCTCGATTGACTGATGTGGTGGTGTGGTTTCGTTGAGGAGGCCGAGGACTGTGTGGTGGGATGAGAGGCTAGATGTGTCAAACCAAAGGTGACATAGAAGAGACACTAGTACAAAAATGTTGTATACTAATAGTTCAAAAAACATCTCTACTAACAGTTCTCATACCACTAGTGATTGACACAATAGAACAAATCTAACACTACTCTAACGGTTTCAAACCATTGGAATAGGTACTTATTCTAATGGTTCTTATTAATGAACCGGTAGAATATAGTACTTATTCTAACAATTCTTATTGGTGAACCATTAGAATAGATATTATATTCTAATGGTTCACTAATAAGAACTGTTAGAATATAATCATCTATTCTAATAGTTCTTATCAATTTCTTATTAGTGAACAGTTATAATATAGTAAACTATTCTAACGGTTCACTAATAAGAACCATTAGAATAGGTACTATATTCTAATAGTTGACTAATAAGAACCTAATAAGAACCGTTAGAATAAGTTGTTTTACTAACGGTTTCGAACAACTAAATAGATAGCCGAGAAGCATAGAAATTGGTAAATGATTAAATCATTCTTGCACACACAAGCAGGAATCCATTCAAAGGGGGAAAAATAATACACAGGAACCAATCTATTAATCTACGGGTAAATGGAGGTCCAACAATGAAGGACACAAGAAATGGCCCTTATACAATAATCTTACTACCCTAGAGTTGAGAGGTAGGAATGGCAGGCACTTAAGATTCTTAGCTAGTACTAATCCTCCATCTTGTTTTCATCCTTCATTTCTTCAGCACCATCATCCTATAAACATCATAGTTAGCAACTTTATGTTAGAGTTGTGCAAACAAAAACTTCAATGAATTTGATAGATAAAACTCCTTATAAGCAAATGTATCCATCGAAAAAAGAGTATCACAAAGGGACAGCATCTCTTTCAGAAGTAGTTCTTTTAATGTCTGAGAATATACTCACATATAGTACTAAATCGGACATGTCTTGAGTACTCTTTACTGCTGCTAAATATGATATAACAGGTTTGCACTATGTTGAATGATTTTCTATAAGCATATAAATGATGAGCAGCAAAAGAATTTAGCGATTGGAGTATCAGTGTACTACAGAAAATAATAATAACAAAACAAAAATGCTAATCAGAAATCAAGTGAACTGAATCAAGGACATGCACAACTAAATATTTCTCATGCAGAAGACATAATGGAACTTACATGATGGCATAAAGGGTGCATCCTAGAGACCAGATGTCAGTCCTCTCATCAATGTCAACATGGCTTGGGCAATCCCACAATTCAAGTGCACGAAACGGTGTAGAACAATGCTCAGCAGCCCATTCCTATACATAAGCAAGATAAGCATTACTAACACATAGGAAGCTACAACCTTCACAGTACTAAGTGTCTTTTTAAGTTTTAAAAGCTTTAAGTCAATGACAGGTTTTACAATGTTTTGCTATGTTTTATCTAATATTTTATAGGATTTCTTAGAATTTCAGTAATCATCAAAACAAGTTGCAGCACTCTTTTTTAAAAAAATGTACTGAAAGTTTAACTACTATAATATAAAATCTAAGCAAAAAGACTGTAATATAAACTTTAGCTAATTTAGGAAAGTACAGACAATGGCTAGAAGAAGACAGACAACACTTTTAAGTAGTTCTATCATTCTTCTTGGATGGTCCAGCTCTGATACAACTTGAAAACAATAATTCATAGCATAAGAAGCATGCATAAATGGAACAAAAGGCACTTTTAAGCTGAGCATAATCAAGCCATATATTTGAAAGACATGTTTTCACTTTAGAAATTAGATTTACATTAAATCTCTCTAAATTATATCCCATGGTATCTACTAGATGCATTCATAGTCTAGAGAAAGTACGAATAACCAAAGGAACTACAATAGTTGCATACTAACACCAACAGCTAAAAGCTTGAGATCAATGTAATATATGGAATGTTGTTGATAAGCCGCCATTTACTGGCATCACATAATCTTGGTTTAAGTTAACATTCTCCATAATTTGCTATACTAATATTCATGGGCCAGCTGTCGCGCCCCGCACAGGGTACCACGACTACTCCCGTGGAGACCTAGCTCGCTGCAGCTGGCCTCATACATACATACCACTGACTTCCCAGGATAAGTCAAGCACAGGAGTTCATTGCAGCAGAGTAACTTACAAAATATCATTGATAAACAGTATGGCCTGCTGGCCTGATACAACAAGAGTAATACAATGCCTTCACGGCACAAATGGTCTAATTAAAACAAAAGACAACTACTCGGCGGAAGCTAGGCGAAACCCCCACAGTCGTAAGAAGTTGACAGCAGAACAGCACACTTCAGGGTTCTGGCAGAACTGGCTCTCTTCCTCCTGGATCCACGAAATCTTCCAAGCCTTCGTCTTGGTATTGTAGCACTCCATCTATTGTTGATAAGTTGCAAGGGTGAGCACTTACGTACTCAGCAAGTCATAGGTAAGAGTAGAGATACGTATAGTAGAGATGACATGATCCTATGCTATTGAGGGAAAAGAGGTGAGAGGGTTTTTCCAAAAATACTTTTCTTCCAAGCTTTTCAAATCTCATGCTCATGGCAGCATTTCATATACTTAGGGCACAATCCACATGCCTCTTAGATATCACATGATCACTAAATTATGGTACTACCGCGACACGTCAACACATGACAGCCCACGGCAGCACCCCTTATCATGACAACACATGTCATTTGGGTAATCTTGAACTAACCAATTTTAATTTATAAAACAATACTTGTGTCACACCCCGTGGGTTCAATCCACCGCGGCATACTCCTAAAACTCGGGAGCACGAAGTATTCGAATACATTTTTAAACTCTGCAGAGATGTACCAATTTACCCGCAAGATATATCCACTTTCATGCCCTTCCTATCACAAGAATTGGACCCCTAACTCACTTCATACTGTGAGCGGCAAGGTGGAAATAACAAGAACTTTTGCCATGTTTCACACACAATTCACCCCAGACCCCGTGGTTTTCTTCACGCAAACCACAGTTGTGGCAGGGTTTCACAACCCCCACTAATTGGCGTCTTCCCCTCAGGGTCAGCGTGCATGATCACATCCTGTGATATGTGTTGGAGCGCACCCCGTGTTAATCGTGAGTTTGTCATATAGGGGTTTCATCTGTGATCCACATACTACTTGTTCAGGCCTGTCCCATACCAGGCTTGCGGTCGGCACGTTAATCATGCCACTAGACGCACAACACAAGGTTCTAGGTCCTTATATGCCAGTGACCAGCTCATACCACAATCCATGCACTTCCAGTGCTGGCACATCTTGTGCGACCAAGCACCTCCAGTGCTTTTACCATTCCATACCAAAATACTGGTCACGGCTAGGGGTTTTATTTCATGAATATAAATATACATAATATATTAGTTCATGGCTCATTATTTGATCAATTCACATTTCACAGGCATCAGCCTGATGCTGCCATTTCATAATTCAACTATTCTCAATCTTTCTCATGCAATATTATTATTTTATAATCAAGGCATATTCTAGCAATTCATAAAATATAGGTTCAAGATGTTCAAGAATATGACTTGCCTTCCGCGTCGTAAGAAACAGCAGTTGATGTCGGGTCTGCGACGAAGTCTTCGAACTCGGACTCTTGCTCTGAACAAGGATCAACAAGCAAACAGGCATTACAATCAATCCTACTCTTATTATTCCACTATATGCGATAATGCAAGGTAAAAGCGCCTCGGCGATACAAGATTTGGAAGCGATTAGGGTTAAACTATGGAAACCAAGGTTAAGATTAATCGTCAAAGGTTTAGAAGGTTCCAAAGGTTCCAAAATATCAGAATGATATCAAGGCTGCGGCTGGTTCGCTCAAAAACAGCAAACGTCTTTAGGTCGACATTCGGTTCAAGGCATCGACATAGGGTTGATGGATGATAGAGGGCTCAACTCAAGTTGTGACAGTAGAATAAAATGTAGATCACAACATCAGGAGTCTAAGGGACAAAGTTATGTTCAGTTTGCATACCCAGAAGGGGTCAAACTGGCCCAATGCCATTGGCTGACATAGGCTGACAAGGGCTGACAATGCCGAAGAATGGCATTGACATGGTTTGAATAGTTCCCAATGGCCAAAATGAGTTTTGATTCAAGCATATGGTGCACAAGGTAGTGAGGCAACTATTAGACAAAGTATTTTCTGTTTTTCATGACCAGAGGTGGGTGAACAGGGCTAATGCCACTGACTGGCATAGTTTGACATAGAGTTGACATGGCCAGAAACTAGGGTTTGCCATAACTTTTGATCTAGGGCTCCAAATGATGCACCACTTTGTCTGGTAGTTAGACATTTGTAACAGGAACAAATGTCTCAACAGGATCTAGGGCAGGAGATGGCCGGAAAGTGATGAAAACCGGCAAGGAAGTTGACTGGCCTGGAGCACATGCAACATAAACAGTGCAGCCAACTAGGGCATAGATATATCTCACAATCTAGGCCGAATTGGAAGTCGTGATAGAAGACAAAGTTGCTCAGAATGGTCCAAAACATCTAAATGGCAAAGTGGTTAGGGCTAGATCGGCTGGATTTGGAAGATACTGGCTGGAGAAAAGATGAACTCAAATCTAATTTGGGCATTTCTGATTTAAAGTGATTGAACTCAATTCCTTGCTTGTGTATGGTCCTCAGGGTACTAGAAATGCATTGGTGAAGTTAGATTAACAGATTGCTCAACAGAGGAGCTAAATCAGTAAGTACAATTTCATGTTCATGGCTGGAAATTGGGGGTTTTTGTTTTACAACTAATTTGTTCAAACCAATAGCTCAGGGGTCTTAAGTGAGCTATTCTAAGCATCTTTCACTACTGGCTCGAAAATCAAATCGATTTGGTTAAGGATTAATTGCTCGTCGGAGTTCAGGATGAAACACGGCGATTGCCGGTGACAGAAAGCATTTAAACTAAATTCCCAGCTTGAGAAGCAAGAGGGGGATGAGGGAAGCTCACTGGGGGTGTTGGATCGAAGAAGGAAGCAGTGGAGAAGCTTGGCACCGTGCTCCCTCTTTGCTGCTCACCGGGGAAGAAGAAGACACAGTGCTGCTGCTGGTTTTCTGGTGGTTTTGCTGTGCCAGAGGTAAGGCTAAGTCCCAGGGGGTATAAATAGGTAAGGCTGGAGGTGTTGCAACGGCTAGATGTGCACGGGGAGTTGAAGCCGGCAAGAAATGACAGGATTGCGACTTCACGGCGAGCTGGCGTCGAGGTGACTTGGTTCAGCGGCCGTGAAGGCTTTACAGGTGATGTGAAGGCAAGTTGATGGCTGGCCGCGGCGAGTTCTCCACGTGGCGCAAAGCTCCTGCGTCGACCGTTGCTGGTGGCGTGCAAACGGGAGAAAACAACAGGCTGTGAGTTGCGCCGGGGAAGATCCACAGTAGCCAACGCCGAGCACACACGTGGCAGCAGGTGAAGTGATCGAAGCTTGAAGCAGCAGTGCGTGCTCGAGGTCGAGGCAAACACAGCACAGCAGTGGCGGGGTCGAAGTCGATGGGAGCTGCAGTGGTGCACGTGGTCGCATGCAAGCTGGGGCTGTGATCGTGGGCTGTAACCAGGTCGTGGTCGAAGTCCCAAGCACTGGTCGAAGTAGCAGCTGGTCGGTTGCACTGGTTCCGGTCGAGAACTGAGGTGCTGGTCGAACCAGGGGCTAAATTGTAATGATTTCGGTTGAAAGATGGACTAATTTGTAATTTTGATCTTAGAGAGGTTTAATTTGGAATTTGATTTAATGGATGAGTATAATATTTCTATTAATACTCATTTAGCTCAATTCTGGAGAAAATTTGATAAGGTTTGAGGGATTTCACCTATTTTCGAAAATAGGGTAAAATTAGGGTAAAATAGATCTGGATTTTGTCGATCTTGAATTCTGGTGATTGGGGAGAGATTTTGAAGTTTAAACAGAAGGGAAATATGTATCAAATAGCATTTGGGAGGTGTTCCCTGAAGAAATTCTGAGGTTGGAGTTGATTTGTAAATTTTAGCCTTTTCAGGCTTCCAGGTAAACAGAAAAGGACTTATTCGCAGTAAAATTTGGACTAAACTGCGAAAAGTGTTTAGATGAAACAATCTGGTTCCCAACTTTTTGGAGTAAGTTGAGGGTATACCTAGGAACATATTCCAAAAGTTACTTGAGTCTGGATAGGGTTAGATCATGATAACTCAATTATCTGGAAACTGGGGTACTTGGGGTAAATCTGAATTTCCTGTTTTCGAAAACAGAAAGAGACTTAGATACTGGGAGTTAGGGTTAGAATTCAATTTGGTTCCTGAAGACTTTTATCTTCAGAATAACTGGTAGGTTAAATCTGGATGGTCTGATCTTGATCTGGATCTAGAGAATAGATTTGGAGATTTTTAGGGTTTGAGAGAGAGATTAGGGTTCAGCTGATCTGGCTACTGCTACAGGGATACATGCATGCAGGATTTTATGCAAAAACTTTTCACCCCCAAAACCAGGGTGTTACACCAGCATTATTATTTCACACATAAATATGCACACAAGCATCTAAGTGCCACTGTGCATAATCTGACGAACCTAATGCTAATGGAATATAAAGATATTGAAGTAGCACAGAAAGTAGGTCACAACCAAAAAAGGAATAACATGGTTTATAGCACCCTCTCTTGGTTATCTTTAGCATTACCTGTATGCAAATCATCAGGACTTCACATCTATTAGGTTGGGAAAAGTCATATACGTATAAGCATTTGAAACATATATATCGAAGACCCATCCACATTGCCATATATTCATACCAAGTGAGTCAAAATTCCCAACCAAATAATATCAGATGGATGAAAAATCTAATAGACTATATGAGAATTTTATGAGCGAATGCAAAAAAGAAAAGGAATTGCTTGCTTAAAAAAATGTACTTCTTACCTGAGCTTCCCAAGAACAATTCCAAACTCATTGGAACGTGTTAAGCCAATATCATCAGGTGAGATAATTTCATAAGTTCCTTTGTATTTAAGCATGCCATCCTGGAGTAGAGGGAAACATACTTAAAAGAGATTCTCCATTGTGGCAAAACAACTAATGAGATTCAATTGGCAGCAAATGTAATGAGGCATCAGGTGCAATTACAGTACTAGAAGATGGACACCCTGAAACACTTTTCTATATGATCTTACACACAAGAAATAATCCTTTACTGACAAATTGACTGAATCAAAATTAACAAAAATCATGAGAAACATATGATGATTTTAAACATGATTATATATCACAAGTGAGATAGAGATTTTGGAAGATCACAACAATTCATCCAAATACACAGGGAAGAAAAGTTTGATCTTGACCATGAATGTGAATAATACACCTCAAACAAGCAAACAGGAAAAAAAGTTTTCCCAGTTATCTCAAGAAAACTCAACCATAACTCTCTCAGAACCCACAAAGTAATGTATAAATGGTAACAGAGAACAAATGAAGTGAAATTGAGCCATGCTATGAAAATGGCACCTATCACTACAACAGTCAATCAGGAAGCTTTTTGACATTGAGAAAATTACCTGATGAATCCCACTTTCATGAGCGAATGCATTAGCACCAACAATAGCTTTGTCTGGTTGTACATGAAGTCCACTATGCTCTTGTACCTAGAATTATTTGAGCATTTTGCAAAAAGCAGATGTATGACCAGAAAATGCAAAAATACAAGACCACGCAAAGTTCATACCTTCCAGCATCCTCAGGGTTGAACTCGACATCAGGGCAGTCGAGACTGTCTGCGTAGGCAAGCATCTCCCTCACGATGGCCACCACCTGCTCAGGCGTCTTTCGCAGCTTGTGATGCATGTGGATCTCACTGGCGGCGATGAAGGTGTGCACGCTTGGCGACAGGAGCTCTATCACGCCGGGCGCCGGCACTCGCCCCTCTGCTGCGTAGGGTCGCCAGCCTCACTCCTTTGCTTCAATCCAGTGCTAGGCCTACCGATCTGCCGTGCTACACCGGCCTCATGCCTCGCCCCTCTGCTGTGCACCAGCTTCACCGCTGTCGCTCCACCTCTGCCCTTCACTGCACACCTTGCCACTAGGGTTTCGAGGGCCACACCACGAGACACCTCACGTGCGGTGGGAGACCAGATCGTGGTGGGGGTGTAGTGGGGGATCGACAGCGGATATTATCAATGTATTCAGACATCATCTCGTTCTTCACAAGGAATAAAGATTGTCAGCACAAATAGAGAAATGCAGTCAGATACACATGTACACACACACAAGGAATAAGGATAGTTAGCACATACAGACAAATGCATTTTCACACACACACACACACACACAGATAGAATAGAGTAGATATCCAAGATAATTATCAAAGCAACTTTGGTAAACAGTGTACTAAAACCGCAAGAAAAAGCAGATAAGATTAATATTGCAACCAATGTACTGTTAAGAAAATGATGAAAACTTGGTCATACCGTCATATCCATTTGTGCTGACTGCTTTTGGAATTCTTGGATCACCTTCATCTGATTGGTGGGTGCCATTTGCTACAAGTAAAAAAAAATTTTAAAAAAAAACATTCAGTAAGTGATAGACATACATATTGAAAAATGAGGTTGGATAGCTCAATTCAAACACACAAAACAAAGTGCTAGGAGTTACTAGACAAAGGTATCCTGCTGTTGATGAGACAAGATAAGGTTGTAAAGGAATTTATAACCTCTTTAGGTTGATGAACTCTTAGTAAGTCTATCGACCAGTAAAAAGATCTCCATTCAGTTTTCCTACTATTGCTCCTTCCCTCCATGCCCACCACCACCAGGCCATCACTCACCTTAATCCCCTCTAGGCCAATGGTCACCCACACACATAATCACCTCCCTCCACAACACACATGCACACACACAAAAAAGACAATCCTCCCACCTGTCATGCTGCTATTGCCTCCAGTCAAATCTCCCCCTTCCATCCACACCGCCTCCCCGACCCCCAGCCCCCAATGCCAGTAATTGCTACAAGATAGATACCTTTTTGTAGCAATCCTCTTAAAAAACTATGAACCTAAAGTTATATAGTCGATCTTCCAAATTTAAACACATGCAACATCTCATATTCTCATGTGCAAAGTTAGGTGGGACATACCTTGTTTAAAGCTCCCATTGCTTGACTTGCACTTTTCATGCCAACAGCCACTGAAGTATTGGCATACATTGCCTAAGGACAGAGTTTACACCAATATCAGAAAACTAATCCACTAGATGGGTGAAACAAAGGAAAAGGGAAAAAACAAACTATATATTACCTGTGTATGTGTTGCAATGCCCTGAATCTGAGCTCAGCTACCTTGTAATGTCTTAACCTGATCAGCTGGCTGGCGAGAATTTTAGTTGCTGCCTGCAACAGAGATGGAAATTGGAACCATATTGCATGGTTAGACCCAAATTACTACATTGAAACTGAAATTTTAGAATAGAAACCACATTGCAAGTTCTTGCAGTCCTTTTGATCTCAGAAACTAGTTTCTTTTCCTGTTAATTAAAAAGGATTGTAAGCCTGTGTTGTTGGCCTGTCAATTGCATATAAGACATTGAATAGTGGAATCTGAGCTCGGTTACCTTGTAAATTAGAAATTTGTTGTCTTAATCTGATCAGCTAGCGAGCGAGAATTTTAGTTGCTGCCTGCAATAGAGATGGAAATTGGAACCATATTGCACGGTTAGACCCAAATTACTACATTGAAACTGAAATTTAAGAATAGAAACCTCATTGCTAGTTCTTGCAGTCCTTTTGATCTCAGAAACTAGCTTCTTTTCCTATTAAGCCTGTGTTGTTGGCCTATCAACTGCATATAAGAAATTGAATAGTGGAACAGACAAAACAAGAAAGCTGCATGTGGTTATTATATGGAATGTTACAGGTTTGATCTCCCTCATGAGCAAGAAGGTTATGGGACTTGCAGAGGTAACCCAAATTACCTAGCTGAAAAGACTGTCCTTCAAAAATATCAATACTAATTTTAGCTCATTTTTTCCTTAGGTCAGCTCAGAGTGATTACCTGGTATTGGAATCACTATGTCTAGACTATATACCGACATGACGATCTACAATTGTGTGTGCATGCACACATGTGTGTGTGCGAGAGAGAGAGAGAGAGGGATGTGGAATTGTAGATACAAGGAAGAAGAAAGGGGGGAAGCTACATGGAGCTGGCTAAGCATTCTTATCATTTCTAAACAAATGGCCAGTTGATTATAAACATGCAAAGGGATGTCCAAACTTTGTAGATGTGCCAAATGACAGCTTTGTAGAGTAATCAGCCAACTCAAGAAATGAATTAGTTATTCGCACCTCTAGCTGTAGTGCTTCAATGTCCCTCTCAATACCTACAACATGACATTACTTAAGGCATTAGTAAATTCTAGAACCCACTTACTTGAACCTATTACGTCAATTGGAATAGGTGAAATAAACCAATTTATCTACATGTTGTTGCCAAGTACATGGGTTGTAACCCCAAGTGCAATACCTCAGCTAGCCATGAACCATTACTTCTTGTTACAAACTTAACACATGGTATTTCTAGTGGTACATGATTACGTGAATATATTGAAAAACTCTATAATCAGAAACAGTTCCAAATAGAAAGGTAATGACATCATAAAAGCCATTAGATAGCCTAAACTGAAGGTGATCAGCATCCTGCATTGTTGATCACAAACAAATGAATGGAATTAACCAACTTTTGTTCACAATTAACACTATGCAAACACAGAACCGGTATGTCGAACTTGGAGGGCTCTATTCTAATTGTGCAAGGATTGATCAGATCACCTCTTGTAGCATTCATCAGCTCGCGCTTGCTGCTCTGGATCACCTCTACAACCACCAGAACCAAAATTGCGCGTCAAAAGAGCTTAATCACGTGAGATAGGAGCACTAGAACCCTAGAATTCACCCTGAAGCAAATGAAATGAATCGAATTCGATCACCAATTGAGCTCAAAATCGACTAGAATTTTACCTCGTGTCGTTGGTTTCTTCACAAAAGGATTCATGTCTTCGTCGGCCTCGACCCCTCACCAAGCCAGACAATCTGTCGCGCCGCGCCGGGCTTGCAGATCTACCGCACCGCCTCCTCCCTCCGCCGCAGGCCGCTGCCGCTAGGGCTTTGAGGTGGAGGTGCGGTGGGGAATTGATTGGGGATCGGTGGGAGATCGAAGAAAGGTGGGGTGCGGAATTGGCGGGGGATCGTGGTGGAGAGGTGGGGGTGTCAGCCGGCTATCGGGGAGAGGCGCAGTGAGGTTAGGAGGAGATTTTGGTGGGGGTCTCGGCGCGTTGGCTGTGAGGGAGAAGCGAAGTTAGCGCGAGGAGGGTTTTATATTTGGTTGAACAAAAAATCTCCCCAAATATTTTCTGTTACTCTTTTCTTTGAAAATTTTCCCTCTCAAAATAATATACCTGTAATTTTTCTGCTAAAAATTTTCAGTTTTGCCAAAAAAAAATTATTTATTCCTAACAGTAGATCTGCTAAAAATCATACTGTTAAAAATCATAACTTTTCCAGTTGACACATTGGTGAAAAATCAAAATTGTATTTTCACCTATACGACTGCTGGTAAAAAAAAAATTTCCCAGCGTAAAAACTATTGCCAGCTGTTCCACAGATTCTATATATCTTTTTCCAAACTGATCTACAGCTTGCTATATATTATTTATTCCTAGCAGCAGATCTGCTAAAAATAATAACTTTTCCCAACTAACACATGGGTGAAAAATCAAAATTATATTTTCATCTGCAGAACCGCTGGGAAAAAAGTTTTTCCCAGTAGTTTTACAGCTTGCACTAGCCTACCGTGTTGTAGTGTCACTGGCTTGACCGGAGGCCGCTGCTCCGGGCCCATGCCAGTCCCCCTCTTCCCGCGCGCGAAGGGGGAGATCCTCAGGAGCATCATCTCTTCGGTGGCATCCCGCATAGACTCGTAAAAGTACCGGAAGACTCGTAGCGTGGGCTCCCTCCCGGTCGCCGTCTCAAAGAGCCAGATGAAGATACCCATCCGGACGAGGGCGTTCGGGGTGAGGTGGTTGAGCGCCACCCCGTACTCCTTCAAAAACTCCTGGAGCATGGGATGCACCGGGAGCCGGAGCCCCGCCTCTAGGAAGGCATCAAAGGCCACGACCTCTCCGGGCCTGGGGCGGGGGGCTCCATCCTTCTTCATGGGGACCCGGATGTCCCCGTCCTCGACGACGCCGCGCTCGACCATGGACTCAGCGTCCTCAGCCGTGAACTCGGATGCCCAGAGGAAGTCCGGAGCGACTTCCTCCGGGGGTACCTCGGTCGTCTTCGCTCGACCCTTCGGTGCCATCAGGTTTGTTTACTTTTCGGTGACTAACTTTTCAGGAGGCTAAGCCTAAAAGTCCCGGACGCTTGCTACCGGGCGCTAGCTACTGGGAAGAGCTACCGGCAGAGAGCTACCGGGAGAGCTAAAATTCGCGAGCCGTGGAAGTTTGGAATGAAGTCACCGGGCCCCCCAAGGCCCTATTTATAGAGGCAAGCCGTGGTCTAGATGGGCGCCATGTGGCACCCCGCGGATCAATTTTGACCATTGAAGTTCAAACCGCGCGCGGGAAACCAAGGAACTGGCGCTCGAATCGAGGCACCGGTTCGAACCACGCGCGCATTTATGGCGAAACGGCGCGGCCATAAGCGTCCGGCATGAAAACCGAAGCGTCACAGCTCCGGTGACTTGTTCCGGAGATTTTCCCGGTAACATGTACCATACCCACCGGGGACTCGAGCATCGTCCCCGGGGGCCACGGGGGGCTACTGTTGGGGGAAATCTCCGCGGAACTAAGTCCAGGTAAGTTGCGCCACATTTGCCCGGGGACCTGGCCTCCGGGGCCTCCCCGGGCGCCGCCTTTTGGCCCCCGGGACATGGCCTCCGGCGCCGTCCCGGGCGCCGCCATTTGCCCGAGGACCTGGCCTCCGGTGCCTCCCCGGGCGCCGCCATTTGGCCCCCGGGACATGGCCTCCGGCGCCGTCCCGGGCGCCGCCATTTGCCCGGGGACCTGGCCTCCGGGGCCTCCCCGGGCGTCGCCATTTGCCCGGGGACCTGGCCTCCGGTGCCTCCCCGGGCGCCGCCATTTGCCCGGGGACCTGGCCTCTGGTGCCTCCCCGGGCACCGCAACTTGGCCCGCAAGACATGGCCTCCAGCGCCGTCCCGGGCGCCACTATTTGCCCGGGGACCTGGCCTCCGGTGCCTCCCCGGGCGCCGCCATTTGGCCCCCGGGACATGGCCTCTGGCGCCGTCCCGGGCGCCGCCATTTGCCCGGGGACCTGGCCTCTGGTGCCTCCCCGGGCGCCGCAACTTGGCCCGCGAGACATGGCCTCCAGCGCCGTCCCGGGCGCCACTATTTGCCCGGGGACCTGGCCTCCGGTGCCTCCCCGGGCGCCGCCATTTGGCCCCCGGGACATGGCCTCTGGCGCCGTCCCGGGCGCCGCCATTTGCCCGGGGACCTGGTCTCCGGTGCCTCCCCGGGCGCCGCCATGTGGCCCCCGGGACATGGCCTCCGGTGGCTCCCCGGGCGCCGCCATTTGGCCCCCGGGACATGGCCTCCGGCGCCGTCCCGGGCGCCGCCATTTGCCCGGCGACCTGGCCTCCGGTGCCTCCCTGGGTGCCGCTTCTTGGCCCCCGGGAGCTGGCCTCCGGCGCCGTCCCAGGCACCGCCATTTGCCCGGGGACCTGGCCTCTGGTGCCACCCCAGGCGCCGCCATATGGCCCCCGGGACATGGCCTCCGGCGCCGTCCCGGGCGGCGCCATTTCCCTCGGGACCTGGCCTCCGGTGCCTCCCCGGGCACCGCCTCTTGGCCCCCGGGACCTGGCCTCCGGCGTCGGTCCCGGGAGCCGCCATTTGTCCGGGGACCTGGCCTCCAGGGCCTCCCCGGGCGCCGCCATTTGGCCCCCGGGACGTGGCCTCCGGCGCCGTCCCGGGCGCCGCCATTTGGCTCCCGGGACCTCGCCTCCGGCGCATGTCCCAAGCCTCATCGCCCTCCTCAAGGTAAAGTCTCGAGTTATTTATCACGTGCAGGTAACGCGAGGTGCGCCTTGGGAAACAGCGGCCACCTGTTAAGCATCCAAGACGTTTGACCGGGAGAAGGACGTTCCTACCCCTCAATCCGACGGTGGCTTCCGGGGTAGTTTAGGCTTTTTGCTTCTTTTTGGGGCTATAAATAGCCCTTGTACCCCTCAGTTGTAACCAGGTGATTCATTGTTATTGGAATAGCTAAACTCACAGGTGTGCTCCGGAAGCCTCTCCCTCGGAGAGAGCCTCCCCAGCCGACTCCGGTCGGGAGTGCACCGACAGGACTAGGGCCCCCACCGGGACCCGAACCTGTATAAATCCTCGTGTCATTTCTTGTGCTTGTCTGGCGGGGGAGGACTGGTCATCGGGTCAACCCGCGCCGCGTATTCTTCGCTAGGTTCGTTCTCAAAACCTGCCGGGGTATTCGCAATACCACGACACATATGGCAATTAATTCGCCTTGGAGTTCCATAACTCAGCCCAGGACTCGAGACTAACTAGGGCGGCAAAAGGGAAAATAATACAAAAAGAAAGACATGCATAAATTACTTCCTGAACTGTTCAGAAATATTTTCTATCGGTAAACACATGAGCTGCCGATAGACCATAACAATTACCTCCACAGAAGATAATTTTTCTATCGGCAAACCCGTGAGATACCGATAGAACATAACAATGTTCTCTACATATGGAATTTTGTTGACAAGCCACCATTCACTGTTGTTGGGGGAATCCCCAGCGGTCCCACGAAGTCCCAAGAAGCCCCCGGTGAAACCCGGTGAGACCCGGTGAGATCCGGAGGGTCTCCGGGACCCCGGTGAGGTCCGGAGGGTCTCCGGGACCCCGGTGACACCCGGTGAGGTCCGGAGGGTCCCCGGGAACCCGGTGAGATCCGGTCCCGGGACCCCGGTGAGATCCGGAGGGTCTCCGGGACCCCGGTGACACCCGGTGAGATCCGGAGGGTCTCCGGGACTCCAGTGAGAGCCGGAGATCCGGAGGGTCTCAGCGCCTCCGGGCTCATGGAGAGCTGTTGCTGAACCGTGGGGCCTCTAGGAAGCCCGTGGCGCCACGTGTCGAGCATCCAGGCCGTCCGTCAGGCCAAAGGACGTCTTCGCCCTTCCATCCAAAGGTCGTAGCGAGGGCATTTTCGTCTTTTGCACTTCTTGGGGGCTATATATACCCCTCTTGTACCCTTTTTCAGGGATTCCAATTCATTTATATTAACTCAAGATTCGGTTATCTCGGAGGCCTCTCCCCGAGAGCTCACCTCCCCAGCGGACTTGGGTCCGGAGAGAGCCAACAGGACTAGGGCCCCCACTGGGACCCGAACCTGTATAAACCTTTGTGTCACTTTCTGTGTTGCCCGGCGGGAGGAGACCAGGAACTCAGTCTGCTCGCGCCGCTGTACTTGTGCTGTGCACGTCCGAACTTGCCGGGGTATTCGTAATACCACGACAACTGTCAAACATAACATTCTCGATGATTTGCTATACTAATATTCATGGGCCAGCATTATTATTTCACACGTAAATATGCACACAGGAATCTAAGTGCCACTGTGCATAATCTTTAGCCTGTATGTGAGTCATCAGGACTTCACATCTATTAGGTTGGGAAAGGTCATGTATAGGCATTTGAAACATATACATCGAAGACCCATCCACATTGCCATATATTCATACCAAGTGAGTAAAAATTCCCAACCAAACTAGTACATTGCATGGCTCATGTCCTTCCAGATCCAAATTAAGTTTTACTACTTGTGCAGAAATATTTTCTATCGGTAAACACATGAGCTGTCGATAGAATATGTGTAAGAACACCTCCAACATATAATGTGCATTACATGGCAGTTGGATACAATTGATCACATATACAGCAGTATAGATAAGTTAAAATCTCAAAACAGGTTCATTACAGCACTGGAACATATCATGTAAACCCTAATTTAAATCAACATTGCGTGCGGAATGTACATAATCCAACACAATAGGGAACCCTAGTGTAATTGCAAAACTCGAAGAATTAGTACGTGCAAAACACTAGGATCAAATAAGGAAGATGCTGGAAATAGAACGACGAATTAGGGTATTTACAGCGGCGATCAGTTCTGGTGATGGAGAGGCGGTGTAGAACGCAGCGGCGGCCGGCGAAGGACGAAAATAAGAACCGGTGGCAGTGGCGAACCAGTGTCCAGCCGGCGATTGTCGTGTGGGAGAGAGGAAGTGAGTGGTCACGGCGGAGGTTGTGGTTTTCTTCGCTCTCGAAGAGACGCAGTGCTCTAAGGTGGAACTCTTCGAGTGGAGGGAAACCCAAGGGCCGTGTACGAGTAATAAAGTAGTGGAGGAACTTTTCTATCGGTACAACAAATTGATACCGATAGAATTATGTAATTTTCTATCGGCACAACACAATAGTACCGATAGAAAAAGTAAATTTCCCGGAAAAATATTTGAAGTAGTGGATGATTTTTTCTATCGGTATAAACAATAAAATCCCGTGAGACCAATTTTCCCCAGAAATTTTTTTTAATTAAGTGCTTGAGATTATAGTATTGGGTGCCCTTTTTCTATCGGTAAAAACAACAAAATACCGTCAGAGTAATGAAAAGGTACACACAATTTAACATCAAACAGACCGTGGTTGAAAGCTGCAGAATGATAAAGAAAGAGGGAAGATAGCCGAAAAATTGGAAAATTGACATAAAAAGAAATTGTTCATTCATTGTTGGTTTATCACTTACAAAAAAAAATAAAACCCAAAATGCTAGGTCAAGGGGTGGTCTTAGCCCTGGCTGCATGTAGAATAGAGTCAGTTAGACTTGCAGCCAGGACGCAGGACTCCTCTAGTGACAAGTTGTCCCTAGGATCAACTACTACCGCGTCGAGAAGGCCTGCGACCTCCCTCAGCTTCGCTATGGTATCCTTCATAGTCAAACCGCAGCCAGCGATGGTCATATCCGCGGCTTTCTTCTCCTCGCGAAGACGCCTCGTCCTCGCCCTAGCATTGTCACCATCCGTCTTCATGCGCTTAATGCGCTGGAAGAGATCGTCAAGGTCAAGCCGTAGCTGAGTGTGCTTGTCGGTAAGGAGCTTGTGCTCCTCCTGGAGGGCCCTCAGGTCGGCCTTCACTTTGGTAGTGTCTTCCACGGCTCCCATTCCCTGTGCAAATCAACAGGTCAAGAATGAACTGAACATGGATTAACAATACAGGGGTAAACCAAGGAGATTTAGAGTTCTTACCGGGGAGGGCGTGGCTGACGATCCCATGGAGGTTGCCATTGTGAAAGAGAAGATGAGGAGTCGAATCGTTCGAGAATTAGAAAAACAACAAAATACCGCGACGCATGGCGAGGTACTTATAGAGTTTCCAAGGCGACGCATGGCGACACGGTTGAGAATTCAAAGCGGCAGAGTATTCTTCTATCGGTAAAAACAGGAAAAACCGTCAGACAACAAATACCGTGAGACTAACGAATTTATTCTAACGGTAAAATAGAACAATACCGATAGAAAACGTTTTGAAGTGCCTGAGAGAAGTGCCTGAGACACATAGTAGCGGATGTCCTTTTCTATCGGTATAAATAACAAAATACCGTCAGAAAAAAGGGATTTTTGCAGAACTTAATTTGAAGAAGCAAGAGGCTGCGATGAGATTTTTGCAAGTGCTATTTGAAGGGAAGAATTAAGTATTTACAGGATAAAAGTACTGTACATGTTAGAACTCATGCTGTGGAGTAAAATTGAGATATATTAATGCTGTGAACTAGCTTATCATTAAGTTCTAAAGTAAAATGTACTGCCTGATGTATTAATGATAAGTTCCTCACCTTGCTGCAGAACTTGTGGGCTGTTTGCTTGGCATTTATCCCTGAAATAGAAATTAATCATCAATGGTTCTCAACCCATAATCCTTCTTCGTGGTCATCTCACAGATACGTTGTTTCATTGATATCTTCAGTATGGATAGATTGAATGTCCTCTAAAAATGGAGGTATTTCATCGAATTGGTTATACTCCTCTTCGTCGACAACATCTTCGACCCGAACAATACGTCTCTTGCTGTGGAGGACAACATGCAAGTTTGGATTGGCCGGGTCAACGATGTAGAATACCTGTGTGGCTTGCTTTGCAAGTATGAATGGATCGTCTTGGTGTCCGACTCTACCAAGATCGACGAGAGTAAACCCGTAACTGTCAACTTGAACACGTCGAGGGATTTCGACCCATTGGCATCGAAACAGGGGAATCTTAAGTAATCCGTAATCGAGCTCCCATATTTCATCAATAGCACCGTAATATGAGTTCAGCGCCCTTACTGACCTGGCATCCTCGGAAATAGCAAACAGTGTCACTCCGCTACATTGCGTGCTACTCTTGGCGTCTTGAGCTCTTGTGTAAAATGAATACCCATTGATGTCGTACCCCTGCCAAGTCCCTACAGTGAATCTTGGGCCTCTAGCCAACCATGTCACAGTTTCACTTACGGAGCCCTCGGCAGCTCGCGTGACTCTTTCTTGGATCCACTCAGCAAATTTCCTGTTATGTTCTCTGGTGACCCAAACGTCTGACTTCGAAGGATTCTGTGACCGTAACATTACCTTGTGCTCGTGTATGTATGGCTCGACCTCCGTCATGTGTTGTAAGACCCAAAAATGTGATTTTGCGTACACATCACGAGCGGGGACGATAGCTTTGAATCCAATCGTTCCGATTCCCTGAAGCCTACCCTCGTGTCGGGACCTAGGAACGCCAATTGGGTCAACCCCGGCCATATAATCTGTGCAAAATTCAATCACCTCCTCGGCGGCATAACCTTCCATGATACTCCCCTTGGGTCGACGACGAGTCCTTACGTATCCCTTCAATACACCCATAAATCTCTCAAATGGATACATGTAGCGCAGGCACACGGGTCCACAAAACTTAATTTCTCTGATAAGGTGAACAATCAGATGGACCATAACATCAAAAAAGGATGGAGGGAAATACATCTCGAGCTGACAAAGAGTTGTAACCGCGTCGCGTTGCAAAGCGTCCAGTCCATCGGGATCAATTACCTACGAGGACACAGTTGCGCCAAATATTCATATCAGAAAAATCTTCTCATTAAGCTCCACAGATGGAGGTAATGAACTTATAGTACGAGTGCACATACTTACCTTGCAAGATATTCCGTTGAAGAAATAATATAGGTTTGTGATTGTCTCTCTGACTTTAACTGGGAGAATGCCTCTGATAGCAATGGGAAGCATCTGTGACATCAAGACATGACAGTCGTGGGACTTCATGCCAACCAGTCTTAGGTCCTTCATAGACACAAGTTTTTTCAAGTTCGCGGAGTACCCACATGGAACTTTAACACCGTGCAGGCACCGACAGAGTTCTGTTTTTTCGCTCTTGGACAACGTATAGTAGGCCGAGGGGAGGTATGTACGCTTTCCATTCTCTAAAGGTGCAAGCTCAGTCCTTATCCCCATTTCCACCATGTCACGACGAGCTTTCACACCATCCTTTGTCTTTCCCAGAATGTTCAACAACAAACCAATCAAACTGTCACAGACATTTTTCTCTACATGCATGACGTCAATGCAATGTCGAACTTGTAAGTGCTCCCAGTACGGTAGATCCCAGAGAATCGATCTCTTCTTGCAAACATTTTTTTCTCGAGGTTTAGAATGCTTACCGAACTCAACTTTGATGTCGTTCACGCGCGAGTAAATCTCCTTACCGGTCAGAAACACTGGAGCTGATACCTTCTCAGGCTTCCCGTTAAATGATTTCCTCTTCTTACGGTACGTGTGATGCACCGGAAGAAACCTGCGGTGACCCATGTACACTGTTTTCCGACAGTTTCGCAGCCACATGCTCTCAGTTTCATCTAGGCAAATAGGGCAAGCCTTGGCTCCTTTCGTACTATACCCCGACAAATTGCCGTAGGCCAGAAAATCATTTATGGTGCAAAATATCAGGGCCCACAAGATGAAATTCTCTTTCTTGTATGCATCCCACACCTGCACACCCTCGCTCCACAATTTCTGTAAGTCCTCGATTAAAGGCGCTAGAAACACGTCAATATCATTTCCGGGTTGTCTGGGTCCTGAGATTAGTAACGCCATCATGATGTACTTGCGCTTCATGCATAACCAAGGAGGAAGATTGTAGATGCATAAAAGAACCGGCCAAGTGCTGTGCCGGCTGCTCATATTACCATGTGGGTTCATACCATCTGTACTCAGCCCGAACCTTACATTCCTAAGTTCGCCGCCGAACTCAGCAAATGTTCTATTGATGTTTCTCCATTGAATAGAATCAGCTGGGTGTCTCAGTTTTCCGTCTTGTTTCCGGGCTTCAGCATGCCAATGCAAGTGCTTCGCGACTTTCGGATTTGCAAACAGCCGCTTCAATCTAGGTATCACACGCAAGTACCACACAGTTTTTGCCGGGGGTCCTTTCTTTACCTCGTGACGTTCACTGTCAATTCGGTCCCTACGCGTATACCTCAATGCGCCGCATCTTGGAAAAACATGCAAACTGGAGTACTCATTACGGTACAACACACAATCATTTGGGCATGCATGTATTCTTTCGATTTCCATTCCCAACGGACACAACAGTTTTTTGGCTTGGTAAGTAGATCTTGGCAACTCATTTCCCTTTGGAAGCATGTCCGCTAGAAGGTCTAATAGTGCCGTGAAACTCTTATCACTCCAACCGTTTCCAGGCTTCAAGTTATATAATCTCAGCACAGAAGACAGTTTTGTAAATGTTGCACATCCAGGGAACAAAGGCTTCTCAGAGTCAGCAATCAGTTTCTCAAATTCACAGAAGTCATTTTCGTTGTAATCTTCCTCTACATCACGTAACATCTCATCTAGATTGTCATCATCATCATCTACGTGCACATCGGAATGAACATTACCAAAATTTGGATGATCATCGATATTATTGCAATCCACATCCGAGTCGTGCTGATTGGTAGTAGTGGTGCTTGTTTCCTCAAGATCTTCGCCATGCCATATCCAACGGGTGTATCGCGCGTTAAAACCACGACGAATCAAATGACTCTTAATTTGATCAGAGTTGCTAAACCTCTTCAAGTTCATACAATCTGTACAAGGACAGAGCATATTTTTCTCTCCCTTCATCTCCTTTTGTTGCTCAGCAAATTTAATAAACTCATTCACACCATCCAAATATTCAAGAGTAGTACGTTTTATTCCATACATCCAATATTTCCTGTCCATCTACAATTACCAAAATTTAACGAGTAAGCCATGCATTAAACCTGCCCGATTAAGTTATGTATATGTACATGTACAGCCTCTTACAACAGATACATGTGTTGAACCCTAGCCTGACGAAATTAACACTAATTAACCTAGCTAACTACACAATACAAGCTAGTTAGCTCCTAAAACATGACGCATTTCCAGCTACCAAGCTCCCAAGCTTAGAGCTACAAACTTGGAACTACACAATACAGCTAGCTTGCAAGTAGAGAGGAAGGGAGATCTAGAGGGAGAGAGAGATAAGTGTCGACAATTAAGCGTACCTTAAAGAGAGGGGCGCAATCAACTTCCCTCCAGCCTGCGCTGATCACCCTAGCAGTGTAGCTGGAACTTTCGTCACAAACAGAGGGACACAGAGTGCAACAAAACAAATAAAAGAGCAACTCAGCAATGCACGAGTGGGGTTTTCCTTATAATGGACATTTTTCTAACGGTAAATACATGAAATAACCGTTAGACTAACTTAGGTAATTTGCCGCTCACATATTCTATCGGTAAATACACACACATACCGTTAGAGAATGTACATTACCGAGCAAATACATGACTTCTTCTTTCGGTAAATATGTGTATTGACCGTTAAATCATGCATGACACAGCACGTACATGAGTTTTTCTATCGGTAGATATGTGTACGAACCGTTAGATGATGCATGACACACGAGCAAGAGTTTTTCTATCAGTAAATATGTGTATTTACCGTTAGAATATGCATGACTGAGCAAATATATGTGTTTTCCTATCGGTAAATATGTGTACTTACCGTTAGAGGAGGTACTGGTACCAAACTGGGACAAACATGCATATGCCATTTCTCACATTCAAGGAATCATATCAATGTAACATCAAACAGATCTTACATCAAACGGATCTTAACTAGAAGATAAAGCAATATATTTCAAGAAATGCTAATTTGTGGATTAACTAGGAGACACAAAAATACTTTTCTTAGATACTTGGGACTTCATCTTGCCAAAGAAATTACACATGCCAGTTTACAAATTCAGGTACAAACATACACGTGCCAGTTCACCAATACAAATTCAGGTACAAACATACACATGCCAGTTCACAAATTCAAGTGCATATCTGAAACAGCAGTACAAATACACACTTACCTACCAATACAATTAAATACACAAATACTCCCTGCACATTCAAGTTCATGTCCCAATTAGCAATACAAGATACACAAATATACAACAATATACAAATACAACAATTCACACATTCGATGTATATTAGAAAAGCCACGTCTGAAATTAACAACAGATCACGACGAGGACCTAGTGGCCCATACATTTTACATAAAAGAGAACCTTTGCAGGTTGCCACAATGCAACTACCGACTACAAGTTAGACCTGATACATCACAAATCCATTCATCCAAAACAGCAAATGTCTGAACCACATTGGACTTAACCGTAGGAGTTCAGTTCGAAGACGCCCGAGGAGCTGGAACTGCCGTCGACATACATTTGTACGTATTGGTGATTTCCTCAGACCCAAACTCGATCAACTCAACTCAACTCCACTCAACTCCATTAACAAAAAGGACCTACCTTCCAAGATGTTGTTCTGTGTAGTGATGGTGTAGAATGGCTGTGCAAATAACAACAATTCTTCTTCTCCAAGCAGGTAAGCATCTAGCCACAAGCTGGTGCATGCAAAAAAATGTAAGATGCTTTCTATAGGTCCTGATTTGAGAAACACGCCGGGCTTAAGGATCTTCTCGACCGAGCCAACCAAGATCTCGCCCTTCACATCCTTCCAGCTCTCGACGGTGATCTTCACTGTTTCTTTCGCCAACAACCAACGTAGGCAGCGTACTGCGATGAAGAACCATGAAATACGTTGCCCCTCATGAGCATCATCCAAGGACCTGAACAGATCATAATCATATTGAAAAGAAGACACATCAAAATGAAGGATACAAAAAAAGCAGAATTATTGCCATAATCGGATTAGAATAATCTAACAATATTGCAGAAATTTTACGTACCTTCCTTGGGATGCCGAAGTCTAGAGGGCGTCGATGGAGGTGCGGAGGTGCAGCGGTCCCCTGTAGAGGTGCGCCGGCCGTTCATGGAGCTTACGGGTTACGACTATGAGCCCCAGATGAACTGTGAGAATGAAAGAGACATACCCGTGTATTTATACAACTATATATTTTCTATCGGTACAAAAACAGCATACCGTTAGTAATAAAAACATCTGTAGAAGGCGAATGGTTCTATCGGCACAATACATATTACCGATACGAATTTTTGTACATACTCTATCGGTGTGTACGTACATTCCCGATAGAATATTACAAGTTGTAGAAGGCCAACAGTTGTAAGATATTTTTTCTATATTCTAACGGTATAAACATTCATTACTGATAGAATATTACAAGTTGTAGAAGGCCAATTGTTCTAAGATATTTTTGCTATATTCTAACGGTATAAACATTCATTACCGATAGAATAAAACTATTTGAGACGAACAGTTCTAAGCAATTTTCTATATATTCTAACGGTACAAGAATCCATTACCGATAGAATAAAAATATTTGTAGAAGGCCAACGGTTCTATCAGCGCACTACATATTGCCGATAGGAATTTTTAATATACTCTGTCGGTATATTCATACAGTACCGATAGAATAAGTCTAGTTGTAGAAGTCGACCAGTCCTATCGGCGCACAACATTCTCCCGTCAGTACTTATGCATCTCTTCTAACGGCAAATTTGTTCATCACCGCTAGAGTAAATCATACTGCTTCTTCTATCGGGAAGTTTCTTACAAACCGATAGGAAAAATAAACCCGATGGCCTTTTATGACCTCGAGGCACCTTTTCTATTGGTTTTCAACTAAATCGCTAATAACCGATAGAAGATAGGGGTTAGTAGACTGCATTTCTGTACTAGTCCCGGGGCCCGGGGGGCACGCAGCTTCCTCCCCAGTGGAGGCCGCTCTACCTGAGGAACGAGGCGTCGAGACCACCAGGACTTGGGGGAGTGACGTTGACGCCCTCGGGGAAGGGGCGCTCTTCTCCGCTGACGAGACGAGGCGGCTTTCCTTGGGCCTTCTCACTCCTTGGGTGTGGGCTCGCATGGCTGGGGGGGGATCGACGACTTGTATGAGGACGTCATCTCCCTCTCGCTTCAGGTAAGGAGCTCTTACGTTGTTGATTGATGCCCGATTAGGGGCTTTCCTAACCGTCCTACCTACGTGACAGACCGCCGCCACGGTACGCGCCTTCAGGGGTCGGCTCGCGCGGGAGACCGAGGCTGTGGACAAGGAGATAGCCGCCCTCGAAGCCTCCCGGGATGCGGCGGTCCGGGAGCGGGACGCGACCATCGAGGAGCTGGGGAGGGTACAGTCGCAGCAGCTGGCTCCGGCTGAGTCCGCGAGGGACGCCGCGGCCTAGGAGCTGGAGCTCGTCCGAGCGCAGCTGTCGGCGTCGGAGGGAGCCAACTCCCGCCTCCGGGAGGAGTTGAGCGCGGCGTTGGGCACTGCTGATTCTTCCGCGGCTCGATCTTTGGTTTCGGCCGGGAACCACGTCTAGGCCACACTCATCACACTCGGACTTGAGTTCCTCCCGGAGGACCACCCTCGGAACCCGTTGGCCTCGGTCGAGGAAGTGACTAACTTCTTCGTTCAGCAGGTGGCCGCCATCTCTGCCGCGGCGGACCTCCGAGCCCGGGGTCTCGCTGTCCCCATGATTGCCGCTGCCACGGCTCTCGCGGAGTACCGAGGCACTGGAGCTCGGGCTCTTGGGGACTTCGCCGCCCCGGGCTTCCCCGACTTCTATGAGCCTCGGCAGAGGGAGCTTGAGGACCGCGCCGAGCTCTTCTTCGACCAAGTCCTGGGGACATTCCCCGCGGCTGCTCCAGACGAAGCCTCCTCCGGGGGGGTCATCATAGGCAAGTATGGGCCTTCCCCCTCCCCCCCCCCGGACCTTAGTTTAGTTTTTTGCTAGGATTTCCTTTTTTTTTGTTGCTTACGGCGCTCCTTCAGCAGGGGCCCAAACACCTGTAAAAAATTTTGAAGATTGAATAGAACACATTTTTTGCTGAACTTGCTTGATTGGACTTGAATGGAACGTATTTTTTGCTGAACTTGCTTGATTTGACGATAGGTTGGTGTGAATGTCTCGGATAGGGATTCCGAGGAACTCTCCGCTGCGGGGGTTCCCGGAGAGGTTGCCACTTTGCTAAGATGGCTTCCTGAGTGGCACATGGCCAACTTCGATGATTGTCGCGCTGAGTTTCCTTCACCAGAGGCTGGGGCCTAGAGGGTTTTTCCACTCTGGATCCTACCACCAGATGGTTATGAGAGGTGGCCCGACGACGCGCTAAAAGCAGCGTTCCAAACGGTCCATGCCTTGTACAAGGACATCTCCCGGGAGTTTGCAAAGGGACATGGAGAGTAGTTTCTTTCCCGGTTCCCACCGTAGGGGTTGTCTCCCGGGTTGTCCCCACGGGGATTTAGGTCCCCAACTTGTATGTTTCTTGCCCACCGGGGAGGGTTGTTCCCCGGCCCGTTTCATCAATAAAACATTTTAATCCACCTTCCCGAGGGAAATAGTCGTCCAGGTGAGGGAACGGTCCACGGTTTGCACGCCCCTTACCGGGAACCACATCCGGGGAAGAGGGGACCACTTACCCGGAGCCACGCCCAGGGAAGAGGGGACCCCTTACCCGGAGCCACGTCTGGGGAGGAGAGAGCCCCCTTACCAGGGACCACATCCGGGGAAGAGGGGACCCCTTACCCGGAGCCACGTCTGGGGAGGAGGGGACCCCTTACCCGGAGCCACGTCCGGGGAGGAGAGAGCCCCCTTACCCGGGACCAAGTCCGGGGAAGAGAGGACTCTTTACCCGGAGCTACGTCCGGGAGGAGAGGACTCCTTACCCAGAGCTACGTCTGGGAGAAGAAGACTCCCTTTCCCGGGACCAAGTCTGAGGAGGAGAGAGCCTCCTTGGTCCCATTACATCAGCGGTCAAGTTTCTTGATTACGGGCGATCGAGGCCCGTGGGGTATTTACACATGTAGGGGCCTGATTTGTCCCCTCCCCCCGCAGCGGGGGGGCGATTCGAGTTAGACGACCCACGCTGATTTTCCAAGAGAAATCCAGGCCGCCGTTCTCATGCATGCATGGGGATTCAATTAGACCCGTCGGTCGAAAGCGACCTAAATTGCTCCCAGAGGAGGAAGAGCGTAAATGATCTCTGGAGTGTATGGGGGGGACTAGTCCCCCAAAGTGACTCGTTACCTCGGTTTCTTTTGAGAACCGGGTTGCCGCTTACGCCCTCAGTCCACGAGGGGATAATGTAAGCCGCCCTAGGGGGACCGAGGTTCCCGCCATTGGGACTTTTAAAGGCTGGTCTGGAGCCCGTAATCTCCTCATAACGAGGGCATCCTCGAAAGGGCATCCTCACAGGGAGGGACTCCCCGAGACAGGGGCATCGCCTCAAGGGCGGTTAGGAAACACTTGCAAGAGATTGACATGGTAGGGATGAAAGCCATTTTCATTGATCTGAATGAGCCGATACAATGCCTCCCCCTCACGTAGTCGCGAAAAGGAGAGGGAATGGCCTTAGGCCAGTGTTACAACTCGCCGCGCCTTCCCCTTACGAAGTCGCAAAGGGGGTAAGGGGGAGGTTTGGAGACTAAGTGTAGAACTTGCGGAGCAAGTCCGCATTCCACGTATGCCTTAGCTCTTGATCTTCGAGGGTGGAGAGCTTGTAAGCCCCCGAGCCAAGGATCGTGGAGATCCATGTCCCTTCCCACTTAGGGCTGAGTTTCCCTTGAGCTTGAGGGTCGGTGACGCGCTTGAGGACGAGGTCTCCCAGATGGAAGGCTCTCCCCCGAACACGCTTGTTGTAAGCGTGCGCCATTTCACGTTCATAAATGGCGTTGCAGAGGAGGGCTTTGTCCCACTCTTCTTCGACGAGGTCCACCTCCAGCCTCTGGTTGTCTTCGTTGTCCTGGAACACGGCGGCCGAGACTCCCTCAAGGAGTTCAACTCGCAGCGATCGAAAATTGATTTCGGAGGGGAGTACTGCCTCGGCCCCGTACATGAGCGAGAAGGGGCTACGTCCCGTTGCTCAACTCGGGGTCGTCCGCATGGAGCAGAGGATGCTCAGAAGCTCGTCCGCCCATGCCCCGCGCCTGGAGGCACATTGCTCCAGGCGGCGACGGAGTCCTTGGAGGATAACTCCATTGACGCGCTCGATCGCCCCATTGCTCTTGGGGTGAGCCACCGAGGCAAAGTGGGGGGTCGTGCCCAAGTTCTGACAGAACTCGCGAAAGATCGTTGACTCGAATTGGGTTCCATTGTCAACGATGATCTCTCGGGGGACCCCGAAGCGACACACTATGTTCTTCCAAAAGAACCTCTGCACCGCGCGGCATGTGATGGTGGCCAAGGGTTCGGCCTCCACCCACTTGGAGAAGTAGTCCATGGCCACAACCGCGTACTTGTATACCCCCGGCGCTGGGGGGAACGGGCCTAGGAGGTCCATTCCCCACCGCGCGAAGGGCCAAGTGATCGGGATGGCCTGTAGAGCAGCGGAGGGTAGGTTGGAGCCCTTTGCCATCTCTTGGCAAGCCCCGCAGGCAGAGACGAGGTCTCTCGCGTCGCGGGCAACCGTTGGCCAATAGAAACCCTGGCGAATGGCTTTTGTCGCGATGGCCCGTGGGCCGAGGTGAGAGCCACAACACCCGAGGTGGATGTCCTCGAGGAGTTGAACTCCTTCCTCCCACGGGAGGCAGCGAAGTAATGTGGAGGCTCCACCAACACATACGCCCGCGCTTTGGCGCGGAGGCGTCTGGCTTCGGTGTCGTCGGAGGGCTCCCCCTCTCCCTTGATGCAAGAGATAAGGGGGTCCATCCAGGATGTGGCCCGGACGATTTCCGTGACGTCGGGGTCACAGGACTCGGAGTCCGGGTCGGGGGCCAGCGTTGAAGGTTTCAAGATAACTTCTAGGAAAGCCCCCTCAGGGAGGGGCCCTCGGGTGCTTGCTGTTCGTGTGAGGGCATCGGCACGGTCGTTGTCCCTACGTGGGATACGACGCGCCTCGAGGCCTTCAAAATGACTTTCCATCTTTCTGACCTCGTCAAGGTAGAGGCTCAGATTCGGATCATGGCACAAGTAGGACTTGTCCATCTGACAAACCACGAGCTGAGAGTCCCGCTTGACAAGGAGGCATCGAATGCCCAAAGAGCGGGCGAGGTGCAGCCCAAGGAGAAGGGCCTCATATTCCGCGACATTGTTCGTTGCGGGAAACTCGAGCCTAGCGGCGTATTCGAGGGTTCTCCCCTCGGGGTTTCGGAAGACTACTACCACGCCAGCCCCTGCCAGGCACAGGGAGCTGTCGAAGAAGAGGGTCCAATGGTCATCGCGTGGTGGTGGAGTGGCACGCGCTTCTCCTTCTGACCCGGGGACCAGAGCCCATTCGGCCACAAAGTCCGCGAGGACCTGCGACTTGATCGCGGTTCATCCGGTTAGGGATAGCGAGAAGGGGGCTAGCTCGGCCCCCCATTTCCCTATTCGGCCGGTGGCTTCCTTGTTTCAAAGCACTTCCCCCAAGGGGAGAGAGGAAGGCACCGTGATGGGGTGGCCTAGGAAGTAGTGGCAGAGCTTCCTCGATGCCATCAGGAGGGCAAAACAGACCTTCTCCATCTTTGTGTATCTTGTTTTGGCACCTTGGAGAGCCTCACTCACATAGTAGACGGGGCATTGACGGCCATCTTCCTCCTTGACTAAGACCGCGCTGACGGCAATAGGGGTGGCCGCGAGGTAGAGGAGCAAGGGCTCCCCTTGACGCGGGCTCACAAGCATCGGAGGGCTCGTGAGATGCTTCTTCAAGTCTTCGAACGCGGCCAGCGCCTCGGGAGTCCAATGGAACCCCGTGAACCGCGGAGGATTTTGAAAAACTGGAGGCCGCACTCTCCCCAGCGTGAGACAAAGCGACTCAACGCGGCCAAGCTACCGATAAGTCGTTGTACGTCCTTGACAGAACGCGGCGGCGGCATGTCAAGGAGGGCCCGAATTTTTTCGGGATTGAATTCAATGCCCCTCTGGGACACAAGGAAGCCGAGGAGTTTCCCTCCACGAACGCCAAACGTGCATTTTTCTGGGTTCAGTCTTAACCCGTACTTAGGGAGATTGCAGAAGGTTTCCCCCAAATCTTCGAGGTGAGCGGTCGAGAAGGGGCTCTTCACGATCGCGTCATCAACGTAGACTTCTACATTGCGGCCGATTTGGTCCCTCAGGACCAAACACATGCGGCGCTGGAAGGTCACCCCTGCGTTTTTCAACCCGAAGGGCATGTGGACATAGCAGAAGGTGCCGAGGGGAGTTATGAAACTCTTCTTTTCCTCGTCCTCCACCGCCATTCGGACTTGGTGATAGCCCGAATAGGCGTCCAAGAAACTCATCAACTCACACCCCGCGATGGAATCCACCAATTGGTCAATCCGCGGGTGCGGGAAGTCATCTTTTGGGCATGCTTTGTTGAGGTCGGTGAACTCAACACACATCCTCCATTTGCTGCTTGCCTTTTTGACGAGGACGGGATTTGCTAACCACTCGGGGTGTAGGACCTCCCGAACGAACCCTGCCTCCCGGAGTTTAGCGATCTCCACCTTGATGGCCTCCTGTCACTCGAGGGAGAGCTTTCTCATCTTCTGTTTTACCGAGGGACGACCGGGCATTACCGCGAGCTTGTGCTCGATAACATCCCTGGGCACACCCCCCATGTCCACGGGCTTCCATGCAAAAACGTCTGTGTTTTCACGAAGGAAGCCGATGAGTTGGGTCGCGTGCTCCTCGGGGAGGTCAGCCCCGATCTTGACATTCTTCCCCTCGTCCTGGAAGAGAGAGACTTCTCGAAGGTCCCCCTCGGGGCGAGGCTTGGGAAGGAACCTTCCGGGGAGCGTGACCGGCACATGCTGGACCGGGGAGGAGATCCCTCCCCCTGAGGCCTTGACTAGGTTAATATCCCCGATCACTGCGGTGGCGCGCTCGTAGAGGGAGCGAGCCACATCCTGGTCACCATGCACGGATATCACCCCGCTCGGCCCGTGGATCTTCATGCAAAGATAGTTGTGGTGGACCGCTACTCCTAAGTGGTTGATGATGGTTCTCCCCATGATGGCGTTGTAGGAGGACGGGAGATCCACCACATCAAACCAAACCATTTCGGTCCGGTAATTATCTGGGGCGGCAAATGTCATCGGGAGGTCGACCTTCCCCACGGGGTGTATGGTTTTCCCCGGGATGAATCCTTGTAGAGGCCCTGCCGCGGGTTGTAGGAGCTTCTCGTCCACCTGCATTTCTTTGAACGCCTTCAGATAGAGGACGTCTGCGGCACTCCCGCCGTCGACCAAGATGCGGGAGAGGCGGCAATTGAACACGGTGGTGGAGACGATTAGTGCGTCGTTGTGGGGGAAGCGCACCCCGCGCGAGTCTTCCACGGTGAACGTCAGCGGGACGTCCGACCATTTTGGTGGCCAGGACATGTTGACGACCCCTATTGCCTTTACTTCTCGTGCATATTCTTTGCGCTGGCGTTTGGAGTCTCGCCCGGAGGCAGATCCTCCCAAGATGTCATTAACATGTCTCTGGGAAGTTTGGAAGGGGAGCTCACCGTTCGAGCCCCTTTCCTGGCATTGCTTCGAACCCCCCAGCGGAGCGGGTGTGCCGCCAAGGCTGGCGACGGAAGGGGTAAGGTGGTAGGGCCTCCTCCCCCCGGCCCATGTTGCTCGAGAAATGCCGCGAAATGCTGGAGGAGTGCGTGCCATTCTCAGGTTGCATGGGAGTTGGACTTGTGGAAAGCGCACCATAGGGTGGCTCCAACCTCCTTGCCCCCCGGCCTGGGAGCCTCTCGCGCACGGGAGGATTGGCTTCCCCCACCGCCTTTGGGCTTGGAGAAGGCCCGCTGTCCCCGGTTAGGATCCCGGGAGCTGTCTCCGCCTTTGAGGATGAAAGCGTCCCGAGGCCTTGGCTCACTACGGGGTCCTCTCCGGGGACGTTTGTGGGAGGGGTCCCTCGAGTCCCTCTCTCCAGGGCCGGAGGTCCCTTGATTTTTCTTCCAAAGGTTGTCCTCTTCAACTCTCGCGTACTTCTCAAGTACGTTGAAGAGCTCGTCGGCAGAGGACGGGCAACTCCGGGAGAGCCTTTGGTGGAGTTCTCCCGGGGGGATGCCGCTCTTGCATGCTTCAATCACCGTCGAGTCGGGGACGTGAGCCACCTTGCACTTGATTTGGGCGAAGCGTCTGAAGAAGCTTCATATCGTCTCCCCAGACCTCTGGCGAATGGTGTACAATTGCGACGAGTCCAGGGGACGAATGTAATTCCCCTGGAAATTCGCGCAAAACTCGCGCTTCAGTTGCGCGAAGGACTTGATGGACCCGACTTTAAGGTTGTAAAACCATGACCGGGCTATTCCGGAGAGGTATAGGGGGAAGATGTTGCATTGGACGCTTTCGTCCCCTTCAACCGCCGAGATGGCCGTGGAGTACACCTGCACGAACTTGTAGGGGTCGGCCTCCCCGTTGTAGGGCTCAATATGGGGCGGCCAATACGGCTTCGGCCACCGAACACACCGGAGGCGGCGGCAAAGGGGTTGGTTGACCCCTTCCACTTCCTTTTGGGAGTCCACGTCGCTATCTCCCTTCACGGGGGAAGCGCATTCGTTGTCCGAATCGGGGAGGGGTCCTAACGGACCGCCTACCTTTCTGTATCGTCTTCATTCTTCGGGGGTTGGTGGAGCTCACCTCCTACACCTCGGGAGGGTCCCCGGAGGTGACGGAGGCCTCTTGCATGGGTCTCTTACCCTTGTCTGTTGGGACGCGAGAGCCACGCCCACGAGTGGGAGGTGATTCCCGGCCGCGTCGGGACGGGGCGCCCTCAGACCTTGCCGCGCGCATGCGCTCCACCTCCTCCCGGGTGAACCACGTTTGGTTCACGGGGGAGCCCGGGGAGGGGGCCCCGGGGGAGGGAGCTAGTGCGCACCCTCTACTGGCGCAGGAGAGGAGTCGCGAGCAGGAAGGGTTCTGGCGACGGAGACGGCCCGCGGCGTGGGAAAACTTCCCAGTAGGGGAACGGCCTGCATCGCGGTCCCCGGGAGGGGAATCCCTTCTGGAGCAAGGGACAACCCGGAGATGGGAGGACGTTCAGGGAACGGGAGCCCTCCGGGGAAGGGAGCATCCCCCGAGGGAGGTCCACTGGAGGAGGGTGCCCCTCCAGGGGGACGAGGTCCTCTAGGCGCGATAGCACCCCCCGCACTCGGGGGAGGAGGTCCGACAGAGACGGACACTCCTCCCGGAAGAGGATAATCCCCGGGAGTAGACGGGCTCCCCAGGGGTGCGAGTCCCCCGGGGGCTGGTGCTCCTGCTGGGAAGGGATAGCCCCCAGAGACGGGCGTACCCCCCAGGAGTGGAAGTCCTCCGGAGGTGGGAGCACCTCCCAGGAAGGGATAGCCCCCGGAGACGGGCGCGCTCCCCGGGAGTGAAAGTCCCCCGGAGGTGGGACAACCTCCTGGGAAGGGGAAAGCCCCCGGAGCGAAGAAGGCTCCTGGGTGTCCCATCATGAACGGAGGTGCCATTCCTCCGAACTGGAACGGGTGTGGGTACGCGGGGGCCGGAGGCTGCGCTATGGCGAGCAACAACTCCTCGAGAGTATGTTGTCCACGAAGTTGGCCCTCCACCAGAGCCCCGAGTAGCGGGTCTCCCGAAGTCGAAGGCATTGCCTGGGGGACGCTTGGTCCCCCCAAACCGGGACCTTCAGGTAGGCTCGTGGGAGCCGTTCCCCCACCCAGGGTGATGGGAGAGATGAGTGTTGCCTCCCCCCAAGCATTCCGGGAGGAGATGCCGCGACGACAGCCCCTTGCGGCAGTGGTGTAGGGTTGCTAGGGCCGGCGTCGTTGGGGATGGAGGTCAAGTGCCTCGTTCTTCTTGGAGCCATGACTATTTGTCACGAGTCCCCACGATCGGCGCCAACTGTCGTGGTATCGAAAATATACCTCGGCAGGTTTATGACGTGTGTAACACGTGTTCCGCGACACGGGCTGACCGTATGACGGGTCACCCCGTGTCGGACAATCTCAGAGATTGACACAAGGGTTTATACAGGTTTGGGCCTCAGTGGAGACCCTAGTCCTGTCGACGTGCTCCCGACACAAGTCGGCTAGGGGAGCTCTCTCGCGGAGAGAGTGCTCCTAACCACGCCTTTCGGTTTTTTGTATTGGATGCAAATGAATTGATCTTAGGTTACAAGAGGGGTTACAAGGATATATACAGACCCCAAAAGACGCAAATTACAAGGCTGCCCTAGCTGGAACCGTCGGATCGAGGGCGTTGTGGTCTTTTTGCACGGTGCGATGCTTCGATCCTTGACATTTGGCCACTCCAATTCCCGAGGGAACTCCCGGGTAAGTGGAGCCCCTTGCCCGGGATCAAGCCCGGGGAAGGCAAGGCCCCTTACCCGGAGCCACCCGGGACCATGTTCGGGGAAGAGAGGGCCCCTTACCCGGAGCCAGGTCCGGGGAAGAGAGGGCCCCTTACCCGGGACCGAGTCAGGGGAAGAGAGGGCCCCTTACCCGGAGCCACGTCCGGGGAAGAGAGGGCCCCTTACCTGGGACCCAGTCCGGGGAAGAGAGGACTCTTTACCTAGAGCCATGTCCGAGGAAGAGAGGGCCCCTTACCCAGGACCAAGTCCGGGGAAGAGAGGACTCCTTACCCGGAGCCACGTCCGGGGAGAGCCCCTTACCCGGGACCAAGTCCGGGGAGGAGAGGGCTCATTACCCGGGGCCACGTCCGGAGAGAACCCCTTACCCGGGACCAAGTCCGGGGAAGAGGGGGCCCCTTACCGGGAGCCAACTCCGAGGAAGAGAGGGCGCCTTACCCGGAGCCAAGTCCGGGGTAGAGAGGACTCCTTACCCGGAGCCACGTCCGGGGAGAACCCCTTACCCGGGACCAAGTCCGGGGAAGAGAGGACCCCTTACCTGGAGCCGCGTCCGGTGGGCCCCTTACCCGGGACCAAGTCCGGGGAAGAGAGGGCCCCTTACCCAGAGCCAAGTCCGGGGGAGATAGGCCCCTTACCCAGGACCAAGTTCGGGGAAGGAGGGCTCCCTTACCCGGGGCCAAGTCCGGGAAGAGCCCCTTACCCGGGACCCAGTCCGTTGAAGGAGGGCTCCCTTACCTGGGGCCACTTTACCCAACGGGACCTCATTTTTCCCCCAACAATGCTCATGAATCAAAAGAGGTAGCAAGATGGCTTATCCACTTATTAGATTCGAATATGTGTGTATTATGCTTTCATACAGTAGACTCAAAGGAGCAATGAAGCAGAAGAGTTTTTATTCAAAATAAAAGAAAGAATTGGCAGTGCCTACAAGGTAGAGAACTAGCAATTGCGACCTTATTAGCAAAATTTTTCAGATTGGTTTACATAGCCTAAATGATTGTTTAGGAGGCTCGTGTTCTAGGCATGTGTGTAGAGATTAAGCTCACCAATTGATATTTCAATATACATGATCGAATGCAGCAATATAGATATAAAAAAATTCAAATTTCCACGATATCCACAACGAAACTAAGTGCAAGCAATTTTAGTATCATTAGAAGACGATTAATCACAATTCAACCAACAATAGATTGTTGAGCCACTAATGCATGCGTATAACTCACCACGACATGCAAAGGGCTCTAAAAGCCAAATGAAAACAATGAAATGCAGAGTCAAAGCACATTCAGTCATAACCACGACATTCACATAGATACAAATCTGCACAAGTCTATAATTTTTTGAAAATTTCGACACGACCTTTCTAGATTTGTCATGTGGTCCAAACAACACAAGTATACAGCAAGTCATATGAAAACATAAACAAACCCACAAGGCTTGGTAGAGATCATTCACAACATATCATAACACAATATAAGCAAGTACATAGGACAAATCTCACACAGAAGCACAACCTTTCACAAAGTAGCTCAATTTTGAAAATTTTGACCCAGATTTTGAGAATTTAAGCACAAAGAGAAATGCATTGCCCCCAAGCTTAAACGGTTGCATAGTCCACAATGCAACAATATGAGATGAATCACACATGGAGATGGGAGCAAAATATAAATTTCATGCATAGGGGTCATATGAGAGGTCCGCAATAGTTCACTGAGTGAAGGATGAAAACGATAACGCTGTGATGAGCCATCTAGAGTATCCCAAGTGTGCCAAGCCGACGTAAAAGGATGATGCCCAGAAAGAACAATCAAAGAAGAAACTAAGAACAATTCTACAAAACAAGCAAAACAAAATGAAGGAGAAGGAAGAAAAGAGAAAGTGCTCGGGTTGCCTCCTGAGAAGTGCTCGGTTTAGGTCGTGAGCTATACCCTCTACAAATAACTCATGTAGGCTTGTCGGCGAGAGGAGGGGCAAGAACGGGACCAAGATCGACTCTACGTCCACCCTCCTTGTCGTCAAGTGGTGGAATGGGCTCCGATTAAACTATGCCCGGAACGGCTCCACAATCGACAGGGGTCCAGAGGTCGTGCAGAAGCTGCAGAGTGGGATCGCGATTAGCCATCCCTGTACTCTTCGCTTGTCGTCTCTCTCCCAAACGTTGTTGAAATTGTATGCTCAATCTTGGGATCAAAGGGCGCGAGTGTGTGATCACTGAATGATCGTCGCATACATCAAGAGGCGCTGTGAGAGACACGAGAGTCAGTAGTATAGAGAATAGCGATACATCAAGGGTTAGTGGCCAGGTGTTAGTCAAACAAAAGAAAAAATGAGAAGAAAAGGAAAAAAATGAAATGGAAGATCAAATAAAAGAGAGAAAATGAGAAGAAAAATCAAAGGAAGAGCAAATTGGTTCAACCTCAGGTAAAAAATTTTGCTCGAACTAGTCCCCGGCAGCGGAGTCATAGTAGTAGGTGAGTATGTCATTCTCTCCAGAGGGACTAAGATAGAGTGAAATATGCCTAACTAAATTGAATCAGAAAATCAGAAATGCAGTGAGAATGCGGTCGATTCGTCTCAACGTGCCTCACCAACTGAAAAATGACTAACAAAAACCAAGTTCTGTAATCAAATCCCAGCCAAGTGGTGAATGAATGTAGTAGTCAAGTGAACGTTTCTTCAAACTTTATTCCTCTTAATGGTGAAATAGGAGCTCGGTCAGATGATTCAAAGTAGCAGAGTAACAATTCAGCCTCTTCAATCACACAGAAATCTCACAGAGAGAATCAACACAACGCTAAACTAAAAGATTACTCATTTTAATTGGGTACTTCCAAGTCCCATCACAACAGGAAACAAAACGACACATTATACTACAACACAGGTAATTAAAACAAGTACAAGGTCACAAGGACAAATATTACAATACTATAGCGTCAAGAATGGCGCAATTTAGAGTTGATACAAATTAAGAAGTTCATCGACACAAAGATCAGCATAAAAGAACAAAATGCACAAAGTGATAAGCAAAACAACTACGATAGTCTTCAACATCTTCAATAGTAGAGGTATAGCATGGCCTCCCACCACATCGGGCTCCACTAGGCGAATGACCTCCTAGTAAGCTGGATCGTCGGGGACGATTTCTTCTTTATCACTGGGTCCGAAGCCATAGGAGTCGAGATCATCAAGTACTTCCTTTATTATTTTATGTGCAAAAGCAACGGTGAGCACGTTGTCCTCACGGTTCTCAACAAGTCGCAATTAATGAATGTGGTTATATAAATGACGAGGAATTCTAAGAACCATGCTCTTTGGTTTATATGTAAGAATAATATAGACTTTCACTCTAAAGTTATAAGGAAAGGTTTTAATTTCAAAAGAGAGGCTTTAAAATTGTAAATTAGGTTTAGAAAATGTTATGCATGGTGGTCTTCCATGAGTCACCACTTTTATCCAATATTACGAAAATCTTCCAAGTCATACTTGTGCTGCATTGATGTGGATAGAATCCACCGCTCGCAGACTCCAAAACATGGGAGCTCAGAGTATCTGATACTTCTTGTAACTTTGCAAAGGTATACCACTTTAATCCACTTGATCACCCAGCTTTCATGTCGGTACCTCCTCATGCGACTTTTATGCATGCAACAAGGCTGAGATCACACGACAGTTCATAATCCTAGCATTAACAATTCCCTGCCCAGTAAAATGACTCAGTCCATATTACAGTTGTGGAGCGCACCCCATAGCCAAATCTACCTAGTCTTGGTCCATGGTCCCATGAGACTCATAACCTGTGGATCCAGTCGTGCACGACTCGGTATCTGGTCTAGGGCGCCTTCCTTCCGAACTCTTGATTCACTCACTCACTCTCACAACTCATGGCCTTCTGTGGCGTACCAGTTTCCCCTCGAGAAACTGGATCGACAACCATTGCAGGGAAAAGCTAATACCTAGAGAACTACTTTGCCGCGCTCGTCCTATACCAGTCAAATGGTTCGTATGTTGTTTATACTGCTTGGAAGTACAACACAAGGGTCTCATCCTTATGAACCGTTAGTGAGGAGCAAGCCACATTCCCATTGCGCACATAGCGCCAACCACACAAACCATCCTCACTATCGATTCTAACTTACACTTTTACAAACAAGGTTTTAAACACACGTTTCGTATAGATGACCATTTAGCATTTAGCACATATATTCAAGCACAAGAATAACTTAAGCACAACATCCTAGGGTGACAAATGAGCACATAGCATATATGAACATGAAGGGCATTCAAAGGAGTTAGGTCATATCTACTCATATTTATCCAACGTAGCATTTGAAAAGTAAGGCATGCATATACTTAAAACAATAAATAACATAATTTACTTAAAATACTGGGGGAGACATGATCAATAAGAAAGAGACTTGCCTTGCAAAGCGGGGTCTAACTGCACTAAGGGGTCTTCGAACACTCCTACTCCTTCCACTCCTAGTTCTACTCTTACACACAATCAACAATGAAACACATAAACATATAGAAATTACTTATCATAGAAAATTATATGTAAAGTATAAATATGCATGCATGCGAGGTATTCTAGTTGACGATGATTCTGGGAGGGAGAAAATACTCTGGGCTTGGCTATAAGTGCCTGGTTTGGCTAAGTTTGGGCTCGGGTTGGTCGGAATCAACAACGTAGGACTTTAATTTGGTGGGATCGAGCACAAATAGGGCATTAATCGAGGATTGGATTAACTTCTTGTTCGTCAGACTTTTGAACGAAATGACTAAAATTCAGAAAACACCAAAATCGGGCTAATATAGTGCTTATCTGATCCGAGAGGATCTTCAAGTCGAATATGGAAGTCGAGTTCGGGAAGGATATGGGACCTTGAAAAGGCTTTGCGACCATAGTAAGGTTTCGCGACCTCGATTCGAACTTTGGTCGGAATAGTAATCTGATCAATAAACATATAACTATGTCTTACATATTTAGGTTTAGTTAGTTGTCTGAGTCTAATACATTTAGGTTATTGACTCTGATACGTATTCATACGATTGGACTATAAATACTTTGTAATAGGTCTAGTTTAGATCATCGAACAGTCATTAAACTTATTTAAGACTTAGACACATAGTTCATCGACGTAGGCGAGTGCATCCTAATGTTCGACGTGTAAAGATCCCTCTTTGAAATAAAGTGTGTGCTATCTTTTGAATTGTGTTTCGATCAACCGTTGGGTTTCGGTAATTCCGAGTAAGATCCCGTCATTCCGCATACTAGCATATGATCGAGTAAAGTCGAAGCTCGTCTATACCTCAATCAGAGCGATCAACATCAGAGCGGATCTAGTCCAAACTTGGTCTGGGTCTCAATCTGATCACAATTGTTTAGTGAGTAAGCTTGAACTAATAGCCGGTCATGCCTCCATGATTTGCTTGAGCTGGGTTTTTAGAAGCAACGTTCTCTTGACTATTAATTTTCACCTCGCCGCTTGCCTAGGATATGATTACAGACTCAATCTCTGTTAGTCGCATTCTAGTGGTGAGGCATGTTGAGACGAATCGACCCTCTTATGTGGTTCTGTTTGTCTGATTTAAAGTTAGTTAGGCACCTTTTACTCCAATTTAGTCTCTTCAGAAAGAGAGCCATACACACATACTACAATGATCTCGTCCGCTTGCGAGATCACGTTTTAGGTGGTATCACCCTCCCTTATCACACAAAATTGGTTGAAAACTTCTAAGTGTGATGAGTAATGCCATAAGCTTTGGAGTTATAGTTTCCCTAAGTAGTGCCATAGCCTATGGCGTTATCAGGTTACTGATGTGGCCATCCCATCTCTCCCATGTGGTGCAATGGTGTCTAGTAACACAATGGCCTGTGGTGTTACCAAATTAAGTCTAACACCTTGGTCCATGTGTTAGACTGTGAGCCCATTTTAGGTCTATTTCATGAAAATAATCATTATTAGTGCTATTTTTCAAATTAGTAATAAAATATGATTATTTAATAAAAAAAGTCCTTGTTAGCTTGATGCAAATCCACATACTCTTGCATGCAAATATCATGGTCCCAAACATATATTAAGAGTTTTGGTCTTATAAGCAACGATTTTGTTATTAGCTTAAGATATTTAAGAAATGATTTCATAATGTCATTTTCTATATGAACATGCTATAGAACGCTCAATAAAATATTTCAAATATCATATAATAATCATTTAAAATTTTTAAAAAGAATTCATCGAAATTATCAAAATGCACGTGTGTTAATAGGGAAATTTAAAAATTATGCTCACAACTTAATCAGTTGAGCCAATAATCTCACAAATTCCAAAAATTATGCGCTTAACATTTGACATGTAAAGATCCCTCTTTGAAATAAAGAGTGTGCTATCTTTTAAATTGTGTTTCAATCAACCTTTGGGTTTATGTGATTCCGAGTAAGATCCCGTCATTCCGCATACTAGCATGTGATCGAGTAAAGTCGAAGCCCGTCTATACTTCAATTAGAACGATCAGCATCAGAGAGGATCTAGTCCAAACTTGGTCTAGGTCTCAATCTGATCATTATCTCAGATAGTCAATAACATAAACGTTGTAGGAAATGAGCTGATCTATAATTCTTTCAACAGGTGTGAATAGTTTTGAGGCCATCTAAGGGTCCAATTTTGCAAAAATAGAAAAGCGGCTAGTTTGAACTGTTTCATCAAGTGCCAGAGTTCTACAGATCAAAATACCAATTAAAGATTCCCAAAATGAAGCTAAGAGAGTTGCGAACACACAGCAACAAGAATTAGAGAAAATGGTGCAGTAATGGGCACAAATTCAAAATTTAAAGGGGAGCTTCTCAAGAACCGAAAACAAAGTGATACTCACCGCGTCGAAGAAGAAGACTTGGAAATACAATGATTATTGGAGGTTTTTGGTGAGATTTATGTACAATAATAGATGAAGGATGGATGTATGAATAATTTCACTTAAGGTTGATCGAGAAAAATGAACACATAAGAAAAATCTATCAAGTTTCATACCTTCTTAAGACTTAGGCAAGAAACGAAGAATGAACAGGCAAGAACGAAGGAAGAAGAAAGATTGTGTGAGGGACTCTTATAGACTGCCACATATACTGGACAAGGGAATGAGACAAAAAGGATCAAGAAATGTCAGGAGCAAAGATCTTGCTTGCTCTTGAGGGGATTCAGCTCATTGCTGGTTGGGGGCTCACACGGTGGTGTGACAGGTGGGAGTTCAACACTATTTCTTTGTGCTGGTCACTTCTCTCTCTCTCACAGCCAACATGCATTGGTTAGAAATGGTGTTTGCTATTTTGGGGTCTTCCTGATTGAGCTTCATTTGGATCAAAACACCAAAACATGGCTGGTTTGTGGATTGGTGCACTGCCTTTTTGATTGAACACTGGAATAACTAGATCAAACACTCGAAGCTAGAAAGAGACAAAGATTTCACATGAGCACTCAAACTGGGACAAAGAGATCCATGTGTTTTCTTTCTGATTCGAACAGTACTCAGTTCGACCACTGACTTGCTTTCGACCAGAGACCCGATTCGACCAGTGAGTCTGTTTGACCAGTGACTTGCTTTCAACCAATGAGTCAATCTTGATCATATATCTCAACCACCAACTAAGTCTTGATTATTTCCAACAGAATTATTGGTTTAAGACAATTTGAATAGGAGCAATCTAATAGGTGGAATATATGACTGGAAAAGATTTTGTGATTCTGAGTTGGAATTTAGTCTAGAGAAATTTAGAGAATTTTAATAAGAGATTTTGGAGGATTTTTTCTGGATTGATTCGAGGTGTGGTCGAGATATCCGGAGGATTCAGTAAGAGATGCACTGACTCAAATATTAAAAGGATAGCAAATTTTGGAGTGTTACATTGCAGTTTTGTTGTTAAACAAAAATTAAAGTTAGATTATTTACAGGCATCACAGGAAAATAGGATGAGGGAGAGAAGAGAAAGGAATTGAGAGAGCAGGAGATCATTGCCGAAATGTTGTCATTGTAGAGAAGGAGAAACACGGTCGTGGTTGTTGGACAGGTCAAAGGAGCACGGCGGAGAAATGGCGAAGAAGAGGTGGTTGAGGTGCTAGAGTGGTCACCAACACCCTGGCTATAGTCGAAGGCTGAAGTAGAGGTAGTCATCGGAGCTCGACCATAGCTGTAGTAATCGAAGCAGTCGTTGAGGTTGTGGTCGAATACTTGAGAAGTGGTGGTCGAATGGAGCGATCATGGAAGCGGCGGAGTGGTCATTGTAGTGGTCGAGTTTGGAGAGGAGAAACCAGGTCGTGGCCGTGTCACTTGAGGGGGCGAAGGCAATGGCCAACAGTGAAGTGGTTTCCGGCGTCACTCTTAGGGAAGAAGAACATGGTTGCGGCTGAGTTTATGGTTTGGAGAGCATGAGAGAAAATTTGTGGCTAAAGAGGGTGAGAGAGAGAGGAGAAGGCAGATGTGTGTCGCAAGCAGCAACAGTGGCGCTGTGTAGTGGATCAGTGGTGAAGAAGGCGTGGGATGTGATGACGTGCAGAGTGGAGCAGATCTGACAAGATCAAGGCACAAGGCGGCGCGGCGCCAGAGGAGAGGAAGAAGAGCGAGGGGGAGTCGGCAACTTGCCTGATCGCAAAAGCGGCGGGGGCTGTGGCAACGACAAAGACGCAGTGGCGTAGCTGTGGAAGGAAAGGGCCAGCTCAAGTTAATATAAACCAGAGGTGGACGAAGGTGTGGAAAATTTAGGAGGAGAGCAGAAAGAAGCTCCACTGGCAATCTACGGCCTAGTGGCCACCGGCGTGGTGGTGGAGGTGTGGATCGTGAGGAGGGAGGTGATCGCACCCAAAACAGTCGAGCACGATTTGTAAAGTAATAAACCGCAAGTGGATGATTGAACGTTGAGCACTTGAGGGTCGAATTCCACGAGGAACAAGCGTAGTCATCTTTCTAGCTTAATGGATCACAGATTAAGTCTAAATGAGTTTTTGGGGTTGTTTTTCTATAACTAAATATACTACTAAAGCTATCATTCTAGGGTTTAAAGCAGTAAATTGTAAGTATGAAATCTAGGTTTATAAAGCAAGAATGAAAACCTAGGGGTTTCGGGAGTTCCATAACCATCTGTGGTAATTCTATCCAAGATCCGAGGATTGCAAGTTAATTTCAATTGTTTTCCAAGACAGATTAAGTTGCCAGTATAGTCGCTAGTACAACGGTCAGAGGATCATGTCCACTGTTATGTTTGGTGAGAGCCTCTCTCCTGTTCAGGATATCGCATTAAACCGCTAAGGACTCAAAAACTCCCCTAAATTCTTGCTAAGACTCAACTATTACGTCTATTGCCGAAACAAGAATTTAGGGTTTAGAGGAACAAAACATTAGAAAATAATTGTAAAACTTGAAATAAATACTAAGAAAGAATCACGCCTTCCGGATTAGGTCATCCCTAACCCTAGAAGGGAATCTACTCGCTAAAAACCATAATAATGCAGAAATAATAATAAGAATTAAATAAGAACTCACTTGATTGCTTGGAAATTGAAGTTGCCATCCTTGCCGACTTACAAAAACAGTAATAATAGAGAAGGGGGCTCTACTAAACTAAAACTAAGCCCTAATGGCTTCTAAACCTAATAAAACATATCTAAGAAAGCATGTTTAATTGACCCAAAAGCTTCTCTATTTATAGTACATGGGTTAACGTGCCCAAAAACAACTCCTTCATGTGCGGGCGACGAAGTCTGGCTTCAAACGGTGTGAGAACAGATAAATCTGAGTCAAAATTGATCAGATTCGACCAATTTTGCTCAAACCCAGCTAAAACTGACCAAATCGGGCTAAAACCGACCAAATCTAACCAGTTCTGGTCAAACCCGACTCAAAACAGACCAAATATGACCAGTTCTAGTCAAACCCAACTCAAAACGACCAGTTCTGATCAAATCCGATCATAACCAACCAGTAAAAGCCGAGGAAACCTAATCGAGCACGACCAAGACACGTGGCATAATCGCGGCCACACATGCGTCGGACAGAAACCGAGTCAATCACAACTAGGACATGTGGTGCAATCGCTGCCAAACACATGTTGTAACCATGTCATAACCGAAACCGAGCAAGACTCTTTTCGGCCTCGTTGTATTCGATCAGGATTGCGCTATTTTGTCTTAACATGTTCGAGCAGGAGTCTTGTCGTCTAGTTGTGTACAGATAAAGATTTTTCCCACCAAAACGTATTCGACTAGCAGTGTTGACCATAGAGTACTCGAGCAGGACCCTTTTGCTTGTCCAGTTTGGTTTCCTTATCGTGTGGGCTTCAAATGTGGTCGAAATTATCTAAAATTTGGCAGCTTTTATCCGTGAAACATGATGAACAGAACTGTGAAAGCAATTTGTAAAAATAATCAAATTTTATGCATAAAATGTCTCATCAAAGGAATTTTAAGCATGATTTTGCACATTTTTAATACTAAACCTAGGGTAAAAATACTACCGAGTTAGCACTTATCAAGAAGCAGAAGAAGAAGGTTGTCGACGATTGCATCCCGGGGGTCCTTCTGTCAAACTTATGCAAGAATGAGATGGGTTAAGAAGGGAGCCAATCAAACAAGTACCAAGGTATTCAAAATATCTATGAACCAGAGAACAGGGATTTATCCAGCTTCAGGCCCTCGTAGCTGAGTAATGACCCTACATCCTGTGTATTTTCTTATGTGGAAAAAAGAGTTACAGAGAGATTGTTACAATGTATGTGAGCTAGCTAATCCTATCTGGCTAAGCCTACTCTTCTCTGTAGTCGATCGTCCTCTCCCCGATCCTTCCCTCCAAGGCCTTCTTATACTTGCCGAAGATATTATCAGTTATTCTCCTGAAGGCACGTCCCACAATTCCTTCTAACTACCCTGAGATGATAGTTACAAGTTGTGGGTACGTGGTGGTTGCCATAGATCATGGGTACGTGGCAGTTAGCTAGCCTTGACTTGGTCGTCGTGGGACTGCCTTACCATCCTAACCTCCTTCGACGGTTACCTTGTCAGGGACTTATGACTATCTTGGGATTAATCACAAGGATCGTGGTAAGGTTTTGATAAAGGGTGATCGCGTACGTCGTGACCGTGGTAATGAGATCTGACCTTGTATTTGCCAGAGGGTCTAGTCGTAGGGAGATATCTCTGTGACCATAGTGTCTGCGGATACAATATATGGATTTTATGATAATAAGTGTTTTACAGTTTGCACGAAATAAATATTGTTCTTGGGTTATATTCAGGACACCTTTGGACTACCCACTATCTCTTCCCTTGGCCTTCGGCAACCATAGGAAGGTACTTGCAAACATGCTACGCTATGTGCGACCATGGGATGCCACCCACGACCATGGAGGCCTAGACACAGCTAATCCTCGTCAGCTAGCCCCCAAATTTGAAGTGACGAAGGCACTCTACAATAATTACGTCGCTTCAAATTCTCAACAATATCTGGCGCTTCGAATTTCTTCAACAGTGTGCTGCGTCATTTCGAACCCCAATGTACCTCGAGGAGAAAATTCACCCGGCAAGCACTAGGGAAGATCTCGAGGCCTTCACGTTGTGCCCTAGGCCAGGGACTCGAAGCATCGCTTTGGTAGCTCTATAAATAGCTATTCCTTTGCTATGGAATTTCCATCTCCTTCACAAATTTCTCTAAGTCTTCAAATCTCTCTTCGTCTTAACCTTCTTTTCCAATGGCATCCACGAACCGAGAGTGATTCGATGAGAAAAAGGATTTGATTGGAGAAGAGAATGTCGAGGTTCTGGGCCCACAGGGGACCAGCATTTCAAGAAAGCAAAGTGGTGATGATGTTGGATCATCCGGTGGATCTCCATTGAAAAGACTGATGAAGCTTGATGAGCTAGCTGCACAAAGCGATTTTGATGCTTTGAATGTGGAGGCTTCTTCACCAACCTCTTCTTTTGTGACTACGGCGCAGGCCTCATCCAGGGCTAGACACACTGGTCCTCATGGCTTGAGGTAAAGCTTGTCTCTTTCTCTAACTAAATTTAGTTGGGAATGCACTAATAGGTTTTTTCAAATGGTTGGTTTAGGATGTCTTCCTCTCATTCTCCTCTAACAATAGAGGAAATGGACACAATGAACCTTACTGTGGTCCTGTCAGTGTCGTCCTCCCCAGTAAGGATTCTCACTTTTTTTTGAACTTTTTTCTTATTGTTATGTTCGTGACCTGGAGAGATCTGATGGTCGTATAGGGAAGTGAAGCCGGAGAAGAGCTGGGCAAGGCGAAGGCCTTGTGTCACTCCCTCGAGGAGGAGAACGAGCACCTTGAGGAGAAGTACACCTAACGAGGGCTTGACCTGGAGGCTCTCCAGAGGATCGTCGACCGCTTGAAGACGATCGGCAATAGGGCTAGGGAGACGCAAGGAGTTGTGTCGCTCCCTCCAGGAGGAGAACGAGCACCTCCGTCAGTTTTTCACCTCAAGGAGTAGCTTGTTCGGGAGGAGAAGGCTGTGGATATAATCATCGCAGGCTGTAGTCTCACCATGAAGGGCACCCTCAAAAAACTGACGGAGGTCACGGGCTCTCTTGAGGCGTACATAGTTGATCCCAAAAAGGACAACTTGTCTCTTGAGGAGTCCTGCATTTTGGTTGCGAGTCAAACTGACTCGCTACTAGATGTTATCAGGGCTAAGGCCAAGCCCTGACCTTATGTATTTTTCCTTTTTAGTTGTAGATTATATTTTTGTAAATGAAAAAAATTATCAATGATGAAAGAAAAATTTGTTCTCATATTGATTTTCTCGATATTACAGATAAACTATGTCCAGAACCTCCATGGACTATCCCTTATCTCTTCCCCTAGTCTTTTTTTTTTTTACCATAGGAGGGTCAGTTCGACCATGGGGCATTTGGAGTAATGGGAAGGTTGTGTGCAATCATGATTTGCTTCTAATCTTTGTCGGTTTGCCCCCGAAGTTGAAGTGAAAAGGAGGTCTTTGTTCTAACGAAAGGCACTGTGAAAAGGCGTTTCAGCTTTTGAAAAGGCGTCTTTTTGGTTCAACTTCCCGCTGAACCTCCGAGGGACCTGAAGGAAGTGGATTTTTAAGCCCTTCGTCCCAAGCCCTGCTTGTGCACGCAAACCCCATCAAGATTTCCCAAGTTTTTGCTGAGTTCTTTGCATTCGCTATTCATGTCATTTTTTGCAGCTTTCATCAAAACATAATCTGATGGCATGTTGGACGCAATCGAGCCACCAATCAGAGGAGGGGTTGTTGGCCTTGGAAGCCGATGGTTCTCTTCCCTCTAGGTCGTTGATTTTGTGCCGGTCTACTGGGGAGAATGAGGAGAGCCCGAAGGTGCACGAGGGTAAGTTGGTGGTGTTCAAGGACTTCTTGCGCTGTGGTTTTCGCCTATCGGAAAGCGACTACTTGTGGGAGGTCCTCGCCCACTTTGATTTGGGGTTGGTGAATTTAAACATCAACTTAGTGTTGATCCTTGCCACATTTCAACATCTGTACGAGGCCTACATTGGGGTTTTGCCCAGTATAGATTTATTCCGCCAATACTACTTCTTGGCAAGTTCAAAAGGCACAGCCGCTCCAGGATGTGTCTACTTCCGACTGTGGGAGAAGAAGGACTTTCTCCCCTTTCCACTGCGCGACTTGGTGGACAAGTGGTACCAACGGTGGTTCAACTGAACCATGCCAAAAGAAAGTCATCTCTGGTTCGCCGATCGGCGGCCAGAGAAGAGTAAAAAGAAGACGACCAGATATCCCCCCTCGACAATGAGATGACTTTCTTTTGGCGACCACAAGGTTAAGAGCCTTGTGTTCTACCGACTGAGCTAGACGGGCGAACAAGAGATATCCTCCCCCGCTCAACGATGAGCAGAGGAGGCAAGCCCAGGTGCTGAAGTACCTGATAGATGAGGGCTTGACTGCTTGGGACGTGATCCAGGATTTTGTAAAGAATAGGATCAGTCCTCTGAAGAAGAAGGATCACCTGGCATGGGAGATCAGGATGATGGAGGATGCAACTAGGGATTGGAGCCCTAGTAAGTGCTTGATGTCTGAGTTTTAGTCAAATTGGTATAGTATGCCTCAATTTGTTTTCCTTTGGGTGTGTTGGTTTGATGTTTTCATCATTCAGAGTTGTCTCCTTCGACGTTGAAGTAAGGACTAGTTACCTTCTAAAATCGTTCAATTCGGCTGAGGAAGGCGATGCAAATGTGCCGAGACTGGAGAGCCTTGTTGGGAGCACCAACGAAATTGGGCGCGCACGACAAAAGGTATGTCTCTGTCGAAAAACTTGTACTATTTTTATTATTGAAGAACAATAATCAATGAAAATCATTTTGATCTGTGTAGCTGCTCAAAGGCCAAATGGTGGGGATGAAATGACCCATTGGTGATGAAGGTCCTTCTGGTGGTTCATCAAAAAAGTTGAAGAAAGCTCCAAAGTCCAGAGGACCGACCACACCTACAACCAAAAAAACCAAGGGCTTCAGTCCTTACTAAGGCCAGATTGAAAACAACCACAAGGGCGGCTTCATCCAAAGCCCCCGAAACTGGTTTGAAGATGGCTGCGGTAAAGATTCTTATCCCTCATATTTCAACAAGTACGATTGGGAATTACTTTTTGCTTGTTTAGGGGGAAGGAAGCGATGAGGAGGACGATGAAACTCCCCTGATCCTCTAGAGGAAAAGGTTAGTAGAGCCTCTGAAGAGGTCCTCATCCAAGGTGCTATCCTCGCTTCTGTCTCCCCAAAGAGGGGTGTTGAGTTCCTGAAATCTCCTGGGCTCAGCATCAAGTAAATAGTTTTTGTTTTTAACTAAGTTACATTACTGATGAGGACATCACCAACACAGACATGAACATGGTGCCTCTCACTTCTTGCACTACTTTTGCTACCTCCACTACATCATCAGAGGATCAAGGAGGACGACTAGACGGCATGAATCCATGTGCCGAACCATTCAAACCGTCTACACCGGAGGGTCATCGAGCCACACCCAATGCGGAGCAACCCATGAGGCATCAAGTCAAGCCCAAGTTCAAGCCCAATTCATCCACAAATCCGGTTCGAACATCCAGCAGCAGTCCGACTTCAAACGGATGTCCAGGCCATGTATGGAGTCCGTTTAGGGCAATTGATTACTTCACAGAGAAGCCCATGATGAAACCTTTCCAATGGGCTTGGGCTTATGGGAAAATTCCTTCTAGATCGTCCGCAATCAATGAAACAATCCGCGGACAGAACCTGCTGAGTGCTGCGCCACCTCCACCTTGGGCCATAGGCCAGTGTATCCCTAGGGTTGCGTGGGCGTGGATGCCCTGGCCGACGTCCCTACCCTGGCCGCCATATCCTTGATACATATGGCCGCCACCCCCCTTCTTCTTCGGTGGGTTTTGTTTAGTTTAGTTCTCCACTATGTGAAACTACCTCGTCTCCTCCTGTGTCGGCTAGACCAACAGGGCTGAGTTATGAACCCCAACTCATTTGTGTTTAAACTAATTCGCAATTTCAGATTGCCTATCTTTGTTCTTGCTTGTTCTTCGGTTGCCTGCAGGAACATATCCTCGTCATCAGGTCGATCGTGTCTTGGCACGGTTGATAACACTTCGTCGTGGTGGTTTAGCGATCGCCTGGTTTCCAGTCACTTGCTGGTTGGTAGCTAGATCGTCAAGGTCGTCACGCGCCTTAGCCGAGTTTATCAATCTCATTAGAAGATCGGGCATTTGTGTGCTCATCAATTACTTAGTTGGGACAACCTAGTCACTTATAAACTGAATATACAGGGCTCCCTCGACCGTGGCCATATCGACTCCAGCGAATGAAATGGAACCAGCAATGGTAGAAGGGAGAGAAACTGCTTTGGTAGTCCTCCCTACCATGAGTGAGATCATAGTAGGGCCAGTGGCTACAGTAGAAGCCACTGTGACTACTGAAGTTGCCCCTTTGCAGGACGTCTTAGAAGACCTTGCGAGCATCATAGACAAGGTGGCTGTAGAAGGTTTGTATTTTGAACCCGTCAATGATGATGGTGCTAAGGTCGTAGCGGTGACCACGACCACAGAGACGGTTGTACAGGCAGATGCATCTACCTTTCCGTTGGTCGAAGAAACAATTTAGCCTATTGATCCTCAGTGTCCTGTGCCGGAGATGATCTCTGAAGCTCACAACCCCAGGCAGGCATGCGATGGCTTGGCTTTGTCCAGTCAAGGCATTGGATCAAAAATATTTCTTGAAGATCTTATAGAAGTAAGTAAAAATTTGTTGGGGGAATGCCCGATGATTCTCGCAAGAGGACTCCTCCCGTGGAATGCCACGGAGGCCTCTCGGGGAAAACCCGGACGCCGCCTGTGGGAAGTCCTGGACGCCTCTCTGGCAAAACCTCGGACGCCTCCCATGGAGTGCCACGGAGGCCTCTTGGGGAAAACCCCGGACACCTCTAGTGGAATGCCACAGAGGCCTCTCGGGGAAAACCTCGGATGCCTCCCGTGGTAAGTCCCGGACACCTCTCAGGGAAAACCCCGGATGCAGCCAGTGGGAAGTCCTAGACGCCTCTCTAGGAAAACCCCGGATGCCACCCGTGGAACGCCACAGAGGCCTCTCAGGGAAAACCTCGGATGCCACCCGTGGTAAGTCCCGGACACCTCTCTGGGGACGCCGCCCATGGGAAGTCCCAGACACCTCTCTGGGAAAACCCCGGATGCCACCCATGGAACGCCACGGAGGCCTCTCGGGGAAAACCCCAGATGCCTCCCGTGGGAAACCTGGATGCCTCCCGTGGGAAGTCCCGAACGCGTCTCGGGGAAAACCGCGGACGCCTCCCGTGGAACACCACAGAGGCCTCTTGGGGAAAACCTCGGATGCCTCCCGTAGGAAGTCCCAAACGCCTCTCAGGGAAAACCCAGGACGCCTCCTGTGGAACGCCACGGAGGCCTCTCGAGGAAAACACCGAACGCCTCCCGTGGTAAGTCCCTGACACCACTTAGGGAAAACCCTGAACGCCTCCCATGGAACGCCACGAAGGCCTCTCGGGGAAAACCTCATACGCCTCTCGTGGGAAGTCCCGGACACCTCGTGGGGAAAACCCTGGATGCCTCCCACGGAACGCCATGAAGGCCTCTCGAGGAAAACGCCGAATGCCTCCTGTGGAAAATCGCGGAGGCTTCTTGGGGAAAACCCCGGATGCCTCCTGTGGGAAGCCACGGACGCCTCCCGTGGAACACGACGGAGGCCTCTCGGGGAAAACCCCGGGACCTTCCCGTGGAAAGCCAAGGATGCCTCCCGAAAAAAGCCACGAACGTCTCTTGTAGAAAGCCACGGACAGGTGATGTCAAGAGTGCCTCGGGAACTGGCGATGACACTTGTCAAGCATCCAAGCCTCTCATCCAATGAAAAGACAATGGTGCTCCTCGATCCGACGGTCGCAACTAGGGGATTTTAGTCATTTTGCATCTTTTGGGCCTATTTATACCCCCTTGTATCTCATTTGTAACCAAGACTCAATTCATTTTACACACTCAAAGCAACAGGCATCCCTTGGAGACCTCTCTCCCCGAGAGAGAACCTCCCCAACAGACTTGTGTCCGGGGGTATCGACAGGACTAGGGTCCCTACTGGGAGCCGAACCAATATAAACTCTCCGTGTCAATCTCTGTGCTTGACCGACGGGAGGTGACCAGTCGCATGGTCAGCTAGCGTCGCTGTATGCGTGTTACGCACGTCCGAAAACCTACTGGAGTATTTTTATTACCACAACAGTTGGTGCCGACCATGGGGACGCGTGACGAATCGCCATGCCTCCCCCAAGAACGAGGGCTTGTGTTCTCTCCTTGTCTAGTGACGCCAGTCCTAGTGACCCAGCGTCGCCTCTGCAAGATGCTGCTGTCACGATACCATCGTCCGAGGACACCCAGACTGAGGTACTCCCTTTTCCTTCCCCTGTCGTCTCCGGGGGAGGTACCCCTGTGCCTAGCCCAGTAACCGCGACTGTGCTGGCGGGGACTAGCGCCCCCTAAGCGGCAGCCCCGGTTCCCAGAGACCCACTGCTCGGGGCTTTGGTCGAGGGCCAACTCCGTGCCCAGCGCTCCCTGGAGGAACTGTTGCACATCTTAGTGCGGCCCCCAGCTCCTGTTTATCCGCCCCCATTCCCTTTCATAGGGGCACCGCCTCCGTTCTTCATGCGGCACCCGGCTGCCTTCCCCATCCTAGGAATGTTTCTCATGTTGGGGGGCCTGCCCGCTCCCGGAACCTTCCCCCTTCCAGGAGGTTACCCTGCACCAGTTTCACTTGTGCCAGCGGTCGCTGTTGCACTGCGAACTCTCCCCGCACTAACCCCCGTCGTCGCCCCGGACACATGCCCGACGCTGGTCTCGGCTTGTGCGCCGATGGCATCCTCTGGGCCGATAGCCGACACGCATCAGCTCCCACCCCTGGGACTACCCCCAAGGGCTCCCCCGACGGACCAGACCCGCTTCACCTGGGAAGAGGTAGAGCGCATGCATACGACCAAGCCCACGAAGACTCCCTCCCACCGCCGATCGGAGGCACTACCGCAGCAAGATCCGCGCCCGATCCACGATGGCGGGGAGCCACCCTCCCGGGCAAATCGGGGAAAGAGCCTATTGAAGAGGCCACTATCACCTCCAGGAGGTATCCTGAGATTCAAGAGCTCAGTTCGATTCACCCGGAGGAGAAAAGGTGCTACCACCGGTAGGGTTGTCCTCTGGGCCCTCTTCCTGACTCCAAAAATGACTGCGCTTCCCCTGACAAGGGGGACGACGACCGGGGGTTTCCCCGGGAGGTTGAGGGGGCTAACCAGCCGTTGTGCTTGTGCATCCGGTGCGGCCGTATCATCCACCGCACATCGAGCCTTACAACGATGAGGTCGATCCTTACGAATTTGTACAGGTGTACTCTATGGCCATCTCGGCGGTTGGGGGGATGAGATGGTGCAATGCAACATTTTCCCCCTCTATCTGTCCGGGATCGCCCAGTCATGATTTTATAACCTGAGGGCGGGATCCATCAAGTCCTTCACGCAACTCAAGCATGAGTTCTATGTGAACTTCCAGGGGAGCTACATATTTCCCTTAGACTCATCACAGTTCTACACCGTCAGGCAGAAGACGAGAGAAACCATCCAGAGCTTTTTCAAGTACATCACTCAAGTAAAAAGCAAGGTGGCCCACGTCCCTTACTCTACGGTCATCATGGCGTGCAAGAGTGGGATCCTTCCCGAGGAGCTCCACCGGAGGCTCTCCCGGAGTTGCCCCACCTCTGCAAACGAGCTCTTCAATGTGCTCGAGAAATACACCCTGGCCGAGGAGGATGACCTCTAGAAAAAAAACCAGGGAGTGCCTACCTCCCCCAAGTAGGAGGCCAAAGACCCCTCCCATAAGCGCTTCAAGAGGGGCAACCGTAGTGAGCCACGGCCTTGGGACACCTTTGTCCTCAAAGGCGGAGGCGGCTCGCACGAAGGCAACAAGGGCAATCTCTCCATGCCGAAGGAAAATGGGGGGTCAACCCTCCCGTGGTCGGGAGGGCCCAACGCCCAGCAATAAGGACAGCACAACCAACCTGTGGTGTGCCTTCCACAAGTCCACTACCCATGCCACCCAAGAATGCAACACACTCTTGTGCTTCGCTACCTTCCTCGACCGACACGGGTAGCGGGTGGGGGCCCTGCCTCCTTGCCCCCTTTGAGGAGCGGTAGAAGCAGACACAAGAGGGAGACTCAATAGAGAAGCTCCCCTTCCAAACCTCACAAAGATGCAGGAATGTCATTACGGGAGGATCCGCCACCGGGTGAGCCTCCAAGCGCCAGCGCAAGGAGTATGTGCTAGAAGTGAAGGTCGTGGGGGTCCTGAATGTGTCCCGGCCACCAAAGTGGTCCAACATCCCCCTCACCTTCACGGCGAAGGACCCACGAGGGGTTTGCTTCCCCACGATGACGTGCTCATTGTCTCTGACACTGTGTTCAACTACCGATTGGCCCGCATCCTTGTTGATGGCGGAAGCGCCGCGGATGTCCTGTACCTAAAAGCGTTCAGGGAAATGCAGGTGGACGAGAAGCTGCTGCAGCCCGCGGCCAGGCCCTTACAAGGCTTCGTCCCAGGGATGACCATCTATCCCATGGGGAAGGTTGACCTCCCCATGACATTCGGCGCCCTGGATGACTACTGAACAGAGATGGTCTGTTTCTATGTAGTAGACCTCCCCTCTTCCTACAGCACCATCATGGGGAGGACTACAATCAACCTTCTGGGTGCCGTAGTTCAGCAAGGCTACCTCTGCATGAAGATCCCTGGACCTCGCGACGTGATCACTGCCCGGGTGACCAGGATGTGGCCCATGCTCTTTACGAGCGCGTCACCGCCATGATCAGGGACGTCAACTTAATCAAGGTCTTGGGGGCAGGAGCCTCTCCCCCGGCCCTCGACGTCCCGATTGCCCCTCCTGGGAAGTTTCTCCCGAAGCCACGCCTAGAGGGGGACCTCCATGAGATCCAGCTGTTCCTAGAGAATGGGGAGAAAATTCTCAAAGTCGGGCCAAACCTTCCCCGGGAGCACGCGAAACGACTCATAGACTTCCTCCATGAAAACTCTGACGTTTTCGCGTGGAAGCCTACAGATATGACGGGCATCGCCCAGGACGATATTGAGCACAAGCTTGCGGTAACGCTCGACTGCCCTCCAGTGAAGCAAAAACTAAGAAAGCTTTCCCTCGAGTGCCAAGAGGCCATTAAGGATGAGATCTCAAGACTCCGAGAGTCGGGGTTCGTCCGAAATGTCTTGCACCACGAGTGGCTCGCGAACCCCGTCCTCGTGAAAAAGTCCAGTGGCAAGTGGAGGATGAGCGTGGACTTCACCGACCTCAACAATGCTTGCCCAAAAGACATGAGGTTCTGGGACACATATTCGGGCTACCACCAAGTCTGGATGGCCGAGGAGGATGAGGAAAAGACGAGTTTTATAACTCCCCTTGGCACCTTCTGCTACCTTCAGATGGCCTTTGGGCTCAAGAACACTGGGGCGACCATCCAGTGCCTCATGTCTCTAGTTCTCAAGAACCAGATTGGCCATAACATAGAGGTCTATGTCGACGACACGGTCGTCAAGAGCCTCCATGCAGCCGCCCATCTTGAAAATTTAGCGGAGACCTTCCGCAACCTTTGCGAGTACATGTTGAAGCTCAACCCAAAAAAGTGTGCGTTCGGCGTGCGTGGGGGAAAGTTGCTTGGCTTTCTCGTGATCCAGCGGGCACAAAGGCCAACTCAAAAAAATTTGAGCCCTGCTGGAGATGCCCCCACCACTGGCCGCCTAGCCGCGCTGCGCCATTTCGTCTCGCCGTTGAGGGAGCGTGATCTTCAATTCTTCAAAATCCTTCGAGGCCTCGAATGGTTCCGATGGACCCCCGAGGCCCAAGCAGCGTTTGACGACCTGAAGAAATATCTCATGAGCCCCCCGATGCTCGTGAGCACATCCCGAGCGGAGCCCGTACTCTTATATCTCGCGGCCACCCCGATCGCTATAAGCGTGGTCCTGGTCAAGGAGCAAGACGGGCAGCAGCGCCCCATCTATTATGTGAGTGAAGCCCTCCAAGGTGCCAAGACAAGGTACATGGAGGTGGAGAAGATCTATTACGCCCTCCTGATGGCGTCCAGGAAGCTTCGCCACTACTTCCTGGGGCACCCGATCACAGTCCCATCTTCCCTCCCCTGGGGGAGTTACTACAGAATAAAGAAGCCACCGGTCGGAGTGGGAAGTGGGAAGTGGACAGTCCCCTGTCGAACCACCCCGACGCAATGACCATTGGACACTCATGTTCGATGGTTCCTTGTGTTTCGCTAGGGACGAGCCGAGGGTAGTCCTCCGGAGTCCCGAGGGGAGAACGCTCAAGTATGTGGCAGGGCTCGAGTTCCCTGCCACGAACAACGTGGCTGAGTACGAGGCCATGCTACTGGGGTTGCGTCTTGTGCGCTCCCTGGGGATTCATCACCTCCTAGTCAAGGGAGACTCCCAGCTCGTGGTTTGCCAAATGGACAAGTTCTACTTGTGCCTTGACGCGAACCTGAGCCTTTACTTCGGGGAGGTGCGGAAGATGGAGAAACACTTCGAAGGCCTAGAAGCGCGACACATCCTACGGAGGGATAACGACTGTGCCGATGCCCTGGCACGGGCAGCTAGCGCCCGGGGACCCCTCCCCAAAGGCGCTTTCCTGGAGGTCATCGCGAAGCCTTCAATCACCACCTCTGACTCCGACGACAAGCCCCATAACACGAAGGTCTCCGAAATCTCCCAGGAGGCATTGTGGATGGACCCTATCGTCTCTTTCATAAGGGGCGAGGGAGAGCCTCCCGACGATGCGGAGGTGAAGCAACTCTGTGCCAAGGCACGGGCTTACCTCCTGTTGGAAGGGAGACTTTACAAGAGGGGGGTTTCTGCCCTGCTACGCTGCCTCTCGCGAGTAGAGGAGCTCCAGCTCCTCGAGGACATACACTCGGGGAGCTGCAGCTCTCACCTGGCACTGTGCGTGGTCACAGCGAAGGTTATCCATCAGGGTTTCTATTGGCCCACCGTACCCCGCGATGCGCAAAACCTTGTCTCCATGTGTGAGGCCTGCCAGAAGACGGCAAAGGGTTCCAAATTACCCTCCGCAACGCTAGAAGCCAACCCTATTACTTGACCCTTCACACACTGGAGTATGGACCTCCTTGGTCCCTTCCCCCCCGGCGCCGGGGAGCTACAAGTATGTGGTGGTCGCTGTGGATTACTTCTCTAAGTGGTAGAGGCCAAGCCCTTGGCCAGCATCACCTCCCAGGTGATACAGCGGTTCTTCTGGAGGAACATTGTCTGCCGTTTCAGAGTCCCCTGAGATATCACTGTCGACAATGGGACCCAATTTGACTCAGCGTACTTCCAGGAGTTCTGCCAAAACTTAGGCACCACCCCCCGTTTCTCCTCTGTAGCTCATCCCCAGAGCAACAGAGCCGTCGAAAGGGTTAACGGTGTGATCCTATAGGGATTACGCCGGTGACTCAACCAAGCCACCTCCCGATGGGGCGCATGGGCAAAGGAGCTTCCTAACGTCCTCTGCTCCATGCGTACAACCCCAAGCCAGGCAACTGGGTGTACCCCATTGTCGCTTGTATACGGGGCCGAGGCGGTCCTTCCCTCAGAGATCAATTTTCGGTCACTGCGAGTTGAGCTCCTAGATGGAGCTACGGCCACAGTGTACCAAACCAACGAAGACAACCAACGGCTAGAAGTCGACCTCGTCAAGGAAGAATGAGACAGAGCGCTCCTCCACCACACCATCTACGAACATGAAATGGCACGAGCTTACAATCAACGCATCTGAGCGAGAGCTTTTCACCTTGGGGACCTTGTTTTCAAGTGCGTCACCGACCCCCAAGCTCAGCGCAAACTCAGCCCCAAGTGGGAAGGCCCGTACAGGATCACTATGGTCCTAGGCTCAGGGGCTTATAAGCTCTCCACTCTCGAAGACCAGGAGCTGAAGCATACATGGAATATAGACTTACTCCGTAAGTTCTACATATAGCCTCCGGGCCTGCTCCCTCCCCCGTAGCAAGTTCGCAGGGGGAGGCGTTGTATTCACTACTTTTTCAATGCAAGGGGGGTTTTTTATCTAAATCTCTGGAATGCGTCCTTACGATTTCCAACCACCTTCAGGGCATCACCCTCCCCACGAGGATGCCCTCACTGTGAGGATGACACGGGCTACCAAACTACCCTGAGAAGTCCCGACAACGGGAGCCCTGCTTCCCTAGGGCGTCTTACAGTAATCCCTCATGGACTGACGGGATAAGTGGAAAAACAGTTCCTATGAACTGTGCTAACAAGTCACTTTGAGGGATTAGTCCCCCCTCGAACATTGCAGAGCTCATTAGGCTCACCCTTCAGAATTTTTTGACCCAGAAAAATTTTCATCCAGCTCCTGTTTTGCGGTGACCGGGGGAAATTTCCAATCGAGTCCCCCCTCAAACACTCCAGAGCTCATTAGCCTCACCCTTCGAAATTTTTCAACCGTGAAAAATTTTCGTCCGGCTCCTGTTTTGCGGTGACCAGGGGAAATTTTTGACCGGGCCTCAGAATTTTTCGATCGGGAAAAATTTTAAAATTTTCATCCGGCAAAAAATTTTTGTCTGGCTCCCGTTTCATGGCGACCGGGGGAAATTATTGTTCGGGCCTCGGAATTTTTCGATCGGGAAAAATTTTCGTCCGGCTCCCATTTCGCAGGGACCAGGGGAAATTTTTGAACGAGCCTCAGAATTTTCCGTCCAGCTCCCGTTTCGCTGCGACTGGGGGAATTTTCGACTGGTCCTCGGAATTTTTTGACCGGAAAAAATTTTCGACCAGCCCTCGCAATTTTTTGAAAAAATTCACAAGGATTTTAACTGCCCTCCAAAGTTTTCCTTTTCACCGGGGGCTATGTGATTGTCGCGCCCCGAAACTGGGACAACGACTACTCCTGTAGAGACCTAGCTCGCTGCAGCTAGTCCCAAACCACAAACCTTTGACTTCCCAGGATGAGTCAAACACAGGAGTATATTACATTGCAACAGAGTACTCACAAAATATTAAGCAGTGTGGCCTGCTGGCCTTAATATTACATAAAGAGGATTACAATGCCTACAAGGCATTCAGGGTTTAACAAAATATTTAACTACACAGCAGAAGATAGGTGACCCTCCCACAAAACAAGTTGACGGCAGAACAACACACTTCAGGGTTCTGGCAGAACTGATTCTCCTCCTTCTGGATCCACGTAGTACTTCGTGCCATCATCTTGATCAAGGTAGGCTCCATCTATTGAGTTGAATGTTGCAAGGGTGAGCACTTACGTACTCAGCAAGTCATAGGTAAGAGTAGATACATATAGTAGTGATGATATGAACCTAGACTAGTCAAGAATTATGGATATTTGTAAAATAATCTTTTCCTTTCTCATCTCATCTTATGGCAGCACTTTTTATAATATAACATCATCAATCATGTTCACTAGATTATAGCACTACCGCGACACGTCGACACACGACAGCCCACGGCAGCACTCCTTATCATGACAACACATGTCATTTGGGTAATCTTGATTTAAACATATTTTATTTAGAAAATAGTACTTGTGTCACACCCCGTGGATTTAATCCACCGCAGCAGACTCCTATAAAACCCGGGAGCTCGGAGTATTCGAATACGTTTTTAACTCTGCAGAGAGGTACCAATTTACCCGCAAGATATTCCACTTTCAAACCTTTCCTATCATAACAAAATGATTGGACCCCTGACTCACTTCATACTGTGAGCGGCAAGGTGGAAATAACAAGAACTTTTGTTATGTTTTACTCACAATTCACCCCCGACCTTGTGGCTCTCAGCGAGGCACAGTTGTGGCAGGTTGTATCCAAACCTCCACCCCATTGCTTATTCCCATTACTGGGTCAGCGTGCTTGATCACCTTCAGTGATATGTGTGGGAGCCGCGCTCCGTGTTTATCGTGCATCACTACACATCTCATGCAGGGGTTTCATGTGCGATCCACATAATTACTTGTTTAGGCCTGTCCCATACCAGGCTTGCGGTTAGCACGTTGTTCATGCCACTAGACGCACAACACAAGGTTCTAGTCCTTATATGCCAGTGACCAGACCATCCACAACCCTGCACCTTCAGTGCCTGCATTCCTTTGCAGTCTAGCACCTCCAGTGCTACAGCCATCCACACCATTTTTCTGGTCACGGCTAGGGGTTTTATTTTATGAATATAAGTATATAAATACATATAATAGTTCATGGCTCAAAACTTGTTTATTTCACATTTCACAGATAACCAGTCTAGTACTGCCAATTCATAAATCAACCATTCTCAATCTTTCACATGCAATATTGCCTATATTCAAGGTTATATTATAGCAATATTTAAAATATAGGTTCAAGATGACCAAAGATATGACTTGCCTTCCGCGTCGTAAGAAACAGCAGTCGATGACGGGTCAACAGCAAAATCTTCAAAGTCAGCTTCTGAATCTGCTCGACGACAAACAAACACACAATAATTACTTATAATATTTAAAATGTTTTATGAGTTATATGCAGAAATGCTCAACAAGGATGATTGAACTAAACTGGAGATAAGTTGAACTGCAAACTGAACTGAGTCGAGATTCTAGGGTTTCAAGGAATTTGGGCTAAGGATGGTGATTAGATAGTCTTAGGGTTTCAGGTTTATGATAGGGATAACAATTTTGTGGCTGGTTTAATCAAAACAGCGAATGTCAACAGATCGACATTCGGATCAAAGCTTGGACATAGCTTTAAGAAAAGCTAGAGTGCTTATCTCAAGTTGTGGTAGTAGAAGAAAATGTAGATCACAACTCTACAAATTCAGTGGACAAAGTGGATTTCAAATTGCACAACCAGAAGTGGGTAAACAAGGTCAATGCCACTGGCTGACAAGCTCTGGCATAGAGCTGACAAGCTCTGGCATAGAGCTGACAATGCCAAAAACTAGGGCTTAGCATAACTTTTGATCTGGAGCTCCAAATAATGCACCACTTTGTCTGGGAGGTAGGCTTGAGTAACAGGAACAATTAAGTTAACAGGATCTAGGGCAGGAAATGGCTGGAAAACAATAAATTTGATGATGAACAGAAATGAACTGGCTGCACTGGAGCAGTTCTGGACACAAACTTGGCATGGTTATATCTTCCAATCTAGGCCGATCTAGGTGTCGGGCTAGAAGACAAAAATGTTCAGGAAGTTAGGGCATACACAGTGGACAAAGTGATTTGAGCTGAAACGGCCGGGAATACTTTTCCGATCATCGACGCCGGAGAAGAGACACTGCCAGTTGGGGGTTTCTGCTACAGGCCGAGAGAACTTAATTCCTTGCTTGGAGAGCATCTAGGAGGTAAAAGAAAGCTTCTGGTAACATCAAATTGACCGGAGGATCACCGGAGAAGCCTGGCGACGATTGCCGGTTTCTGGTGAAGCTCAGGTTAGGGGAAAACTTTGATTCTTGCTCAAACTGGAAATCTAAATACACAGGCTTGCTTGAAATAACCCACTGATCAATTTTGTTTACAGGATCGAGGGCTAATTCGAATTGAATCGGGCTGCATTGCCGGAACAGGGCAATTGACAATTCCGGTGATCGCCGGCGTTAGGGGTCACCGGTGAGCAATTAAATAGTACTACACAGAGAGAATGAGTAGGGGAACTCACTGATGGCTTTAATTTGAATGCTGATGCAGCGGATGAAGCTGGCACCGTGAGCCTCCTCAACGGCTCGCCGGAGAAGAAAACGAAAAGAGCAAATTCTGGAACTTTGCTGGTTTCTGGTGAAGTATGGAGGGAGCTACTGAGCACAGTGGGGTTTAAATAGACCAGGCGAAGCTTGCAAGGAGGAGACAACGAAGTAATTGGCAGCCGGTGACTTGACTGGTTGCGTGCTGGAGCAACAGCGGCGAAGACACAGCGAAGAACGGTGATGCGACGGCGACAAGCTTGCAGTTGATCACAGTGTCGCCTCATCGGGACCTGGCAAAGTTGTAGCAAGCGGTGGCGACAACACTGGCGCGGCAAAGCGACGTGGCGAGGAGTTGCTGACAAAAAGTCGTTGATCGCGCGCGGGAGCAGGCGTTGGTCATCGACGTAGCAGCGACCTTGCCACGGCACTAGCTGGAGCGAGGACACGTGCGCACCGGCATGCACAGTCACGAGCGCGGGCGAAGCCTCACCGGCGATGAGCAACCACGGCGCACAAGCACGGCGATTCCTGGTCGTGCGCACAGTAATTGGCCTAGTCGAAATTTGGACTGAACTGCAGTTTCAATTCTTTGAGTTTTGGACTGAATTGTAAATCTGGAATTCTGGAAGGTTTAAACTGAATTTGCTTTCATTAATCTGGCAGATTATATTCAACAGGTTAATTGGCAATGATAATTGATAAAATCTGGTACATTTGAATAGTTTTTGATACAAACTGAAAATAGGGTAATTTAGGGTAAATTAGGATTTGAGTTTTGTCGATTTTGAATTCTGGCATTTAGGGTTCGATTTTGATATCTGCACAGAAGAGTCACTTGTGGCAAATAGCAGTTTGAGAAGATTTACTAAAGAAATTCTGAATTTGGAGTTAATCTGGAGATTTTAACCTTTTTGGGTTTTCGGATATTAGATAAGGACTAATTTGCGATAACTCTTGGACTGATTTGTGAAAAGAGTCTAGATGGTGAAATATGGCTGTCAACTTTTTAGATTAAGGTATTGACATACCCATGATCATATTCCAGAAATAATCTGGTCTGAACTTGGTCGAGATTTTGATTAAATCTGTATTTCTGAAACTTAGGGTATTTGGGTAATATAAGGTATTTCTGTTTTCGAAAACAGAAGAAGTTAATAAATCTGGAATTTAGAGATGAAATTGGATCTGGGTTCTGAAGACTTTTAAGTTCAAAGTAACTGATAGATCACATCTGAACAATCTGATCTTGATTTGAGGTCACAGGATAAATTTTGGAGATTTTAGGGCTTGAGATAGAAACTGATCTGACTAATACTACAGATACATGCATGCATGCTATTGATGAAAAAGGAAGTTTTCACCCCTAACTCAGGGTGTTACAGATCTACCCTCCTTAAAGAAATCTCGCCCCGAGATTTACCTAAGACAGGAAAAGATAAGGATAGGTTTGCTTAAGATCTTCTTCCTTCTCCCAAGTAGCCTCTTGCTCTGAATGATTCTTCCATTGAACTTTACACAATTTGATTTTCTTCCTTCGAAGCTGACGTTCATCAGTGGCTAGGATTCTGATTGGGTGCTCAAGATAAGTGAGATTCTTCTGTAATGGCACATCTTGTACATCTATCTGGTCAGTAGGTTCCTTCAAACATTTCCGGAGCTGAGAGACATGAAACACATCATGCACTCCTGCTAATCCCTCAGGTAATTCCAATTTATATGATACTTCTCCCTTTCTCTTGATTATCTTAAATGGTCCAATGTATCTTGGAGATAACTTTCCTTTCACTTGGAATCTTTGTAATCTTTTGAATGGTGTGACCTTGAGATACACAAAATTTCCTGGTTCAAATGATAATTCTCTCCGTCGTTTATCTGCATAACTTTTTTGTCGTGATTGTGCTGTTTTCAACCTTTCTCTGATGAGTCTGACATGAGCTTCTGCTTCTTCTACTATCTCTGGTCCTATGACCTTTTGTTCTCCTGGCTCATTCCAGTGTAATGGTGTTCTGCATTTACGTCCATATAAAGCTTCAAATGGTGCCATCTGTATGCTGGATTGATAACTGTTGTTATATGTAAACTCTGCAAATGGTAAACATTTGTCCCAAGATGTTCCATAATCTAGTATACAAGCTCTTAGAAGATCCTCTAGGATTTGGTTGACTCTTTCTGTCTGTCCTCCCGTCTGTGGATGATACGCAGTACTGAAGTCCAACTGGGTTCCTAGGGTTTCATGCAGTCTATTCCAAAATTTGGAGGTAAACTGTGTTCCACGATCTGAGACTATCTTCTTAGGAATACCATGCAATGCCACTATTCTTTGCATGTATAACTCTGCTAATTTACTGCCATCATAAATCTTTTTGACTGGTATGAAATGAGCTACTTTAGTAAGTCTGTCCACAATAACCCATATGGAATCATATCCTTCTTGAGTTTTAGGTACTCCTGTAATGAAATCCATATCAATTTCTTCCCATTTCCATAATGGTATTGGTAGAGGTTGTAGCTTTCCTGCTATTTTCTGGTGTTCTACTTTAACTCGTCGACATGTATCACAGTTTGCAATATACTCTGCAATCTCCCTCTTCATATTATCCCACCAGAATCTGGTCTTCAAATCTTGATACATCTTTGTGTTACCGGGGTGTATTGAGTATGGAGTTTTATGTGCTTCATGGAGAATTATTTCCTTAAGATCTGCGTTTTGAGGTACACAGATTCTTCCTCGATACCATACAATCCCTTGGTTATCTTCAGTAAAGCCTTGAGCCTTTCCTAACTTGATTCGACTCTTGATCTTACAAATTTCTTCATCTTTCTTCTGGGCATTTCCTATCTGTTCTTCAAGTTGAGATCTTATTGTTAAAGTAGCTACCGTTCCCTGCGGTACTATTTCCACCTGATGATTCTGCAACTCTTGTTGTAGGTAAGGGTTCTTCAATATAACCATTCCTTGTAGGTTGTAAACTTTTCTACTTAGGGCATCAGCCACTACATTAGCTTTCCCTGGATGGTACTGAATACTAAGATCATAATCTTTGATCAATTCCAGCCATCGGCGTTGACGCATGTTGAGCTCTGTCTGTGTGAAAATATACTTGAGGCTTTTATGATCTGTAAAGATCTCACACTTATGTCCAATGAGATAATGCCGCCATATCTTTAAAGCATGTACTACTGCTGCTAACTCCAAATCATGGGTCGGATAATTTTCCTCATGTGGTCTCCATTGACGTGAAGCATAAGCTACTACTCGACCTTGCTGCATTAACACACAGCCTATTCCTTGCTTTGAAGCATCACAGTAAACTACAAAATCTTCTTTGTTGTCTGGTAAGGTGAGGACTGGTGTTGTTGTCAATTTCTGCTTTAGCTTCTGAAAACTCTCCTCGCACTTGGTGGTCCATTCAAATGCAACATCCTTCTTTAGCAGATTTGTAAGTGGTTTGGCAATCTGGGAAAATCCTTCAATGAATCTCCTATAATACCGTGCTAATCCCAAGAAACTTCTAATCTCTGAAACTGAGGTAGGTTGCTTCCACTCCTTGATTGCAGAGATTTTAGCTGAATCCACTGAAATTCCTTCTGCTGTCAACACATGTCCAAGAAATGAAATTCTTGACATCCAAAATTCACATTTGTCAAACTTGGCATAAAATTGCCTCTCTCGTAGCCTTTCCAAGACTAGGTGTAAATGTTGCTCATGTTCTTCCGTACTCCTGGAATATATCAGAATGTCATCTATGAATACTATGACAAACTTGTCAAGAAAATCCATAAATGTACTGTTCATGACATTCATGAAAGCTGCCGGAGCATTGGTCAAGCCAAAAGGTACTACTGTAAACTCATATAAACCATATCTGGTAGTGAAAGCAGTCTTCGGTATATCTTCTTTCTTGATCTTCAGCTGATGATATCCAGATTTCAAATCTATCTTGGAAAATACTTTGGCTCCTCGAAGCTGATCGAACAAGTCATCAATTCTTGGTAATGGATACTTGTTTTTAATAGTGACTTCATTCAAAGCTCGGTAGTCTACACACATTCGTAGAGTTCCGTCTTTCTTTCTCACAAACAAAACTGGGGCTCCCCATGGCGAAGCACTGGGTTTGATAAATCCTTTGTTTTCCAAGTCTTCGAGTTGATTCTTGAGCTCCTCCAAATCTGTAACTGGCATCCTATAGGGACGTTTTGCTATAGGTGCTGCTCCTGGTTTAAGTTCAATACTGAATTCTATTTCTCTGTCAGGTGGCATTCCTGGAAGTTCTTCTGGAAACACATCAGAATATCGTTGCACTACAGGCACTTGTTCCAGGCATAACTTTTGCAATGCTTGAATAGATCTTAGTGGTTTCTTGACTGATGATCTTTCTGCATAGAATAGAACTCTCTCCCCTTGGCTACTGACAAGAGTAAGGGTTTTCTCTTCACAATCTACTAGACCTTTATGTTGGGACAACCAATCCATTCCCAAAATAATGTCTAGTCCTTGCAGTTCTAGAACTAGTAGATTTGCCTCAAATTCTACCCCTTCTATATTGAAGGTTACATTTGGGCAGATCGAGTAAACAGATAATCTAGCCCCTGGAGTTTGTATAACCATAGAGTACTCTAGTGGTACTTGGTCTATATGCATTTCAACTTCAGATGCAAATGCTTTTGACATGAATGAATTTGTAGCACCAGGATCAAACAATATTAAGGCAGATGCAGATTGAATCAGAAATCTACCTAATAGAATGTCGGTGGCGTTGCCTGCTTCTTGAATTGAAGTATAGTTTAACCTTCCTCCTTGGGTTACAGCTGGTGCTCTACCTCTTCCTCTTCCTCGATTAGCCATGTTCCCTCCTCTTCCTGCTGAATTTCCTCTAAAATTCTGCGATGGTGATGCTCTGGTTACTACTGGCTGTGTTCCTGCCTGAGATCTGGCAATGGACATCGGAAGTTGTATCCAAGGACAGAATTCTTTACGGTGCCCACGCTGTCCACAATGATAACACTCAACACGAGGATGAGGGCAATCCTTCTGAGAATGATTTCCTCGGCAATTGGGGCACAATGTCATTGCTGGTCTGGGATTCTGATAAGATGGTCGAAAATTGGGAGTGATAGGAACTCTTCCTCTGATTGGATTTGACTGTGGTCGTGTTTGCTGGAACATCCTCCTCTTTCGGCTTTCTTCACCCATATTCTTCTTTTCTTCCACCTTTAAAGCTCTGTTCACTAGGGTTTGAAATTCCGTGAGTTCATGAGAAGCAATTTGATACTGTAAATAGTGTTGAAGTCCTTCTATGAAGCGCTCTATCTTCTTCTCTTCAGTATCCACATCTCCAGGTGCGTATCGAGCCAAATGAGCAAATTGGTGTAGATACTCAGTAACTGACTTACTTCCTTGAGTTAAATTCCTAAATTCCCGACGCTTAGCTGCCATAACACCAGTAGGTATATGAAATTTCCGAAATTGATCCTTAAATTCCCTCCAAGAAATATTATCTTTATCAAGATGGGCTTCCTGGTAATTCATCCACCATGCGGCTGCAGCTCCTGATAACTGATGAGATCCAAACAAAACTTTCTCTCGTTCGCTGCATCGGACCGTGTCTAGTTTCCTCTCGATATCCCGTAACCAATCATCGGCAACCATAGGATCGGTCGCACTAGAGAATGTTAGTGGACGGGTCTTTTGGAAATCTGTTAATCTCGCTCCTACAGCAGAAGTAGTTCCTTCTGTTGTTCCAGTAGGCAGTTTCTGAACTATCTGAGCTAACAACTGGGTATGAGCTATCTGAGCTTCTTGTCGACTTTTCTCCATTGACAATAAAATTTCCTGAAGACTGGGTTGTTCATTCTGAGGTGGATTAGAACTCTGAGATCCTTGCTGAAACAAAGGGTCTCTTGTCATAGTTTCTTCTTCCTGCGGAGTCTGACCTATATCTTCTCTTCCACTTCGAGATCTCCTTCTGGTGTCAACCATGGTGGCTCTGAAAAAGTTTAGACGGATCTAACTAACTAAGGCCAACTAAGACAGCAATGCAGAAATTAATGCAACTACTTTAATGCATAAAATTACTTAGGCTATTATCCATAATACACAAATTAACCATTGCAAAAGCAACAGCGATTCACAAAGCTATTAAGAGCATCCACTAGCTCTGTCTACACCAACCCCTAAGACACTCTGAAACAACAGAACGCACTCTCACAATCTTACCGAATTTTAGAAAATCCAAATAAAATTTTGAAATGAAGGTTTTCAAGAGCTACAAAGCTCATTATTTTTAACAAAAATAAAGTTTTCAACAATTAGTTTTCTGAATAAATTACGTTTTCCTGGCACGGCCAATTTCCTAAAGGTGTCGTCCTACAGTCAAGTTCTCATGTTGCTCTGATACCAACTTTTCTGTCGCGCCCCGAAACTGGGACAACGACTACTCCTGTAGAGACCTAGCTCGCTGCAGCTAGTCCCAAACCACAAACCTTTGACTTCTCAGGATGAGTCAAACACAGGAGTATATTACATTGCAACAGAGTACTCACAAAATATTAAGCAATGTGGCCTGCTGGCCTTAATATTACATAAAGAGGATTACAATGCCTACAAGGCATTCAGGGTTTAACAAAATATTTAACTACACAGCAGAAGATAGGTGACCCTCCCACAAAAGAAGTTGACGGCAGAACAACACACTTCAAGGTTCTGGCGGAACTGATTCTCCTCCTTCTGGATCCACGTAGTACTCAGTGCCATCATCTTGATCAAGGTAGGCTCCATCTATTGAGTTGAATGTTGCAAGGGTGAGCACTTACGTACTCAGCAAGTCATAGGTAAGAGTAGATACATATAGTAGTGATGATATGAACCTAGACTAGTCAAGAATTATGGATATTTGTAAAATAATCTTTTCCTTTCTCATCTCATCTTATGGCAGCACTTTTTATAATATAACATCATCAATCATGTTCACTAGATTATAGCACTACCGCGACACGTCGACACACGACAGCCCACGGCAGCACTCCTTATCATGACAACACATGTCATTTGGGTAATCTTGATTTAAACATATTTTATTTAGAAAATAGTACTTGTGTCACACCCCGTGGATTTAATCCACCGCAGCAGACTCCTATAAAACCCGGGAGCTCGGAGTATTCGAATACGTTTTTAACTCTGCAGAGAGGTACCAATTTACCCGCAAGATATTCCACTTTCAAACCTTTCCTATCATAACAAAATGATTGGACCCCTGACTCACTTCATACTGTGAGCGGCAAGGTGGAAATAACAAGAACTTTTGTTATGTTTTACTCACAATTCACCCCCGACCCTGTGGCTCTCAGCGAGGCACAGTTGTGGCAGGTTGTATCCAAACCTCCACCCCATTGCTTATTCCCATTACTGGGTCAGCGTGCTTGATCACCTTCAGTGATATGTGTGGGAGCCGCGCTCCGTGTTTATCGTGCATCACTACACATCTCATGCAGGGGTTTCATGTGCGATCCACATAATTACTTGTTCAGGCCTGTCCCATACCAGGCTTACGGTTAGCACGTTGTTCATGCCACTAGATGCACAACACAACGTTCTAGTCCTTATATGCCAGTGACCAGACCATCCACAACCCTGCACCTTCAGTGCCTGCATTCCTTTGCAGTCTAGCACCTCCAGTGCTACAGCCATCCACACCATTTTTCTGGTCACGGCTAGGGGTTTTATTTTATGAATATAAGTATATAAATACATATAATAGTTCATGGCTCAAAACTTGTTTATTTCACATTTCACAGATAACCAGTCTAGTACTGCCAATTCATAAATCAACCATTCTCAATCTTTCACATGCAATATTGCCTATATTCAAGGTTATATTATAGCAATATTTAAAATATAGGTTCAAGATGACCAAAGATATGACTTGCCTTCCGCGTCGTAAGAAACAGCAGTCGATGACGGGTCAACAGCAAAATCTTCAAAGTCAGCTTCTGAATCTGCTCGACGACAAACAAACACACAATAATTACTTATAATATTTAAAATGTTTTATGACTTATATGCAGAAATGCTCAACAAGGATGATTGAACTAAACTGGAGATAAGTTGAACTGCAAACTGAACTGAGTCGAGATTCTAGGGTTTCAAGGAATTTGGGCTAAGGATGGTGATTAGATAGTCTTAGGGTTTCAGGTTTACGATAGGGATAACAATTTTGTGGCTGGTTTAATCAAAACAGCGAATGTCAACAGATCGACATTCGGATCAAAGCTTGGACATAGCTTTAAGAAAAGCTAGAGTGCTTATCTCAAGTTGTGGTAGTAGAAGAAAATGTAGATCACAACTCTACAAATTCAGTGGACAAAGTGGATTTCAAATTGCACAACCAGAAGTGGGTAAACAAGGTCAATGCCACTGGCTGACAAGCTCTGGCATAGAGCTGACAATGCCAAAAACTAGGGCTTAGCATAACTTTTGATCTGGAGCTCCAAATAATGCACCACTTTGTCTGGGAGGTAGGCTTGAGTAACAGGAACAATTAAGTTAACAGGATCTAGGGCAGGAAATGGCTGGAAAACAATAAATTTGATGATGAACATAAATGAACTGGCTGCACTGGAGCAGTTTTGGACACAAACTTGGCATGGTTATATCTTCCAATCTAGGCCGATCTAGGTGTCGGGCTAGAAGACAAAAATGTTCAGGAAGTTAGGGCATACACAGTGGACAAAGTGATTTGAGCTGAAACGGCCGGGAATACTTTTCCGATCATCGGCGCCGGAGAAGAGACACTGCCAGTTGGGGGTTTCTGCTACAGGACGAGAGAACTTAATTCCTTGCTTGGAGAGCATCTAGGAGGTAAAAGAAAGCTTCTGGTAACATCAAATTGACCGGAGGATCACCGGAGAAGCCTGGCAACGATCGCCGGTTTCTGGTGAAGCTCAGGTTAGGGGAAAACTTTGATTCTTGCTCAAACTGGAAATCTAAATACACAGGCTTGCTTGAAATAACCCACTGATCAATTTTGTTTACAGGATCGAGGGCTAATTCGAATTGAATCGGGCTGCATTGCCGGAACAGGGCAATTGACAATTCCGGTGATCGCCGGCGTTAGGGGTCACCGGTGAGCAATTAAATAGTACTACACAGAGAGAATGAGTAGGGGAACTCAGTGATGGCTTTAATTTGAAGGCTGATGCAGCGGATGAAGCTGGCACCGTGAGCCTCCTCAACGGCTCGCCGGAGAAGAAAACGAAAAGAGCAAATTCTGGAACTTGGCTGGTTTCTGGTGAAGTATGGAGGGAGCTACTGAGCACAGTGGGGTTTAAATAGACCAGGCGAAGCTTGCAAGGAGGAGACAACGAAGTAATTGGCAGCCGGTGACTTGACTGGTTGCGTGCTGGAGCAACAGCGGTGAAGACACAGCGAAGAACGGTGATGCGACGGCGACAAGCTTGTTGTTGATCACAGTGTCGCCTCATCGGGACCTGGCAAAGTTGTAGCAAGCGGTGGCGACAACACTGGCGCGGCAAAGCGACGTGGCGAGGAGTTGCTGACAAAAAGTCATTGATCGCGCGCGGGAGCAGGCGTTGGTCGTCGACGTAGCAGCGACCTTGCCACGGCACTAGCTGGAGCGAGGACACGTGCGCACCGGCATGCACAGTCACGAGCGCGGACGAAGCCTCACCGGCGATGAGCAACCACGGCGCACAAGCACGGCGGTTCCTGGTCGTGCGCACAGTAATTGGCCTGGTCGAAATTTGGACTGAACTGCAGTTTCAATTCTTTGAGTTTTGGACTGAATTGTAAATCTGGAATTCTGGAAGGTTTAAACTGAATTTGCTTTCATTAATCTGGCAGATTATATTCAACTGGTTAATTGGCAATGATAATTGATAAAATCTGGTACATTTGAATAGTTTTTGATACAAACTGAAAATAGGGTAATTTAGGGTAAATTAGGATTTGAGTTTTGTCGATTTTGAATTCTGGCATTTAGGGTTCGATTTTGATATCTGCACAGAAGAGTCACTTGTGGCAAATAGCAGTTTGAGAAGATTTACTAAAGAAATTCTGAATTTGGAGTTAATCTGGAGATTTTAACCTTTTTGGGTTTTCGGATATCAGATAAGGACTAATTTGCGATAACTCTTGGACTGATTTGTGAAAAGAGTCTAGATGGTGAAATATGGCTGTCAACTTTTTAGATTAAGGTATTGACATACCCATGATCATATTCCAGAAATAATCTGGTCTGAACTTGGTCGAGATTTTGATTAAATCTGTATTTCTGAAACTTAGGGTATTTGGGTAATATAAGGTATTTCTGTTTTCGAAAACAGAAGAAGTTAATAAATCTGGAATTTAGAGATGAAATTGGATCTGGGTTCTGAAGACTTTTAAGTTCAAAGTAACTGATAGATCACATCTGAACAATCTGATCTTGATTTGAGGTCACAGGATAAATTTTGGAGATTTTAGGGCTTGAGATAGAAACTGATCTGACTAATACTACAGATACATGCATGCATGCTATTGATGAAAAAGGAAGTTTTCACCCCTAACTCAGGGTGTTACAGTGATCCCCTAATATTTACTGTCGTCTGAGGCTTCTCGTTCCTCACCAGCAGCCTGCACTACTAACCTACTCCCCGCTGTGGGGGGGGGGGCCACGCTGGCGATCCCGGAAACAAGCCCGGGGGCTGGACGACCGGCGTCTTCCCTAGTGACGAGGCTCAACAGGGCAAAGGCCGCCTGGGCACTCCCCGGGCTAGCTCCTCCGGGGCTTAGGAGCTCCCCGGGAGCGAGTTCTTGGGACACCTATTTGCAACCGGGGCAAGGCTTAGCAAAAAATCTTTTCCATTTCATCAAGAAAGCATTTACATTTTTTCCGTCGCCTCTTCTAAAGAAGCTACCGGCAGCAAAAAAAACCCTAGCAAAGCAAAATCTATCTAACCAGGGGGGTAGCTCATACTTGCCCATCTTTGCCCCCCCCCCCCCCCCCCGGGACCTCCATCGTCGCTACTGCCTCCGCCGGACGAGCAGCCACCGGCTCCATCACGCCGGTGACCTGGTAGAAGAGGGTCCCGGATGACTCCTCGAGCCCCTCTCATCGGGCCTTGAAGTAGCCACGGTGCTCTACCACGACAGCCACCAAAGCTATGGCCGGCATGGCGAGTGTTGGGGGAAATCTCCGCGGGACTAAGTCCAGGTAAGTTGTGTCACGAGTGCCCGGGGACGCGGCCTCCGGTGCCGTCCCGGGCGCAGCCATTTGCCCGGGGACGCGGCCTCCGGTGCCGTCCCGGGCGCCGCCATTTGCCCGGGGACGCGGCCTCCGGTGCCCTCCCGGGCGCCGCCATTTGGCCCCCGGGACGGGGCCTCCGGTGCCCTCCCGGGCGCCGCCTTTTGGCTCCCGAAATGCGGCCTCCGGTGCCCTCCCGGGCGCCGCCATTTGCCAGGGGACGTGGCCTCCGGCCTCCCCGAGCGCCGCCTTTTGGCTCCCCGGAAGCGGCCTCCGGTGCCGTCCCGGGCGCCGCCTTTTGGCTCCCGGGACGCGGCCTCCGGTGCCCTCCCGGGCGCCGCCATTTGGCTCCCGGGACGCGGCCTACAGTGCCGTCCCGGGCGCCGCCATTTGCCCGGGGACGTGGCCTGCGGCCTCCCCGGGCGCCGCCTTTTGGCTCTCGGGACGCGGCCTCCGGTGCCATCCCGGGCACTGCCATTTGCCCGGGGACGTGGCCTCCGGCCTCCCCGGGCGCCGCCTTTTGGCTCCCAAGACGCGGCCTCCGGTGCCGTCCCGGGAGCCGCCATTTGCCCGGGGACGTGGCCTTCGGCCTCCCCAGGCGCCGCCATTTGCCCGGGGACATGGCCTCTGGCCTCCCCGGGTGCCGCCTTTTGGCTCCCGGGACGCGGCCTCCGGTACCGTCCCGGGCGCCGCCATTTGCCCGGGGACGTGGCCTCCGGCCTCACCGGGCGCCGCCATTTGGCCCCCGGGACGGGGCCTCCGGTGCCCTCCCGGGCGCCACCTTTTGGCTCCTGGGACGTGGCCTCCGGGGCCTCCCCGGGCGCCGCCTTTCGGCCCCCGGGACCTGGCCTCCGGCGCCGTCCCGGGCCTCATCGCCCTCCTAAAGGTAAAGTCTTGAACTGTTTATCACGTGCAGGTCACGCGAGGGGCGCCTCGGGAACTAGCAACCACCTGTCAAGCATCCAAGGCGTTTGACCGGGAGAAGGACGGTCCTACCCTTCAATCCGACGGTGGCTTCCGGGGTAGTTTAGGTTTTTTGCTACCTTTTGGGGCTATAAATAGCCCTTGTACCCCTCTGTTGTAAAGGATCGGTTCTTTTATTGGAATAGCTAAACTCACAGACGTGCTCCGGAAGCCTCTCCCCCGAAGAGAGCCTCCCCAGCCGACTCCGATCGGGAGCGCGTCGACAAGACTAGGGCCCCCACCGGGACCCGAACTTGTATAAACCCGTGTGTCATTTTTTGTGCTTGTCCGGCGGGGGAGGACCGGTCATCCAGTCAACCCGCACCGCGTAATCTTCGCTACGATCATTCTCAAAACCTGCCGGGGTATTCGCAATACCACGACAGTTGGCCCCGTCCGTGGGGACTCGTGACAAGACGCCATGGCTCCCCAAAGAACATGGGCTCGCACCCTTCCCGGTGATCCGGGTCTCGGAGACCCGGCGCCGTCCGCCCGGGACACTACCGTCCCGGCGGTCCCTTCCAGAGGCGACCTGGCCCAGGTACCGCCTCCCTCCTTTCCTCTTAACTTAGGTGCTTCCACCTCCAGGTCGTTCCAGGTGACCGCGGGGACCTCGGCCGGGACAAGCGTCCCCCCGACGGCTCCCCCGGCTCCCCGGGACGCCCTGCTCGATGCTCTCGTGGAAGGCCAGCTACGCGCTTAGCGCTCTATGGACGAACTCCTTAGCGTGTTGGCGCGGCCTCTGGCCCCCACATTTGCGTCACACCCGTATCCGGGGAACATGCCCCCGTTTATGGGTTACCCGGCGGCCCCTCCGGCCTCTGGGGGGTTGTCCGCCCCGTATGATCCTACCGGGGGGTTTCCTCCCCCTGCGGGATATACGTCCGGACCTTTCCCGGCACCCGGGCCCGTCCCGGTGCCGGGAGGTTATTTCATGCCGGGGCCCTTCGTGGCACCAGGGGGGGACCCCGTCCCCGGCCTATTCCCGGGGCCGGGAGCCCACTTCTTGCCGGGGGTTTACCCTGCGCCGGGAGCCAGTCCCGCCCCCCGCGTCGCGTTTACCGCACCGGCGGCGGTTGACAGAGCAGCCCCCGTGCTGCAGCGGACTTCCCCCCGCATGGGCTCCCCGGTTCCGGACGTCGCCGCGGGGGCTCCACCCTCGCCGGTTCCGGGTGTTACAGGGCCTGCCCCCTTCCCGGTTCCGGTCGTGGCCACTGGGGCCCCCTCCACTTCGATCCCAGGCGTCGCCGCGGGCGCCCCCTCCCCGGTTCCGGATGATACAGGGGCTTCCCCCTTTCTGGTCCCAGGGATCGTCGCAGGGGGCTCGCCCCAACCGGCTCCGGAAGCTACTGCACACGAGCTCCCTCCCTCGGTGGGACAGGTCCGTTTTTCCCCGGGGGAGGTCGAGCGAATGCGTTCACCATAGCGCGGGGAAGAACTTCCCCCCGGCCGCGGGCGCGGGGAGCCTCGCTCTCGCACCGGCCGGGGGAAGAGACCCGCTGAAGAGCCAACCTCTCCGGCGGAGAGCCCGGACGTCCGGGAACTCAATCCCGGTCCGGAGGAAAGGCGTCGCCACCGCCATTCTGGCGGACCTCTCGAACCGCTTCCAGACTCAGACAACGAAGGTCCCGTGAAGGAAGACAGGTACCGGGGCTCTCCCCGGGAAGTGCAGGGGGCTAACCAGCCCCTGTGCCGAAGACTTCGCAGCATCCGGTGGCCGCGGCCCTACCGCCCTCCACACATCGAGCACTATAACGGTGAGGCAGACCCTTACGAGTTTGTGCAGGTCTACTCCACTTCCATCTCCGCGGCCGGGGGGGACGAGACAGTACAGTGCAACGTCTTCCCCCTCTACCTCTCCGGCGTTGCCCGTTCCTGGTTCTACAACCTGAAGGCCGGCTCCATCAAGTCTTTCTCGCAGCTCAAGCGGGAGTTCTGTGCCAACTTTCAGGGGAACTACGTGCGTCCCCTGGACTCCTCGCAACTGTACACTGTCCGGCAGAGGACTGGGGAAACCATCAGAAGCTTCTTCAAGCGCTTTGCTCAGGTGAAGAGCAAAGTGGCCCACGTCCCCGACTCTACGGTCATCGAAGCCTGCAAAAGCGGCATCCTCCCGGGGGAGCTCCACCGAAGGCTCTCCCGGAGCTGCCCCTCTTCCGCCGATGAGCTCTTCAACGTGCTCGAAAAGTACGCTCGGGCGGAGGAAGACGATATCTGGAAGAAGACCCAGGGGGCTCCCACCCCCGTCGACCGGGGGGCCAGGGATCCCCCCAAACGCCCCAGACAAGGGGGGCGTAGCGAGCCATGGCCTCGGGACACCTTTGTCCTCGACGGCGAAGGCGGCTCGCGCGACCCCCCGAGGGCCAACCGCCCCTTCCCCAAATCGAAGGGCCATGGGGGAGGACAGTCTTCGCGCGGCCGGGAAGGCCCCGCGGGGAGAAGGCGGGAAGGACCGTGGTGCAGCCTCCACAGGTCCAATACCCACGCAACCCGAGATTGTAGCCAGCTGCTGCAGCACTTCGCGGACTTCCTCGACCAGCGCGGGCAGGGGGGGGGACTCCGGCCTCCTTGCTCCCTCGGCCAGCTGTTCCGGCCCTTCCCGCTCCCACGGGGGGTCAGCAGACGCAGGAGGGGGAGCCTTCAGAAGCTCTCCCCTTTCAAACTTCGCAACGGCACATCAACGTCATCGTGGGAGGATCTGCCTCCGGGCGGGACTCTAAGCGCCAACGTAAGGAGTACGCGCGCGAGGTCAAGGTTGTCGGGGTGCTACACACGTCCCCGCCACCGAAGTGGTCGGACGTCCCCCTCACCTTCACGGCAGAAGAAGCGCGGGGGGTTCGTTTCCCCCACGACGACGCGCTCATTGTCTCCGCAACCATCTACAACTGCCACCTGGCCCGTATCCTGGTGGACGGTGGGAGCTCCGCCGATGTCCTATTCCTGAAGGCCTTCAAAGAAATGCAGGTGGATGAGAAGCTCCTGCAGCCCGCTGCCGAGCCCCTGCAAGGTTTTGTCCCGGGGAAGCCGATCCACCCCGTGGGCAAGGTAGATCTTCCAATGACCTTCGGCACCCCAGAGAACTACTGGACTGTCGCGCCCCGAAACTGGGACTACGACTACTCCTGAAGAGACCTAGCTCGCTGCAGCTAGTCCCATATATGCATAGCATACACATACCCTTGACTTCCCAGGATAAGTCAAGCCCAGGAGTATATTCACATTGCAACAGAGTAACTTACAAAATAGTTAAACAGTGTAGCCTGCTGGTCTTGATATTACATAAGAAGATTACAATGCCTTCACGGCATACATGGTTTAGCAAAATAACATCTACACAGCAGAAGATAGGTGACCCACCCACAAAGAGAAGTGGACAGCAGAACAACACACATCAGGGCTCTGGCGGAACTGATGCTCCTCCTTCTGGATCCAAGAAGTTCTCCACGCCTTCATCTTGATTGTTGATCGCTCCGTCTATTGATTTGTAGGTTGCAAGGGTGAGCACTTACGTACTCAGCAAGTCATAGATAAGAGTAGATACATATAGTAGTGATGATATGAACCTAGACTAGTCAAGAATTATGGATGTTTATAAAATAATCTTTTTCTTTCACACCTCATCTCATCTTATTTCATGGCAGCACTTTTCATAATATAACATCATTATTCATGTTCACTAGATTATAGCACTACCGCGACACGTCGACACACGACAGCCCACGGTAGCACTCCTTAGCATGACAACACATGTCATTTGGGTAATCTTGATTTAACACATTTTATTTAGAAAATAATACTTGCATCACACCCCGTGGATTTAATCCACCGCAGCAGACTCCTATAAACCCGGGAGCTCGGAGTATTCGAATACAATTTTAACTCTGCAGAGAGGTACCAATTTACCCGCAAGATATTCCACTTTCAAGCCCATCCTATCATAACAAAATGATTAGACCCCTCCTCACAACCATGTGTGAGTGGCAAGGTGGAGATAACAAGAACTTTTGTTATGTCTCACTCACAATTCACCCCCGACCCTGTGGCTCTCAGCGAGACACAGTTGTGGCAGGTTGTATCCAAACCTCCACCCCTACATATGTTTTCATTACTGGATCAACGTGCGAGATCACCTTCAGTGATATGTGTGGGAGCCGTACTCCGTGTTTATCGTGCATCACTACACAATTCCAGCAGGGGTGTCATGTGCGATCCACATAATTACTTGTTCAGGCCTGTCCCATACCAGGCTTGCGGTTAGCACGTTGTTCATGCCACTAGACGCACAACACAAGGTTCTAGTCCTTATATGCCAATGACCAAACCATCCACAACCCTGCACCTTCAGTGCTTGCATTCCTTTGCAGTCTAGCACCTCCAGTGCTACCGCCATTCCATACCATTTTTCTGGTCACGGCTAGGGGTTTTATTTCATGAATATAAGTATATAGATACATATAATAATTCATGGCTCAAAACTTGTTTATTTCACATTTTACAGATAACCAGTTTAGTATTGCCAATTCATAAATCAACCATTCTCAATCTTTCACATGCAATATTGCCTATATTCAAGGTTATATTATAGCAACATTTAAAATATAGCTTCAAGATGACCAAGGATATGACTTGCCTTCCGCGTCGTAAGAAACAGCAGTTGATGACGGTTCAACAGCGAAGTCCTCGATCTCAGCTTCTAGATCTGCTCGACGACAAACCAAACAATACACACAAATATTACTTATATATTAAGATGTTTTAGGATCTATATGCAGATATGCTTTACAAGAGTGACTGAACGATACTGGAGATAATTGAGATTACAAGCTGAACTGAGTTGAGATCTAGGGTTTCAAGGATTTGGCTAAGGATGGGTGTTAGATGCTCTTAGGATCTCAAGGTTACAATAAGAGCATCAGTTTTGTGGTTGGTTTAATCAAAACAGCGAATGTCAGCAGATTGACATTCGGATCAAGATTTTGACATAGCTTTAAGGAAAGCTGGAGAGCTTATCTCAAGTTATGACAGTAGAGGAAAGTGTAGATTATAACTTTACAAATTCAGTGGGCAAAGTGGCTTTCAAAATGCACAATCAGAAGTGGGTAAACAAGGCCAATGCCATTGGCTGGCATGCACTGGGATAGTGTCAAAAGCTAGGGTTTAGCATAACATGCATTTCAAGGGCACAAATCAAGTTGTGATAGAAGAAGAAAATGTAGATCACAACCTCAGAAATCTAAGAGACAAAGTTATGCCCAAAATACACATCTGGAAGGGGGTAAAAAGGGCTAATGCCACTGACTGACATAGTTTGGCATTGATCTTGACATGGCCAGAAACTAGGGCTTGGCATAACTTTTGATCTAGAGCTCCAAATGATGCACCACTTTGTTTGGGAGGTAGGCAATGATAACAGGAACAAATCATTCAACAGGATCTAGGGCAGAAGATGGCTGGAAGGTGATGAAATTCGAAGGAGAAGTGTGGTGGCGACACGGCACAGTGAAGCCACTGGACAACAATCTTGGTATGGCTATAACTTGAATTCTGGGCAGTTTCAGAGATCGAGCTAGAAGGAAAAAATACTCAGGGGTTTAAGGCACACACGCTGGACAAAGTGATTTGAGCTGAAACGGCCGGGAAAGCTTTTCCGGTGAACTATGCCGGAGAAGAAGACATAGGATTTGGGGGTTTTTGTTGTAGGGGGTTTGAACTTAATTCCAAGCTCATGGAGTATCTGTGGAGTATAAGGGAGCTACTAGGATGGTCAATTTTGTTAGAGGATGGCTGGAGAAGCCTGGCGACGATCGCCGGTTTCTGGAGAAGCTCAAAATTGGGGAAAGCTTCGGTTGAAGCTCAATCGGGAGATCTTGATGCATAGGCTTGCTGGAAATGAGTCACTGATCATTTTCTTCCACAGGATCGAGAGCTAAATCGAGGTAATTTGGCATGCATTGCCAGAACAGGGCAATCTTCGAGTTTCAGTAAATTCCGGTGATCGCCGGCGATAAGGTGCAAGGTAATCCAATTAAGTGATACAGCACGATGAGAGAGATAAGGGGAACTCACTGGTGCTATTAATTTGGCAAGAGATGCTGCGGTTGAGGCTGCCACCGTGAAGCTCCTAGATGGCTCGCCGGAGAAGACGACTGCAGCGAGAGAATTTGCAAAATTGGCTAAGTCCTGGTGAAGAGGAGATGATACAAGGCACTGGTGGTTTAAATAGAGCAGTGGGCGAAGCTTGCAAGGATTTACAGCATTGAATTTGTGTCAGATAACAAGATTTGCCGGGCGCAGAAGTAGCAACGGCGAGCGGCGACGCGACTGTGCACTGGTGAGGTGACTGCTGATCAAACCATTGCTTCATCGGGACGCAATGCTGTTGGGCGGTGCAAGGCAGTGGCGACAAGGGCTGGCAACGTGGCGCAGTGTTGCTGACAAAAGCCTGTTGCTGGTCGTGTGCAGGAGCACATGCTGTAGGGAACGGAAACCAAAGTGCCGTGGCTCCGGTGACTTGGCCCGGAGATCTTCCCGGTGACATGTACCATACCCACCGGGGACTCGGGTATCGTCCCCGGCGTGCATGGGGGGCTGCTGTTGGGGGAAATCTCCGCCGAACTAAGTCCAAGTAAGTTGTGTCACGAGTGCCCGGGGACGCGGCCTCCGGTGCCGTCCCGGGCGCCGCCATTTGCCCGGGGACGCGGCCTCTGGTGCCCTCCCGGGCGGCGCCATTTGGCCCCCGGGACGGGGCCTCCGGTGCCCTCCCAGGCGCCGCCTTTTGGCTCCCGGGACGCGGCCTCCGGTGCCCTCCCGGGTGCCGCCATTTGGCTCCCGGGACGCGGCCTCCGGTGCCGTCCCGGGCGCCGCCATTTGCCCGGGGACGTGACCTCCGGTCTCCCCGGGCGCCGCCTTTTGGCTCCCGGGACGCGGCCTGCGGTGCCGTCCCGGGCGCCGCCATTTGCCCGGGGACGTGGCGTCCGGCCTCCCCGGGCGCCGCCTTTTGGCTCCCGGGACGCGGCCTCCGGTGCCGTCCCGGGCGCCGCCATTTGCCCGGGGCGTGGCCTCAGGCCTCCCCGGGCGCCGCCTTTTGGCTCCCGGGACGCGGCCTCCGGTGCCGTCCCGGGCGCCGCCATTTGCCCGGGGACGTGGCCTCCGGCCTCCCCGGGCGCCGCCTTTTGGCTCCTGGGACGCGGCCTCCGGTGCCGTCCCGGGCGCCGCCATTTGCCCGGGGCTTGGCCTCCGGCCTCCCCGAGCGCCGCCTTTTGGCTCCCGGGACGCGGCCTCCGGTGCCGTCCCGGGTGCCGCCATTTGCTCGGGGACGTGGCCTCCGGTGCCGTCCCGGGCGCCGCCATTTGCCCTGGGACGTGGCCTTCGGCCTCCCCGGGCACCGCCATTTGCCCGGGGACGTGCCTCCGGCCTCCCCGGGCGCCGCCTTTTGGCTCCCGGGACACGGCCTCCGGTGCCGTCCCGGGCGCCGCCATTTGCCCGGGGACGTGGCCTCCGGCCTCCCCGGGCGCCGCCATTTGGCCCCCGGGACGGAGCCTCCGGTGCCCTCCCGGGCGCCGCCTTTTGGCTCCCGGGACGTGGCCTTCGGGGCCTCCCCGGGCACCGCCTTTTGGCCCCCGAGACCTGGCCTCCGGCGCCGTCCCGGGCCTCATCGCCCTCCTAAAGGTAAAGTCTTGAACTGTTTATCACGTGCAGGTCACGCGAGGGGCCCCTCGAGAACTAGCGACCACCTGTCAAGCATCCAAGGCGTTTGACCGGGAGAAGGACGGTCCTACCCTTCAATCTGACGGTGGCTTCCGGGGTAGTTTAGGTTTTTGGCTACCTTTTGGGGCTATAAATAGCCCTTGTACCCCTCTGTTGTAAAGGATCGGTTCTTTTATTGGAATAGCTAAACTCACAGACGTGCCCCGGAAGCCTCTCCCCCGGAGAGAGCCCCCCCAGCCGACTCCGGTCGGGAGCGCGTCGACAAGACTAGGGCCCCCACCGGGACCCGAACCTGTATAAACCCGTGTGTCATTTTTTGTGCTTGTCCGGCGGGGGAGGACCGGTCATCCGGTCAACCCACGCCGCGTAATCTTCGCTAGGATCATTCTCAAAACCTGCCGAGGTATTCGCAATACCACGACAGCGAGGGCCCGGGCTCAGACATCCGCTGCGACAGGGATGAGGGAGACCTGCGTATCATGAAAATATGTGGCCTCCTTGATCGAAGACGGGGCCGGGTCGAAACTGTCGCCCGACCCGACTACTACCCTGAGCTTCGCCAGGGCTAACCGAATCATCATTCCCCCGGCGACGACGGCCCGAACGCCCGAGGCCTCCACCTCACGGGCGATGCCTCTCTCCGCCTGTAGCTCCTTCTGGAGCCGAGAGGCCGTGTCCTCGATGGTCATGAGCTGAGCCTAGTCGCGGCCAACTCCCAAAGCTCTTTCTCCTCCTCAGAGCGCTTGGAGACGATCGCCTCTTTGGCGGCGACCAACTCTCCGAGTGCTCCCTCCTTCAGGGAACGCTTGTAGTCTACTGCCTCCTCGGCAGCCAGGAGGCGCGTGGAGAATTGAGCCCGAAAGACCCAGGCCAACACCACCGTCTATAAAAGGAAACAATCATAAAAAATAATGATAAAACATACAAGAAGCCTCTTGTGGGTGGTTCTCACCTGGAGTCCAAAGAAGATCACCTCCTTGTAGCCCCCCAAGACGTCCTCCCGGTGGCTCCACCGGGGAGACCTCTCTGCCTGCCACGATGCTGTCCTCCAGGGTCCCGCCATCAAAGGAGTCAAACGTCAGATCCATCGGCGGGACCGGGACCTCGGGACGGATGAAGAGGCCTTTTCCCTTCCCGAGTGGAGAGGGAGCCGATGCTACAGGGGGCTCTGCCGAAGGGCCTACTTCCAGGGCCAAAAATGAGGCCATCGGAAGAACCCCCAACGTCTTGAACCGAATGGAGACCCTGCCTCACGGCGGTTGCAGGCGGACCTTTGGGAGCGCGGGAGTCGGAGAAGGGCTCAGAGCATACATCTCCGAGTCAGAGCCCTGGCTGTCCCAGGCCATCGCACCCTTGGTGCGGCCCGACTCGTCCGAGGTGGCGGGCCGGGTTGATGGCTGTAACATCCTAAGTTTGGGGTGAAAAGTTTCTTTCCTAAAAGTCATGCATGCATATGTCTCTTCTAAATCAACCAAATCAGCCTCAGCTTTATTCTGTTCTAGCCCTAAAATCTCCTAAATCTAACAGGTGACCCCAAGTCAAGATCTGACTTGCCAGATTTGATCTATCAGTTATCCTAAACCTAAAAGCCTTCAGAACCCAGATCCAATTCTATCTCTAATTTCCCGATTTATCAACTCCTTTCTGTTTTCGAAAACAGAAATACCTTATATTACCCTAGATACTCTGAATTCAAATTTAATCAAAATCTTGACCAAGTTCAGATCAGATTATTCTTGAAATATGATCATGGGTATGCCAATACCTTAAACCAGAAAGTTGGCAACCAGATTTTATCATCTAGACTCTTTTCACAAATCAGTCCAAGAGTTATTACGAATTAGTCCTTATCTGATATCTGAAAACCCACAAAGGCTAAAATCTCCAGATTAACTCCAAATTCAGAATTTCTTCGGCAAATCTTTTCTAGTTGCTAATTGAAACAAGTTCTTCTTCTGTACAGATTTCAAGATCTCATCCTAATTACCATAATTCAAAAGCAATTAAAACTCAGATTCAATTACCCTAAAAATACCCTATTTTCAGTCTGTATCAAAGACTACTCAAATGTGCCAAATTTTATCAACTGTTCTTGCCAAATATTCTGTTGAATATAATCTGCCAGATCAATGCAATCAAATTCAGTTTAAACCTTCCAAAACTCCAGATTAACAAATCAGTCCTTTTTCCAGATTTTCTAAAAGCCAGAAAAGGCAAAATGTTGTAAAACATCTTCAAATTCAAATCTGATTCAGTGAACATCTTCCAAATGCTTTTCAACACAAATTCTTCTTATATGAGTATCTCAAAATCAAACCCCAAATCCCAGAATTCGAGATCAATAAGTTTCAGACTTATTTTACCCTAATCTACTCTGTTTTCAGTTCATATCAAAAGTCATCCAAATGTCTCAAACTTTATCTTCTAGCTATGCCAAATCATCCATGGAATTAAGTATACCAAAACAGCAGAATCATTTCCAGATCAAATCATCCAAATCTTCAGATTTACAATTCAGTCCAAATCAAGAAATCAAAAACTGCAAATCAGCCCTATTTCGACCAGAGCAGCAGCAACTGTACACACGACCAGTACTCGCCGTGTTTTGCTTCCTTGCGCCGTGCACGTTCGCCGCCGGCCAAGCTTCGTCTGCAGCTTGATCGTGCATGCTATTGCGCACGTGTCCTCCCCTCAGCCGTCACCGTGGCAGCGCCGCTGCAACGTCGACGACCAGCGCCTGCTCCCGCGCGCGACCAGCAGTGACTGTTGTCAGCATCTTCATGCCACGTTGCTTGCCTTGCCAGCCGTTGTCGCCACCGCTTTGCACCGCCCGACATGATTGAATCCCAATGTAGCAACAGCTTTGCCTCGCCAGTGCGCCGTCGCGTCACCGTTCGCCGTTGTTACATCTGCGCCCGGCAACTCCTATCAACCGACACCAAATTCAATGCTATTACCTCCTTGCAAGCTACGCCCACTGCTCTATTTAAACCACCAGTGCTTTGTATCATCTCCTCATCACCAGAACTTAGCCAAATTTGCAGATCTTCTCGCCGTCGTCTTCTTCTCTGGCGAGTCCAGCAGGAGGCTTCACGGTGGCAGCCTCAACCGCAACCTCAACCACCAAATTGACAGCACTAGTGAGTTTCCCTTGCCTCCCTCATCGTGCTGTACCAACTAATTTAACTCTCTTGCACCCTATCGCCGGTGATCGCCGGAAATGGCTGAAACTCGAAGAATGCCCTGTTTGGCAATGCAGGCCAAATTACTTCGAATTAGCTTTCGATTCTGTGGAAGAAAATGATCAGTGAGCCATTTCCAGCAAGCCTATGCATCAAGATCTCCAGATTGAGCTTCAATCGAAGCTTTCCCCAATTTTGAGCTTCTCCAGAAACCGGCGATCGTCGCCAGGCTTCTCCGCCCATCCTCCGGCCAAATTGATCGTTCAAGTAGCTTCCTCTTACCCATATATCACTTCCCAAGCTTGGCATCGAGTTCATTCGGCCTAAATCGAAAACCCCCAAACAACAGTGTTCTTCTCCGGCACAGTTCACCGGAAAATTTTTCCCGGCCGTTTCAGCTCAAATCACTTTGTCCATAGTGTGTGCCTTAACCCCCTGAGTATTTTTGTCTTCTAGCCCGACACCTAAATCAGCCTAGATCAAAAGATATAGCCATGCCAAGATCTTGTCCAGAACTGCTCCAGTGCAACCAGTTCACCTCAGTTCATCACTGAATTTCATCACTTTCCAGCCATTTCTTTCCCAAGATTCTGTTGACTTAATTGTTCCTGTTATCCTTGCCTACCTCCCAGACAAAATGGTGCATCATTTGGAGCTCTAGATCAAAAGTTATGCCAAGCCCTAGTTTCTGGCCATGTCAAGATCAATGCCAGACTATGTCAGTCAGTGGCATTAGCCCTTTTCACTCCCTTCCAGATGTGCATTTTGAGCATAACTTTGTCCCTTAGATTCCGGAGGTTGTAATCAACATTTTCTTCTTCTATCACAACTTGATTTGAGCCCTTGAATTATATTTGCCGCTAAACCCTAAATTTTGACACTGTCTCAGTGCATGCCAGCCAATGGCATTGGCCTTGTTTACCCACTTCTGATTGTGCATTTTGAAAGCCACTTTGTCCACTAAATTTGTAGAGTTATGATCTACACTTTCTTCTACTGTCATAACTTGAGATAAGCTCTCTAGCTTTCCCTGAAGTTATGCCAGAGCTTTGATCTGAATGTCGATCTGCTGACATTCGCTGTTCTTGGTCAAACCAGCCACAAAACTGATGTTCTTATTGTAACCTTGAGATCCTAAGAGCATCTAACACCTATCCTTAGCCAATTCCTTGAAACCCTAGATCTTGACTCAGTTCAGCTTACAATCTCAATTATCTCCAGTATCGTTCAGTTATCCTTGTTAAGCATATCTGCATATAGATCCTAAATCATTCTAATATATAAGTAATATTTGTGTGTATTGTTTGGTTTGTCATCGAGCAGATTCAGAAGCTGAATTTGAGGACTTCGCTGTTGACCCGTCATCAACTGCTGTTTCTTACGACGCGGAAGGCAAGTCATATCCTTGGTCATCTTGAACCTATATTTTAAATGTTGCTAAAACACAACCTTGAATATAGGCAATATTGCATGTGAAAGATTGAGAATGGTTGATTTATGAATTGGCAGTACTAGACTGGTTATCTGTGAAATGTGAAATAAACAAGTTTTGAGCCATGAACTATTATATGTATCTATATACTTATATTCATGAAATAAAACCCCTAGCCGTGACCAGAAAATGGTATGGATGGCTGTAGCACTGGAGGTGCTAGACTGCAAAGGAATGCAGGCACTGAAGGTGCAGGGTTGTGGATGGTCTGGTCACTGGCATATAAGGACTAGAACCTTGTGTTGTGCGTCTAGTGGCATGAACAACGTGCTAACCGCAAGCCTGGTATGGGACAGGCCTGAACAAGTACTTATGTGGATCGCACATGAAACCACTGCATGAGATGTGTTGTGATGATTGATATGGAGGCTGACTCCCACTATCACTGAAGGTGATCTGACATTAGACCCAGCAATGGGGAAATGAGTAGGGGTGGGGGTATAGCCCGCCACAACTGTGTTTCGCGAGAGATCCACAGGGTCAGGGGTGAATTGTGAGTAAACATAACAAAAGTTCTTGTTATTTCCACCTTGCCGCTCACAATATGAAGTGAGTCAGGGGTCCAATCATTTTGTTATGATAGGAAAGGTTTGAAAGTGGAATATCTTGCAGGTAAATTGGTACCTCTCTGCAGAGTTAAAAACGTATTCGAATACTCCGAGCTCCCGAGTTTATAGGAGTCTGCTGCGGTGGATTAAATCCACGGGGTGTGACACAAGTACTATTTTCTAAATAAAATGTGTTAAATCAAGATTACCCAAATGACATGTGTTGTCATGATAAGGAGTGCTGTCGTGGGCTGTCGTGTGTCGACGTGTCGCGGTAGTGCTATAATCTAGTGAACATGATTGATGATGTTATATTATGAAAGGTGCTGCCATGAGATGAAGTATGAAAGAAAAAGGTTATTTTACAAACATCCATAATTCTTGACTAGTCTAGGTTCATATCATCACTACTATATGTATCTACTCTTACCTATGACTTGCTGAGTATGTAAGTGCTCACCCTTGCAACATTCAACTCAATAGATGGAGCCTACCTTGATCAAGATGAGGGCATGGAGTACTTCGTGGATCCAGAAGGAGGAGCGTCAGTCCCGTCATTTCCCTGATGTGTGTTGTTCTGCCGTCCACTTCTCTTTGTGGGTGGGTCACCTACCTTCTGCTGTGTAGATGTTATTTGCTAAACCATGAATGCCGTGAAGGCATTGTAATCTTCTTATGTAATATCAAGGCCAGCAGGCCACACTGCTTAACTATTTTGTAAGTTACTCTGTTGCAATGTGATATACTCCTGTGCTTGACTTATCCTGGGACGTCAAGGGTATGTGTATGCTATGCATATATGGGACTAGCTGCAGCGAGCTAGGTCTCTACAGGAGTAGTCGTAGTCCCAGTTTCGGGGCGCGACAATGGCCTCGCTGCACCTCTGGAGGGCCCGAAGAGACCCACCTCCAGGGGCGTCCCCCCCCCCCCCCCGGGGTAACCGACACTGTTGCCGAGGGGGCGGCCGGAGTTTTCACCAGTGTGAGGTGAGCAGCCCCTGCGGACGAAGCCGGGGGCTATGTCCGAGCCTTCACGGGACTCTTCTGCGCTCCCCCCGGCTGCCTCTTTCCCCCCCTTGTGTGACTCGGGGGTGGGGAGAGGCACCCGGATGGGAAGCTTCAGCCTGAACGTTTCCACCATGATGTTTTGGGGAGGACCCTCCCCGACGACGGACACAACCCGTTCGTTCTCATCCCGGGAGTGGTTGTAGGATCGGACTGCAAAAAGAAAAGGATTAGAAAAAGGCTCTCCCCCGAGAGATTGAGTCTGGGGGGCTTACGCTTCACCATCGTCATCTACGGCGGGTGATGCACCACGGTCACCCCGATCCCCCGGCAAGTATTGAACGGTGCGATCCAGAGGAGTGCCATCTCTTCCACAAGATCCTACATGGATCTTCGGAGCCAAGCCTCGGCCATTCTGGTGAGGAGGTTCATCACCCTCTCAGTCCACTCAGGGGCCACCAGGCCAGTTCACCGGTAGTAGGACGAGGGCTCTGGGGAGTAGCTCACCTCCGGGTTGCCCACCCGGAGGTAGAACCACCTCTGGATCCAATCTCCCCAGTGATCTTGGGAGGCTTGAACTGGGTACTCGTCTGTACGGCCGGGCATCAGCTGGATCATGACCGAGCCGAAGGCCGACTTGGGCCCGCCCTTCATGACCAGCGAGACCCTTGCCGAAGGCTCATAGAAATAGCGGAGGAGCCAGAGAGTGGGCTTCTCCCTGGCCGCTGTCTCACACAACCACACGAACAGTCCCATCCGGACGAGGGTGTTTGGGGTGAGGTGGTTGAGCAAGAGTTGGTATTCCCAAAGGAAGTCCTGGAGCAAGGGGTGCACCGGGAGCCGAAGGCCCGCCTCAATGAACGCCTTGAAAGCGACCACCACCCCTCCCGGGGGTTGGGTGTCAGCTGCCCCGGCTCGGGGAGTCGGATGTCCCCATCCGTGAAAGCCCTCCGGTCCAAGAGGACCTCAAGTTCCCGGGAAGAAAACTCGGTGGGTCCTAAAAAATTCGAGGTTACCTCCTCTGGGGGCAGTTCAGATGCCTTGTCACGACCTTTCGGCGCCATTGCAAGGAAGTCAAGTTTTCGGGGGAGCAATGTGGCTAACCGGGCGATCAAGTTTCTGGGAGAGCAATGTGGCTAACTGGGTAATTAAGTCTCTCGGAGAGCAACAAAGCTACCGCACAAAGGATGTTTCGAGCTGAGGGTTTGCAAGTGCCCTTAACTGCACACACCCTCCCTCTATTTATAAGTGTCAAGGGATGCCCAGATGAGAGCCACATGTCAATTTGCACATCTCAGTCGTAGAAGTTTAAATGTCGCTGCACATGCGTCGCGCGCAAATCGAGGAATTACACGGGAATCAATGAGCCGCACATGCGCCGCGAGACTGGGACAACGACTACTCCTGTAGAGACCTAGCTTGCTGCAGCTAGTCTCAACCACAACCTTTTGACTTCCCAGGATGAGTCAACACAGGAGTATATTACATTACAACAGAGTACTTACAAAATATTAAGCAGTGTGGCCTGCTGGCCTTAATATTACATAAAGAGGATTACAATGCCTGCAAGGCATTCAGGGTTTAGCAAAATATTTAACTACACAGCAGAAGATAGGTGACCCTCCCACAAAAGAAGTTGACGGCAGAACAACACACTTCAGGGTTCTGGCGGAACTGATTCTCCTCCTTCTGGATCCACGTAGTACTCCGTGCCATCATCTTGATCAAGGTAGGCTCCATCTATTGAGTTGAATGTTGCAAGGGTGAGCACTTACGTACTCAGCAAGTCGTAGGTAAGAGTAGATACATATAGTAGTGATGATATGAACCTAGACTAGTCAAGAATTATGGATATTTGTAAAATAATCCTTTTTCTTTCATACCTCATCTCATGGCAGCACTTTTTATAATATAACATCATTATTCATGTTCACTAGATTATAGCACTACTGCGACACGTCGACACACGACAGCCCACGGTAGCACTCCTTATCATGACAACACATGTCATTTGGGTAATCTTGATTTAAACATTTTTTTATTTAGAAAATAGTACTTGTGTCACACCCCGTGGATTTAATCCACCGCAGCAGACTCCTATAAAACCCGGGAGCTCAGAGTATTCGAATACATTTTTAACTCTGCAGAGAGGTACCAATTTACCCGTAAGATATTCCACTTTCAAACCTTTCCTATCATAACAAAATGATTGGACCCCTGACTCACTTCATACTGTGAGCGGCAAGGTGGAAATAACAAGAACTTTTGTTATGTTTTACTCACAATTCACCCCCAACCCTGTGGCTCTCAGCGAGGCACAGTTGTGGCAGGTTGTATCCAAACCTCCACCCCTTTGCTTATTCCCATTACTGGGTCAGCGTGCTTGATCACCTTCAGTGATATGTGTGGGAGCCGCGCTCCGTGTTTATCGTGCATCACTACACATCTCATGCAGGGGTTTCATGTGCGATCCACATAATTACTTGTTCAGGCCTGTCCCATACCAGGCTTGCGGTTAGCACGTTGTTCATGCCACTAGACGCACAACACAAGGTTCTAGTCCTTATATGCCAATGACCAGACCATCCACAACCCTGCACCTTCAGTGCCTGCATTCCTTTGCAGTCTAGCACCTCCAGTGCTACAGCCATCCATACCATTTTTCTGGTCACGGCTAGGGGTTTTATTTCATGAATATAAGTATATAAATACATATAATAGTTCATGGCACAAAACTTGTTTATTTCACATTTCACAGATAATCAGTCTAGTACTGCCAATTGATAAATCAACCATTCTCAATCTTTCACATGCAATATTGCCTATATTCAAGGTTATGTTTTAGCAACTTTTAAAATATAGGTTCAAGATGAACAAGGATATGACTTGCCTTCCGCGTCGTAAAATACAGCAGTTGACGACGGGTCCGCAGTGAAGTCCTCGAACTCGGGCTCTTGATCTGCTCTCAAATCAAACAAACAACCAATAATCATAATCTTTTCAATACATTATTATACTATATGCAATGATGCAAAGATGAAGTCTTGATGATTCTGAAATGATTGGGTTAAGAGGCTGGTTAGGGTTAAGTTAAGGAAACCAATGTTAAGATTAGCTGTCAAAGGTTTACAAGGTTCCAAATGTCTCAAAATATCAGAATGATGTCAAGGTTGCGACTGGTTCGCTCAAAAACAGCGAACGTCTTTAGATCGACATTCGGTTCAAAGCATCGACATAGGATCGATGAATGATAGAGGGGTTATCTCAATTTGTGGTAGTAGAATAAAATGTAGATCACAATTCTACAATTTCAGTGGACAAAGTGGATTTCAAATTACACCACCAGAAGTGGGTAAATAAGGTCAATGCCACTGGCTGACAAGCTCTGGCATAGAGTTGACAATGCCAAACACTAGGGCTTAGCATAACTTTTGATCTGGAGCTCCAAATGATGCACCACTTTGTCTGGGAGGTAGGCATTGATAACAGGAACAATTAAGTCAACAGGATCTAGGGCAAGAAATGGTTGGAAAGCAAGAAATTTGATGATGAACAGAGATGAACTGGCTGCACTGGAGCAGTTCTGGACACAAACTTTGCATGGCTATATCTTCCAATCCAGGCCGATCTAGGTGTCGGGCTAGAAGACAAAAGTACTCAGGAGGCTAAGGCACATCTAAATGACAAAGTTTCGAGGGCTGAAATGGCCGGGAACACTTTTCCGGTGAACTGTGCCGGAGAAGAACACTGCTATTTGGGGGTTTTTGCTACAGGCCGAGAGAACTTAATTCTTTGCTTGGAGAGCATCTAGGAGGTATAGGGAAGCTTCTGGTAACATCAAATTGACTGGAGGATCACCGGAGAAGCCTGGCGACGATCGCCGGTTTTCTGGTAGAGCTTGAATTTGGGAAAAGCTTCGAATGATGTTTAATTAGGGATTCTAAGCTTACAGGCTTGCTTGAAATAACCCACTGATCAATTTGCTTCACAGGTTTGAGGGCTAATTCGAATTGATTTGGCCTGCATTGCCGGAACAGGGCAATCTTCGATTTTCAGCCATTTCCGGTGATCGCCGGCGTTAGGGGTCATCGGGGAGCAATTAAATAGTACAGCACGATGAGGGAGGCGAGGGGAACTTACTAGTGCTGTCAATTTGGTGGTTGAGGCTGCGGTTGAGGCTGTCACCGTGAGGCCTCGAACTGGTCTCGCCGGAGAAGAAGACTAAGACAGAAAATCTGAGACGTGGATGATTTCCAGTGAGGTTTGAGGGAGCTGCTGAGCACAGGGATGCTTAAATAGGCAGGCGAAGCATGCGAAGAGAAAGCAATGAAGAGATTGGCTGCTGGTGACTTGACTGGTTGCGTGCTGGAGCAACAGCGGCGAAGACACAGTGAGGAACGGTGATGCGACGGCGACAAGCCTTCAGCTGATCACAATGTCGCTTCATCGGGACCTGGCGAAGCTTGTAGCAAGCGGTGGCGACAAGTACTGGCGCGGCGAGGCTACGTGGCGATGGATTGCTGACAAAGTTGCTGCTGATCGCGCGCGGGAGCAAATGCTGGTCGTCGACGTAGCAACGGCGCTGCCACGGTGACGGCTGAGGCGAGGACACGTGCGTACTGGCATGCACGGTCAAAAGTGCGGTGAAGCTTGGCCGGCGGCGAGCGTGCACGGCGCAAGAAAACACGGCGAGCTTCTGGTCGTGCACTGGCTGCTTCCCTGGTCGAAAATGGGCTGATTTGCAATATTTGATTTTCACAATTGGACCAATCTGTAATTCTGGAGATTTGGAAGGTTAGAGTTGAATTTGATTTCACTAATCTGGTAGATTATATTCAACAGGTTAATTGGCAATGATAATTGATAAAATATGATACGTTTGAATAGTTTTTGATACAAACTGAAAATAGGGTAATTTAGGGTAATTGAAATCTGAATTTCATTTGGTTTTGAATTCTGGTACTTAGGATGAGATTTTGGAATTTGAACAGAAGAGAAACTTGTGACAAATAGCATTTTGAGAAGATTTGCCGAAGAAATTCTGAATTTGGAGTTAATCTGGAGATTTTAGCCTTTTTGGATTTTCAAATAACAGATAAGGACTATTTTGCGATAATTCTTGGACTGATTTGTGAAAAGAGTCTAGATGGTGAAATATGGCTGTCAACTTTTTATATTAAGGTATTGACATACCCATGATCATATTCCAGGAATAATCTGGTCTGAACTTGGTCAAGATTCGGATTAAATCTGTATTTCTGAAAGTTAGGGTATTTAAGTAATAGAAGATATTTCTGTTTTCGAAAACAGAAGGAGCTGATAAATCTGAGAGTTAGGGATAGAATTGGATCTAGGTTCTGAAGGCTTTTAAGTTCAAAGTAACTGATAGATCATATCTGAACAATCTGATCTTCATTTGAGATCACAGGATAGATTTTGGAGATTTCAGGGCTTGAGATAGAAACTGATCTGGCTATTACTACAGATACATGCATGCATGCTATTTATGAAAAAGGAAATTTTCACCCCTAACTCAGGGCGTTACAGATCTACCCTCCTTAAAGAAATCTCGCCCCGAGATTTACCTAAGACAGGAAAAGATAAGGATAGGTTTGCTTAAGATCTTCTTCCTTCTCCCAAGTAGCCTCTTGCTCTGAATGATTCTTCCATTGAACTTTACACAATTTGATTTTCTTCCTTCGGAGCTGACGTTCATCAGTGGCTAGGATTCTGATTGGGTGTTCAAGATAAGTGAGATTCTTCTGTAATGGCACATCTTGTACATCTATCTGGTCAGTTGGTTCCTTCAAACATTTCCAGAGCTGAGAGACATGAAACACATCATGCACTCCTGCTAATCCCTCAGGTAATTCCAAATTATATGATACTTCTCCCTTTCTCTTGATTATCTTAAATGGTCCAATGTATCTTGGAGATAACTTTCCTTTCACTTGGAATCTTTGTAATCTCTTGAATGGTGTGACCTTGAGATACACAAAATCTCCTGGTCCAAATGATAATTCTCTTCGTCGTTTATCTGCATAACTCTTTTGTCGTGATTGTGCTGTTTTCAACCTTTCTCTGATGAGTCTGACATGAGCTTCTGCTTCTTCTACTATCTCTGGTCCTATAACTTTTCGTTCTCCTGGCTCATTCCAATGCAATGGAGTTCTGCACTTACGTCCATATAAAGCTTCAAATGGTGCCATCTGTATACTAGCTTGATAACTGTTATTATATGTAAATTCTGCAAATGGTAAACATTTGTCCCATGATGTTCCATAATCTAGTATACAAGCTCTTAGAAGATCCTCTAGGATTTGGTTAACTCTTTCTGTCTGTCCTCCCGTCTGTGGATGATATGCAGTACTGAAGTCCAACTGGGTTCCTAGAGTTTCATGCAGTCTATTCCAAAATTTGGAGGTAAACTGTGTTCCACGATCTGAGACTATCTTCTTAGGAATACCATGCAATGCCACTATTCTTTGCATGTATAACTCTGCTAATTTACTGCCATCATGAATCTTTTTAACTGGTATGAAATGAGCTACTTTAGTAAGTCTGTCCACAATAACCCATATGGAATCATATCCTCCTTGAGTTTTAGGTAATCCTGTAATAAAATCCATACCAATTTCTTCCCATTTCCATAATGGTATTGGTAGAGGTTGTAGCTTTCCTGCTATTTTCTGGTGTTCTGCTTTAACTCGTTGGCATGTATCACAGTTTGCAATGTACTCTGCAATCTCCCTCTTCATATTATCCCACCAGAATCTGGTCTTCAAATCTTGATACATCTTTGTGTTACCAGGGTGTATTGAGTATGGAGTTTTATGTGCTTCATGGAGAATTATTTCCTTAAGATCTGCGTTTTGAGGTACACAGATTCTTTCTCGATACCATACAATCCCTTGGTTATCTTCAATAAAGCCTTGAGCCTTTCCTAACTTGATTCGACTCTTGATCTTACAAATTTCTTCATCTTCCTTCTGGGCATTTCCTATCTGTTCTTCAAGTTGAGATTTTATTGTTAAAGTAGCTACCGTTCCCTGCGGTACTATTTCCACTTGATGATTCTGCAACTCTTGTTGTAGGTAAGGGTTCTTCAACATAACCATTCCTTGTAGGTTGTAAACTTTTCTGCTTAGGGCATCAGCTACTACATTAGCTTTCCCTGGATGGTACTGAATACTAAGATCATAATCTTTGATCAATTCGAGCCATCGTCGTTGACGCATGTTGAGCTCTGTCTGTGTGAAAATGTACTTGAGGCTTTTATGATCTGTAAAGATCTCACACTTACGCCCAATGAGATAATGTCGCCATATCTTTAAAGCATGCACTACTGCTGCTAACTCCAAATCATGGGTCGGATAATTTTCCTCATGTGGTCTCCATTGGCGTGAAGCATAAGCCACTACTTGACCTTGTTGCATTAACACACAGCCTATTCCTTGCTTTGAAGCATCACAGTAAACTACAAAATCTTCTTTTCTTCCACCTTTAAAGCTCTGTTCACTAGGGTTTGAAATTCCGTCAGTTCATGAGAAGCAATTTGATACTGTAAATAGTGTTGAAGTCCTTCTGTGAAGCGCTCTATCTTCTTCTCTTCAGTATCCACATCTCCAGGTGCGTATCGAGCCAAATGAGTAAATTGGTGTAGATACTCAGTAACTGACTTACTTCCTTGAGTTAAATTCCGAAATTCCCGACGCTTAGCTGCCATAACACCAGTAGGTATATGAAATTTCCGAAATTGATCCTTAAATTCCCTCCAAGAGATATTATCTTTATCAGGGTGAGCTTCCTGGTAATTCATCCACCAGGCAGCTGCAGCTCCTGATAACTGATGAGATCCAAACAAAACTTTCTCTCGTTCGCTGCATCGGACCGTGTCTAATTTTCTCTCGATATCCCGTAACCAATCATCGGCAACCATAGGATCGGTCGCACTAGAGAATGTTGGTGGACGGGTCTTTTGGAAATCTGTTAATCTTGCTCCTACAGCAGAAGTAGTTCCTTCTGTTGTTCCAGTAGGCAGTTTCTGAACTATCTGGGCTAACAACTGGGTATGAGCTATCTGAGCTTCTTGTCGACTTTTCTCCATTGGCAACAAAATTTCCTGAAGACTGGGTTGTTCATTCTGAGGTGGATTGGAACTCTGAGATCCTTGCTGAAACAAAGGGTCTCTTGTCATAGTTTCTTCTTCCTGCGGAGTCTGATCTATATCTTCTCTTCCACTTCGAGATCTCCTTCTGGTGTCAACCATGGTGGCTCTGAAAAAGTTTAGACGGATCTAACTAACTAAGGCCAACTAAGACAGCAATGCAGAAATTAATGCAACTACTTTTATGCATAAAATACTTAGGCTACTAGCCATAATACACAAATTAACCATTGCAAAAGCAACAGCGAATCACAAAGCTATCAAGAGCATCCACTAGCTCTGTCTACACCAACCCCTAAGACACTCTGAAACAACAGAACGCACTCTCACAATCTTACCGAATTTTAGAAATCCAAATAAAATTTTGAAATGAAGGTTTTTCAAGAGCTACAAAGCTCATTATTTTTATCAAAATAAAATTTCCACAAATAGTTTCTAAATAAATTACGTCTTCCTGGCACGGCCAATTTCCTAAAGGTGTCGTCCTACAGTCAAGTTCTCATGTTGCTCTGATACCAACTTTTCTTGTCGCGCCCCGAGACTGGGACAACGACTACTCCTGTAGAGACCTAGCTTGCTGCAGCTAGTCTCAACCACAACCTTTTGACTTCCCAGGATGAGTCAACACAGGAGTATATTACATTGCAACAGAGTACTTACAAAATATTAAGCAGTGTGGCCTGCTGGCCTTAATATTACATAAAGAGGATTACAATGCCTGCAAGGCATTCAGGGTTTAGCAAAATATTTAACTACACAGCAGAAGATAGGTGACCCTCCCACAAAAGAAGTTGACGGCAGAACAACACACTTCAGGGTTCTGGCGGAACTGATTCTCCTCCTTCTGGATCCACGTAGTACTCCGTGCCATCATCTTGATCAAGGTAGGCTCCATCTATTGAGTTGAATGTTGCAAGGGTGAGCACTTACGTACTCAACAAGTCGTAGGTAAGAGTAGATACATATAGTAGTGATGATATGAACCTAGACTAGTCAAGAATTATGGATATTTGTAAAATAATCCTTTTTCTTTCATACCTCATCTCATGGCAGCACTTTTTATAATATAACATCATTATTCATGTTCACTAGATTATAGCACTACTGCGACACGTCGACACACGACAGCCCACGGTAGCACTCCTTATCATGACAACACATGTCATTTGGGTAATCTTGATTTAAACATTTTTTTATTTAGAAAATAGTACTTGTGTCACACCCCGTGGATTTAATCCACCGCAGCAGACTCCTATAAAACCCGGGAGCTCGGAGTATTCGAATACATTTTTAACTCTGCAGAGAGGTACCAATTTACCCGCAAGATATTCCACTTTCAAACCTTTCCTATCATAACAAAATGATTGGACCCCTGACTCACTTCATACTGTGAGCGGCAAGGTGGAAATAACAAGAACTTTTGTTATGTTTTACTCACAATTCACCCCCAACCCTGTGGCTCTCAGCGAGGCACAGTTGTGGCAGGTTGTATCCAAACCTCCACCCCTTTGCTTATTCCCATTACTGGGTCAGCGTGCTTGATCACCTTCAGTGATATGTGTGGGAGCCGCGCTCCGTGTTTATCGTGCATCACTACACATCTCATGCAGGGGTTTCATGTGCGATCCACATAATTACTTGTTCAGGCCTGTCCCATACCAGGCTTGCGGTTAGCACGTTGTTCATGCCACTAGACGCACAACACAAGGTTCTAGTCCTTATATGCCAATGACCAGACCATCCACAACCCTGCACCTTCAGTGCCTGCATTCCTTTGCAGTCTAGCACCTCCAGTGCTACAGCCATCCATACCATTTTTCTGGTCACGGCTAGGGGTTTTATTTCATGAATATAAGTATATAAATACATATAATAGTTCATGGCACAAAACTTGTTTATTTCACATTTCACAGATAATCAGTCTAGTACTGCCAATTGATAAATCAACCATTCTCAATCTTTCACATGCAATATTGCCTATATTCAAGGTTATGTTTTAGCAACTTTTAAAATATAGGTTCAAGATGAACAAGGATATGACTTGCCTTCCGCGTCGTAAAATACAGCAGTTGACGACGGGTCCGCAGTGAAGTCCTCGAACTCAGGCTCTTGATCTGCTCTCAAATCAAACAAACAACCAATAATCATAATCTTTTCAATACATTATTATACTATATGCAATGATGCAAAGATGAAGTCTTGATGATTCTGAAATGATTGGGTTAAGAGGCTGATTAGGGTTAAGTTAAGGAAACCAATGTTAAGATTAGCTGTCAAAGGTTTACAAGGTTCCAAATGTCTCAAAATATCAGAATGATGTCAAGGTTGCGACTGGTTCGCTCAAAAACAGCGAACGTCTTTAGATCGACATTCGGTTCAAAGCATCGACATAGGATCGATGAATGATAGAGGGGTTATCTCAATTTGTGGTAGTAGAATAAAATGTAGATCACAACTCTACAATTTCAGTGGACAAAGTGGATTTCAAATTACACCACCAGAAGTGGGTAAATAAGGTCAATGCCACTGGCTGACAAGCTCTGGCATAGAGTTGACAATGCCAAACACTAGGGCTTAGCATAACTTTTGATCTGGAGCTCCAAATGATGCACCACTTTGTCTGGGAGGTAGGCATTGATAACAGGAACAATTAAGTCAACAGGATCTAGGGCAAGAAATGGTTGGAAAGCAAGAAATTTGATGATGAACAGAGATGAACTGGCTGCACTGGAGCAGTTCTGGACACAAACTTTGCATGGCTATATCTTCCAATCCAGGCCGATCTAGGTGTCGGGCTAGAAGACAAAAGTACTCAGGAGGCTAAGGCACATCTAAATGACAAAGTTTCGAGGGCTGAAATGGCCGGGAACACTTTTCCGGTGAACTGTGCCGGAGAAGAACACTGCTATTTGGGGGTTTTTGCTACAGGCCGAGAGAACTTAATTCTTTGCTTGGAGAGCATCTAGGAGGTATAGGGAAGCTTCTGGTAACATCAAATTGACTGGAGGATCACCGGAGAAGCCTGGCGACGATCGCCGGTTTTCTGGTAGAGCTTGAATTTGGGAAAAGCTTCGAATGATGTTTAATTAGGGATTCTAAGCTTACAGGCTTGCTTGAAATAACCCACTGATCAATTTGCTTCACAGGTTCGAGGGCTAATTCGAATTGATTTGGCCTGCATTGCCGGAACAGGGCAATCTTCGATTTTCAGCCATTTCCGGTGATCGCCGGCGTTAGGGGTCATCGGGGAGCAATTAAATAGTACAGCACGATGAGGGAGGCGAGGGGAACTTACTAGTGCTGTCAATTTGGTGGTTGAGGCTGCGGTTGAGGCTGTCACCGTGAGGCCTCGAACTGGTCTCGCCGGAGAAGAAGACTAAGACAGAAAATCTGAGACGTGGATGATTTCCAGTGAGGTTTGAGGGAGCTGCTGAGCACAGGGATGCTTAAATAGGCAGGCGAAGCATGCGAAGAGAAAGCAATGAAGAGATTGGCTGCTGGTGACTTGACTGGTTGCGTGCTGGAGCAACAGCGGCGAAGACACAGTGAGGAACGGTGATGCGACGGCGACAAGCCTTCAGCTGATCACAATGTCGCTTCATCGGGACCTGGCGAAGCTTGTAGCAAGCGGTGGCGACAAGTACTGGCGCGGCGAGGCTACGTGGCGATGGATTGCTGACAAAGTTGCTGCTGATCGCGCGCGGGAGCAAATGCTGGTCGTCGACGTAGCAACGGCGCTGCCACGGTGACGGCTGAGGCGAGGACACGTGCGTACTGGCATGCACGGTCAAAAGTGCGGTGAAGCTTGGCCGGCGGCGAGCGTGCACGGCGCAAGAAAACACGGCGAGCTTCTGGTCGTGCACTGGCTGCTTCCCTGGTCGAAAATGGGCTGATTTGCAATATTTGATTTTCACAATTGGACCAATCTGTAATTCTGGAGATTTGGAAGGTTAGAGTTGAATTTGATTTCACTAATCTGGTAGATTATATTCAACAGGTTAATTGGCAATGATAATTGATAAAATATGATACGTTTGAATAGTTTTTGATACAAACTGAAAATAGGGTAATTTAGGGTAATTGAAATCTGAATTTCATTTGGTTTTGAATTCTGGTACTTAGGATGAGATTTTGGAATTTGAACAGAAGAGAAACTTGTGACAAATAGCATTTTGAGAAGATTTGCCGAAGAAATTCTGAATTTGGAGTTAATCTGGAGATTTTAGCCTTTTTGGATTTTCAAATAACAGATAAGGACTATTTTGCGATAATTCTTGGACTGATTTGTGAAAAGAGTCTAGATGGTGAAATATGGCTGTCAACTTTTTATATTAAGGTATTGACATACCCATGATCATATTCCAGGAATAATCTGGTCTGAACTTGGTCAAGATTCGGATTAAATCTGTATTTCTGAAACTTAGGGTATTTAAGTAATAGAAGGTATTTCTGTTTTCGAAAACAGAAGGAGCTGATAAATCTGAGAGTTAGGGATAGAATTGGATCTAGGTTCTGAAGGCTTTTAAGTTCAAAGTAACTGATAGATCATATCTGAACAATCTGATCTTCATTTGAGATCACAGGATAGATTTTGGAGATTTCAGGGCTTGAGATAGAAACTGATCTGGCTATTACTACAGATACATGCATGCATGCTATTTATGAAAAAGGAAATTTTCACCCCTAACTCAGGGCGTTACACAGATCTTCCTAGATCTTTCTAGAAAATACAAAATCTCTTCTGCTGTCAAAAACTCAACAGAAAATCCAAATCTTTCAAAATCAAATCCAACCAAAAATGATGCAATGCAATGACCTAGTAGTTTCTCGGTTTATCAAGAAGTCTAGAGAGGACTTGCAACCCCTCTTTATAGTATGGTTAAATTCTAAAGAATAAGATCCTAAACCGATCAACTTCCAAACGTCAAGATCGGTAAAAATGAAAACTCAGATTACCTTAGGTCCTTTGCATTTTCATGTTTGCAATTACGTCTCGTCTTTGCTCTTTTGCGACTTGTGCTTTATTTTACGTCGGGTTCATCTTTTGCAAATCTTCTCAACAGAGCTCTGTATCAAATATCTCAAAAGCACAGTTAGTCTGAAACACTTTGTTTTCATTTATCATCAAAATTAGGTTTAGGCATAAAGGCCTAGATGCAACATTACGCACATCCAAAAACCTGCTGGGGTATTTTTTAATACCACGACAAAATTCCTACCCCCTGTCGTTCAGGATTTATGTGGGATTTGTCGTCAAATATTCCTACCCCCTGTCGCAACGCAACCATGGTTGGTCTACTGATAGAGAAAATCAAGGTCGCGTAAGCAGAGTGCGACCGCATGAAGTAGTAAGTATTTTGTTTTTCCTTTAGTTCTTTTTGTGAACTGGAATAAACATCTTTTATCATTGTCACAAAGAAAACTCTGCCTTAATAAAAGAAATAGCCACAGAACGCAACAATAGAGAGGTTGCAGTGGCTGAAGCTCTGAGGAAAAACAGAGAGACTCTCAGAAGCCCTCACATCCTTGGAGGAGAAAACACACTCACATGATTTTCTCCAAGGGGAGAAAGAAAGCCTCTCATCAGTTTGCAACGAATTGTAAGCCGACATTGATTGTAAGTTCATTTGAGCAGAATTTGATATTGTTTCCCTGAATTGTTGAAGATCAAATTATACCGAATTTTTTTCTTTCTCTGATTTGATCAAAAAGAAGTAAACTTTAAGCTGACCAAGGAAAAGGATCAATTGGAGGAGAAGTTTATCAGGCACAGACTTGACATTGATAAGCTCGATGATAACATTAATTACCTCAGGTCAGCCAATAACAAAGCCAAAGAGATGACAAAGCTAGCCCTTGACGAGAAGGAAAATCTGGAGGAGATCATCAGAACTGCCATCTCGTTGAGAAAAGTACATTGGCAAAACTGAAGGAAGTTGCGGACTCGTTTAATGCATAAATTGTCAATCCTGAAAAGGATGACCTATCACTTGCTGACTTTTGCAACCTGGTCACCGCCCACTCTGATTCGCTTGTCGCCAACATTCCAGAGTTTATGAGAAAGCACAAGCAAGCACTGAAGACCGATGTCAGTGAAGTGACCTCTGCTATACTCTATAAACTCAGACATCACCACAGCCCAACATTGGACTTGAATCCAATGATGGGAAACATGGTTTTTGACAGCGAGGATCAATTGAGCGCAATCAGGGCCGAGATCAAACCTCTTATAGAAAAATTATTGCATGATCTCGGCCTTCCTTGATGTACTTCTTTACATTGTACCGTTTTGGGAGAAAATAACGAGAAAAGAAACATAAATATCTTACCTAGGTTAGCGATGATTTGGTACCTTTCAAATACACATAGTTAAACTTACAAATAAAATATTGAAATGCCTAGTACTTTTCTTGTTTTAATGCCATAATTATATTTTCCCTAGCCCCCTCCTGCGGCCATGCATATGTTTTAGTTGGGTATCATGGTCGCAGGATAAAATGATAGCAATTTGATCGAGAACAGATGAGGCAGTCTCTTATGCGTGTGACAATGACTTAAAAAGAGGAGCGTCCACTATATGTGATCATATGGTCGCAAGAACAAACATTTGAGCGTAAATGCGCAAGCTTGTTGCAAACTGACACCCACTCGAATGATGCGGAACATTCTATCAAGTCTCTAAGCGTTGAGAAATGGCTTACAGAGAGATGTCTTGGATAGATGTGATCATTAGATTGGTCAGCGAATCCACTTAGACATTACGTTAAAGAGTTTGCATTGCGGCCAGCCCCCAGGTGTGGCCCATTGAAAAAAGAGGACATAAGAGAGGAGATAACTGTAACATCAAGATAGGGAAACTCGTTTTAGTTAATATAGATATGTACAATAAAGAATGGAAAAAAGACTTACTCGTAAAATTTGTGCAGTTGGTCAATATTCCAAGTATTGGAGAGAACTCTGCCATCTTCCCAATAGAATTTGTAGGGACCATAGTGTAGGGACCTTCCCAATAGAATTTGTGGTGATTAGAATGGTTTTGGATCTTTCTCAAAACCAAGTCTCCCACGTGAAGGCTACGTGGTCACACCCTTTTACTGTGATATTTACACAAAGCCTGTAAATATGCGGCGGATCAAAATAGTGCTTGATTACTCTTTTCTCCAAGAAGAATGAGTTCATCTCCGCGTGCTTCGTTGGTATCTGTATCACCAAAATGTTTCACGCGAGGAGAGCCAAGTTGGATTTCACTTGGTAACATGGCTTCGGTACCAAAAACCAGTTGGAAAGGCGTGTCTCCCATTGCTCTACTAGGTGTGGTACGAATGGCCCATAGAACGGAGTAGAGTTCGTCTACCCAAGCCCCTGAGCGTATCTTAAGTCAGTCAAATACTCGTTTCTTGACTCCTTGTATTATTTTCCTGTTGGCGCGTTCAACTGCCCCGTTGCTTTGCGGATGAGCAACGGAAGTGAAACAGACTTTGGTACCGATATCATCGCAATAGACTAGGAAAAGACTATTAACGAATTGGGAACCATTGTCTGTTATGAGACGACTTAGAACACCAAATCGTATCACGATGTTCTTGTGAAAGAACTTCTTCGCTGCTATGGCGGTAATGGTGCGGACTAGTTCCACCTTGACCCATTTGGTGAATGTATCAATGGCTATGAACAGGAACTTGTTTCCATTGACGGCTTGGGGCATTGGTCCCAGTATGTCTATTCCACATACGGCAAATGGCCATGTTAAGGAAATAGTTTGTAGTGCATATGCCTGCTGATGAACTTGCCAAGCATGAAATTGACTTGGTGGCATGTCTTGACCAAGTGTCTAGCATCATTGAGTGCCATAAGCTAGTAATACCCTTGTCAAAAGCTTTTCTGACCAGTGTTCTATAGGATGCATGTGCCACACATGCCTTTGTGGATTTCTCTCAGAAGGTTTTGGCCTTCTTCGTGAGGGATGCAACGCATGAGTACGCCTTGCGTGCTCTTTTTGTACAGGGTTCCTTCGACCAGTCTGTACAAGCGTGCTTTCCTAACTAACCGATCTGCTTCGGTTTCTTCCTCGGGCAAGGTCCCATGGACCAGATAGATCCTCAATGGTTGGATCCAATCTGCTTCATGCTCGAGGGCGGCGACGTTAGTTATCGCCTCAGTCTTCTCGGTGATCAAGGGATGTTTTAAGTGTTCGATGAATACTCCTACCAGAGCGGATGCACGTGAGGACCCATGTTTTGATAACTGGTCTACGAGAATATTGTCCCTTTGCGGAATGAATTGGACTTCAAAATTTCTAAAGTATTTTTCTAATTTCCTCACTTCATCCAGGAAATGAGCCATTGTCTCATCGGAGGTGTTGTACTCCTTGTTTACCTGGTTTATGACTAGCTGTGAGTCTCCCCTCACCACTAGCTGATGAACTCCAAGGGATTTGGCTGCTCGAAGCCTAGCTAGAAGACCTTTATACTCTGCCGTGTTATTTGTTGCGACAAAGTGGACTTGTATGACGCACTAGAGTTGGTCGCCCTAGGGTGTGATTAAGACCACTCTTGCCCCCGAGTTCAAAAAACCATGAGAAGCATAGAAGTACATCATCCAAAGGTCGTTAGTAGACAAATCTATCGGTTCTTGCAGAAGTGGTTAGGGATTAGTCCATTCGACCACAAAATCGGCAAGAATTTGAGATTTGATTGCTATGCAAGCAGTGAAGTGGAGATCGAACGCTCCTAGTTCTACTACCCATTTTGCAACTCGACCGGTTGCTTCCGGATTACGGAGTATGTCCCCTAAGGGGAAGGACGAAGGCACGGAAAGCTTGTGCGCTCGAAAGTAATGTCATAGCTTTCAGGAAGCCATTAAGAGGGCATAAAGTAGTTTTTGGGCCTCGGGGTAACGCTCCTTGGGTCTGTTTAGTACTTCGCTTACGTAGTATACTGGTCGTTGCACGCCTGCCCTTTCTGCGACCAGTACTGCACTGACCGCGCACGGGGTTGTGGCTAAGTAAATGAGAAAGGGTTCTCCTGCTTGTGGAGAGACCAACACTAGAGCACTTGATAAGTATGCTTTGACTTCCTGAAAAGCTTTTTAAGCTTCATCCGACCACTGGAAACCATTGTGCTTACATTGCACCTTAAAGAGAGGTAAACCACGTTCGCCTAATCGCGAGATGAAACGGCTCAAAGCCACCATTCGACCTATTAGGCTTTGAATGTCCTTTATTGTCGAAGGGGATCTCATTTGCTCAATGGCCCTTATCTGGATTAACCTCAATGCCTCGTGAACAAACTAGGAAACCTAAAAGTTTACCAAAAGAAACACCAAAAGAGCACTTTTCAGGGTTCAACTTGATTCCATGTTTATTCAAGTTACAAAAAGTCTTAGTGAGATCATTTACATGATTAGAGCCTTTTAAGCTCTTTACAACTAGATCATCTACATAAGGTTCTAAATTATGCCCTAATTGAGATAGAAAGGTCTTTTGCATCAAGCACTGGTACGTGGAACCAGCGTTCTTGAGCCCGAATGGCATTCTGACGTAGCAGTAGGTGCCAAAAGGGTGTGATGAAGGTAATTTTCTCTTCATCTACTTCTGCCACGCTAATTTATGGTAGCCTGAGTAAGCATCTAGGAAGCTCATTAGTTTGAAACCCGCAGTAGAATCGACCAATTGATCAATTCGAGGAAGGAGAAAGTCATCCTTCTGGCAGGCATTGTTAAGACTAGTGTAATCGACACACATGCGCCACTTACCATTGGACATTAGGACCATGACCGGATTCGCGAGCCATTCTGGATGGTTTACCTCGCGAATGAAGCCAGCTTCCTGGAGTTTAGTTAACTCCCAATGAATGGCCTTTTGACGATTAGGAGCAAAGCACCTGAGCTTCTGCTTGATTGGTCGTTGTCCAGGCCGAATTGCTAGCCTATGCCCAATCACTTCCCTTGGGACTCCGGGCATGTCAGATGATTTCCATGCAAACACATCTGCATTAGCTCAGAGGAAAGTAATGAGCGCGAGTTCCTATTTAGCATCCAATGTTGACCCAATCCGAACTATCTTAGATGGGTCACCTGGGAACAGAGGAACTTGCTTGAGTTTCTCATCTGGTCGCGGAGTTGTCTTGACCGCATCAGGTTCTTTGGTCGCCAACTTGACATCCCTTAGGGGTAATTGATTGACTAGTTCCAAAGAGATGCGATCACACATAAGAGCTGTATTCTGGTTGTCTTTAATTGTGATGACACCTTTTGGCCTTGGTATCTTGACACACTAGTAAGCGTAGTGTGTGGCTGCCATGAACTTGGCGAGTGAAGGCCTGCCAAAGATGGTGTTGTTGGTAGAGATATGCCCTAGAGGCAATCATGGAGATGATTGTATCATGATATGTTTATGAATTGTTACGAATAAAATGTTATTGCATTTCTTGAATAAAGTATCACTTTTATTGATCAAACAAGTATGTGACTTATTCGTAGAACTCTTTATTATGATATATGTATTGTCGGCATTATCAATGATACTCATTCTAAATATCTCTGACTTTCGGCATTACATGGAATAATAATGCAAGATAAGTCAGCACGATCATTGATTGATAGTCAAGTTTCACGGACCATAGATATGAGATATCAACTCAATGTCGTGGACACATGTTGGAGAACATGTTGGTTGATTGACCCATCTTGAGACACTATTGAGTTTTTTATGTGTCATCAGTTGGTTTCTAACAGCTATTTTGGCTTATCTTTAGATCTGAGATCATCACGGTTTCATACATGCGTAGTAGCATACTTGGTATCATCAACCGCTACTTTTAGCCGAGTAGTCATAAAGGTGACATACAGATATGCTATGAACCATGTGGTTAAAAGTGAATGGTCGAGATGGAATTTGCCCCTCTCATATCTTGAGAGAGATATCTCTGGGCCCCTTGATGTAATTGGACTAAGAAAGTGCATGGCCGTGCCGAATATAGTTGAGAGTCAACTATGGAAAGGTTAGTCCATTACAAGATCAAGAAAGGACCGAGCTATTCAAGGATGACACGTTTCTCACCTTGAGTTCAATTTGGTATTGTGAAGCAAAGAGATAATCCATGATAAGTTGTATAGGCTCGTCAAATATGATCTTCGTGTACATGCGGGTAGTCATAATGTCTTGCTAGGGACCGCTTATGACTTGTGATTCGGGAAGTTGTTTCTGATCGCGTCCAAATATACACAAACCTACAGGGTCACACACTTAACGGGTTGGATTATTAATTTGGATGGGATCCGAAACGGGTCCCCTATTGGTAATGGGATTACCATTAGGATTAGGGTTCATATTTGAGTAGGACTTATCTGCAAGGCCCTATAAAAGGAGGTGCGGTTGCCATGCATTGATCATCTGGTCTATTCTGGCTACCACCACCATCCACGAGATAGATCTCATGAAACCCTAGCTGCGTGCACTAGTGCTAGCACATGAACATGTGGTGCTCCTTCCCTGGACGTGTGGACTTCCGTAGAGGTGCGGCTGTTATTGCTGCACTGCTGGTCACGTCCAGTTGCGACATCGACTCTTCTTCCGCTGCTGCGTTGTCGCATCCGCGCGTCTAGAAGTAAATCTCTTGATCTATGATCTATTGCTTGCAAGCTTCTTGGGATTTCGGGTAAAATTATTGAAATTGCGCTAGAGTAGCAAGCCCGTTCCCCAACAGTTGTAAGCGGAATCAAAATCAATCACATCAAAAGTAATTAACTTCATTCAAAAGTTATCCGGTCCTCCGAGTGTTGTGGGAAACACTATTTGCCTGATGGGCATCATCGAGGAGCCATATATGATCCAGAAAAATGGGTGTGCCACTAGTCTAATCTTTGAACGAGGTATCTGCATCTCATCAAGAGCTTTGGCGAAGAGTAGGTCTAGAGAACTTCCTCCATCAACCAACACTCCTCCCACTTTAGCATTGCTAATAATGGGGGATATTACCAAAGGGAGACATCGAGGATGGGACAATCCTTTGGGATAATCTTCTCGGTTAAAGGTCATGGAAGTTTCTGACCAACAGGGAAATTGAAGTTCTCCGAGGGGAGCTTCAACGCTATTTACCTCCCAGGAGACAGCTCTAAATTGACGCTTAGAAAAATAAGATGAAGATCCACCAAAAATAATATTAACGTGATTGCTAGGTACCTGGTATGGCATTACCTCATCTCCATCAGCGTCCTCGGGATTGACCGTTTTCTGGTATGGTTGACATAGGCGTAGTTCCTTGATAGAAATCGTCCATGCGCTTCAACCAGGTGTGACAATTCTTGAGGTCGTGTCTAGAAGCATTGTGTAATAGACACCATTTCTTGTTTCCTTGCGGGTTAGTCTGTTTTTCCGTGCGGTCGCCAGTTCGACCACCGGAGGGAGGTTTATTAGATTGGAGTGGAACCTTTTTACCTTTCTCTTATGGTTGCTTGTCCAAGACTGCGACCTCGAGGAACCGGATTGCTCCATTCATGTTGGGTTTCTTAGACTGGCCACTTGCAGAGAATTCAAACTTCTTGCTCGAATCTTCCTTCTTTTCGGTTTTTAGGGCCGGTTGAGGAGGTAGATTACCCTTTTCCACCATCCTATTCCATTCTACAGCCTCAGCTGCCTCAGAATATCAATCAGTCATGTCGAAGAGGTCAGACACTGATCGTGGGGGATGGATGCTTAAGTCCTCCGTGAACCTTCAATATGGAACACCATGTTTGAAGGCCCTGATAACTGAAGAATCAGAGATATTTGGAATGGTATTCCTCACTTCTACAAATCTCTTGACGAACTGCCTAGGGTCTTAGTCGAAGTCTGGCACGGACGATGAAGATCATCTTCTTTGCCTGGCTTCTCATAGCAGTTTTGGAAGTTGTAGAGGATGGCATCACACAACAACTCCCAATTATAGATCGATCCTTCTGGTTGATTGAACAACTAGGTCCATGCCGGACCTTCAAGGACCGTCGGCAAATAATTTGCCATGACTCATTCGTCTCCTCCGGCCACTTGGATAGCAGTAACATAGATCTAAAGAAATTCGGTAGGATTTTGAGTCCCATCGAATCTCTCGATGGTACCGGGTTTGAACTTATCAGGCCAGACCACGTTCCGTAGTTCGGGTGAGAAAGCTTTACAACCCACGTACGTACTACATGGTCGTCGATCATCACGACTATCGCCGTGGTCACGGGAGTTGTCGACTAGGGAAACTCATGACATGGTCCTAGACGTGAGTGCACTGGTACGCGATTGTGGTCGCGAGAAGCACCAGTTCATCTGGTTTTGTCATGTCGGGTATGCGCAGGAGTACATCTCTTTTGTGATTGATGGGAACCTTCTAGCTCTTTAGTGGTCGATCGGGACGACACTATTGGAGTTATGTCCAAGGCAACCTCGTCGAGGGTATCCGCAAGCACCCTTGCAAAAATAGCCCCATAATCGTGAGCGAGACCAGGAGGTGGATTGCGAATTGCCTCTGCAATCACTTGGCTACGGTCCTTGGTAATCCTTGTGGGTGCTGGTGGAGTCTTTGGTGTTGCCGCCACAAGCGCATGAGTGTAATCCGGGTCTGAGAGAGGCGAGTGTGCACGCCTGCGGCCACCCAAATGTGGTTGACGAGACGTACCCAGACCAAGGTCGCGTCCAGCGGTATTAGGGTGAGTTGGTGCATGTCATAGAAAATCTTCTGCGACCTTGCGAATCTCAGCCTCTCGTTGTTCGCGCTCGTGGTCCTCTTTCGGTTTGCACTCTTGCTCTTCCCTAGCAGCATGCTGCTCTGGAGTTTCCTCAGAAAGTGCAGCGACCTCCCTAGGAATAGAGTTTGCAGACGGAGTAAGCATCCCATCCTTGTCTGAGTTTGACTTGAAATCAAAGAGAGACTTTAAATTATCTGGGGAGAAATTCTCCAGACGAAGTTCTAGGTCATCCTCTTCCGTGTCGTCTAGGACAACGAGCTGTGGCACGTATTCATCCTCGACTGAGGGCAAATGAATTGCTTGGTCCGATTCTTGTTCAACAGACGCAGTCGGAATCGAGGATGATGCCCCCCAAGACAGGTCTCGTGGGTAGTGTCGTAGCCATTGATGGGGACGCTATCTTCATCCATAGCATCTGCGAGATCCTCGAGATCGAATTTGTTCTCGGGATTGTGTAGGTAAGGGAAAGGATCCATGAATACAATGAACCTTGGTGAAAATGTCTTCAAGGCCCCACGGTGGGCACCAGCTGTTGATGATTGGAACTCGAGGGTCCTTCTGTCGAACTTATGCAAGAATGAGATGGGTTAAGAAGGGAGCTAATCAGACAAGTACCAAGGTATTCAAAATATCTATGAACCAGAGACACAGAGATTTATCCAGGTTCAGGCCCTCATAGCTGAGTAATGACCCTACGTCCTGTGTACTTTCTTATGTGGGAAAAGGAGTTACAAAGATATTGTTACAATGTATGTGAGCTAGCTAATCCTATCTGGCTAAGCCTAGTCTTCTCTGTAGTCGATCATCCTCTCCCTGATCCTTCCCTTCAAGGCCTTCTTATACTTGCCGAAGATATTATCGGTTATCCTCTTGAAGGAACGTCCCACGATTCTTTCTAACTGCCTCGAGATGGTAGTTGCAGTTCGTGGGTACGTGGTGGTTGTCGTAGATCATGGGTACATGGCAGTTAGGCAGCCTTGACTTGGTCGTCGTGGGACTACCTTACCATCCTAACCTCCTTCGACGGTTACCTTGTCAGGGACTTATGACTATCTTGGGATTAATCATAAGGATCGTGGTAAGGTTGTGATAAAGGGTGATCGCATACCTCTGCGACTGTGGTAATGAGATCGAACCTTGTATCTGCCAGAGGGTCTGGTCGTAGGGAGATATCTCTGCGACCATAGTGTCTGCGGATACAATATATGGATTTTACGATAATAAGTGTTTTACAATTTTCATGAAATAAATATGGTTCTTGGGTTATATTTAGGACACCTTTGGACTACCCGCTGTCTCTTCCCTTGGCCTTCGGCGACCATAGGAAGGTACTTGCGACCATACTGCACTATTTGAGACCATGGGATGCCACCCATGACCATGGAGGCCTAGACACAGCTAACAATCCTCGTCAAAGGTAACAAACAAAAAGCCAAGCTCAACTATTCACATGGGCCGGCGGCTAGGTCAAGGTGGATTTTTGGCATTTTTTCCTCAAAAGAATTAGAAATTACAACCAGGCCCTTCTAAGTCAGGGTTCTTGTTTTCTGAGTATGCCAATTTGCAGTTGGGTCCTATGAATTTTTCATAATTTGCACTTAGGTCCTCCCACTAAGGGTTTCAACATTTTTTGTGTCTAGGTTGTTTTGCAGAGAGATGTTTGAGGTTTTTAGAAATTACAAAAGAGCCCTTGGTTGCTACATTTTGGAATTCCGAGCCCCTGGAGACTCAGATTTCTGTACTGTCAGTTCCTACGCGTCTGTAGAAATACGTGCTTTTATCTAGAATCGACTGAGAGTTAGGTTTAGTTGAAGAGGCACGTCCCGTCAACCAAAATCCATCCGAATCGCACCCACCTGCGATAAAAAATTGTAAAACGAGTAATCCAATCGATTTGGCGACAAATCTATAATAACCCAAGTATATGAAGAGATATATGATTAAAATGTGCATAAACATGGGGGAAAATATATGAAAAAATCATGCAAATTAGATAAATATCAGACGTTTTTAATGCAAATGTTCATTGTGAGATTAATTCATCATACCTCTATGATTATGCTTACTTGAGTTAATTTGATCCAGGAGGATCTTCCAATCGAATATGGAAGTCGAGTTCAGGAAGAATACATGACCTTGAAAAGGCTCCGCGACCTCAGTAAGGTTTCGCAACCTTGATTCAAAATCTGGTCGGAATAGTAATCCGATCAATATACATATAACTATGTCTTACATATTCAGGTTTAGTTAGTTGTCTAAGTCTAATACGTTTAGGTTATTGAGTCTGATACGTATTCATACGATTGGACTATAAATACTTTGTAATAGGTCTAGTTTAGATCATTGAATAGTCATTGAACTTATTTAAGTCTTAGACACATAGTTCATCAACGTAGGTGAGTGCGTCCTAACGTTCGACGTGTAAAGATCCCTCTTTGAAATAAAAAGTGTGCTATCTTTTGAATTGTGCTTCGATCAACCTTTGGGTTACGGTAATTCCGAGTAAGATCCCTTCATTCCGCTTACTAACATCTGATCGAGTAAAGTCAAGGCCCGTCTATACTTCAATCAGAGCAATCAGCATCAGAGCGGATCTAGTCCAAACTTGGTCTGGGTCTCAATCTAATCAATTTGGTACCAGAGCAACTATCCTGTCCTGTGGATGCTAAAGACTCGCCAGGGTTACAAAACTTTCGGCGAAACTCCAGGCGATAATCCAACAGCTCCTATAGTGATCCGGGAGGATCTTCAACTCGAATATGGAAGTCGAGTTTGGGAAGGATACACGACCTTGAAAAGGCTTCATGACCTCAGTAAGGTTTTCGCAACATCAATTCGATTTCTGGTCAAAATAGTAATCGATCAATATACATATAACTATGTCTTACGTATTCAGGTTTAGTTAGTTGTCTGAGTCTAATACGTTTAGGTTATTCAGTCTGATACGTATTCATACGATTAGACTATAAATACTTTGTAATAGGTCTAGTTTAGATCATCAAATAGTCATTGAACTTATTTAAGTCTTAGACACATAGTTCATCGACGTAGGCGAGTGCGTCCTAACGTTCGACGTGTAAAGATCCCTCTTTTAAATAAAGAGCGTGCTATTTTTGAATTGTGCTTCGATCAACCTTTGGGTTTCGGTAATTCCGAGTAAGATCCCATCATTCCACATACTAGCATCTGATCGAATAAAGTTGAAGCCCATCTATACTTCAATCAGAGCGATCAGCATCAGAGCGGATCTAGTCCAAACTTGGTCTGGGTCTCAATGTGATCAAGTTGGTATCAGAGCAACTATCCTATCCTGTGGATGGTGAAGACTCACCAGGGTTACAAAACTTCCGGTGAAACTCCAGGCGATAATCCGATGGTTCGTACAGTCGCGTCTCCGAAGATGTCTGACGATACCTTTGTTCAAGCTAATCTAGCCAAACAAGTGGCTAAGCACTCCACCGACATGGATACCGTGCTTGCTTGGATTAAGCAGTAGGCCATGGCTGTACCTTCTGAAGTTGATGCTTTAAAAGGCAAGGTTAAGGGTGTGAAGACTGGTGAAGGCTTGCGCAGGATAGACATAGATGAAGACGAAGATGACCATAAGGCCGACGACCTCGCTAACACCTCCTTAGCTGTCGGATTGTTCAAGGTCGATGCTAAGATCGATATACCCATGTATGATGGGGTGACCGATGTTGAGAAATTAGATTCTTGGATTGACCAACTTGAGACCTATCTTGACCTCAAAGGGTTCGGTAGCGCTCAAAAGGTGAAGTTTGCACCTTTGAAGATGAAGGACCACGCCAAGACATGGTGGAAGGCCCTTATCACCAGTGCTGAAGCTGACGACCTTGTGTGGGGTCAGTTCAAACGACTCCTACAACAAGAATTCTACACGATGGGTTATCTCGAGGAGAGATGGGATCGTTGGCACAGATTGTATCAGCGTCGTGACCAATCCGTCCAGGATTATACGACAGAGTTTCGGAAACAAGCAATGGTCATTGGCATCTTGCTCTCTAATCCTCAGGTATTCCAGAAATACATGTCTGGACTTCAGAAATTGATCAGTGCTGAGTTAAGCTTGTTTGGTGTCCAAGACATCATGACCGCGAGCACAACTACTATGGAGATCGAAAAGAAGAACAAATCTCATAGCGATAAAAGCATGAAGGAGAGTGCGACCTCGACAAAAAGAAAGCCGAGTCCAAAGAAGAACGCTTCGAAATCAGGCACAAGTACCTTTTGCGAGCATTGTCAAGTCGCGGGACACACCAAAGATAAATGCTACAAGTTTCATCCTGAGCTTCGACCAAAGAGAAACGGACCAGGGAAAAGAACAGCTACAGCTATTATGGCTCCACCCGAAGGAGTTGTTTGAGTGACTTCGGTCGATGAGGCAGATACGATCTTGTCTTTGATGGCAATGCTGAAGGAGAAGGGTTCAGATTCATCTGACGATCATCACTCAACGGTGGACTTGTTCACTATCAACATGCAGGTGAAGCACGAAGTAGTCGCAACCATATTTGATCCCAGAAGTCAGAAAAATTTGGTTTCGCTGGACTGATTCAATGACTTGATTTGAAGACGACCACACACTCGCGACCGTCTCTGCTGGGTTGGTTTACATCCGACGTGAACCAATAGATTACGAGTTAGTATGTATTGAAATTTGTGATCTCTGCTCGATATATCAATGAGGTCCAATGCGATATTGTTCCTATCGATATTTGTCAGGTGATCTTTAGGAGTCCGTATCTGTATGATTGTGATGCTCACTTCCATTGGCGAGCGCAAGAGTACGAGCTGACTAAAGACGGAGTTAAGTTTCTAATCAATAGAGACGTCCACGTCAACACTTCGAACTTGATTACCACAAATCCAGCTGTCGTGGTATTGCGAATACCCCGGCAGGTTTTGAGAGTGATCCAGCGAAGATTACGCGGCGCGGGTTGACCGGATGACCGGTCCTCCCCCGCCGGACAAGCACAAAGAATGACACACGGGTTTATACAGGTTCGGGTCCCGGTGGGGGCCCTAGTCCTGTCGACGCGCTCCCGACCAGAGTCGGCTGGGGAGGCTCTCTCCGGGGGAGAGGCTTCCGGAGCACGCCTGTGAGTTTAGCTATTCCAATAAAAGAACCGATCCCTTACAACAGAGGGGTACAAGGGCTATTTATAGCCCCAAAAAGCAGCAAAAAACCTAAACTACCCCGGAAGCCACCGTCGGATTGAAGGGTAGGACTGTCCTTCTCCCGGTCAAACGCCTTGGATGCTTGACAGGTGGTCGCTAGTTCCCGAGGCGCTCCTCGCGTGACCTGCACGTGACAAACAGTTCGAGACTTTACCTTCAGGAGGGCGATGAGGCCCGGGACGGTGCCGGAGGCCATGTCCCCGGGTCAAAGGCGGCGCCCGGGACGGCACCGGAGGCCATGTCCCGGGAGCCAAAAGGCGGCGCCCGGGGAGGCCCCGGAGGCCACATCCCCGGGCAAATGGCGGCGCTCGGGGAGGCCCCGGAGGCCACGTCCCCGAGCGAATGGCGGCGCGCCAAAAGGCGGCGCCCGGGAGGGCACCGGAGGCCACGTCCCGGGAGCCAAAAGGCGGCGCCCGGGAGGGCACCGGGGGCCACGTCCCCGGGCAAATGGTGGCGCCCGGGAGGGCACCGGAGGCCACGTCCCGGGAGCCAAAAGGCGGCGCCCGGGAGGGCACTGGAGGCCACGTCCCGGGAGCCAAAAGGCGGCGCCCGGGAGGGCACCGGAGGCCACGTCCCGGGAGCCAAAAGGCGGCGCCCGGGGAGGCCCCGGGGGCCACGTCCCCGGGCAAATGGCGGCTCCCGGGAGGGCACCGGAGGCCACGTCCCCGGGTCAAAGGCGGCGCCCGGGACGGCCCCGGAGGCCATGTCCCGGGAGCCAAAAGGCGGCGCCCGGGGAGACCCCGGAGGCCACGTCCCCGGGCAAATGGCGACGCCCGGGAGGGCACCGGAGGCCGCGTCCCGGGAGCCAAAAGGCGGCGCGCGGGGAGGGGCCGGAGGCCAGGTCCCCGGGTAATCGTGACACATCTTACCTGGACTTAGTCTCGCGGAGATTTCCCCCGACAGCAGCCCCCCATGCCCGCCGGGGACGATGCTCGAGTCCCCGGTGGGTATGGTTCAGGTCACCAGGAAGATCTCCGGGCCAAGCTACCGGAGCCGCGACGCTTCGGTTTCCGTGCCCTATGCTTAAAGCCGCGCCGTTTCGCCATAAATGCGCTCGCGGTTCGAACCGGCGCCTCGATTCACGCGCCCGTGCCTTTGTTTCCCGCGCACGGTTTGAACTTCTACGGTCCAGATTGATCCACGGGTGCCACGTGGCGTGCATCTAGACCACGCCCCGCCCCTATAAATAGGACCTTGGGGGGCCCGGAAGCTCATTCCAAATTTTCGGCCTCAACAATTTTTGCTCTCCCGGTAGCCCTCTCCCGGTAGCTCTTTCCGGTAGCCCTTTCCGGTAGCAGGCGTCCGGGAGTTTCTAGTAGTAGCCTCCTGCAAAGTTAGCCACCAAAAAAGAAGACTAACCTCATGGCACCCAAGGGTCGAGCGAAGACCATAGAGGTGCCCCCGGAGGAAATCCCCTCGGATTTCCTCTGGGCGTCGGAGTTCACGGCCGAGGACGCCGAGTCCTTGGCCGAAAGAGGCATCGTTGCAGACGGGGACATCCGAGTCCCCGTGAAGAAGGACGGGGCCCCCCGCCCCAGGCCCGGAGAGGTCGTGGCCTTCGAGGCCTTCCTCGAGGCGGGGCTCCGGCTGCCGGTGCATCCCATGCTACGGAAGTTTCTCAAGGAGTACGGGGTGGCTCTCAACCACCTCACCCCGAACGCGCTTGTCCGGATGGGCCTCTTCATTTGGCTCTTCGAGACAGCGACCGGGCGGGAGCCCAACCTTTGCGCCTTCCGGTACTTCTACGAACCGGCGGCGCGGAGCTCCCACCTGGTAAAGGGGGGCCCCAAGTCCCCCTTCGGTTCGGTGATGGTCCAGATGTTGCCGGCCCGGGTAATCGACTACCCGGCGGCGGCCTCCCGGGACCACTGGGGGGATTGGGTCCGGAGGTGGTTTTACCTCCGGGTCCGGGATGACGCGGTAGTGTACGCCCCGGAGGTCCCCACGTACAGCCGGTCGTCCGCACCAAAGCCGCCGGTGTGGATGGACGAGGAGTACGAGCTCCTCGGCAAGGTGATCCTCTCCAAGAAGACCCGCTCGATGCGGGATGCAGCTGAGGAGATGGCTCTCCTCCGGATCTCCCCCTTCACCGGCGGGAAGAAGGGGATCGGCATGGGCCCCGAGCAGCGGCCCCGAGCAGCGGCCCCGTTGAAGCCGGTGACGCGACGTAAGCTCCGGGAGTTCGCTGCATTGTACTTACGAATTTTTAAGAAATTGACTAACTCTTTACCTCTTGCAGTCCGGCCGTACCCGGCGGCGCGGAGAAGGCGGAGAACCTCTTGGGGAGGTACTTCGCCGATGAGCACGAGCGCGTCGTGCGCGCCGTGGGCGAGGGCCCTCCCAAGAACTTGGTAGCGGCGGCCTACGGGCTAAAGCTGCCGGAGAGGAAGCCTCTCCCCACCCCCGGTTCGCACAAACGGGGGAAGGAGGCGGCCGGGGGCTCGGAGCCCAAGAAGGCCCGGGTTCAAAAGACCCCCGGCCCATCGATGACGCCGGCGGTGACGCCGGCGAAGCCCCAGGACGAGACCCACGGGAGCGAACGTGCCCGGGCACCGTCCCGGAAGGAAGCAACACCTCCTCCCCCGAAGGGCCCCATCGAGGCGCGGGGGAAGGAGGCGACCGCGGGCGGGGCGGCGTCCGACTCGGCGAACTAAGCCCCGTCGCCGCTCACGGTGGAGCTCCTCCCGCCCCTTCTGGCTTCTTTGGAGCCGGAGAGGCTGGAGGTGAGATTCGCGGGGGCCTCGCCCCCGCGGGTTTGGTCGGTGGACGAGGGGGGGAGCCCCTCGGTCTACGAGGTTCCTCCGGAGGAGGGGGCCCCGAGGACCTTCCGGCCCGGGGCAGGGAAAGGCCTGATGGTTCCCCCCCGGGCGGAGGCTCCCGCCGAGAGCTCCTCGGCCACGTCTTCGGGGGGCACTACCTCGTCGACGAAGACGCCGGCCGCGTTATCTGACCTTGAGGTCCGGGGACCCCCCGCCGGCCGCGCCGGCGGCGACGGGCGGGAGACCCCTTTGCTCCCAGCAAGGGAGGTCGCCCGCTACTCGGAGGGCCTGCATACCCGGAAGGTGCAGGCCTTCGTCGCGGGAGGGACGCTCCATGAGCGTTTCGAGGGGCTTCAGTCCCTCGGGGCCCAGGTAACCCGAGTCGATGACGTCTTCATTTATTTCCTGCACTTCGAAATTTTTCTAACTCTATACATTTCGTAGGTGGCAGCTGTTACCTGGGGCCTTGAGCAGCGGGTCGCCCGGCTGCTTAAGGAGGTGGAGGGCCGGGCCGCGGCCTCCGTAGGGCAGCGCGAGGAGGCCCTTCGGGAACGCGCCGAAGCCCTCGCGGAATTGACCCGGGCCCGGGCCCAGGTTCATATTTCCGAAGCCATCAACGCCCACCTCAGGGAGGAGGCCAAGGCGAGGGAGGAGGCGCTCTGCGAGCTCGAGAGCTCAAGCGTCCGGGCGGTGGCGGACGTGGGCCGCTCCGTCCGGACGGCCCTCGAGGGCCTTGGCGTAAGCCTCGGCTCCAGGAGCAGGGAGGTGCCGCCGGCGACCCTCGCGGAGGCTGTGCGTTTCCTCAACGCACAGGTCTCCGCCATCCCGGAGGCTGCCGATGTTCGGGCGCGGGGTCGGGCGATCCTCGTCGTCGCGGCCGCTGCGGGGCTCGTCGAGTTCCGGGGGGTCGGCTCCCGGGCGATCAGGGGCCGCATCCCCCGAATCTTCCCGGACTCCTTCGAGCCTTCGCCCTGGGAGGTCGAGCAGCTCGCCGGAGGGTTCTATGACCGGATCATCCGGGCGTGGTTCCCGGCTCCGTCGCCTCCGGAAGGAGACGCCCCAGCCCCGGCCTCGGAGGAAGCCCCCCGGGGGGAGGACGCCAATGAACATGTATGAGCCTCCCCCCGGGTCTTAGCTAGGGCCCTTTTTTGTTTTAGGACTTTTTGATTCCGGTAGCTTCTTAGAAGAAGCCCCGGACACTTGTCCATAAAAATTTTGAATGCAATGAAGTTAGAATTTTTTCTAAGTCTTTGAATTGAACTGTTACCAGGGTTCCCGGGAGGTTGCTCCCGGGCGATGGTCCGGGAGGGGCTCCCCGGGGGATGCCCAAGCAGCTTTAATTTTGCTAAGCCTTATCTCCGGGAATCGCGGCGAGGATAGTGTCCGGGAGCCGATCCGGTTGAGGTGGCGTCCGGAGTGGCACTTGGACAACTACGATAATCATCATGCTGAATTGTCCCCTCCGCGACCGGGGCTCCGGATGATCCCTCCTCTCCGGATACTTCCACCGGCGGGATACGAGTTCTGGCCTGAGGATGTGCTCCGGGACGCTCGGCGCCGCGTGCGGGAGTTGTACTGGGACTTGACCCGGGAGCTAGCGGAGAGCCTCCGGGAGTATTAGGCGTAGGAGCCTTAGGGCTTAGAGAATCCCCCGGGTTAGAACCCGGGTTGTATCGTTTCCGAAGCCCACCGGAGGGGGAAGATGTCCTCCGGGTTTGAGAATCAATAAAGCTGTTGTCGTTTCATTTCATTGCCTCTTTTTTTTTCTTCTTCTTGGATGGTCTGGACGACTCATCTTAACAAGGATGAGCTAAGTTTCCTCGTGGGCGGCGCGGTCGACACCCGGGGGTTCCTTATCCCCCCCGCCCACAGCGGGCCGGAGAATAGCTCCGCGCGCTGTGGGGGTAACAAGGCCCCCTGGGTGGAAGTCACCTGTAGCATAGGAAATTTTCTAAGTTAGAAAATTTTAAAACGAGGTTTTCAAGGAGAAGACCTTCCGGGAGACAATCGTCCAGTCGCCGTGAGAACGGGGAGCCGGGAATGAGGCCTCGTGTGGAAGAAATATCCAAGAAAACCCGATGAGATTTCCGGAGGCGAGCTTCCTAGGAGACATTCGTCCTGTCGCCGTAAGGACGGGGAGCCGGGAATAGGGTCTTTGGGGAAGAAAATGCCCGAGAAATCCGTGACTTCTCCGAGAGACAATCGTCTGGTTACCGTGAGAACGGGGAGCCGGGAATAGGGTCTCTGGGAGGCATTCATCCGGTCGCCGTGAAAACGGGGAGCCGGGAATAACGTCGACTCCCGGAGGAGGAAGATAGATCCAATCAAGCCGCAAGGGGCCGATCTTCCGGTCGCCGTGAAAACGGGGAGCCAAGAATAACGTCGACTCCCGGGGGAGGAAGATAGATCCAATCAAGCCGCAAGGGGCCGATCTTCCGGTCGCCGTGAAAACGGGGAGCCGGGAATAAGGTCGCTGGGGACCAATCGTCCGGTCGCCGTGAAAACAGGGAGCAGGGAATAACGTCGACTCCCGGAGGAGGAAGTGCCCGAAGACGGGGCTTGATTGTTTGGGCAGGGGACTAGTCTCCCAAAGTGACTCGTTACCACGGCCACTGTGACCGGGTTGCCGCTTACACCCTCAGTCCACGAGGGCTGATCGTAAGCCGCCCTACGGGAGTGGGGACTCCCGTTGTAGGGACTTGTTGGGGCTGGCCCACTTCCTCGCGGGGAGGGCATCCTCGCGGGGAGGGCATCGCCGCTAGGGGCGGCAATGAGAGAGACCTGCAATGAGAGTTTAAAGAGCAAGTCCTATGCATTGCTAATAGAATGAAGTACAGGGCTTCCCCCTGCGAAGCTGCGAAAGGGGAGGAAAATACAGCGTCCCTCCTCCCCCTCCGGCGTGAACGCTCCGGGGGAGGGGACAAGTTCGTAAGGCTAAACATAGAACTTGCGAAGTAAACGCAAGTTCCACGTGTGCTTCAGCTCCTGCTCTTGAAGCTCTTGAGGACAAGGTCCTTAAGGCGAAAGGCCCTCGAGCAGCGACGGCCGGGACCGGAAAGGGGGAAGCCCCGGTAATATCCGGAACCGGCAATGGGGGAGCCCCCCGTGGCGAAGACCGGAATCGGAAAGGGGGAAGCCCCTGTAATATCCGGAACCGGCAAGGGGGGCCCCTGCGGCGACGTCTGGAATCGAAGTGGAGGGCGTCCCGGTGGCCACGACCGGAACCGGGAAGGGGGCAGGCCCTGTAACACCCGGAACCGGCGAGGGGGGAGCCCCTGCGGCGACGTCCGGAACCGGGTAGCCCGCGCGGGGGGAAGTCCGCTGCGGCACGGGGGCTGCTCTGTCAACCGCCCCCGGTGTGGTAAACGTGACGCGGGGGGCGGGACTGGCTCCCGGCGTAGGGTAAACCCCCGGCATGAAGTGGGCTCCCGGCCCCGGGAATAGGCCAAGAGCGGGGTACCCCCCTGGTGCCATCGAAGTGCCTCTGCATCTTTTGCATCTCCTGCAAATGAAAGACTAGAATTTGCGTTACGGCACAGGTAAGGCCCATGCTTTTGGTGAACGATGGGCTGAGAATCTCCCTTCAGTTGGAGGCGTCGGATCCCCGGGGAACGCACGCGGTGCGACCTGAGGAGCAAAGCCTCGTACTCGGCGGCATTGCTGGCCCCGGGGACAGCAGGACCTTCCGGAGGCCCCCTTCCGGACGCGGCTTGAGGAGGGGCCTCCCGGGAGGTATTGCCGCGACGTCTGGTTCCAGGGGGGAGGCCTCCCCCCTGGACGCCTCAATAACGTTGACGCTTCCGATCGTGGCGGCTACGCGCTCATACAGAGCACGGGCCATGTCTTGGTCTCCCCGGACGCTGATCACGCCATGCGGCCCGGGGATCTTCATGCAGAGGTAGTTTTGATGGGTGGCAGCCCCCAGCCGGTTGATTGTCGTCCTCCCCATAATCGCGTTGTAGGAGGAGGGGAGGTCTACTACGTCGAAGCGGACCAGCTCGGTCCGGTAGTTATCCGGGGTGCCGAAGGTCACTGGAAGATCTACCTTGCCCACGGGGTGGATCGCCTTCCCCGGGACAAAACCTTGCAGGGGTCCGGCAGCGGGCTGCAGGAGCTTCTCATCCACCTGCATTTCTTTGAAGGCCTTCAGGAATAAGACATCGGCGGAGCTCCCGCCGTCCACCAGGATCCGGGCCAGATGGCAGTTGTAGATTGTCGCGGAGACAATGAGCGCGTCGTCGTGGGGGAAGCGAACCCCTCGCGCGTCTTCCGCCGTGAAGGTGAGGGGGACGTCCGACCACTTAGGCGGCGGGGACACGTGTAGCACCCCCACAACCTTGACCTCGCGCGCGTACTCCTTACGCTGGCGCTTAGAGTCCCGCCCGGAGGCAGACCCTCCCACGATGACGTTGATGCGGCGCTGAGAGGTCTGGATGGGGAGAGCTTCTTAAGGCTCCCCCTCCTGCGCCTGTTCACCCCCCGCGGGAGCGGGAAGGGCCGGAACAGCTGGCCGAGGGAGCAAGGAGGCCGGAGTCTCCCCCCTGCCCGCGCTGGTCGAGGAATGCCGCGAAGTGCTGCAATAGTTGGTCGCAGTCTCGGGTAGCGTGGGTGCTGGACCCGTGGAAGCTGCACCACGGTCCTTCCCGCCTTCTCCCCGCGGGGCCTTCCCGGCCGCGCGAAGACTGTCCTCCCCCATGACCTTTCGGCTTGGGGAAGGGGCGGTTGCCCCTCGGGGGGTCGCGCGAGCCGCCTCCGCCCTCGAGGACAAAAGTGTCCCAAGGCCGTGGCTCGTTATGCCCCCCTGTCTGGGGCGTTTGGGGGGATCCCTGGCCCCCCGGTCGGTGGGGGCGGGAGCCCCCTGGGTCTTCTTCCAGATGTCGTCTTCCTCCGCCTGAGCATACTTTTCGAGCACGTTGAAGAGCTCATCGGCGGAAGAGGGGTAGCTCCGGGAGAGCCTTCGGTGGAGCTCCCCCGGGAGGATACCACTTTTGCAGGCTTCGATGACTGTAGAGTCGGGGACGAGGGCCACTTTGCTTTTCACCTGAGCAAAGAGCTTGAAGAAGCATCTGATGGTTTCCCCAGTCCTCTGCCGGACAGTGTACAGCTGCGAGGAGTCCAGGGGACACACGTAGTTCCCTTGGAAGTTGGCACAGAACTCCCTCTTGAGCTGCGAGAAAGAGTTGATGGAGCCGGCCTTCAGGTTGTAGAACCAGGAGCGGGCAATGCCGGAGAGGTAGAGGGGGAAGACGTTGCACTGTACTGTCTCGTCCCCCCCGGCCGCGGAGATAGCAGTGGAGTAGACCTGCACAAACTCGTAAGGGACTGCCTCACCGTTATAGTGCTCGATGTGCGGAGGGCGGTAAGGCCGCGGCCACCGGATGCTGCGAAGTCTTCGGCACAGGGGCTGGTTGGCCCCCTGCACTTCCCGGGTAGAACCCCGGTCGCTATCTTCCTTCACGGGACCTTCGTTGTCTGAGTCCGGAAGTGGTCCGAGAGGTCCGCCAGAATGGCGGTGGCGACGCTTTTCCCCCGGACCGGGACTGAGTTCCCGGACGTCCAGGCTCTCCGCCGGAGAGATTGGCTCTTCAGTGGGTCTCTTCCCCCGGCCCGTGCAAGAGCGAGGCTCCCCGCACCCGCGGCCGAGGGGAAGTTCTTCCCCGCGCTCTGGTGAACGCATTCGCTCGACCTCCCCCGAGGCGAAACGGACCTGTCCCGCCGAGGGAGGGAGCTCGTGCGCTGTAGCTTCCGGAGCCGGTTGGGGCGAGCCCCCTGCGACGACCCCCGGGACTAGAAAGGGGGAAGCCCCTGTATCATCCGGAACCGGGGAGGGGGCGCCCGCGGCGACGCCTGGAATCAAAGTGGAGGGGGCCCCAGTGGCCACGACCGGAACCGGGAAGGGGGCAGGCCCTGTAACACCCGGAACCGGCGAGGGGGGAGCCCCCGTGGCGGCGTCCGGAACCGGGGAGCCCATGCGGGGGGAAGTCCGCTGCAGCACGGGGGCTGCTCGGTCAACCGCCCCCGGTGCGGTAAACGCGACGCGGGGGGCGGGACTGGCTCCCGGCGCAGGGTAAACCCCTGGCAGGAAGTGGGCTCCCGGCCCCGGGAATAGGCCGGGGACAGGGTACCCCCCTGGTGCCACGAAGGGCCCCGGCATGAAGTAACCTCCCGGTACCGGGACGGGCCCGGGTGCCGGGAAGGGTCCGGACGTATATCCCGCAGGGGGAGGGAACCCCCCGGCAGGATCATACGGGGCGGACAACCCCCCCGAGGCCGGAGGGGCCGCCGGGTAACCCATAAACGGGGGCATGTTCCCCGGATATGGGTGCGACGCAAATGTGGGGGCCGGAGGCCGCGCCAACACGCCAAGGAGCTCGTCCATAGAGCGCTGGGCGCGGAGCTGGCCTTCCACAAGAGCTTCGAGCAGGGCGTCCCGGGGAGCCGGGGGAGCCGTCGGGGGGACGCTTGTCCCGGCCGAGGTCCCCGCGGTCACCGGGAACGACCTGGAGGTGGAAGCACCTAAGTTAAGAGGAAAGGAGGGAGGCGGTACCTGGGCCAGGTTGCCTCCGGAAGAGACCACCGGGACAGCAGTGTTCCGGGCGGACGGCGCCGGGTCTCCGAGACCCGGATCACCGGGAAGGGTGCGAGCCCTTGTTCTTGGGGGAGCCATGGTGTCTTGTCACGAGTCCCCACGGACGGCGCCAACTGTCGTGGTATTGCGAATACCCCGGCAGGTTTTGAGAGTGATCCTAGCGAAGATTACGCGGCGCGGGTTGACCGGATGACAGGTCCTCCCCCGCCGGACAAGCACAAAGAATGACACACGGGTTTATACAGGTTCGGGTCCCGGTGGGGGCCCTAGTCCTGTCGACGCGCTCCCGACCAGAGTCGGCTGGGGAGGCTCTCTCCGGGGGAGAGGCTTCCGGAGCACGCCTATGAGTTTAGCTATTCCAATAAAAGAACCGATCCCTTACAACAGAGGGGTACAAGGGCTATTTATAGCCCCAAAAAGCAGCAAAAAACCTAAACTACCCTGGAAGCCACCATCGGATTGAAGGGTAGGACTGTCCTTCTCCCGGTCAAACGCCTTGGATGCTTGACAGGTGGTCGCTAGTTCCCGAGGCGCTCCTCGCGTGACCTGCACGTGACAAACAGTTCGAGACTTTACTTTCAGGAGGGCGATGAGGCCCGGGACGGTGCCGGAGGCCACGTCCCCGGGTCAAAGGCGGCGCCCGGGACGGCACCGGAGGCCATGTCCCGGGAGCCAAAAGACGGCGCCCGGTGAGGCCCCGGAGGCCACATCCCCGGGCAAATGGCGGCGCTCGGGGAGGCCTCGGAGGCCACGTCCCCGAGCGAATGGCGGCGCCCGGGAGGGCACCGGAGGCCACGTCCCGGGAGCCAAAAGGCGGCACCCGGGGAGGCCCCGGGGGCCACGTCCCCGGGCAAATGGCGGCGCCCGGGAGGGCACTGGAGGCCACGTCCCGGGAGCCAAAAGGCGGCGCCCGGGGAGTCCCCGGGGGCCACGTCCCCGGGCAAATGGCGGCGCCCGGGAGGGCACCGGAGGCCACGTCCCCGGGTCAAAGGCGGCGCCGGGAGGGCACCGGAGGCCACGTCCCCGGGTCAAAGGCGGCGCCCGGGACGGCCCCGGAGGCCATGTCCCGGCAGCCAAAAGGCGGCGCCCGGGGAGGGGCCGGAGGCCAGGTCCCCGGGTAATCGTGACACATCTTACCTGGACTTAGTCTCGCGGAGATTTCCCCCGACACAAGCCAAACGAATCGTCAATGCATGTCACAAATACGTACTTGTTATGATTCGACCAGTTGGTCGAAGTGATAGTAATCGAGCAGCGTTGTCATTGGCGTACCGAGAAGATTCCGGTCGTTTGTCGGGACTGCTGGAGAAATATAGTGATCTATTCAAAAGTACCCAGGGTCGTCCACCGAAACGTCCAGTTAAGCACAAAATTCAGCTCGTGTCTAACCCGACACTTCCCAATCTGAGTATGTATCGCAACTCGATATTGGAGAATGAAGAGATCAATAGACAACTTGGAGAATTAGTAAATGATGGTGTCATTCAACCAAGTAGTTCACCCTGTGGAACTCATGTGGTGTTAGTGCCAAAAAAAGATGGAACTTGGTGTATCTGCATCGACTACCGAGCAATGAACAAGATCACCATCAAGAACCGGTATCCCCTTCCTCGTATTGACGACCTACTAGTCCAATTGAAGCATGCTGCTATCTTCTCGAAATTGGATCTAAAGTCAGGGTATCATCTGTTGATCGAAGGATGTCGACTCGAGGGGGGTGAATAGGCTTTTTTCTAATTTTAACTTTGATTGAGTAGTTTACAACCTAAATTGCAATATCAATACACAAATCATATAGATGGTGGCACAAAGTAAGTTTGCAATACTAAAGAGACAAAAACAATAATTCAATTTCTAGAAGTATGAAGCAAGTAATAGAAGTAACCGAAAGAGATCGAATTTTTCCCGAGGTCTCGAAAATTTGCCGATTTCCACTAATCCTCATTGAAGCACTCTTCACTAGAGCTTTTGCTTCGATTCCACGATAGGCGAGCTCCGATCCTTTACATCCAACCGCCGGGCCTCTCCGACACATACCGTCGATGGAGAGATCGCCGGACCTCCCGGGTCGTCTAGGTGACGGCAATCACCAAGAGTAATAAGCCTAACACTTTACTTGATCAACCTCAAGGCTTGAAGAACAAGTATGCGAATGCAAATGGCTCAATTTCAAACTCTTTCAACTAGCTCTCAACACTTTGCTAAAGGATTTGCTTCAAATGCAAGAAGATGTGTATAAGAGGCTTTGCAAGCTGTTGCACTGAGTTTTGGAGATGAAAATCGTGTGCAAATAGCTCCCCAAATAGAAGAGGTATTTATAGCTTCAGAAAAACGGTCGTTTTCAAGAAACCAGGGCGAAAGTTGTACAGGTCGGACATTGTCCGGCCATTTCGGACAATGTCCGGATAGTACACCCAAATAGTGACCGTTAGTCACGAGTTTGCGAGTGTCAGTTACCGTTTAAGATTTTTTTTGTGAAGGCCAGACGAAAGGGATTTGTCCGGACAAAAAGTCCGGACAAATGGATATGTCTCTGTTAACACTCACGTTTAACAGCTCACAAAAAACATATATAAGCCAGAAGAGAAATATTTGTCCGGACATAAACCCCGGACAAATAGATATGTCTCTGTTGACACTCACCTTAACACCTCACAGAAAATATATAGGCCAGACATTGTCCGTCCACATCGGACAATGTCTGGCACGTCCCAGACAAAAGCCCCCGGACGGATTCATTTGTCTCTGGTGTTTGCAACGAAACATGCCACAAAAAATGTACTGGGCAGACATTGTCCAGCCATTTCGGACAATGTCCGGCCTATATCGGACAGTTGCTCCGGACAAGTCTATTTGTCTCTGGTTTTGTTTTGCAATTGCAGAGGAAGTTTGTATTGGCCGGACAATGTCCGGCCATCACAGACAATGTCCGGCCAGTTCAAAACGAAAACAGGAAATCAGATTTTTATTCAATCTCAAGTATGTAGCTAGATGCATATGCAAATATGTTTCCAAGGACTTCAAGATTGATCAAGTGACTTGTGCTAAAACCCCTCGTAATTGTACGACCATCCAAACTAGAAATTTTCAAAAGTAATAGCACTAGGTTTTCGATACTTGTACTTTTATCAAAATTTGTCGTCATCCTTGCTTCGTGAGGTCCCGATAATCTTGATTTGCTCTTTTGTAATGCTTCCACTTCTTTTTAACCTGAGTCTCAAATACGTAGGTTAGTTGCATGTATTTCGAATGTCATTAATCACCGAAACCCTAATTAGGGCTCAAGATTCAACAATCTCCCCCTTTTTGGTGATTGATGACAACCGTTATACATAAAACACAGGGATATCAAAAATAAACATAAGCATATAGTGCTCCCCCTGAGTCCTACGTGTACATGCAGTAAACTAGATTCAAGCATATGTAAAACACACACACACACACATATATATATATATATGAGACCATATCAACATAGCAACATCCAAACACATAACAACACAACCATATCATCTGTATATGTGAGATAACCATATAAGCTAACTTAGATAACTCTCCCCCTTTGTCATCAACAACCATAAAAGGAGAAAAACATATAGAACTAGCTGAGAACAGCTCATGCAAACATACAACCATCATATCCCTATATACATAGAAAAACACTCTAGGATCTAAGACTGCGGAGGATGATCGGAGGAAGAATCGCCGCGATGGCAACGTTGATACTGTCTTCCATCTAAGCACCCGCGCAACTCGGAGATATCCTGGCTCATGGAATCTAGTCGAGGCTCAATGATGTTCAGCCGATGATCAATGGAATTGAGACGTGAGTCCACCGCATCAAAACTAGCCTCGAAGCACATGGACATCTGGTCGAGACGCTCCATGATCATCATGTAGGGGGCAGAGACATCTGGACCAGGAGATATAGAATAGGACTGAAGTGGAGAGGGAGCGTATACCGCAGCTGAAATGTCTGCCATATGCTCATCATCATCAGCTGGTGGCCCTACCTGAGCCTCATAACGAGTGAGAATCCCTAGACTCATCATCATCAGCTGGTGGCCCTACCTGAGCCTCATAACGAGTGAGAATCCCTAGACTCTTCATCCGGTAGTACTCCATCGAAGTAGGACGAGATGCACGGTGTAGACCAAAGTAGGATAAGGTGTGAGCAATAAATGGCGCGAAAGGTAAGAGCCTCTTCAGATCCATCTGAACCTCCTGCATCTCATGGAACATGAACTCAACTATATCAAACGGGGTCTCGTCAATCTGAGCCTTCAAAAGGCGTAGCATGGTAGAGGTGATGGCCCCTCGATCCCCAATCTTCGGCAGAATGGTCATCCGATTTATCTTCTCAATGATTGCAACCGGGAGAATCAACTGAGAGACTTTGCCGATGATTGGGTCTAGATTAGCAAAGAGATGGGCGACATCTTCAACTCATACCTCATCTAATGTAAACAGGCTATGGTCAACATGCTCAATCTGAAGAACTTCCTCGAACTGCGCCTTGGTGAGTATCTTCTTTGAATTGTTGTTCATGAAGATGATGTGAGATCGATCCAAGACAATGTGAAGGGATGCAAAGAATAATCGAATAATATCCTCGTTACATTTCCATTCTTCCTGCATCTCAGTGAACGAACACATATTGATAGCCAGGAACTTGCCCTTCAGTGGATAAGAAACTTTGCTCTCAATTAAGTTCCAATCAACTGCCTGATGTCAGAAAACCTTGGCTGAGGAGAATCAAGTGCAATATTGAGACATCTGGAAAGCATTCCAGAAGTTTCGTTCTGTGCAAGTCCGTGGGTGCTCATATGGGTTCTTTCGACGAAGCCGTCGAATCGTGCTGGCTGAGAAAGTCTGAGGGCCACTAGGCCTCTGACCACTGCCACTGCTGCTATCATTTGAATCGGAGCTAGCAATGGGGGAGCCCATGGGAGTAACAGGAGCAACATCATCCTCATCTACCTCCAACGCATCCCAATCGATGGGTTGGATAGGTTGGGAAGACCCAGAGCCACGTCGACGACTAGTCTGTTTGACTCATCCAGACATGCTGACTCTGTGGAGAGAGAGATTTATAAGGTGTTTGATGAGGAGATGATCCAATAAGATAAGAAGAGAATGCCATGAAATGCATGATGTCTCAAATGCACCTTTAAAGGACTCTTTAAGAAATTTTGGAAAATCTTTTGTCTTTACATTTTGATTTATCAAAAGTGTCACCAAGTTTGTCTTGAGGTCTATTTCATAACTAATAAGGAAGATATGTCAATACCATCACTAGCTATCATGCTTATGAAAGTTGAAATTGTGATCGTAGTTTTGCAATTTTCTCATATGCACTTGGTTTCATTTGACTTGATTTAAGCTATACCACATTCATACATTCACTAACAAAGGCTTATTTAGATTGCATATTATCACTTACTGCAATTTAGTTGTGATTTGATTCAATTTTAGCCCTAGTCATTTAGTTTGGTTCATGTTGAACATCTAGTACATGCCAAATTAATCAACCTCTATATACTCATATTATGCATGTCATAGAACTAGAATGAATTTGCAAAAATTTGATGAGAATATATGTTTTAACAGTTAATATAGCAGGTTTATTACATTTGCATAAGAGCTATACTAGATTATGCCATGTATTTTAACCCTAAACAAGACATCTTGATACTCATGGCATGCATGTCTACAAAATGATCCAAATTTGTAAGAGCCAAATGAAATTAGAGCAACCTAGAAGCCAATTTCATGGAAATCATATCAATTTTGACATGCAAAAACAGAAACAAAATTCCAAAACCCTAGAATGAAATGAGATGCAATGCAAGAATCAGGAGAGAAGAGAAGAGAACTAACCAAAGCAAATGAAGGAGAAGAGGAACAGGAACTAAAATCTGAAGCCGGACGAGACATGGTCGAACGGATCCTCACGTCCGGTGAATGGAGTTAGTGCTCGGTGAGAGAGGAACGAGAAGAGAAGAAACAAAATCAGTCGATTTGGGGAAGAAAAGAAAGGAGAGAAGTTAAGTAACTGCACAGATATACACAGGCCGGACAGAGTCCGATATGGCCGGACAAAGTCCGCTCGGGCCAAACAGAGTCCGGACGGTTCAGATAATCTGCTGAATCTTCTGAATTTTTGAGATTTTTGCAATTTTGTTTCAAAAAGGAGTTTAATTTCAGAATGAGCTCAAATATCATGTTAGGAATAGAGATAGATAGCATTTAGATGGATAAGAGTCAAAGAAGATCTTGATATGAGCCTCCAAAGGAGATTTTCGGGTAAAACGGGTAGAACAAACGGATTTTCACCAAATCTTCAAATCTCAATGAAACTTGGATTTTTCTAAAATGTTTGGACTTGTATGAATTTGAAATACTATTTCAAGCCAAAACATGGAAAAGATTTTGGCTCAAACAGGTAAATTCACAAAATGCACATTTTGGGGATTTTCGTGTCAAAGGTTGTTTTCGGGCGACCTAGAAAATGTGATAACTTAAAAACCATAGGTCTTTTGAGAAAAAGTTCAACATGAACTATCTTCGAATGATTGAGCTCTAAGTGTTTCTTGTAGAAAGTTTTTGTCAAAACTCAACCAATCTTAGTTTATGGAAATAAGTCATTTTAGGCCAAAACAAAATCCCGAAATCTTCAATTTTGTCAAAATTCTACATTTTAGCTCAAAATCCTTTCCTTTTACTTTCAAAACCTTTGAGAACAAATTTGAAAGGTATTTTTGCAGGTTTTGTGTTAATTTTACACATTTTGAAAATTTTGAGCACTTTTTCACCTTTTTGATTTGAAAATGACTCTTTTAATAAAAGACATGCATAATTTTCATTTTTGTACACAATTTTAGGGGTATACAAGTATTCAATGAGCTTGAAGTTGCTCCCCCTTAATGTGCCATCCAAGTTTTGTTGAAAAGAGATAAAGAGGTGATCTTTTGGTCTTTTTCTTCAAAATAGGAAGTGATTGGCATAGATGCCTACATTGCTTGTGTGTGTATATATATATATATATACATATGTATAAGTATTAGTATACGTGCTAGATAAGATCATACTAAGGACCATTTCAAACCAAGCAAGAGATCAAATAATATTTGAAATGTCAATAACATTCAATTCATTTCTTAACTTGCTAAATCCTGACTCATTCAAGGGTTTAGTGAATAAGTCCACTAATTGATTGTCGATTGAAACATGACTAATCACTATATCCCTCTTTGATACATGATCCCTTAGGGAGTGATGTCTAATGTCAATGTGCTTAGTTCGAGAGTGTTGAACGGGATTGTTAGCAATTTTAATGGCACTCTCATTATCACATAAAAGTGGAACACAATTGACTTTTATGCCATAATCTAGCAAAGTTTGCTTCATCCATAATAGTTGTGCACAACAACTACCGGCCGAAACATATTCCGCCTCGGCTGTTGAGAGTGCAACCGAATTTTGTTTCTTAGAAGTCCATGAGACTAATGATCTTCCTAGAAGTTGACATCCACCGGAAGTACTTTTTCTATCGATTTTACAACCGACATAATCAGAATCCGAATATCCAAGAAGATCAAAACTAGCATTCTTAGGGTACCAAAGGGCTATGTTTGGTGTATGTTTTAAGTATCTAAATACTCTTTTCACTGCAGTCAAGTGACATTCTCTAGGAGCAGCTTGAAATCTAGCACACATGCATATACTAAACATAATATCCGGTCTAGAAGCAGTAAGGTACAATAAGCTACCAATCATAGAATGATATAATTTAAGTTCCACCGGTTTACCTCCCTCGTCCATGTCCAAATGACCATTTGTAGCCATGGGAGTCTTGATTGGCTTTGCATCATCCATGCCAAATCTCTTGAGCAAATCCTTCACGTATTTGCTTTGACTCACGAATATTCCTTCTTTGATTTGCTTAATTTGAAGTCCGAGGAAAAAGCTTAATTCACCTATCATAGACATCTCAAATTCCTTTGACATGGTTTCACCAAAAGCTTGACAGAGGGATTCATTAGTGGAACCAAAAATTATATCATCGACATAGATTTGGCAAACAAAGAAGTCATCATTTATGATTTTGGTAAAGAGAGTTGTATCAATTTTTCCAAACTTAAAACCTTGTGAAATTAGAAAATTTCGCAATCGTTCATACCAAGCCCTAGGAGCTTGCTTAAGACCATAAAGGGCTTTTGAAAGTTTATAGACATGATTAGGATATTTTGGATCTTCAAAGCCCGGTGGTTGCTTTACAAAAACAAGTTCCGAAAATTCACCATTTAAGAAGGCACTTTTAACATCCATTTAAAATAGCTTGATTTCAAAACTTGATGCAAATGCAAGTAAGATACGAATGGCTTCCAGTCTAGCCATGGGAGAAAAGGTTTCATCAAAATCTAATCTTTCAATTTGAGAATAACCTTGTACTACCAGTCTAGCTTTATTCCTTACAACTATGCCATTTTCATCTTGCTTATTTCGGAAGACCCATTTTGTACCAATTATATTGTGATCAAGAGGTTTTTCTACAAGTTTCCAAACATTGTTTCTAGTAAAGTTTTTCAATTCCTCATGCATGGCATTTACCCAATCCAGGTCCGCTAGAGCTTCATCAATGCATTTGGGCTCAAGACTAGAAATGAATGATGCATGCTCACAAAAAGATGCGACTCTAGAGCGAGTTTGAACACCTTTACCAGCATCACCTATTATTTGGTTTACGGGGTGATCCTTAGTGATGGTTTGATGATGTCTTGGATTTTGCAATGCTTGATCTTCATTTTCCTTCATCTCCGAATTAAGATCAACTTGAGTAGCAGTCTCCGGAACCATAGAAGCTACTTCATTTTCTTGACCGGGTGACTTTGAATCTTCATTTTTAGGCTTGATGTCCCCAATCGTCATGTTCTTCATATCTTCTCGTAGTTCCTCATTTTCTACATTCTCAAGATTTTCATACTCTTCTTGAGAACCATTAGTTTCATCAAACTCAACATTACAAGTTTCCTCAATGCATTCGGTTATAGTGTTAAAAACACGATAAGCCTTGCTTGTTGATGAATATCCAACAAGAAAACCCTCATCAATACGTCTTTGAAATTTTTCAAGATGCATGCGTTTTTTAAGAATGTAACATTTGCAACTAAAAACTCGAAAATATGAAATATTTGGTTTTCTTCCAACAATTAGCTCGTAGGGAGTTTTGTTTAACAGTGGATGAGTGTAAAGCCGGTTTATGGCATAACAAGCAGTATTGACGGCCTCAGCCCAAAACCTAGGGGGGGTTTTATATTCATCCAACAAAGTTCGAGCCATTTCGATTAATGTTCGATTTTTCCTTTCCACAACACTGTTTTATTGAGGAGTATATGGCACGGAAAATTCGTGTTTAATTCCAGATTCATCACAAAGCTCAATAAATTCCGAATTTTGAAACTCTCCACCATGATCACTTCGAAGTTTCTTAATGAAGAATTCAAATTCATTTTCAACACGTTTTGCAAATCTTTTAAAAACACTTGGAGCATCGGACTTATGATTTAAGAAGAAAATCCAAGTAAATCGGGAGAAATCATCAACAATGACAAAGCAATAATTGCTACCACAAATACTATGAGTTTCAGATGGACCAAACAAATCCATATGCAAAAGCTCAAGTGGTCTAGATGTTGATAAAACGTTTTTAGCAGGATGAGTACTAGCAACTTGTTTTCCCACTTGACAAGCACTACAAAGTTTATTCTTTTCAAACTTTACATTTTTCATTCCCAAGACCAAATCTCTTTTTAAAAGCTTGTTCAATTGATGCATCCCAACATGAGCCAAACGACGATGCCAAAGCCATCCCAAAGAATTTTTGGCAACCAAGCAAGTTGAAATGCAAGAATCTTTTGAACCAAAATCCACCAAATACAAATCTGCATATCGAAAACCTTTGAACACTAGAGATTTGTCTTCTAAGCTTTCAATGGTAACTCCATTTGGTTCAAAAATGCATCGAAGACCCAAATCACAAATTTTTGCAACTGAAAGCAAATTGAAGTTCAAGGATTCAACAAGTAATACATTTGAGATGGAAAGGTTGTTAGTGATCGCAACTTTACCTAACCCAATTATCTTTCCTTTGCTATTATCACCAAACGTGATTTTGTCTATGTCATTGCAACCATTCTCAAAAGAGGAGAAACGATTTCCATCACCGGTCATGTGTTGAGTGCACCCGTTATCAAGCACCCAATGCCTCCCACCGGTCTTGTAGTTCACCTAAAAGAAAGTTTAGACGCTTTTAGGTACCCAAACTTGTTTGGGTCCTTGGAAGTTAGCAACAAGGGTTTTTGGAACCCAAATCCTCTTTTTATGTTTATTTAGGTAAGGTATACCAATAAATTTAGCAATCACCTTTCCATACTTATTTTTCTTAAGCATGTAATGGGAGTGAGACTCATTTTCTTTAGCTCTAGAAGTTGAGGGACAATTATTTGATAAATGATCTACATCATGGCATTTGTGACAAAACATATTAGTAGCCGTAACAAAAGTCACTTTAGTACACAACTTCTTTCTTTTGTTTGGTTCATATCCTAAACCTTCTTTCCAAAATGAACATCGTTGCTCACTAAGAAGTTTGTCTAGGATTTCTTTTCCTTTAAAGCATTTTTCTAATCCTATATTTAAATTTGAATCATTACCAACAATTTCATCACAAGCATTTTCATGATTAATTTCTAAATCATTACAAGTGGCTGATTTTGAATGAGAAACAATATGAGGTGATTCATCTAGAATATCACAAGTAATTCCTATATCACTAGTTTGTTTGGAATCAATAATTTCCTTAACTAGAAGTGCCTCATGCGAGTCATTTAGTTCAGCATATAAATCACTAAGTGTTGAATATTCCTTTTTAAGTATTTTATTTTCCTTAGTCAACCTATCTAGTGCCTCATCTAATTCCATAACCATATCAACAAGTTCCTCATAAGAAGGTTCGGGATCCGATATCTTTGCATCATCACTTGTGTCGTGGTATTGCGAATACCCCGGCAGGTTTTGTGAACGATCCTAGCGAAGATTACGCGGCGCGGGTTGACCGGGTGACCGGTCCTTCCCCACCGGACAAACACAAGAATTGACACGAGGATTTATACAGGTTCAGGTCCCGGTGGGGGCCCTAGTCCTGTCGGTGCGCTCCCAACCGGAGTCGGCTGGGGAGGCTCTCTCCGGGGGAGAGGCTTCCGGAGCACACCTATGAGTTTAGCTATTCCAATAACAATGAATCACCCTGTTACAACTGAGGGGTACAAGGGCTATTTATAGCCCCAAAAAGAAGCAAAAAGCCTAAACTACCCCGGAAGCCACCATCGGATTGAGGGATAGGACCGTCCTTCTCCCGGTCAAACGTCTTGGATGCTTGACAGGTGGCCGCTGTTTCCCGAGGCACTCCTCGCATGACCTGCACGTGATAAATAACTCGAGACTTTACCTGGAGGAGGACGATGAGGCCCGGGCCATGCACCGGGGGCCATGTCCCCGGGCCAACGGTGGCGCCCGGGACGGCGCCGGAGGCCAGGTCCCCGGGCAAATGTGGCGCAACTTACCTGGACTTAGTTCCGCGGAGATTTCCCCCAACAGCAGCCCCCCATGCCCCCCGGGGACGATGCTCGAGTGCCCGGTGGGTATGGTACATGTTACCGGGAAAATCTCCGGACCAAGTCACCGGAGCCGTGACTCTTCGGTTTCTGTGCCAGACGCTTAAGGCCGCGCCGTTTCACCATAAATGCGCTAGCGGTTCGAACAGGCGCCTCGATTCGCATGCCAGTCCCTTCGTTTCCCACGCACGATTTGAACTTCAATGATCCAGATTGCCCCGCGGGGTGCCACGTGGCGCCCATCTGGACCACACCTCGCCTCTATAAATAGGGCCTTGGGGGCCCAGTAGCTTCATTCCAAACTTCTCAGCTTTAGCGGATTTTGCTCTCCCGGTAGCTCTCCCCTGGTAGCTCTTCCCGGTAGCTAGCGCCCGGTAGCAAGCGTCCGGGACTTTTCGGCTTAGCCTCCTGAAAAGTTAGTCACCGAAAAGTAAACAAACCTGATGGCACCGAAGGGTCGAGCGAAGACGACCGAGGTGCCCCCGGAGGAAGTCACTCCGGACTTCCTCTGGGCGTCCGAGTTCACGGCCGAGGACACTGAGTCCATGGTCGAGCGCGGCGTCGTCGAGGACGGGGACATCCGGGTCCCCGTGAAGAAGGACGGAGCCCCCCGCCCCAGGCCCGGAGAGGTCGTGGCCTTTGAGGCCTTCCTGGAGGCGGGGCTCCGGCTCCCGGTGCATCCCATGCTCCGGGAGTTTTTGAAGGAGTACGGGGTGGCGCTCAACCACCTCACCCCGAACGCCCTCGTCCGGATGGGTATCTTCATCTGGCTCTTTGAGACGGCGACCGGGAGGGAGCCCACGCTACGCGTCTTCCGGTACTTTTACGAGACAGCGGCGCGGAGCTCCCACCTGGTGAAGGGGCGACCCAAGTCCCCCTTCGGCTCGGTGATGGTGCAGATGCTGCCGTTCCGGGTGGCCGACTACCCGGCGGCAGCCTCCCGGGACTATTGGGGCGATTGGGTCCGGAGGTGGTTCTACCTCCGGGTCCGGGACGACGGGGTGACGTACGCCCCGGAGCCCGCCTCCTACAGCAGGTCATCCGCACCGAAGCCTCCGGTGTGGACGGACGAGGAGCTCGAGCTCCTCGGCAAGGTGATCATCTCCCGGAAGACCCGCTCTATGTGGGACGCCGCCGAAGAGATGATGCTCCTGAGGATCTCCCCCTTCGCGCACGGGAGGAGGGGGACCGGCATGGGCCCGGAGCAGCGGCCTCCGGTCAAGTCGGTGACCCGACGTAAGTCCTGGTAACCTGCTGCATCGCATTTACAAATTTTCGAAAATTTGACTAACTCTTTACCTCTTGTAGTCCGGCCGTACCCGGCGGCGCGGGAAAAGGTGGAGAACCTCCTCGGGAGGTACTTCGCCGCTCGTCGTGCGCCTCTTGGGGGAGGGCCCTCCCCGGAACCTGGTGGCTGAGGCCTACGGGCTGAAGCTTCCGGAGAGGAAGCCCCTCCCCACCCCCGGGTTGCACAAGCGGGGGAAGGACACGGCCGGGGGCTCTGAGCCTAAGAAGGCTAGAGTCCAAAAGACCCCCGGCCCGTCGACGACGCCGGCGGCGACTCCGGCGAAGCCCCAGGACGAGACCCCCGGGACCGAGCGCGCCCGGGCGCCGGCACGGAAGGAGACAACACCCCCTCCCCCGAAGAGCCCTGTTGAGGCTCGGGGGAAGGAACCGGCCGCGGACGGGGCGGCCTTCGACTCGGCGAACTACGCCCCGTCGCCGCCATCGGTAGCGGCCCCGCCACCACCCCCGGCCCCCTTGGAGCCAGAGAAACTGAAGGTGAGGTTCGCGGAGGCCTCGCCTCCGCGGATGGACTGGCCCGTGGACTAGGGGGGAGCCCCTCGGTCTACGAGGTCCTACCGGAAGTGGGGGCCCCGGGGGCCCTCCTGCCCGGAAAGGGGAAGGGTCTGATGGTCCCCCCCCCGACAAGGGACTCCTTCCGGGACTTCCTTGACCACTTCCTCGGGGGGCACCTCCGCAACGAGGACGACGGTGACCGCCACCCCGACCGAGGTCGCGCCAGGCGCCCAAGTCCGGGAGCGCGTTACCGGCCGCGCCGGGACAAGCGCCGGGCGGGAGACCCCCCTGCTTTCCGCAGGGGAGGTCGAACGTTACGCGGAAGGCCTGCAGACCCCGAAGGTCCAGGCCTTCGTCGTGGGGGGGACGCTCCACGATCGCTTCGTGGAGCTTCGGTCCCTCCAAGCCCAGGTATTCACCCAAAGCGGTTGTCGCTTTCCTTTGGCTCCTACATTCAAAATTTTTCTAACTCTGGAATTTATAGGGGACGGCGATTACCTGGGGCGTCGAGCAGCGCGTCATCCGGCTGCTCAAGGACGTGGAGGACAGGGCCGCCTCCTTCTTGGGCCAGCGGGACGAAGCTCTCCAGGAGCTGGCCCGGGTTCGGGCCCAAGTTCACATCTCGGAGATGGTGAATGGCCGCCTCCGAGAGGAGGCGAAGGCGAGGAGGGAGGCCTTCCGGGAACTCAAGGGATCGAGCGTCCGGGCGGTGACGGACGCGGGCCGCTCCGTCCGTTCGGCCCTCGAGAGCCTTGGCGTAAGCCTAGGCTCCGGGAGCAGCTCGGAGGTGCCCACGGCGACCCTCGCGGAGGCCGTGTGTTTTCTCAATACACAGGTCTCCGTCATCCCGGAGGCGGCTGACGCGGAGCCGGGCGATCCCCGTCGTTGCGGCCGCGGCCGGGCTCGTCAAGCACCGGGGAGTGGGGGCCCGGGCTATCGGGGGCCGCATCCCGCGGAGCTTCCCCGAGTTCTTCGAGCCTTCACGCCGGGAGGTGGAGCAGCTCGCCGGAGGCTTCTACGACCTGATCATCCGGGCAAGATTCCCGGCACCGCGGCCTCCGGCGGTGGACGTTCCGGCCCCGGCCTTGGAGGAAATCCCCCGGGGGGAGGACGCCAATGAAAATGTATGAGCCTCCCCCCGGGTCTTAGTTAGGGCCCTTTTTGTTTTCTTAGGTTTTGCTCCCGGTAGCTTCTTAGAAGAAGCCCCGGACACTTGTACAAAAATATTTTGAATGCAATAGAGTTAGAAATTTTTCTAAGTCTTTGAATTGAATGCATTGTTACCAGGGTTCCCGGGAGGTAATTCCCGGGCGAAGGTCCGGGAGGGGCTCCCCGGGGGACGCCCAAGCGGCTCTAATCTTGCTAAGCCTCGTCTCCAGGAAGCGCGGCGGGGACAGCGTCTGGGAGCCGATCCGGTTGAGGTGGCATCCGGAGTGGCACTTGGACAATTTTGACAATCATCATGCCGAATTGTCCCCTCCGCGACCGGGGTTCCGGATGGTCCCCCCACTTCGCATTCTTCCACCGGCGGGATACGAGTTCTTGCCCGAAGGTGTGCTCCGGGACGCTCGGCGCCGCGTGCGCGCATTGTACCGGGACTTGGCCCGGGAGCTAGCAGAGAGCCTCCGGGAGTACTAGGCGTAGGAGCCTTAGAACGTAGAGAATCCCCTGGGTTAGAACCCGAGTTGTATCATTTCCGGAGCCCACCGGAGGGGGAAGATGTCCTCCGGGTTTGACGATGAATAAAGTTGTATTGTTGCTTCTTCTTTCATTGTCTTTTTATTTTTTCTTCTTGGATGGTCTGGACGACTCCCTTTCACAAGAATGAGCTAAGTTTGCTCGTGGGCGGTACGGTCGACACCCGGGGGTTCCTTATCCCCCCCGCCCACAGCGGGCCGGAGGATAGCTCCGTGCGCTGTGGGGGTAGCAAGGCCCCCGGGTTCGAAGTGACCTGTAGCACAGAAATTTTTCTAAGTTAGCAAATTTTAAAACGGGGTTTCCAAGGGAAAGACCTTCCGGGAGACAATCGTCCGGTCGCCGTGAGAACGGGGAGCCGGGAATAAGGCCTCGTGTGGAAGAAACATCCAAGAAAACCCGATGTGATTTCCGGAGATGAGCTTCGTAGGAGATGATCGTCCGGTCGCCGTGAGAATGGGGAGCCGGGAATAGGGTCTCCGGGAAATCCGTAACTTCTCCGGGAGACAATCGTCCGGTGGCCGTGAAGACGGGGAGCCGGGAATAGGGTCACCGGGAGGCAATCCTCCGATCGCCGTGAGAACTGGGAGCCGGGAATAAAGTCGCCGGGAGGCAATCATCCGGTCGCGGTGAGAAGGGGGAGCCGGGAATAAAGTCGCCGGGAGGCAATCATCCGGTCGCCATGAGAATGGGGAGCCGGGAATAAAGTCGCCGGGACCAAATACTCAAGAATGCCATTAGACGTCCCACTGGGGAGAGCGTCTACTCCCGGAGGAGGAAGAGATATCCATGAAAGCCATTAGACGTCCCACTGGGGAGAGCGTCTACTCCCGGAGGAGGAAGTGCCCGAAGACGGGTCTTGAGTGTTTGGGCAGGGGACTAGTCTCCCAAAGTGACTCGTTACCGCGGCCGCTGGGGACCGGGTTGCCGCTTACACCCTCAGTCCACGAGGGCTGATCGTAAGCCGCCCTACAGGAGGGACTTGCTGGGTCTGGCCTACTTCTTCGCGGGGAGGGCATCCTCACGGGGAGGGCATCCTCGCGGGGAGGGCATCGCCGCTAGGGGCGGTAATGAGAAGAACCTGCAGAGGCAGTTGAAAAGCAAGACCTATGTATTGCTAATAAAATGAAGTACAGTGCCTCCCCCTACGAAGCTGCGAAAGGGGAGGAAAAGGTAAGTACAGTGTCCCTCCTCCCCCTCCGGCGTGACCGCTCCGGGGGAGGGAACAGGCCCGTAAGGCTAAACATAGAACTTGCAAAGTAAACGCAAGTTCCACGTGTGCTTCAGCTCCTGCTTTTGAAGGTTGGAGAGCTTAGAAGCCCCCGAGCCCAGGACCGCGGAGATCCTGTAGGGGCCCTCCCACTTGGGGGAGAGCTTCCCCTGGGCTTGGGGGTCTGTGACGCGCTTGAGGACAAGGTCCCCAAGGCAGAAAGCTCTCTCGCGCATGCGCTGGTTGTACGTGCGCGCCATCTCTTGCTCGTAGATGGCGTGGCGGAGGAGCGCTCGGTCGCGTTCCTCCTCCACGAGGTCGATCTCCAGGCGCTGGTTGGCCTCGTTGGCCTGGTACGCTGCGGGCGTGGCTCCCTCCAGGAGCTCGACCCGCAGTGACCGGAAGCCGATCTCCGGGGGGAGGACTGCCTCCGCCCCGTAGACCAGGGAGAAGGGAGTACGCCCCGTCGCCCGAGACGGGGTCATGCGCATGGAGCAGAGGATGCTAGGGAGCTCCTCTGCCCATGTACCCCGCTTAGAAGCGGTTTGCCCAAGTCTCTAGCGCAACCCCTGTAGGATCACGCCGTTGACCCTCTCGACAGCCCCATTGCTCTGGGGATGGGCCACTGAGGCAAAGTGGATGACGAGCCCCAGGCCTTCGCAGAATTCCCGGAAATAAACCAAGTCGAATTGGGTCCTGTTGTCCACGGTGATTTCCCGGGGGACACCAAAACGACATACGACGTTTTTCCAGAAAAACCGCTGGACGGCCCGAGACGTGATGCTGGCCAAAGGCTCAACCCACTTTGTAAAATAGTCGACCGCGACTACCGCATACTTGTATCCTCCGGGCACTGGGGGGAAGGGCCCTAAGAGGTCCATCCCCTAGCGCACGAAGGGCCAAGTGATGGGGATTGTCTGCAGCGCTATAGGGGGCAGGTTCGAGCCCTTGGCCATCTTCTGGCATGCCTCGCACGCGGAGACAAGGTCTCGCGCGTCACGCATGACCGTGGGCCAGTAGAAGCCCTGCCGGAGGGCCTTGGCCGCGATGGATATCTTCGAGAAGTTGAAGTCCTTCCGGCCGGGGGAGGCAGCGTAGGAGGGCGGAAGCCCCCCGCTTGTAGAGCCTCCCCTCCAGCAGGAGATAAGCCCGGGCTTTAGCCCGGAGGCGTTTAGCCTCGGTCTCACTAGGAGGGTCCCCCTCCCCCTTGATGAAGGAGATGAGGGGGTCCATCCAAGACGGAGTCCGGGTGATCTCGGCGACCTCCGGGACATGAGGCTCGTCGCCCGTGTCCGGGGAGGCCACCGAGGGCTTTCTGATGATTTCCAGAAAAGCCCCCTTGGGGAGCGATTCTCGGGCGCTTGCCGCCCGGGCCAAGGCGTCGGCCTGGTCATTATCCCTTTGCGGGATATGCCGGGCCTCGAGGCCGTCGAAATGCCTCTCCATCTTTCGCACTTCCTGCAAATAAAGACTTAAGTTTGCGTCATGGCACAGGTAAGACTTGTCCATTTGGCAAACTACGAGCTGAGAATCTCCCTCGACTAGGAGGCGCCGGATCCCCAGGGAGCGCGCAAGGCGCATCCCGAGGAGCAAAGCCTCGTATTCGGCGATGTTGTTGGTTGCGGGGAACTCGAGCCGCGCGGTGTACTCAAGTTCCTTCCCCTCGGGGCTCCGGAGGACTACTCCCGCACCAGCCCCGGCGAGACACAGCGACCCATCGAACATGAGGGTCCAATGATCACTGCGTCGGGGCGGCACAGGGAGGTCTTCGTCCCCGGACCCAGAGGCGGGAGTCCACTCTGCGACGAAGTCGGCGAGGACCTGCGACTTGATGGCGGAGCGGCCGGTAAGGGATAGGGAGAAGGGGGCGAGCTCGGCCCCCCACTTCCCGATCCGGCCGGTGGCTTCTTTGTTCCGCAGTACCTCCCCCAGGGGGAGGGACGACGGGACGGTGATGGGGTGCCCCAGGAAGTAATGTCGAAGCTTCCGGGACGCCATCAGGAGGGCGTAGCAAATCTTCTCCATCTCCGTGTACCGAGTTTTGGCCCCTTGGAGGGCCTCACTCACGTAGTACACGGGACGCTGCTGCCCCCCTTGCTCCTTCACCAAGACCGCGCTGACGGCGACGGGAGTCGCGGTGAGGTAGAGGAGCAAGGGCTCTTCCGGAGACGGACTCACGAGCATTGGAGGGCTCGTGAGGTACTTCTTGAGGTCGTCGAACGCCTCCTGGGCCTCGGGGGTCCAGCGGAACCCCTCGAGCCCTCGGAGGATCTTGAAGAACTGGAGGCCCCGCTCCCCCGACCGGGAGACGAAGCGGCTTAGCGCGGCTAGGCGACCGGAGAGCCGCTGGACATCCTTGACGGAGCACGGCGGGGGCATATCAAAGAATGCCCGGATCTTCTCGGGGTTTGCTCAATGCCCCGCTGGGACACGAGGAAACCTAGGAGCTTCCCCCCGCGCACCCCGAAGGCGCACTTCTCCGAGTTGAGTTTGAGCCCGAACGCGCGGAGGTTGCGGAAGGTTTCAGCTAGGTCGTCGATGTGGGAGGTTGCGCGGGGGCTCTTGACGACCGCATCGTCTACGTAGACTTCGACGTTGCGGCCGACTTGATCTTTAAAAACCAGCGTCATGAGGCGCTGGAAGCTTGCCCCCGCGTTCTTGAGCCTGAAGGGCATATGGACGTAGCAGAAGGTTCCGAGGGGAGTTATGAAACTCGTCTTTTCCTCGTCCCCTTCCGCCATCCGGACTTGATGGTAGCCCGAGTAGGCGTCTAGGAAGCTCATGAGCTCGCACCCCGCGGTGGAGTCGACGAGCTGGTCTATCCGCGGGAGCGGGAAGTTATCTTTGGGGCAGGCGCGATTAAGGTCAGTGAAGTCCACGCACATCCGCCACCTGCCGGTTGACTTCTTGACAAGGACGGGGTTCGCAAGCCACTCGGGGTGCAGGACCTCACGAATGAACCCCGCCTCTCGGAGCCGGGCGATCTCCACCTTGATTGCTTCTTGGCGCTCGAGGGAGAGTTTCCGCAGCTTCTGTTTAATCGGGGGGTGACCGGGGGCCACTGCGAGCTTGTGCTCAATGACCTCCCGGGCGACACCCCGCATGTCCGAAGGCTTCCACGCAAAAACATCGGAGTTTTCGCGTAGAAAAGCCGCAAGTTGCGCTGCATGCTCCTCGGGGAGCTCCGCCCCGATCCGGACCGTTTTGTCTTCATTGCCCGGGGACAGCAGGATCTTCCGGAGGCCCCCTTCCGGACGCGGCTTGAGGAGGGGCCTCCCGGGCAGTGGCGCAGCGGCGCCTAGTTCCGGGGGAGAAGCCTCCCCCCCGGGCGTCTTTATGAGGTTGACGCTTCCGATTGTGGCCGCAGCGCGCTCGTATAGAGCACGGGCCATGTCTTGGTCTCCCCGGACGTTGATCACACCATGCGGCCCGGGGATCTTCATGCAGAGGTAGTTTTGATGGGTGGCAGCCCCCAGCCGGTTGATTGTGGTCCTCCCCATTATCGTGTTCTAAGAGGAAGGGAGGTCCACTACGTCGAAGCGGACCAGCTCGGTCCGGTAGTTCTCCGGGGTGCCGAACGTCATAGGAAGATCTACCTTGCCCACGGGGTGAATCGCCTTCCCCGGGACAAAACCTTGCAGGGGCCCGACAATGGGCTGCAGGAGCTTCTCATACACCTGCATCTCTTTGAAGGCCTTCAGGAATAGGACGTCAACGGAGCTCCCGCCATCCACGAGGATGCGGGCCAAGTGGCAGTTGTAGATGGTCGCGGAGACAATGAGCGCGTCGTCGTGGAGGAAGTGAACCCCTCGCGCGTCTTCCACCGTGAAGGTGAGGGGGACGTCCGACCACTTAGGTGGCGGGGACGCGTGTAGCACCCCCACAACCTTGACCTCGCGCGCGTACTCCTTACGCTGGAGCTTAGAGTCCCGTCCAGAGGCGGACCCTCCCATGATAACGTTTATGCGGCGCTGAGAAGTTTGGAAGGGGAGAGCTTCTGAAGGCTCCCCCTCCTGCGTCTGTGCCTGCTGACCCCCCGCGGGAGTGGGAAGGGCCGGAACAGCTGGCCGAGGGAGCAAGGAGGCCAGAGTCTCCCCCCTGCCCGCGCTAGTCGAGGAACGCCGCAAAGTGCTGCAGCAGCTAGCTGCAGTCTCGGGTAGCGTGGGTACTGGACCCGTGGAAGCTGCACCACGGTCCTTCCCGCCTTCTCCCCGCGGGGCCTTCCCGACCGCGCGAAGACTGTCCTCCCCCATGGCCTTTCGGCCTGGGGAAGAGGCGGTTTCCCCTCGGGGGGTCGCGCGAGCCGCCTCCGCCCTCGAGGACAAAGGTGTCCCGAGGCCGTGGCTCGTTACACCCCCCCTGCCTAGGGTGCTTGAGGGGATCCCTGGCCCCCCGGTCGGCGGGGGTGGGAGCCCCCTGGGTCTTCTTCCAGATGTCGTCTTCCTCCACCCGAGCGTACTTTTCGAGTACGTTGAAGAGCTCGTCGGCGGAAGAGGGGCAGCTCCGGGAAAGCCTTCGGTGGAGCTCCCCCGGGAGGATGCCGCTTTTGCAGGCTTCGATGACCGTAGAGTCGGGGACGTGGGCCACTTTGCTCTTCACCTGAGCAAAGCGCTTGAAGAAGCTTCTGATGGTTTCGCCAGCCCTCTGCCGGACAGTGTACAGCTGCGAAGAGTCCAGGGGGCGCACATAGTTCCCCTGAAAGTTGGCGCAGAACTCCCGCTTGAGCTGCGTGAAAGACTTGATGGAGCCGGCCTTCAGGTTGTAGAACCAGGTGCGGGCGATGCCGGTGAGGTAGAGGGGGAAGACATTGCATTGTACCGTCTCGTCCCCCCCGGCTGCGGAGATGGCAGTGGAGTAAACCTGCACAAATTCGTAAGGGTCTGCCTCACCGTTATAGTGCTCGATGTGCGGAGGGCGGTAGGGCCGCGGCCACCGGATGCTGCGAAGTCTTCGGCACAGGGGCTGGTTAGCCCCTTGCACTTCCCAGGGAGAGTCCCGGTCGCTGTCTTCTTTGACAGGGGGCACGCCCTCGTTGTTTGAGTCTGGAAGCGGTCCGAGAGGTCCGCCGGAGTGGCGGTGGCGACGCTTCTCCTCCGGACCGGGGCTGAGTTCTCGGACGTCCGGGCTATTCTCCGGAGAGGCTGGGTCTTCCATGGGTCTCTTCCCCCGGCCGGAGCGAGGGCGATGCTCCCGATGTCCACGGCCAGGGGGAAGTTCTTCCCCGCGCTTGGGTGAATGCATTCGCTCGACCTCCCCTGGCGCGAAACGGACCTGTTCCGCCGAGGGAGGGAGCTTATGCACTGTAGCAACCGGCCCGGAAGCTTCCGGGGCCAGGCGGGGGGAGCCCCCTGCGAAGACCCCCGGGACCAGAAAGGGGGAAGCCCCTGTAACATCCGGGACCGGGGAGGGGGCGCCCGTAGCGACGTTTGGAACCGAAGTGGAGGGGGCCCCGGTGGCAACGACTGGAACCGGAAAGGGGGAAGCCCCTGTAACATCCGGAACCGGCGAGGGGGGAGCCCCCCCGGCGAGGGGGGAGCCCCCGCGGCGATGTCCGGAACCGGGGAGCCCATGCGGGGGGAAGTCCGCTGAGGCACTGGAGCTGCTCTGTCGACCGCTCCCGGTGCGGTACACGCGAAACGGGGGGCGGGAATGGCTCCCGGCGTAGGGAAAACCCCCGGCATGAAGTGGGCTCCCAGCCCCGGGAATAAGCCTGGGACGGGGTACCCCCCTGGTGCCACGAAGGGCCCTGGCATGAAGTAGCCTCCCGGCACCGGGACAGGCCCGGGTGACGGGAAGGGTCCGGACGTATATCCCGCAGGGGGAGGGAACCCCCCGGCCGGATCATATGGGGCGGACGGACCCCCGGAGGCCGGAGGGGCCGCCGGGTAACCCATAAACGGGGGCATAGTCCCCGAGTACGGGTGCGACGCAAATGTGGGGGCCAGAGGCCGCGCCAACACGCTGAGCAGCTCATCCATTGAGCGCTGGGCGCGGAGCTGGCCCTCCACTAGAGCCTCAAGCAGGGCGTCCCGGGGAGCCGGGGGAGCCGTCGGGGGGAGAATGGCCCCGGCCGAGGTCCCCGCGGTCACCGGGAACGACCTGGAGGTGGAAGCACCTAAGTTAAGAGGAAAGGAGGGAGGCGGTACCTGGGCCAGGCCGCCTCCGGGCGGAAGCGCCGGGACAGCAGTGTCCCGGACGGGCGGCGCCGGGTCTCCGAGACCGGCGTCACCGGGAAGAGTGCGAGCCCTTGTTCTTGGGGGAGCCATGGCGTCTTGTCACGAGTCCCCACGGTCGGCGCCAACTGTCGTGGTATTACGAATACCCCAGCAGGTTTTGTGAACGATCCTAGCGAAGATTACGTGGCGCGGGTTGACGAGGGTGACCGGTCCTCCCCCGCCAGACAAACACAAGAATTGACACGAGGATTTATACAGGTTCGGGTCCCGGTGGGGGCCCTAGTCCTGCCGGTGCGCTCCCGACCAAAGTCGGCTGGGGAGGCTCTCCTGGGGGAGAGGCTTCTGGAGCACACCTGTGAGTTTAGCTATTCCAATAACAATGAATCACCCTGTTACAACTGAGGGGTACAAGGGCTATTTATAGCCCCAAAAAGAAGCAAAAAGCCTAAACTACCCCGGAAGCCACCGTCGGATTGAGGGATAGGACCGTCCTTCTCCCGGTCAAACGTCTTGGATGCTTGACAGGTGGCCGCTGTTTCCCGAGGCGCTCCTCGCGTGACCTGCACGTGATAAATAACTCGAGACTTTACCTGGAGGAGGACGATGAGGCTCAGGACATGCACCGGGGGCCAAGTCCCGGGGACCAAAAGGCGGCGCCCGGGGAGGCACCGGAGGCCAGCTCCCCGGGCAAATGGCGGCGCCCGGGACGGCGCCGGAGGCCAAGTCCCGGGGGCCAAAAGGCGGCGCCCGGGGAGGCACCGGAGGCCAGCTCCCCGGGCAAATGGCGGCGCCCGGGACGGCGCCGGAGGCCAAGTCCTGGGGGCCAAAAGGCGGCGCCCGGGGAGGCACCGGAGGCCAGCTCCCCGGGCAAAGGGCGGTGCCCGGGAAGGCGCCGGAGGCCAAGTCCCGGGGGCCAAAAGGCGGCGCCTGGGGAGGCACCGGAGGCCATGTCCCCGGGCCAACGGCGGCGCCCGGGACGGTGTCGGAGGCCAGGTCCCCGGGCAAATGTGGCGCAACTTACCTGGACTTAGTTCCACGGAGATTTCCCCCAACAACTTGCCATAAGACAAAATGATGACTCATTTTTGAGATAAGAGGCCTTTCCAATAGCAATTCCCGCCATCTTCTTGGGAGTTGATGGAACTTCATCATCCGAGTCAGATTCCTCCGATCAGGAGTACCATTCACCGATATAAGCTTGGCTCTTGCTTCTATTGTTGTAGAGCTTCTTAAAAAGCTTCTTTTTACCTTTTGAGCCTTCACCGTCATCTTTCCTTTCTTGTGATCCTCGATGATCACTCTTCTTGTTTGGACATCTTGAAGCAAAATATCCCTTCTCATGACACTCATAGCATGTAATGTTCTTAAATCCGGTTTTCTTGTACGGTCCTCGCCTTTTGTCAAGATCAAACCCTTTCTTGTTGATTTTATTTAGGAGCTTTCGGGTCTTTCTCACAAGGAGAGCTAGATCACTATCGGAGCCCTCATCAGAGCTATCCTCCTTCGCCTCCTCGACGTTTGCTTTAAAAGCCAAATTTTTCTTCTTTGATCCGGAGGCTTCCGCAATTCCTTTCTTCTCCACTTTTTGCATTTCATGGGTAATGAGAGTACCCAAAAGCTCGGTTGGAGTTGTAGATGTGAGATCACCATTGATAAGCACTGTCACAATTGTGTCAAAGCTCGTTGGTAAAATCATAAGCATTTTATGCACGATGTCAATGTCTTCAAATTTTGTACCTAAACCTTTAAGATCATTGATTAAAAGGTTAAGTCGAGTGAACATGTCACTCACATTTTCAGTTTCAAGCATGAAGAAAGAGTTGTATTCTCTAGTTAATTTAATTAGCTTAGCTTCCTTGACCTTAGAGGTACCTTCATGAATTACTTCTAAGGTTTTCCACATTTCATATGATGTGTCAAGATTACTAATGCGGTTGAACTCACTTAAACCTAGTCCATCAAAATATAGCATTTTTTGCTTGAGCATTTGCTTGGAGATTTTTTTGTTTCTAGAGGTGTAAGATTCTCTAAATCAATGGGAGCTCTAAATCAGTCTCTAGTGACCCTCCAAACATCAAGACTAATGGACTCAAGATAAACCGCCATCCTAATTTTCCAATAGCAATAATTTTCACCCTTAAAGAAAGGGAGCTTTCCATTATAGTTTTCTTTGATCGACGACATCCTCTCTCTAGACGGTAAAGTCCTAAAAGGAGAGACCTAGAGCTCTGATACCGCGTGTTGATCGAAGGATGCTGACTAGAGGGGGGGTGAATAGGCGGTTTTTCTAATTTTAATTTTGATTGAGTAGTTTACAACCTAAATTGCAATATCAATACACAAATGATATAGATGATGGCACAAAGTAAGTTTTGCAATACTAAAGAGACAAAAACAATAATTCAATATCTAGAAGTATGAAGCAAGTAATAGAAGTAACCGAAAAAGATCGAATTTTTCCCGAGGTCTCGGAAATTTGCCGATTTCCACTAATCCTCGTTGAAGCACTCTTCACTAGAGATTTTGCTTCGATTCCACTAGAGGTAGCCCTTCTCCTCTCCGGATAGGCGAGCTCCGAGCCTTTACACCCAACCGCCGGGTCTCTCCGACACACACCGTCGATGGAGAGATCGTCGGACCTCCCGGGTCATCTAGGTGACGGCAATCACCAAGAGTAATAAGCCTAGCACTTTGCTTGATCAACCTCAAGGCTTGAAGAACAAGTATGTAAATGCAAATGGCTCAATTTCAAACTCTTTCAACTAGCTCTCAACACTTTGCTAAAGGATTTGCTTCAAATGCAAGAAGATGTGTATAAGAGGCTTTGCAAGCTGTTGCACTGAGTTTTGGAGATGAAAATCGTGTGCAAATAGCTCCCCAAACATAAGAGGTATTTATAGCTTCAGAAAAATGGTCGTTTTCAAGAAACCAAGGCGAAAGTTGTACAGGCCGAACATTGTCCGGCCATTTCGGACAATGTCCGGACAGTACACCCAAATAGTGACCGTTAGTCACGAGTTTGCGAGTGTCAGTTACCGTTTAAGATTTTTTTTTGTGAAGGCCGAACGAAAGGGATTTGTCAGGACAAAAAGTCCAGACAAATGGATATGTCTCTGTTAACACTCACGTTTAACAGCTTACATAAAATATATACAGGCCGGACGAAAGATATTTGTCCGGACATAAACCCCGGACAAATAGATATGTCTCTGTTGACACTCACCTTAACACCTCACAGAAAATATATAGGCCGGACATTGTCCGGCCACATCGGACAATGTCCGGCACGTCCCGGACAAAAGCCCCCGGACGGATTCATTTGTCTCTGGTGTTTGCAACGAAACATACCACAAAAAATGTACTGGCCGGACATTGTCCGGCCATTTCAGACAATGTCCGGCCTATATCGGATAGTTGCTCCGGACAAGTCTATTTGTCTCTAGTTTCGTTTTGCAATTGCTGAGGAAGTTTGTATTGGCCGGACATTGTCCGGCCATCACAGACAATGTCCGGCCAGTTCAAAACGAAAACAGGAAATCAGATTTTTATTCAATCTCAAGTATGTAGCTAGATACATATGCAAATATGTTTCCAAGGACTTCAAGATTGATCAAGTGACTTGTGCTAAAACCCCTATTAATAGTACGACCATCTAAACTAGAAATTTTCAAAAGTAATAGCACTAGGTTTTTGATACTTGTACTTTTGTCGAAATTTGTCGTCATCCTTGCTTCGTGAGGTCCCGATAATCTTGATTTGCTCTTTTGCAATGCTTCCACTTCTTTTTCACCTGAGTCTCAAATATTTAGGTTAGTTGCATGTATTTCAGATGCATTAATCATCGAAACCCTAATTAGGGCTCAAGATTCAACATCATCAAGTCAGCATCCGAGAGGAGGATACTTCGAAAACCGCGTTCAAAACATGACAAGGTCTGTACGAATGGCTGGTCATGCCGTTTGGCCTCTACAACGCCCCGGCTATTTTCATGTGTCTTATGAATGACGTCTTGCGATAGTTCATCGACGACTTTGTGATTGTTTACCTCAACGACATACTGGTCTATTGTTGTTCGTGGGACGAGCACCACATTCATGTTGAAAAGGTCTTCGAACAGGTTCGGCAACATCAACTCCACCTCAACCATACGAAGTGTGAGTTCGGCCAGCCGACTCTACTATACCTGGGATTCGTGGTCGGCAATAGAATGTTGCAAATTGACCCGGATAAGGTGAAAGTGATTCGAGAGTGGCCTCGACCGCGAATAGTTACAGAAGTGCATAGTTTTGTGGGAGCATGCCAATACCTTCGGAAGTTCATATGACACTTCTCGATTATGGATTCTTCGTTGCATGCATTAACCAGGATCGACTAGAAGTTCGAGTGGACAAGGAAACATGAAGATACGTTTCTCTTGCTAAAGAAGAAGATCAGTGAAGCTCCTATTCTAGCTTTGTCGAATCTATAGAAACCATTTGAGCTAGAAACCGATGCCTCAGGTTATGCAATGGGCGTTGTGCTCATGCAAGAAGGTTGACCAATAGCATATCACTCCGAGTTATTCCAGGGGGCTTAAAAGCACTACCCAGCTTACGACAAGGAGTTGTGTGCACTACATCAGACTGTAAAACATTGGAGGTGTTACCTTTTGGGTAAAGAGACTGTTGTCCACACCGACCACCAACCTTTACAATTTCTGCAAACTCAATCGAAGCTACAGCGAGCTCGACATATGAAGTGGCTGTCATATCTGCAACAGTTTAATCTGGTGATTAAGTACAAGAAGGGCGTACACAATAAACTCGTTGACATGTTGTCGCGACCACCAGTTATGACCCTCTGCTTAGCAGCGTTCATGCAGATCGAGCCCTCATGTCATGATGACTATGCCACAATGTACAGTGAAAATCTTGATTTTCGATCAGCACTAGCTATGCTCGAAACAGGGAAACTTACGAAGTTCGTTAGTCGAGAAAGACTCTTGTACAAAGGCAATTTGCTTTGTATACCTCGTGGAGCACCTTGAATTCAATGGCTGCAAGAAGCGCACACATCGAAGGTTGTTGGATACTTTGGGAATATTACAAAGACTTTGCAAAATCTTCACTGACATGTGTTCTGGCCGCGTATGCAGCAAGATGTGGCTAGTTTTGTTCGAGGCTGTGGTCTCTGCAGCATCTCGAAGCCAACAAACTGAAAGTTAGGTTTGTACACTCCTTTGTCAGTTCCATCGCGACCATAGGAAAACATATCCATGGATTTCTTGGGAGGATTTCCTAAGACCCGACGTGGCAACGACTATCTCTTTGTGGTCGTTGATTGGTTCTCCAAAATGATTAGTCTCATATCTTGTCGAAAGACTATCACGGGAGAAGAAACAGCTCGGGTATTCTTTCAGCACATTTGGACACATTTCAGCCTGTCAACTTCTATTGTGTCTGATCATGATACCCGGTTCCTTAGTCACTTTTGGCGATCACTCTGGATGATGATGGACACCAAGCTAAAGAGGAGTACTGCTTTCCATCCTCAAACTGATGGTCAAACTGAGGTGGTGAATCGAATAGTCGTTCATCTCTTAAGAGGATATAACTCTAAGAATCTAAAGACTTGGGATGAAAGCATACCGTAGCTGCAGTTTGCTTTTAATCGAGAAGTGCATGGTTCGACTGGAAAGTCACCGTTTGAGGTCTGTTTGGGATTTCTACTGCAGAGTCCATTCGACATGGAGTTTGTGATCCCTACATCAGCGCAGAACAGCAAGGCAGCATCTGATCAGGATTGAGCACAAAAGTTCCTGGAAGGTATTCAACAGCTCCATAGTTAGGTTGAACAGATTTTGCTGAAAGCTCAACTCAAGTACAAGGTGCGACATGATCGGCACTGAGTTGATGCTCAATTTCAAGAAGGTGATATGGTCTGGCTACATTTGAGTAAGGGGAGACTTAAATGTGAAGGTAAAAAGCTTAAGCCCATCCGTTATGGTTCTTTTCGGATTTTGCGAAAAATTGGTAATAGTGCTTGTTAACTCGAGTTACCTCTATACATGGATATATATTTACTCGGTTGTCAATATTGAGCACCTCAAACTCTTCGGGCCTTCAATGCTGGATGATGAGCCAGACACTATAGTACCATCTGTTGAAGACTTGGTCTATCAACGAGAAGAACTCTACTTGACGACGTGATCTTGGAGAAGAAGGTGACAACCACCCGCAGTGGTACACGAGAGTCTTTTCGTATCGGATGGAAAGGTCAGCGACATGTGCAGCAAAGTGGTACACCCGAGAAGATGGTCAAGCTCTATTTCCTCATCTCCAGTTTTGATCACAGGTCGCAACGGGAGTTTGCTCCTTCTCAATAGGGGAGCCATGATCCGGGAGGATCTTCAAGTCGAATATGGAAGTCGATTTCGGGAAGGATACATGACCTTGAAAAGGCTTCACAACCTCAGTAAGGTTCCGACCTCGATTTGAACTCTGGTCGGAATAGTAATCTGATCAATATACATATAACTATGTCTTATGTATTCAGGTTTAGTTAGTTGTCTGAGTCTAATACGTTTAGGTTATTGAGTCTAATACGTATTCATACGATTGGACTATAAATACTTTGTAATAGGTCTAGTTTAGATCATCGAATAGTCATTGAACTTATTTAAATCCTAGACACATAGTTCATCGACGTAGGCGAGTGCGTCCTAACGTTCGATGTGTAAAGATCCCTCCTTGAAATAAAGAGCGTGATATCTTTTGAATTGTGTTTCGATCAACCTTTGGGTTTCAGTAATTCCGAGTAAGATCCCGTCATTCCGCATACTAGCATCTGATCAAGTAAATTCAAAACCCGTCTATACTTCAATCAGAGCGATTAGCATCCGAGCAGATCTAGTCCAAACTTGGTCTGGGTCTCAATCTGATCACAGTTGCTCAGTGAGTAAGCTTCAACTAATTGCCGGTCATGCCTCCATGATTTGCTTGAGCTGTGTTTTTAGAAGCAACGTTCTCTCGACTATTGCTTTTCACCTCACCGCTTGCCTAGGATATGATGACAGACTCAAATCTCTGTTAGTCGCATTCTAGTAGTGAGGCATGTTGAGATGAACCGACCCTCTTCTGTGGTTCCGTTTGTCTGATTGAAAGTTAGTTTGGCACTTTTTACTCCAATTTAGTCTCTTCGGAAAGGACGACATACACACATACTACCGCAATCTCGTCTGCTTGCGAGATCACGTTTTAGGTGTTATCACCCTCCCTTATCACACAAAATTGGTTGAAAACCTCTAAGTGCGATGAGTAATGCCATAGGCTTTGGAGTTATAGTTTATCTAAGTAGTGCCATAGCCTATGGCGTTATTAGGTTGCTGATGTGGCCATCCCATTTCTCCCATGTGGTGCAGTGCTGTCTAGTAACGCCATGACCTGTGGTGTTACCAAATTAAGTCTAACACCTTGGTCCATGTGTTAGACTGTAAGCCCATTTTAGGTCTATTTCATGAAAATAATCATTATTAGTGCCTAATTTTCAAATTAGTAATAAAAGATGATTATTTAATAAAAAAATTCCTTGTTAGCTTGATGCAAATCCACACGCTCTTGCATGCAAATACCATGGTCACAAACATATATTAAGAGTTTTGGTCTTATAAGCAACGATTTTGTTATTAGCTTAAGATATTTAAGAAATGATTTCATAATGTCATTTTTTATATGAACATGCTATAGAATGCTCAATAAAATATTTCAAATATAATATAATAATCATTTAAAATTTTTAAAAAGAACTCATAGAAATTATCAAAATGCACGTGTGTTAATAGGGCAATTTAAAAATTATGCAACTTAATTAGTTGAGCCAATAATCTCATAAATTCTAAATTGCAAGTTGACAATAAGAAGATATGTGATAACCTAGTCGCTAGATCGATTAAAAAAATAAAATATCTAAATGGTCCACTTGGTGGATCTATGGGTTCACATATATGTCCTTATATGCTTTCCAAAAAATTAAGAGCTTCAATCTCAATCTTAATTGGTGATGGTACCATTTTTTTAAGAGTAAGCCACACATAGGAGACCATTAGACTAAAAACCTTATAGTTCTTTCATGAATTTTCATATCAATTTTCAACAAATTTTCGCATCATTATTAAGTGGGGATGGTCCAACCAGTTATGCCAAATAACAAAATTATCACGACTAATAAATTTTTGGTTTACAATTGAACTATCAAGATCAGTAAACTTCTAATTTACGACCAAATTATCACAATCACTAAACTTCTTGCTTATGATCTTATATCAAATAAAAAAATTATCATGATCCATAAATTTTTGGTTTACCATTATATGTCATTCATCCAAAGGAAAAGAAATTCAAATTTTGTGATATTCAATGTAATGAATTATAATATAAAATATGAACCATAACATAAAAGTTTAATCCAAGACAAACTGAAATGATACTTTACCATGAAAAGGATACCTTGTTCAAGAAAATTCAAAACAAGCAAAATAATTGTAGTTGTGAGTAATCTTTATATACACTTGGCTGATAACATATTATGAAAAAAATATACTAATCAACTACAAAATAAAAATCATAAAAAAAATAGAGAAAGTTTAAAGAGAATGAGAGAACTTTTATTCTTTTCATATATAGTTATGCGTTATATAATGTGTACAAAAGAATCTATTTATAGGTCTATATCGTATATGAAGACTAAAATACCAAAAAATTACTAGTAATGATGATATGAAGGTTATCAAATTTGTAATATATTACTATCTTGGTGATATAGTAGTATAGTGGTTAATGGCTTCATGATATATGGATTATAATATTTTATATGATTATGAACATCCAATAGAAACATTGTTTCATAACATTTCCAAGCATTAATCTAAAATTATCCAACTAATTAAACCCCCGGTCTAACCCACATGTGGATAAGAGCGATATCCCCAGCCGACCCGATCCCACTTGGTGCGCGTGGCGGCCCGCCCCATGACAGCGACCCCTCACACCCCCACCAACGCGCTAACCCAAAACTAAACCTACCAACCCGTTAGCTAACAAACCCGCAACCCTGCAGCCAATCAGCGCACGGCATTTGATCTCCCGTTCCCGTCCACTACTCTAGATGCGGCCCCGCACACGTGGCCGCCCCCGGCGCCACCAAGGCCCCGCCCCACCGCTGACCCAATTGAACCCCGCCACGTGGCACCCCCCCGCCCCCCCCCGGACGTCTCCCGGTGGGTGGGGGGTGGAGAGAAGCCAGAAGGGAAGAGAAAGCAACACAGCAGGGAGGAGCGGCGAATTGAGGAAGATTTTTTTGCTGTGTTTTTATTTGGAGATGCGACCGTCGGGATCGGCCTGCCAGCAGGAATCGGGTTCGAGTCCGGCCGCCGCCTGAGGAGGATGTTCGATTGGAACGACCAGCAGCAGGTGCTTCTTTCTTCTCCTGCTGCGCCGTGTTATTGTTTCTTGTTGTTTCAATTTTTCTGTTTCTTGATTGGATCTGTTCTTGTTGGTAGGTTTCACGTGTCATGGCGAGTAGTTTTAGTTGGTTTATGGGTTAAGATGTGGTGATTTGAAATGGTATTTTGGGGGGTTTTATTGGTGGGGGCAAGAAACACAGAATTAGAGGCAGAAATTGGAGGGATTTGGGGGCTTGGAGGGGGAATACATGTTCTAGGATTATGGAAAATGACTTGAAGTTCAAGGGGTGATACTCGGAACAGGACATGTCGGAAAATAGAGCAGTTTTTGGGTGTAGAATGATTTTGCTGTGTGTTTGGGGCAGTTTTCTTATGATTATAGTTGTCTACTTTGTCGACAAATGAGAGAACACTCAGGAAGGATACGCCATGCAGGGTTGGAAAACAATTTTTTTTTGCCAAGTATTTGGAGTTGGAGTCAAATTATCGCATGGTACTATCATTTGAAAGCTAGTATGGAACCAGAGAAATGGATTATTTTGTATGAACAAGAGTATACTAAATTCTGCAGATGAGAAATAGACTGCATTCTGTCATACGTCGTCAAAAGAGAAACTAGTATTGTTTAACTTTTGGGCCTGATGATGTTATACAGAACATATGTATGCCACATTTCTTGCAAGTTGTGAAGGGTACAACTACAGTCAACAGAACAGTCCGTGTTTGTTAGAATGTTCTGTGCACTGATTTTTGTTGCAGACCATTTAAACTAAAATTAATTCTAAGCAATATTAATGGGTGTTGTGAGACTTGTTATACTAAGTTGGGATTATTGGATCAACGATGGGTCCTATTTGCTTTGTGTACTTGTGTGCCATAGCCAGTGGAACCAAATGGCACTACATTCTCCCTCACTATAACTAGCCAGTCAGAGTCACTGTTACTTCTAATATAATAGGTTCAGTCATTTATCTGTGCCTTTATGTTGGTTGCTGGTTTGTAAAATATATATGTTGAATTACTTGCATATTTCACCAATTGTTATACAATTGCCATTCCGTGAGTTCTTTACTGAAGTCTTGTCCAGTTGTATCAGCTGCGCCTAGAGTAATTATTTCTCTTAAAGAACCTAAAATATTTTCAGAAAAATAGCATTTTTCAGAGTATAGTTAATCCAATTATTTGAATTGACTATGATTTGATTGATATGGCCAATGATCACTCTTGAAATGCAGGTAGGAGACACAATATGGGCTGAATTCAATGAGAGCGAAGACCATATTGTGCCTTACCCCAAGGGTGCAGATGACAGTACATTGGTTAATGTTGGAGATCAGAAGAAGAATGATGAAGCAGCAGGTAGTATCATGGGTGTTAATGAACGTACTTCAGGTGGTCAACATGAATTTCCAGGTTTGGAAAAGCAGTCTGCTACTCAGGGTGGTGGACACTATTCAGCTACGCAACTTGACATAGAATCCTGGCCCGACCTGCCTTCTTTGAATTCTACAATTGATAGAAACTACAGTGATGATAATATAGCATCAGCATATTTGGATTTCAGTGCTGAACCTGGTTTAGAGAAAGTCAGAGGAAATACAGCAGGTTTGTTTCTTCCTAATGGCATGTTGCATAACAAAAGTGAACTCAGTTGCTGCTTTGTTTTAATAACCTATAACCCTATAATCATTTTACTGATTAAACAATATTTATTTTACAAACAAATCCCACCAATTTCCTTTAATCATGAAACAAAAGAAAATAAAAAGATGTATATTTTTCAAGCAAATTATATAGCTTTTGTTAACCCATATACAGTGCAGCTGGATGGTGAACCTGAACTGTTTGGTAATGACCATGAAGATAAGAGTAACAGCTTCCTTGACTGTGACTGGGGTAACATTGGAGACTTCGATGACTTTGATCGCTTATTTGGGTAATGCTAGCAATTCAAGCTGTTTTATTTTTTGCTCACTTTTTCCAATCTGACATTTGCACTTTACAAATTTACTTAACATGATTGCCACATGCTCTCTTTTTGCAGCAACAGTGATTCTATATTTGGTAATGAGATGGTTGCCAATGACAGTGATTTTCTCTCCACATCTTCAGATGTGGTTGATAGTACTGTACAATCAATCTCCATTCCTGTATGTGCATATGTGTACTTTAAGATCTAGAACTTCAAGTTTTTGCTTTGCCATGTAGTACTAAGGCCTTTTATATTACTCTATATAAGTTTAACTATGCTTATCTTGTGGGTTGTGACAGCATGTACCACTGAACAAACAGCAAGCTTCGGATCATGGATCTTCTTTACTTCAGAATATTGAACTTCCTGGTGGAATTACCAAACAAGAAAATAAGGTACATGACTAAATGCATATACATATATAACATGTTTAGCAATTATTTTCTTGGCTACTCTTGTTATCCACTTTTGGCAGGTAGCAGACGCTAATGCTAAATCTGGAGAGCAACCTGACCATAAAAATCATCTGACTTGTGAATATTCTGGAAAACCAAAACAGTTATCGAAGGAGGTAGTCAGTCATGTGATGCACCCTGTCAACATTTATGAATGAAATCCATCGCCTCCCACTTGTCATGATCTAGAACTATAATTTATTTGCTGACTTACCTTACATACACATTGTCGTCCATTGTAAAGAATATGTGAAGACAAAAAAGAGACATCTACCATATGCATAATGAATTTTAGCATCTTGTTCATTTCTAAGTAGTTTCTTCTTTTTCACTAACCAAACTATCAGAGAGTATTTGTTTGAAATCTGGAAATCCATTTAAACTCTTTGAATTAGCTATAACCATGTAACATCTGTAAGCTTAAGGTGTCAGCAGTTGGTGTACTCAAGTAACGTAAAAGAAAAAGTTTCATCACCAATATGAAAATGAGATTTTTGTGCACCAATGAGTGCTATGTTGTTCTATAGAACTTCTGATGGATTATTTCACCCCAGCAAAGTTCTTCCTCTTTGTTCGATTAACTAGAACTGCTTGTGTTTCTGTGTATGGTGGAAACTGCCTTTAGTTATTGCCTTATTCTTTCTTATAAAACCATTTTGCTATTATCTGATATTAAATGCGGCATAAATTTGCACAACTCAACTGGCCCTTTATCACATCTGATTTGAAAGGCTGACATGATTCTTCATAAGTCAATCTAAATGTGGTAATCGATGTAGGGAGATGTCCAGAAGAGGCCAGTGAGATCACGCAGAAAACCAGAAGAAAGAGGCAAAAGTAGAATATCGAACAACAAAAGTGGCTTTCCCCAGAATCAAGGACAGCATCCACCACCCAGTTTGCATACGTTGATGAAAGCTCCTGTGCAGCCTATTCCTCCTACCCAATACACGCTGTATCATGATGGCAAGAACATGGGGCAAGTCCAGCATGCTAATCAGTTTATGTTCCCTGGCTATGGATATCCCGCATATCCATTTCCCACCATTCCTTTGGTGTCAAGTATTCAAGCTGAAGGCCATCAGACAAAACCAGCTGCAACAAGTTACCGGACTTCGACAGATTCCCCAAAGCATTCAAGTTCTGCAGAAAAGACACAAGATATACTGCCAAGGCCATTGATGATGACACCTCAAGAAAAGATTGAAAAGCTGAGGCGCCGGCAGCAAATGCAAGCAATTTTAGCTATTCAACAACAGCAGCAGCAATTTGGTCATGAGGTTTCTGGCAGCGACACCATGGTGCCTCAAACATACTCCCCAAGGAACAAAAATGTAGATTCCCTAGGGAGTTCAATTGTCATAGATGAAGGTGTGAACAAGGTTTTCTCACCAGAGCTGATTCCAACTAACCAAGAAGATATTCAAAAGAGCTCTATTCCTGATGATCCCTTTATAGAGGAAAAAATATACTGTCAGCTTCAAGATGCCCTTGGAAAGGTGATTTGTTTTTGGGCTTCTCAATCCATTATGGTTTCATATGTCAAGTAAAATATTCTATGATGTGGGAGTTGTTTACCAGACAAATAAATTGGCTGAAATGATTCTCTTTCTTGTACAGTTGGATACCAGAATTCGGCTCTGCATTCGGGACAGTTTGCTTCGTTTAGCTCAAAGTGCCACAGAAAGACAAATTGCTAGTGACAGAAGTAGTACTAACAAAAGTAACAAAGATGAGGATGAAGTTTCAGAAAGTGACACAACTACTAGAAGAAAAAGGTACATAGATGTAGGTTTATAATGTCTTGCAAAAACGTTCTATTGACATGTCCTGGTATTTGGACACCGCTGTTAATAACTCCTAGATTGCTTTATATAAACAGATAACACTAACTAATATGATGATTTTGTGTCAAACTCACCCAATTGAAGTCTCAAGCATCTCACAATCTTAAAGCATTATGTCCTGAAACAATGTATCCTTTAATATGCTATGTTTTTTTGGAGAATTTTCTGTTTATGTTGTCAACTTTACATATAACATTGGGACATAGAATGGGAGTGTAGCTCTTTTCCAGCTGTATTGCTCCAGAGTAGATGATAACTGGATGTATCTTCTCTATTTCCTTGTCTACTCCAAGCTTTTAGAGGTGCCACTTTACAGAAGTTATGCAAACATTTGCGTATGCATTGGCTGGGGATAATCAAAACTCAGCAGTATTGCTCCAGAGTAGATGATAACTGTTGTTCGGCTGCAAAAAAGCCATCATGTTTTTCTACTTAAATGCCATTACAGTTTGCACAGTAAATATTGTTAGAAATGTCCCCCATTCTTGTTAATATTTCATTTTGTACCAGCTAAATTTCGTCAGAAAAATCAGAATATTAAACAAAACAAGAAAACTATGGAAATTTGGAAAAAATAATAGAAAATACTAAACATGAATAAACTAGAAATTTTGTTATGATCTTGTATCATTTACCAGGAAAGTGCTGTGGATTTTTAGGTTGCAGTGATGTCTTGCGAGTTGCGAGTAATATCACTCTTTTTCTGATCTAAATGTCAAGAAGTTTGCTTATTCATTAAATACTTACTCTTTTCTTTGTTTTTGAAGTAACCAGTGAGCTGCCGTGGTGCATTTTGGAACTACTAGTCTATGTATCATGGCAATGTTTCTGACTGGCTTGTCTTTCCTTCCCTTTGTCTCTCAGATCTCCATCAAAAGCAGAAACAAATACAAATCCAATTGATCGTATCGTGGCCCATTTGTTGTTTCATAGGCAGTTCTCAAAGGTTGCGATGCCTTCAAAACAAGAAATCATATCCACGACTCCATTTTCATTTGAACCTGGTGATTTTTTTACATTAACTAACATATATATCTTCCCAAGCATTAATTAAATGCTTAAACAATGAACTAACATGATTTTGGAAATTGCAATTGTTGGCAGACTCAAAGATACCTTCAGAAACTCCAGGAGGGCCATCAGAAGATCAACAGAACGCTCAAGAGATGGAGCTGCAGCCTTCACTGTAAAGTAAGATGTATTAAGAGAAGATTTTACTCAAATTGACTGCTTGGGTTGCTTTATTTGCACTTGTTGATTTGCACTTGTTGATGAGCCCAAATTCTCTGTTAATGGATGGTTCTTCTCCTCAGATTGCGTATTTGGAGATCAATGGAGTGGACAAACAGCATGGCAGCTACTTCTGCAGATGACAGTTGCGGTTTTCTGATCATTGTGTCCATCGAAGGCCATCATGTGTAGTATATCATGTACAAATTTCACCATTGTAGCCTCTTGTTATATCCATCAAGACCATTACAGACTGGATACATTTCATGTGTTCCGTTTGAGATGGGATGCTGCTAGTGTGTATGTTAGTCCTAAAGGAGAGCAAACATCAGCTATTCAGCCCTGACATTGACATACTTTTCATTAATTGAACTCCAGTTCGCCTTGTTTGTAACCAACGTATGATTTTAAAAAATATTGTTTCTATACCATTAAATTTGGTCCTTAATGATATGACATTGACTTCTAGGTTTTTTTTTTATTTGATACATGCCATTGATTTTTTTTATATAATGCTATATGCCACTATTGTCCGTAGTGTTAGCTAGTCTTTAAGTTTTAAAATTGAGTTTGATAATGTTAAATTTTTCATGAAATAATGTTACTACCATCGCATCCTTGATGAATTTAACAATAAAGAAAAGATCTTGATTGAGCTCAAGATGGAGTGAGATTTTTAAAAAATTGGTAATTTTGCATTTCAGCACTTCTGCTTCTTTAAAATCACGATTAGATCTAATTGATGGGTAACTAATATAGATATTTTGATCATTTTAGATGTTCTTATTTTTATTTAACAATTGACTAATGTTCATTAGTCAAAAATGACATAGTATTATAAAAAAGAACCCGTGGTTTATAGCAAAAAATCAAAAAGTAAACGGCATATGGCACTAAGCACAAAATTTCAAAATTATATAACTAAATTCTGACTTTTGGTTGTTCACCTGGAAGACTGAAACAAATCAGTGGTATGCCAATTCGAATCTGGATTTGGATTGCAACAAGTGGCAAAAATTAAGAATTTGGTTGATCTGTATCACTGTTTATTTGTGTTCTTCCCGTCATGTGTGAATAAGAAAGAACCTATGATATAAATCACAGAGGCATGTGAGTTAATAAATAAATAACATAGAACCCCCTAAAAGAGAACATAGAAGTCTCAGGGTGAATTAATAGTGTTATCTATGAGTGTTTTTTAGACATTTACAGGTAAGCTTAAGAAAATTAGTGGGAACGTACCAACCGGGGTTATGATGCTAAATCCTAGCTAGTTCTAACTCTATTTTATAGCCAATTTATTCCGAATTAATCTTATATATGCTGATTTATGATCAATTTAGACCCGTTCAAATTGGTTCAGACCAATCCACGACACTCAAAAAAAATCCGGAAAGTGCGTGTCATCCGACAAAGCCGCGATGTCTAGGATCCTCCCCAAATCCAAAAGAACCATGTTGCAAGTTCTTGACAAAGAGAATTGGTGTACTCGACTCTGCTACTGTTGGTATGGGGAAGCTGTGATACCTGCATTTCAAAACAAATTTGCGGGGAGGTCGCGTTTGATTCAAAGTTACAATAATAATCGTAATGGTTTCAGAAACAACTAAAAGTGAAAATGAAATGGATTAATAATATATCCAATTTAGATATGTCGAAGTTTTTATTAGATTGTATTTTTAATACAGATATTTTGATTATAGGATGATTAAATCAAATAACAAATAATATTTTTTGTCAAGTAATAGGATACAAAATAAAAATCTTTAAACTAATATCTGCGAAGATCATCTGGAGAGGTAGCACTCGTCGAAGTACTTTGTTCCAACAGTGAATCTATGCTAATGTTCGTGCTGAAATGGTAACTAATGAGAAAAAGAGAAGACGTATAAAATTTATAAAGGTCAGAGATTCAAGGAATCTTTAGTGTTGTTGATGTGTCTCTAATATTGAATTTGTTAGGAGCGGACCTCAAAGATAAAGTATCTCCAACACATATCAATTGAGAGTACTTCGATTTTTTATGTTCCTAAAGATTCCAAATGACAGTTACAAAGCTATTTGTAGCCCAATTTCAATGCTAAAAAGCCTATTGACACACCCAAAAAGATTATATTTAGTAATAACCACAAGTGAACGACTGTTTGTTGAGCACTTGAAAGCCGAATCTAAATACTTGAGGATCAAATCCATAAGGAACAAGCGCAACCTTAGTATTGGATCAAAATTATTAAACTAAATCGAGCAAGTGTCGTTTGTCGAGAGTTAATCCTAAAATTATTAAAATTCAAGAACCACAAAAACTAGGGTTTAGAAATTCAAAAAAAACTTAGGGTTTCAGGAATTTCATAATCTACAGGTATAATTTGTAACAAAGATCAGTAGATTAACAAATTAATTTCTAAGATTTCAAACGATACAAATTAAGTTATTGGTTCCAACTCTAATTACTAGTCACAAAGAATCGCACCTGTTGTTCAGCCAGGTGAAAAACTTTTTCCAAAAACTAGATTTAGTGTTAGGGTGCAGTGGTCGTGTGTTGCTCTATCGTACAAATACTGATCATTTCAGGGAGTATGAACGATATTGTGGATGAAGCACAAAATCCAAAATTTAGAGAGTAAAATTCAAGAAATTAAGACAACAAATTTGCAAATAAAACTAGAGCTGAAATCTTGTTCTCCAGATTAGGCCAACCCTAACCCTAAAGAGAAAATTACTTGCTAGAAATAAAAATAGTAAAGAAGCAAAGAATTTAGAAAAACATATCAAATTGCATTAACAAAATAAAAACGACCATCCAAGTCAGCTTACAATTGACGAAGAAGAAATAAAAACTAAACTAAAACTAAATCTAAATTAGAGAGAGAGGATTTAAACTTAACTTTCCGGATGCTAAACTAACCAAAAAGTCTCTCGATTTATACTTAAGAGTAATATAGCTTAATTACAACTATCGATGATTGGGACTCTTGTGTTTAGTTGAACTTACATAAATATTAAGGAAGAATGTGAAGCCAATCTAAGGTGAAGTTCAGGTAAATTTCGGTATCTATGCCAAAGGAAGAAAGTGATTTATATAGGTTCGGGTCCTCTGATGATGAATAATAGCTCTACAGCCTGTTGGAAATTCACTATGTAAATTAAGGATTACAAGAAGAGAACCAAGGATATTCTTAGATGAAGTAAAAATAATCTTGTACTCTTTAGCTTACAGTCAATGTTAATCCACTGTGTCTAGTTCTAAAGTATTGTGACTTGAATCTCTTGCTTGGTCTCGATCTCTCCCGGTTGAAAGGTTACTGAGAGGAAGACATGCTCCGGCCATAATGTGCAATTATGCCCGTTTATGATTGGACTTTCACCTTCTCGTCGGTTACAAAGAACTTAAGGAACTGAAACACCCAGGCGGTGGTAATGATAAAATAGGCTCAACTACTATATATGATTGAATAAGGCTAATCACATAACTATTAGATGTTTAGCTCTTTAGTATGCCAAGGTCGCGTATTAACTACAATAATACATGGCTATCTTTATGTCCTCCACGACCTGGGTGACCACAGGAAAATATCTCCACGTGCACAGTATTCATAGGTATGTGAGACCACGATCTCTGCAACTTCAGTATTGTTGGTATCTAAAGACCACAAAGCCCGCGACATCACAGAGTGGGATCATGGAATAGATTATGTCCAGAATATTTTGAACTAGTCTATTGTCTCTCTCTTGGGCTCCTGAGACCATAGAGAGGTAAAAATCTCGTTCTATAGCCCTTGCTACTATAGAACGGCAAAGGTGACTAACTCTGGTTATAATTCTCGCCAGCTAGCCCCTGAATTTGAAATAACAAGTTATATACTTTGTCATTTTAAATTCAATTATCTTTTAAATTTAATTATATAAACATCCTGACGTTTCACTTTCTCCTGTAGCAAAAAGACATTTCTTTTTTTTCACAATGTGTCGTTTCGTTTCCCAAGAAGAACTTTGGGTGCAATTTTGAGAAGTCATGATGAAGTCTTTTTCTACAACTCGAGACAAAACTTAATATGTATTTGAAGAACTCGAGGTTTGAGAACACGAACCGTCATCTCTGGGTTCTATAAATACTTAACTTTTACGTTCTGGGATTTTCAAGCTTTCATTTGTTAAGTCTTAGAACTTCTTTTTCATCTTCTAACTTCATCCCTTTTTCACTGTTCCCATTCTAATGGCGAGTTAAAGCTCTAAGCAAGTTGTTGAGAATGATGAAGAGGAATTAACAATAGAAGATAATGTTATGCAGGCTTTTCAAAAGGTAACTCTCTTTTGAAGAATCTGCGTAAATTTTTTCTTTTTGGGTAAAACTTTTCCAAAGTAATGCATTTTGGAATTCTCTTAGGTAGTTGAGGAGTCAACAACTTCAAAGAAGCAATTAGGTGATGATGTAGGATCATCCAGTGGATCTTTATGGAATAAACTAATGAAGTCCACGGTGTTAGCTACCATTGCTTCTCAAACCATGGTGTCGGCTTCTTCTGAACACAGCGATTATGACAGAAGGAAGGAGGTTGACAACCTACTGTCTTCAATTTTAGGATTTGTTTTACCATATCCTTCTGAATCAAAGTTGAGGTATTTATTGATTATCTCTCTAACTAATTTGCTTAATTAGGAATGACTCAACTTGAATTAAAAATGCAGGGGGGATGGTGCTACTCTTGTACCTAGTTTTTCTATTACCCAGTTAGCATCTGCCTCTCCGGTAAATAATTTTTTCTTTCTTAATTCTTCTTGTGTACGACCTGGATTGATCCTTTGTCTATATAGGAGGACAAGGCATTGTGGGTTCTCAGCGAATAACTTACTGAGATCCAGGTTCTTCTGAGGGAAAAGACTGCTTTATGCAGAACTCTCCAAGAAGATAAAGAGGAGATTGAGGAGCGGTCCATTAGGTGAGGACTCGACCTCGACGCTTCCTTCAAGCTCATTGATTGCCTGAAGGCTAATTGTGATAGGGCTCGTGAGGCTACAAGGTTGGCTCGCATGGAAAGGGACCTTGTTCGAGAACAGAAGGACATCTCTGATGCTATAAGGGCCGGTTGTAGTCTCACAATAAAGGACGACCCCAAAAAACTAAGGAGCATTGCTAATTCCCTTGGGGCGGCTATTGTTAACCCTACTAACGATAACTTGTCCCTCGCGGAACTTTGTGTTCTTCTTTCAGACCAGGCTGACTATTAGTCGCCAGTGTCCCTTTTTTGTGTAAAGATTGTAAGAAATAATAAAGATATTTTCCTTACATCCAATCTTTTAATGGATTAATAATTTGATTATGTATAATCCAATTTTGTCACTGCTATCAATTATGACTACAGGCAAATATCTCTGCGAGAAAAAATAATTGTAGGTAAATATCTCTGTGACCATAACATTCACAAGTAGTATAACATTATACTATAACCATGGTCTCTGCGACAATAGAAAATTGAGATCATAGAATCCTCTGGTTATAATATGAGTGACTGACATCTAGCCCCCGAATTTGAAAAGAAAAGATTTTTTGGAACTAAAAAATATTTATTTTCGTTTCAGATTCCAATAGGTCCCAAGAAGGACTTTGGATGTGCCCGTCAGATCCATCATGGGAAACATTTAATGCCAACGACAAGTGCAAAGAGCAACATACGGTTTCCAAAGTCTCAAAAACCCTTGTCTTGCAAACTTCGCCGCCTTACGCCGCAAAAAACCCTCTTCGGCAAAAACCCCTTTTCCCTTGATCAAATGGCATCCTGAAGCCGATCCATCTACTACGACGTGAAAAACTTGGATATCCTAGAGAAAGAAGAGATCTTGCCTTCAAGGTTGTTGATCCCATGTCAACCCACTGAGAAGGAAGAAACACCAGTGATCAAGGAGAACGAACTAGTGATCTTTGAAGACTTCTTACACTGCGGATTTCACTTGCCTGAAAGCGAATTCTTTCTCAGGGTTCTCAACCATTTTGGATTAGAACTAGTAAATCTTCATCCCAACTCTGTGTTGAGTTTGGCCATTTTCTAGCATCTATGCGAAGCATTTGTTGGAGTTCTACTCAGCATTGCCCTCTTCCGGTGTTTTTATTTCTTGGTTTGGTCAAAGAGTGAAGATGCTGCTGGATATGTCTACTTTCATCTGAGAGAAAAGAAAGACTATCCAGTTGTTCCTCTCCATGATTCTGTTCATGGATGGAACCAACGCTGGTTCTATTGCCTGGCTCTTGAAGAGAGCCATCTCTGGTTCGAAAACCGTCGATCAGAGAAGAGAAATGAAAAAGACTCTGCGCCTGAGTTGGACGAAGAACTACAGAAGCAAGCTCAAGCTATCCTCTAGTTGGCGCATGAGGGCTTAACTGCGCGGGATGTTATCCAGGATTTCATAAAGAACCGGATTAGTCTACTAAAGAAAAGGGTGCATCCTGCCTGGGAGGTGTGCTCTATACAAGATGAAACCTTAGATTATCATCAAGGTAAAGGCGCCTTCTTGTAGATCGATACACTTTCGTCAATCTGTTTCAAGCTTACTGTGTTTCCTAAATAGGTTTGCCTTTTTTTGAGGTCGAGAGGAGAACCGATGCTCTCTTGAAATTATATAATCCGACCATAGAAGGTGAGATGGATGCACCGAGACCGCTGAGTTTGGTCGGTGGCAACGACATATTAATACAAGAGCGACGAAAGATAAATCTTTCTCGAAAAAACTTGTATATGTTTTCCCCTTGAACAACCCTAACAGGAGAAAATCATTCCGATTTGTGTAGTTGCTAATGGGCCAAGTGATTGGGATGAAGCGAACTGGCAATGATGCTGGGACTTCTGGGGGTCCTGCATCTAAGAAGTTAAAGAAAACTCCCAAAGGCCAATCTGCATCCAAAATGAAGACTTCAGCCCCTAGTAAAATAAAGCTGAAGAAGACTGTAGGGGCAACTTCATCCAAAGCAGTTGAACTCAAATCAGTGGCTAAAATGGTAAAGTTTTTTAGCTCTCGCATTTCTCCAAGTACAACTGGAAATTATGCATTAGTTGTATAGGGAGAGGGAAGCGAGGAGGAGGAAGATGATACCCCTCTTATTCTGCGGAGGAAAAGATCTGCTGAATCTGTAAAGAGATCCTCCAAAAAGTTGTTATCTTCCTTATTATCTTCCGTAAGCGGGGCACCGAGTTCTCAAAGTCATCTGGGACTCAACTTCAGGTATCAACCTGTTATTTCTGTAACTAATTCTTGGAAATTAATTAGACATTTACTCAGATATTCATAAAAATGTATAGGTCAAGCCCACCCCCTGTTGCAATACAAGACAGTGAAATGACTGTTGCAAATGGGGTAATAACTTCTATGGTAGAAACCCTTGCCATAGTTGCGACTACAGCTCCATCTGAAGCACTAGATGTTGCTAGGACTACTAGGGAACCTGCAACTATCATTGACAAGGAGGTTCAATAGACTCACCTCTTAAAACTTGTCAATGATGAAGAGACTGAGGTCGCTGCTGTGATCGTGACTATGGGGATGAACGAACAAGCAGGAACTTATGCTCCCCCAACAGTCAACAATATCCTTCCTTCCTCTTGTCAAGACGAGGAGGATATGGAAATAGCAGATCAAGTCGCTGACCACTCGCATCCTACTGCAGAATTAGATCTACTAATTACTTAACAGGTGAGAGATGATTCAAGATCTGAAATTTTTCTCAAGGATCTTATGGAGGTAAGTAACATCTTTACCTAACATATTTTATTTTTTTTATCTGAGTAATATCTTCAGATGTTTATTTTCTTGTAGAATTCTACCTTGCACACGACCATGGTAAACTCACTGATTAATCAGTTCAAGGTCGTTCAAGCAAGGTGCAAGCAACTAGAGTAGTAAGTGTCTTGCTCTAATTTCAATCTAATAAGAATTAGAATGATACTTCTCATTGTCGCAGGGAGAACTCTGCTTTGGCAAATGAGGTTGCTAAGGAGCACTCAGAAAAGGAGACTATAATAACAGAGGCTTTGAGAGAAAACAACATCAAACTTGCTGAAACCCTCTCATCCTTGGAGGAAAGTAAAAGCGCAAATGCTACTCTCCCAGGGGAAAAAGAAAAAAAATACAAACCGATTTAAATTGTAAGTCCATATTTATAGCATTGACCGTAAACATATGCCATCTGTCATGGACTAACCAAATCAGTTTTGCTTGTTCACCTAACTAGACCAAAGAGAAATAAACTCCAAGCTGACCAAGGAGAAAGAAGACTTTGAAGAGAGATATATCCGACGAGGACATGATCTCAAAAAGCTTCATAATTTTAATCAGAGGATGATGGAAAGAGCTAAAAATGCTACAAAGATTGCTGAGGAAGAAAAGAGTAATCTGGAAAAAATAATCAATAATTGTAGCATAATTGAAAAGACTACTCTCAAAAAGTTGAGAGATGTCGCGGACTCTGTCGAGGCAACAATGATTGATCCTGAGAAGGATAACCTATCTCTTGAAGAGTCCTGTGCCCTGGTCGTAGTTCAAGCTGACTCTTTGATCGACAATATCCCAGAATTTGCAAAGAGGTACAAGGAAATTGTCAAGACTGATGTCGGTACTGTAGCCTCATCTATCGTGTGCAAACTAAGACATCACCATGGTCCAAACTTACATCTAGATCCAGTGGCGAAAGATGTAATTTTTGATAATGAAGATCAGATGAGTGTGACCTTAGCTGACGTTAAGCCCATAGTTGACAAACTATTAGAAAACCTCAAGCATAACGAAGTCTTTCCTTCTCATTGTAAATATTTATTTTATCAATGGAAAACAGAAGTCTTTGATATATCTCATTGTTTATAACCTGCAAATAGATATTTATAACAGAAAATGAAAATGCATGCTTTAACAAAATTTAAGACCATAAAAACATAATAAACTTAAATTTTATGTTATAGTTACATTCTCCTAGCCCCCTTCTAAAATTACTAATACTGAGAATACAATATAGTAATTTTAGGATAAAAAACATGCCTAGCGAGTCTCTTATGCATTGAGAAATAGCTTAAAAAGAGAAGTCCTCAACTAGAGTTTTATTATGAGATCTCAAGAATAAACAACTCAAAATAAATGTAACACCTCGATTTTTCCCAAATCCTGGCCTGCCTTGTCTCTCTCTATTTCAGAATGAGATCCCAGTTGTGCCAGTATCTTACCTCAAAAGGTTGGCAATCAAACTCTTTCGTTCAGATCTTTTTCACAAATCAGCCCTTTTCAGATTTGTCAGAAGCTCCAAAAAGACTAAAAGTCTCAAACCACCTCCAAACTTTGATTTGATTCAGTGAATATCTCCCATTCACTATTCTGAACATTTTTCCCTTCTGGAAGAATTTCCAAATCTTACCCTAAACCTGAGTTTCGACCCTTGCCGTTTTTGAAACCCTAATTACCCTAATTTTACCCTGTCGTTTTCCCCATTTTTGTCGAAACCCTTCAGATCTTGCCCGATCTTGTCAAACTTTGGCTAGATGAGTTCCATTAATCTTATGCAATTCATTCCTGAAATCAGATTTCAGATCAGCCCTCCAGATCTCCAGATTTGCAATCAGATCCTTTTCCTATTCAAACTTTTCCCTCACAGATCAGTCCCTGGAGCAAGTTTCAAAATTGCATTTCAGCCCGAGCTATTCTTTTTCAGCCCTTTTCGACCAGAGCTTCTGTGCCGTTCGACCAGTGCCCCGTTCACCTTTGCCTCGCCGCAGTTCCTCGCCGCCGGCCATCTTTTCCGGTAGCCCGTGCTCGTGGTCGGTTGAGCCACCCCGCGTGCACGTGCCAATGACCAAAACCCTCGCCAAGTCCAGCGGTTAAACGCCCGCGCTCCAGCAGCGTTTTCGCGCGCGCACGCCCGTGGTCGTGGCACTTGCATGCGTGTACGTGTCATCGCCGGAGCTGCGTTGCTGCCTCCGCATCCGCGCCGTTTCAAACCCAGTTCCAATGCGCTCCCGACAACGCTGGCAAAGCAACTGCACAGCCCGTGCACATCACGTCGTCGTCGCCGTTGTCGCGCCTGCGCCCGGCCATCCTTGTCCCCGGCTCGATTTTCCCCGCTGTTTTCCCCTCGCGAGCTCCGCTCCAGGACCTATTTAAACCCCCCCCTGTGCTGTGTTAACTCCTCACCTCAGGACTTAGCCATTTTTCCAGCAACTTCGCCGCTCTCTTCTTCTTCCCCGGTGAGCTATCTTTGAGGCCACCGTCGCCAGAGCAAACCGTGGCTTCTCCTTCCAATTCAGCTGCACCAGTGAGTTCCCCTCTTCTCCCTCTCTGTGTCATACCAGTTAATTGCATCCCGACGAACCCCGTCGCCGGTGATCGCCGGATTCCCGATTTGCCCTGTTTCCCCAATGCTGCCCGATTCAATCCAAATCAGCTCTCGTTCCAGTAGCAGAAATTGATCCTTAGCCATTTATTAGCAAGCCTGTGAGATCAAAATCTTCAATTGTGCCCAAATCAAAGAAATCCCGATCTGGAAGTTCATCAGTTCGCTGGACCTCGTCGCCGAGCTTCTCCGGCCATCCACCAATGAAATTAATCTTTCCGGTAGCCTTTCCATACCCCAGAGATCATTCTTAAGCTTGGAATTGAGCTCTTTTTCCTTGTATCAAAAATCCCCAACTCGGTGTCTTCGTCTCCGGCACAGTTCACCGGAGTTTGCTTCCCGGCCGATTCAGCCGACACCACTTTGTCTCTTAGCTTTGCCTCACCTCCCTAAGCATTTCCTTCCACTAGCTCGACATCTGGATCTGCCTAGATTGGAAGATATGCCCTTGTCAAGCTTTTGTCCAGAACTGTGTCTGTGCCGTGTCGCCACCGCAGTTCATCACCGGATTTGGCCGCCCTCCGGCCACTTTCAGCCCTTGATCCTGTTAAGTATTTTGTTCCTGTTATCAAGGCTAACTCCCAGACAAAGTTGTGCATCAATTGGAGTCCTGGATCAAAAGTTATGCTTTGCCCTAGTTTTTGGCAATGTCTGCACTATGTCAGTGCATGCCAGCCACTGGCATTAGCCTTGTTTGACCCCTTCTGGTTGAGCAATGGAAATGTCACTTTGTCCCCTAGATTCCTGGAGTTGTGTTCTACATCTTTCTCTTCTGCCACTTCTCCAGAAAACCTACCTAAGACCAACTTATGGCTATGTCTAGCTGTGGACTGAATGTCGGCCTTTGACATTCAACCTCTTTTGAGCCCATCTTTTCGACCAGCACCCAAGTGACCTTGTCCAGATCTTTTCCCTTGCATACATGATATATTTACTTATTATTTTCTATTGCAACTATTTTATGTATGCTTATGTAGTGTATGCATTGTATTGCTTGTGTCTGCCGCAGTGCCCGAAGTTGAAGGAGCAGAAGAAGTCTTCGAGGTTTCGTCCGAGTAATTAGACCTAGCAGTGCAAGGCAAGTCTCAACCCCTTGATCATGTCTCACCTAGTATTTTGATATAAAGTAGATTAACTGTTTTCAAGATATATGCATGCTGAGTATTTGATAAAACTATGTTTAGAAACATGTGAATAGATATGACCCAAGTCTTATGTGGAAACCCCCTTTTGTGATTGAATATCCATGCACCCTTGTCACCCTAGGATGCTATGCTTAAACTCTAATCTTAATTAAATGTACATGTTGAGTGTGAAATGGCTAATATGTGAGAAATGAATTTGAAACCCCTTTTATGAAAGAAAATGTGAAATTAAGTATTGATAGTGAGGATTGGTTTGAATGGAGAGGGTGCGGTGCGCACCAGGGAATGTGGATGGCTTCTCACTATTAATTCATAAGGACGAGAACCTTGTGCTGTGTATCTATGCGAATTGTAAACGTACCAACCACTTGCCTGGTATGGGACAGGCACAACTTAGTAGCTTTTTGGTATTAGCAGTTCCCTGCATGGTTTGTCGATCTGGTTTCTCGCGTGGAAACTGGTGGGCCGCAGTTCGGCCATGAGTGATGTGAGTTCAGAAAAATGATGAGAGGAAAAGGTGGAAAGAAGGAAGACGCCCTATGCCTCAGATTAAGCCGTGCGCGGTTGCAATCTTAAATGGTCATATGTCTTGCGTGGACACAGACCAAGGCTATGTGTCTTGCGGGAACATAAGCCAAAGGCTAGGAACTAAGGCAGTGGGGAGGACCCACAACGGTACTTGAGACTGAATTGTCTATTTACCGGGCGGGGATACTGTTAATACTGAACTGCAAAAGCGTTGTGTGATCTCGGCCTTGTCACATGCGTATAAGTCGCATGGAGTTGGCCCGACTTGAAAGCCGAGTGAAGAAGTGGATTTAAAAAGAGGTACACCTTTGAAAAGTGTAAAAGAAGTATCAGATACTCTGTACTCCCAGGTTCAGGAGTCTTTTCGTAGTGGATGTTATACATGGGTTATAGCACAAGTAATGATTTGGAATGTTTTCATAATATGGGTTAATAAAAGTGATGACTCATGGAAGACCATCACATAACAATTTCTAAAGTATAACTTAAGATTTCAAAGTATTGCTCTTGGAAACTAAAAGCTTTTCTTTATAACTTTAGAGTGAAAATCTACTATATTCTTATATATATATAAAACCAAAACCCCCTTTTCTTGATCACTCCTCATCTATATATCTGCATTTTTGTAACGAGACTTGCTGAGCATTGTGTAAAAACATGCTCACCCTTGCCTTTGCAAACAAATTCAGAAGAAAGGATTCGAGGATCCTGATCCCTTGACTGTGAGCACCCAGAAGAGGAAAGAGCCTTTCTAGACGATTTGAGTTTCTAGGAGGGTCATGAGCCAAGTTGAGTACGATGTGGAGGAAGCCCTTCCAGAGCCGCTGCAGAAGGAAATGAAGACCCTTGTGGTTGCTTTTTGTGTTATTTTTCTGTGATCGGTACTTCGACACCGATTATTGATTTTGAAAACTCTCTACTTTTGTATCAAATTTAATTAATGCCATCCTTGGCATTATGATATTGTAATAGTGGTCCTCGTGACCTTGTACTTGCTTTATCTACCAGCTTTATTATTTAAAGTGAATCCTGTTGTTGTGAGCTTGTGATGTACCTTTCTGTGTGCAATCTACCTGGGCGATTGCCACGAGATTCATCAAGGGAGAGGGTCTCACAATAAATGTCAAAGCTTTTTACAAACTAACAACCACCCAAATGATCAGAAACATACTAGTAAGTCTCGTATGTGTTAAGAAATGGCTTATTTAGAGATGTCTCATCTAGATGCGACCATAAGATCGGTCAGTGAATCCACTTAAAACACTGTAATGAGATGATTATTTGAGATCAACCCGAAGATTAGCTTGAAGAAAGACAAAGGACAGAGATGAGAACACAACCATAACATAGAGTGAAAGAAGCATTTTATTATTAAACCAAACATGCTAATTGAACAGGAAATGGTAATGGGGAAAACTTACACGTAAAATTTGCGCAATTGATCTACATTCCATGAATTGGATAAGATCCTTCCATCTTCCATAGCCAATCGAGCCGATCCTGGTCATGGGATTGAGACCACAGTATAAGAATCTTCCCACTGAGGAGAGAACTTATTGCGATTGGATTGGTTTTCGATTTTTCTTAAAACCAGGCCACCCACATGAAGACTATGTGGTCACACCTTTTTATTGTGATATTTATGCAAAGTATGTAAATATGCAGCAGACCCAATCAATGCTCGATCACGCTTTTCTTCGAGAAGAGAAAGTTCATATTCTCGAGCATCACTTTGATTATCAATATCTAAGTGACTTAGGCAAGCTGAACCAAGTTGAATTTCAACTGGTAAGACAGCCTCGGCACCAAAAACTAGTTGGAAAGGTGTTTTACCTGTAGCTCGACTAGATGTGGTACGTAGTGCCCATAAAACTGAGTAGAGTTCATCTACCCAAGCCCTCGAGCATAACTTAAGGCGGTTGAAAACACGTTTCTTGACACCCTGTATTATCTGCCCGTTGGCACGTTCTATTGCACCATTGCTCTGTGGATGAGCTATGGATGCGAAACAGACCTTGGTCCCAATGTAGTTGCAATAGTCTAAGAAGAGACCGCTGACAAATTGAGAACCATTGTCGGTAATGAGACGACTGGGGACTCCAAATCGTGTCACTATATTCTTATGAAAGAACTTCTTTGCAGCGGCAGTAGTAATATTCTGAACTGGCTCAGCTTCAATCCACTTAGTGAATGTATCAATGGCTATGAATAAAAACTTCTACCCATTGACAGCTTGAGGCATTGGTCCTACAATATCTATTACCCAAACAGCAAACGGCCAAGTTAAGAGAATGAGTTGCAAAGCATATGCTGCCTGATGAACTTGCCGAGCATGGAATTGACATTGTGGACATGTCTTGACCAATTGCATAGCATCATTAAGTGCCATAGGCCAATAATAACCCTGTCGAAAAGCTCTTCCAACTAGTGTTAAATAAGAAGCATGTGTTCCACATATGCCTCCATGTATTTCTCTTAGAAGGGATTTTTCATCTTCTTGAGAAATAGACCGCATAAGTACTCCTTGAGTGCCCTTTCTATATAAAGTTCCCTCAATGAGTCTATACATGCGCGCTATTCTAACTAACCGATTACTGTCGATTTCATCCTTAGGCAAAATCCCATACGCAAGATAGATTCTCAATGGATGAATCCAATCTACTTCTTGCTCTAAGGTCGTGACGTCATTCATCACTTCTGACCCTTCTTTGATAGAAGGGGATTTTAAGTGCTCAATGAACACTCCTGCCGGAGCAGATGTACGCGGGGACCTAATTTTTGACAATTGGTCTGTGAGAATATTGTCTCTTCGCAAAATGAATTGGACTTCAAAATTATTGAAGTATTTTTCCAATTTCCTTACCTCGTCCAGGTAATGACCCATTGTCTCATAGGAGATGTTGTACTCATTGTTTACCTGTTTTATGACTAGTTGTGAGTCACCCCTCACCACTAATCGACGGACTCTAAGGGATTTGGCTGCTCGAAGTCCAGCAAGAAGACCTTCATACTCTGCTGCATTATTGGTAACAGCAAAGTGTAATTGTATGACATACTGGAGTTTATCACCCTGAGGTGTTATTAATACTACTCCGGCCCCCCGAGTGTTGATAACTGCTAGAAACATCAAAATACATCGTCCAACAGTCAGAATTATCCAAATCCATCATGTCTTGTTCCTGTGGTTTGGGATTAGACCATTCGACCACAAAATCTGCAAGAACTTGGGATTTGATTGCTACTCGAGTAGTAAAACGGGATCGAATGCTCCAATTTCAATTGCCCACTTTGCAATTCGACCAGAAACTTCTGGGTTCCGGAGAATGTCCCTTAAAGGAAAAGACGATGGCACAGAAATCGTGTATGCTTGAAAGTAATGTCAAAACTTTCTAGAAGCCATTAAGAGAGCATAAAGGTGCTTTTGGACTTCAAGGTAACCCTCCTTCGGTCCATTAAGCACTCCACTTACGTAATAAACTGGTTGTTGCACTCCCTCTCGTTCTGTGACCAACACTGCGCTGACCGCATGAGGGGTAGCAGCCAAATAGATGATTAATGATTCTCCCTTAATAGGGGAAGCTAACACCGGAGCACTGGTGTGGTATGCTTTCACTTCTTGAAAGGCTTTTTCGGCTTCATCCAACCATCGAAAACCATTGTGCTTGCATAGAACCTTAAAGAAAGGTAAACCACGTTCGCCTAACCTCGACATGAAACGACTCAAAGCCACCATTCGCCCAGTTAGACTTTGCACTTCCTTCGTGGTCGAAGGGGATCACATTTGCTCAATAGCCCAAATTTTTTCGGGGTTAACCTCAATGCCATGTGAACAAACAAGGAAACCTAAAAGCTTACCTGAAGAAACCCCAAAAGAGCACTTTTCAGGATTCAACTTATTCCATGCTTATTCAAATTACAAAAAATTTAGTAAGATCATCTATATGACTAGAGCTCTTAAGACTCTTTACAACCAAATCATCAACATAAGCTTCTAAATTACGCCCTATCTAAGAAAGAAAGGTATTTTGCATCAAGTGCTGGTACGTGGAACCAGTATTCTTGAGCCCAAATGGCATTCTAATGTAACAGTAAGTGACAAATGGGGTGATGAAGGCATTCTTCTCTTGATCTGCTTCTGCCATGCTAATTTGATGGTAGCCTGAGTAAGCATCCAGGAAGCTCATCATTTCACAACTTACTGTGGAATCAATCAACTGATCGATGCGGGGAAGAAGAAAATCATCCTTTCAGGCAAACATTGTTCAAACTGGTGTAATCGACACACATGCGCCACTTACCGTTTGATTTCAGGACCATGAACGGATTCGCGAGACACTCAGGGTGATCAACTTCACAAATGAAACTAGCCTGCTGGAGTTTGTCTAACTCCGAACGGATAGCTTCTTGCCGAACAGGAGCAAAATGTATGAGTTTTTGCTTTATTGGTCGCTGTCTAGGCCGAATGGCTAGCCTGTGCTCAATTACTTCCCTTGGGACTCCAAGCATGTCTGAGGTTTTCCACGCAAACACATTCACGTTAGCCTGGAGGAAAGCAATGAGCTCTAGTTCCTATTTATCATCTAGATTTGATCCAATCCGAATAGTTCTAGATGGATCACTTGGGAATAAAGGAACCTGCTTGATTTTTTTCTCGTCGTGGGGATCCCTTGACCACATCCGGTGCTGAGGTTGCAACCTTGATCGACTAGTTCTAGGGAAATTCGATCATAAGTTAAGCCCGTATGCGGACCGCCCCTTACTGTGATCACGCCATGAGGACTTGGGACCTCGACACATTGATAGGCGTAATGTGTTGCTGCCATGAACTTAGCGAGAGAAGGCCTGCCAAAAATGGCGTTATAAGCTGAATCAAAATCAATTACATCAAAAGTAATCAATTTCATTTGAAAATTCGCTGGCTCCCCAAGTGTTACCGGCAGCACAATCTGTTCAATTGGTAACATAGAGGAACTTGGAATTATCCCAAAGAATGGTTGAGCCACTGGCTTTATCTTCGAACGAGGAATTTGCATCTCGTCCAGAGCCTTCGCAAACAGGAGATCGAGTGAACTCTCTTCATCAGCAAATACTCACCCTACCTTAGCATTGCTAATGGTAGAGGATATCACCAAAGGGAGGCGCTAAGGTTGAGTCAACCCCTTAGGACAATCTTCCTAGCTAAAGGTCAAGGAAACCTCCAACCATTGGGGAAACGGAGGATCTCCCAAAGGAACCTCAGTACTGTTTACCTCACGGCAAACATTTTATACTGACGCTTAGAAAAATAAGATAAAGAACCACTAAAAATAACATTAATGTGATTATTAGGTACCTGATATGGCATATCCTCATCCACATTAGCGTCTTTGTCTCTGCTGGTTTGTCCTTGACCTGGTATTATAGGCATGGGAGTTTTGCCTTGATAAAAATCATATAGCTTCTTTAACCAAGTCTGACAATTTTGAAGATCGTGTGATGAAATGTTGTGGAACGGACACCATTTCTTCGATCCCTGTGGTTTAACTTGCTTTTCTGCTTGGTCGCTGCGACCAACAGGTGAGCCTTGTTAGTTTTAAATGGAACCTTCTTACCTTTTCATTGAGGCTGTTTGTCGATGATGGTAACCCCTCAGAATTGGCTGGTTTTGGCTTTCTTCACCTTTTTTGATTTCCCGCTCGTGGATGACTCAAGTTTCTTGCATGAATCATCCTTCTTGTAGGCCTCGAGACCTGGTTGAGGTGGCAAATTTCCCTTATCCACCATCTTTTTCCATGAGACAGCCTCGGTCGCGTCGGAATAACGATCAGCCATGTCAAAAAGATCCGTGACTGATCGTGGCAGATGAATGAGCAAATCTTTGGTAAACCTCCGATACCGAACAGCATGTTTAAATGCCCTGATGATGGTGCTATTAGAAATGTTGGGATTAGTATTTCTTACCCCCACAAATCGTTTGACAAATTGGCGAAGAGTTTCTGTAGAAGTCTAGTGCAAGCGATGAAGATCATCTTCCTTGCCAGGCTTTTGATAAAAATTTTGGAAATTGTTGAGGATTGCATCACACAACACTTTTCCAATTGTAAATGGATCCTTCAGGCTGATTAAACAGCCAGGTCCGTGCCAGACCTTCCATAATAGCTGTTAAATAATTCGCCATAACCCGTTCATCACCACCAGCCGCTTGGATGGCAGTAATGTAAATTTGTAGAAATTCAGAAGGATTTTTGGTCCCATCGAATTGCTCGATTGTTCCGGGTTTAAACTTATCTGGCTAGATTACCACACGTAATCCTGGCAAGAAAGCCTTGCAACCTACAAATGAAGGACGTGGCTGTTGTTCCTCACGACCTCCATCAAGGTCGAGGAATGAATTAATCTGTGGCCCCAAGCGCGAACACACCGGTTCATGATTACAATCGCGAGAAGAATCTACTCGCCGCCCTAATCATGAATGTACTGGCTCATGACGAAGGTCACTGGAATTATCGGTACGCCTAGTTTTATGATACTGGGCCGATGGTGTGTGTCCACAAGAATACTCTTGGCTCGAGTGATAACTATCCCATTCACGAGAATGAGTTGTTGATCGCGAGGATGATGTTGGAGTCACAACAGTTGCTACCTCATTGAGGTTGTCCGCCAAAATCCTTGCAAACAAAATTATGTCATCATTCACCAAATCATAAGGAGGATTGCAAAGAATATCTGCAATCACACGAATACACTCTTGTGTGCTCCTTCTAGGTGTCATGGGAGTTATTGTAACTTCATCCATTGGAGAAAAGGCTGGAGTTGATGAGGCAGTTTGATCTCGCTTGCGACCATGATGATGTCGTGGACGAGAGGTTCCAGGGGCCAGGTCGCGAGGTGCGGTATCATGGCGAGATTGCGCAAGTTGTTGAGCTTGCTCTATGACCTTATGAACCTCTGCCTCTCACTGCTCATGAGCTGCATCTTCTTCCCACTTGCATTCTTCTTCCTCCCTGGCAGCATGTTGCTCAGGGTCTCCTCAGAAAGTACAGCGACCTCCCGGGGGACTGAGTTCACAGACGAGGAGAGCATCTCCTCATTGGATTCAGACTCGAAGTCGAAGATAGAGTTTAAGTTCTCTGGAGCAAAACCTTCCAAACTGAACTCAAGGTCCCCATCTCCCGCATTGTCTGGGACGATGGGTTTTGGCACATATTCACCATTTGATGTGGTAGGACTTACAGAAGGTGAACATACTGCCTGTTAAGGCTCTTGATCATGGATCAAGTCCTGAGGATACTCCTCAGCATAGGGTTCTAAGGGAACTTCATTTTCTTCCATGTAGAGAGTCTCATCCTCCATGTTAAGATCAGCATAATCTGCAAGATCAAAATCATTTTCGGAATCGTAAACTCCTGACATGGCTTACCAAAATTCCTGATGAAGAAAGACACCTTGAAATAGGCCCCACGATGGGCGCCAGCTATCGATGATTGGGACTCTCATCCTTAGTTGAACTTACGTAAATGTTAAGGAAGAACGTGAAGCCAATCTAAGGTGAAGTTCAGGTAAATTTTGGTATCTATGCCAAAGGAAGAAAGGGTATTATACAGGTTCGGGCTCTCTGGTGATGAGTAATAGCTCACGTCCTGTTGGGATTTCAATATATAAATTGAGGGTTAAAAGAAGAGAACCAATGATATTCTTAGATGAACTGAGAATAATCTTGTACTCTTTAGCTTACAGTCAATGTTAATCCACTGTGGCTAGTTCTAAAGTATTGTGACTTGAATCTCTTGCTTGGTCTTGATATCTCCCGGTGATCCTCCTTTTATATCTCATTGCCAGTCGTCAGTTACGGGATTGAAGGGTCACTGAGAGGCAAACGTGCTCCAGATATAATGTGCAATTATGCCCATTTATGATTGCACTTTCACCTTCTCGTCGGTTACAAAGAACTTAAGGAGCTGAAACACCCAGCCGGTGGTAGTGGTAAAATAGGCTCAACTACTATATACGATTGAATGAAGCTAATCACATAACCGTTGGATGTTTTAACTCTTTAGTATGCCAAGGTCATGTATTAACTACAACAATACATGGTTATCTTTATGTGCTCCACGACCTGGGCGACCATGGGAAAATATCTCCATGTGCACAGTATTCGTGGGTATGTGAGACCATGATCTCTGCGACTTTGGTATTGCGGGTATCTAGAGACCACAAAGCCCACGACATTACAGAGTGAGACCATGGAATAGGTTACGTCCAGAATATCTTGGACTAGTCTATTGTCTCCCTCTTGGGCTCCTAAGACCATAGAGAGGTAAAAATCTCGTTCTGTAGCCCTTACTACTATAGAACGGCAAAGGTGACTAACTGAGGTTATAATCCTCGTCAACAACTTCTCTAAAGAAAATTCGCACAAAAATGAATTGGAATTGTATAAAATGATGCGATGCGGCTCAAGACAGAGATAAGCATGCCCCAGGGCACGAGTGTGCTAGCTACGGGGACTGGCCTGCCATAACCTGTGCTCACTTCTATTTCTTGTATCCTGTTCATTTATTCATGTCGCCGCTTCTCAGAATTCGTTTTGGCTTCATTCTTCATCAAAATTGCTCAAATTTGACACGTTCGATCTCTAAAACATAACAAACACCCTCGTGTGACCAATTTTGTAGGCTTCTAGTTGAGGTCGGTTGGCTATGAGTGATTGGTCACACTCCTCTTGTCATAATTCTTTTTGAAGAGGACTACAGATGCTATTCAACCAGAGCTGGTCGTGGTTGAATAGTTTTTTTGACCGGCACAGACCTTCATCTTTAATAACTTAATTAATTTTAGATGATTAATCGTCATCGGCTAGCTCCCTAATCTCAATCGAACGAATCATTTTTGAGATGTTGTGCCAATGATCCTTTGATCAATGGACTAGGTGCTTTATTGATTTTAATGAAAGAATGTTTTGTTTGATTTGAGATTATTGATAACCTCTTTGAGTTCTACATAAAAAATGTTGGGGATATTTTTCCATTAATTACCGTAATGATGAGGGTGCGAGAAATGAAGCGGCATGTATCTTCACAGATTTGCCTTGATTCTCAATTTCAGAACGTTATAAAAGTGTTTGTGCGTTGGTTCGAATTTGCATCTTTTCAGTCTCCATTTGCAGTTTCCTCAAACTTCCTTCCAAAGATAAAAAACACATCTTTCCTCAAAAAACCTTCGGCTTCGAATCAATGGCGGGATGGAGTGCTTCGAATTGTACTGAGGCCCTTCTCAGGGACTTGGAGGAGGATGGTCGTTTGGATCTAGAGGTACTTTTTGGTTGCCGTTTGGTGGCGAAGGCTAAGTGAGGCCCCGCACTAGTTGATGGGGCGGTGGTGCCTTTTACCCACTTTCTGGAGTGTAGGTTTCATCTTCTGACCAGGGTGTTCCTCGTGGCGGTGATGGAGTTCTATGAGGTGGAGCTTATCAACTTCACCCCCAACTCCTTGGTCTTCATGAGCATCTTCGTTTATCTTTGTGAAGCGTACAAGGGAGTGGAGCCATCGGTGGTGGTTTTTCTTTACTTCTACATACTCTATTATTCCAAGGGTTCTAGGGCCCCTGGCTATGTGTATTTCCGCCTTAGGGAAGACAGGAAATTGGAGTACCTGATCATACCACTGAAGGAGTTGCAAGCGGGCTGGAAAACAAAGTGGTTTTTACACCTGCATTCCTGACGGGGGCCCTTTGTACTATACCGGTAATCGCACAAAGAAGGTTGAGCGTTGGGATGTTGCCCCAGTTCTCGGAAAAGACCATCTTTGAAAAGGGGCCACAATAAAATACTTGCAAAGGTAGGGTTTGACTGGTCACTTCGTGGCAGCGGACTTCATTTGCTGACGCATCAGCCCTTTGCGAGCTGGCGACCACCCGGCTTGGATGTACACCAGGGATGCTAATTATACCAGGGACAACAATGAGAGTAAGTGCAATTGGCCAATTAATCATTGTATCAACCAACTGGTCGAATTTTCTGATCATAACCTGTCTTTTGTAGATTTGACTCTTTCTTTACTTGAGTCACATGTGAAATTTATGATGGGCCCCTACATGATCCGGGTGGATCTTCAGGTCGAATAAGGAAGTCGAGTTTGGAAAGGATACACAACTTCGTCAAGGCTCCACGACCTTGGAAAGGGTTTGCAACCTCAGATGGATCCGCGATCTTGGGGGATTTACGACCTCGATTCGATCTCTGGTTGGAATTGTATTCTGAGTCATATATACATATAGATAACTAAGTCCTATCTGTTTAGGTTTAGTTAGTTTTCTGAGTCTAATACGTTTAGGTTATTAAGTCTGATACGTATTCATCCGATTGGACTATAAATACTTCATAATAGTTCTAGTTTAGATCATTGAGTCTAGGTTGAATGTATTTAAGTCTTGGACACATAGTTCATCGACGTAGGTGAGTGCGTCCTAACGTTCGACGTGTAAAGATCCCTCTTTGAAATAAAGAGCCTCCTATCTTTTGAATCGTGTTTTAGATCAACCTTTGGGTTTTAGTAATTCCGAGTAAGATCCCGTAATTCTGCAGATTAGCATCTGATCGAGTATAGCCGGAGCCCGTCTATACTTCAAATAAGAGCGATCAACATTAGAGCGGATCTAGTCCAAACTTGGTCTAGGTCTCAATCTGATCACTACAAGAAGGAAGTAGAGGGCACTCCCAAAAGCGTTCCACCAAGCTTGATCGATGCTTTTGCTCCAGAGAGGGAAGTGAAGAGAAAGGTACGTAATTCCTTTTTTCTCCCGACAACTTCTTTCTATTTTGTAAATACTTAGGATTTTATACTGTTGTTTTTTGATCAGTCTATCTTGGGCTCTAGGTCTTTATTTTTGGGGGTGGGCTCGAAACGAAAGGATAGGGAAGAATCGGCTCAGGAGACTTTGGCTGAGAGGAGCCAACGGAAGAGGAGGAAGCCGGTGACTGTTCGCGACCAAGAGAGGAAGATGTCGAAGCTACCCACCATACCTGAGGGAGGGGCCCTTGTGTTTCTAATCCGTTTGAGACCTAGCCTTGGTTTTCGCACTAGGCTCGCCCAGATTCTAAAATACGAAATAACGGGATGTTACTTGGAATTACCGAGTCCCAAAGGTTGATCGAAAATACAGTTCAAAGTAATTGCACAACTCTTTATTTCAAAGAGGGCTTCACACGTTTAACGTTAGGACGCACTCACCTACGTCGATGAACTAGACTCGATCTGATCTATATCAAGGTAGATAACTAGGTAGTTGCTAGATGATCTACTCTTACCTATTACAAGGTATTTATAGTTCAATCGTATGAGTACATATCAGACTCAATAACCTAAATATGTTAGACTCGGACATTAACTAAACCTAACAGATAAGACTTAGGTACATTTATTTAGATCGGATTACAATTCTGACCAGAGATCAAATCCTTCAAGGTCGCGAACCAATCATGGTCGTGAATTAACCTTTCCAAACTCAGTTAAGGTCGCGAAGCCTTATACGATCTCGACGTGAAGATCCTCTCAGATTATGACTCCCTTGTTGAGAAGGAGCCAACTCTCATTGCGACCTCTTGATCAAACTGAAGATGTGGAAATTGGGACTGATCGTCTTCTCTGGTGTACCACTTTGCTGCATGTGCTTGTTGATCTTTCCGGCCGATTTGAAAAGTCCTCTTTGTGCCACTGCGGGTGGTAGTCACCTTCCTCTCCAGGATCACATCTTCTCATAGAGGTTCATCTCGTTGATAGACCAAGTCTTCAACAGATGGTACTTTGGCATCTGGCTCATCATCCAGCATTGAAGGCTCGAAGAGTTTGAGGTGTTCAACATTGACAACCGAGTAAATATCCATGTACGGAGGTAACTCGAGCTGACAAGCATTATTACCAACTTTCCGCAAAAATCCGAAAAGGACTATAACGAATGGGTTTGAGCTTCTTACCTTCATCTTTAAGTCTCTCCTTACTTAGATGTAACCATACTAGGTGTCGATCATGTCGTGCCTTGTACTTGAGTTGAGTTTTCAACAAGTTCTGTTCAACCTCCCGATGGAGCAGTTGAATATCTTCCAGGAACCGTTGTGCTCGATCCTGATCAGATGCTTCCTTGATGTTCTGTGCTGAGGTAGGGATCACAAACTCCATGTCGAATGGACTCTGTGGTAAAAATCCAAACAGACTTCAAAAGGTGACTTCCTAGTCGAACCATGCCCTGCTCAGTTAAAAGCAAACTGCAGGTATGATATGCTTTCATCCTAGGTCTTTGGATACTTAGAGTTATATCCTCACAAGAGATGAACGACTGTTTGATTTACCACTTCGGTTTGACCATTAGTTTGAGGATGAAAAGTAGTACTCCTCTTTAGCTTTGTGTCCATCATCGTTGAAAGTGATCACCGAAAGCGACTAAGGAATTGGGTATCATGATTAGACACAATAGAAGTCGGCAGTCCGAAATGTGTCCAAACGTGCTGAAAGAATACCTGAGCTGCTTCTTCTCCCATGATAGTCTTTCGACAAGGTATGAGAATGATCATTTTGGAGAACCGATCAACGACCATAAAGAGATAATCGTTGTCACGTCGGGTCTTAGGCCATCCCCCCAGGAAATCCATGGATATGCTTTGCCATGGTTGCGATGGTACTTGCAAAGGATTGTACAAACCTAATTTTCATTTTGTTGGTTTCGAGATGCTGCAGAGACCACAGCCTCAAACAAAACTAGCCACATCCTGCTGCATGCGCAACTAGAACACATGTCGGTGAAGATTTTGCAAAGTTTCGTAACCCCAAAGTGACCAGCTACTTTCGATGTGTACGCTTCCCATAGCCATTGAATTCGAGGTGCTCCACGAGGTACACAAAGCAAGTTGCCTTTGTACAAGAGTCCTTTTCGATGAAGGAACTTCGTAGTTTTCCTTGTTTCGAGCTCAGTCAGTGCTGTTTGAAAATTAGGGTCTTCACTGTACATTGTGGCATAGTCATCATGACATGAGGGCTCGATCTGCATGAACGCTGGTAAGCAAAGGGTTATAACTGGTGGTTGCGACAACATGTCTGCCAATTTGTTGTGTACGCCCTTCTTATACTTAATCACCAGATTGAACTACTGCAGATACGACATCCACTTCATATGTCGAGCTTGCTGTAGCTTTGATTGCGTTTGTAAATATTGCAAAGGCTGGTGGTTGGTGTGGACAACAATCTCTTTACCCAAAAGGTAAAACCGCCAATGCTTCACGGCCTGATGCAGTGCACACAACTCCTTGTCATAGGTTGGGTAATTCTTCTGAGCTCCCTGGAATAACTCAGAGTGATATGCTACCGGTCGACCATCTTGCGTGAGCACTGCGCCCATTGCATAACCTGAGGCATCAGTTTCTAGCTCGAATGGTTTCTGTAGATTCAGCAAAGATAACACAGGCACCTCGCTGATCTTCCTCTTCAGCAAGATAAACGTGTCTTCATTTCCCTGTCCACTTGAACTTCTGATCGATCCTGGTTAATACATGCAACGGAGAACCGACAATCGAGAAGTGTTGTATGAACTTCTGAATGTATTGGCATGCTCCCACAAAACTATGCACTTCCGTAACTATTCGCAGTCGAGGCCACTCGTGGATCACTCTTACCTTATCCAGGTCGATTTGCAACGTGCCGTTGCCGACCATGAATCCCAGGTAGAGTAGAGTTTGCTGGCCGAACTCGCACTTCTTACGGTTGAGGCGAAGTCGATGTTGCCAAAGTTGTTCGAACACCTTCTCGACATGAATAAGGTGCTCATCCCACAAATGACTATAGACTAGTATGTCGTCGATGTAAACGATCACAAAGTCATCGATGAACTGTCTCAATACGTCATTCATAAGACGCATGAAAGTAGATGGGGCATTGCAGAGACCAAACGGTGTGACCAGCCATTCAAACAGACCTTGTCGCGTTTTGAACGCGGTCTTCTACGTATCTTCCTCTCGGATGCTGACTTGATGAAATCCTGACTTAAGATCCAATTTCGAGAAGATAGTAGCATGCTTCAATTGGTCTAGCAGGTCATCAATACGAGGAATGGGATACCGGTTCTTGATGGTGATCTTATTTAGTGTTTGGTAGTCGATGCATATACGCCAAGTCCCATCTTTCTTTGGCACTAACACCATAGGAGATTCACAAGGTGAACTACTCAGTTGAATGACACCATCGTTCAGCAACTCACTAAGTTGTCTCTTGATCTCTTCATTCTCTAATACTGAGTTGCGATACATACTTAGATTGGGAAGTGTCGCATCGGACATGAGTTGAATTTCGTGCTCGACTGGACGTTTCGGTGGACGACCCTGGGTACTCTCGAACAAATCACTGTATTTCTCCAATAGTCGCGACAAACGACCAGAATCTTCTTAGCATGCCAACGACAATGCTGGTCGAGTACCATCACCAAGATCAACTGGCCGGATCATAACAAGCACATACTTGTGACATGCGTTGACGATCCGTTTCGCTTGATTTGCGGTAATCAAGTTCGAAGTGTCGACACGTTCGTCTCTACTGATCACGAACTTAACTCCGTCTTTGGTGAGGTCATACTCTTGTGCTCGCCGATGGTAATGAGCGCCTCGATCATACAAGAACAAACTCCCAAAGATCACCTGACAGATGTCGATAGGAACAACATCGTATTGCACCTCATCGATATATCGTGCAGAGATCACAAACTTCAACACACACTGACTCGTTATCTGTTGGCTCACATCGGATGTAAACAAACCCAGTGGATACAGTTGAGGATGTGTGGTTGTCTTCAAACCAAGTCACCGAACTAGTATAGAGGAAACCAAATTCTTTTGACTTCTTGGATCGAATATTGCTGCGACCACTTCATGCTTCACTTGGATGTTGATAGTGAACAAGTCCTCCATTGAGTGATGGTCGTCAGGTGAATCTGACCCTTTCTCCTTCAGCATTGCCATCGGAGAGAAAGTCATATCCATCTCATCAATCGAATTCACTCGGACAACTTTGTTGTCGGGTGAAGTCACAATAGCCGTGGCTGTTCTTTTCCCTGGTTCGTTCTTCTTTGGTCGAAGCTCAGGATGAAGCTTGTAGCATTTATCTTTGGTGTGTCCCGCGACATGACAATGCTCACAAAAGGCACCCGTGCCTGGCTTCGAAGCGTTCTTCTTCAGACTCGGCTTTCTTTTTGTCGAGGTCGCACTTTCCTTCGTGCCTTTGTCGCTGCGGGATTTGTTCTTCTTCTTTATCGCCATAGCAGTTGTGCTCATGGTCGCGATGTCTTTGACGCCAAATAGGCTCAACTCAGCACTGATCGATTTCTGAAGTCCAGACGTGTATTTCTGAAATACCTGAGGGTCGGATAGCGATGTGCCAATGACCATTGCTTGTCTCCGGAACTCTTTAGTATAGTCCTGAATAGATCGGTCGTGCCGTTGGTATAATTTGTGTCAATGTTCCCATCTCTCCCCATCGGATAGAATTATTGTCGCAAGAGTCATTTGAATTGACCCCACACAAGGTCGTCAGCTTCGCCACTGGTCACAAGGGCCTTCCACCATGCCTTGGCATGGTCCTTCATCTTCAAAGATGCAAACTTCACCTTTTGAGCGATACTGAACCCTTTTAGGTCAAAGTAGGTCTCAAGTTGGTCGATCAAAAAATCTAACTTCTCAGCATCGATCACCCCATCATATATGGGTATGTCAATCTTAGTGTCGACCTTAAAAGATCCAACCGCTAAGGAGGTGTTGGCGAGGTCATCGGCCTTATGGTCGTCTTCTTCTTTCTTGTCGTCTGGCCTACGCAAGTTTCACCAGTCTTCACACCCATAACCTTCCCTGCTTTAGGAGGTACGATCATGGCCTGCTGCTTAATCCAAGCAAGCACGGTTTCCATATCGGTGGAGAGCTTAGTAACTTGTTCGGCTAAGTTAGCTTGTACGGAGGTTCCTTCAGACATTGTCGGAGATGCGACTATAGGTATCGTCGATTGATCGCTTGGAGTTTTGCCGGAAGTTTTGTAACCCTGGCGAGTCTTCACCATCCACAGGACAGGATAGTTGCTCTGATACCAACTTGATCCGTTTGAAACCTAGCCTTGGTTTTCGCACTAGACTCACCCAGATTCTAAAATACGGAAGAATGAGATCTTACTCGGAATTACTGAAACCCAAAGGTTGATCGAAAACACAACTCAAAGTAATTGCACAAATCTTTATTTCAAAGAGGGCTTTACACGTCAAACGTTAGGACGCACTCACCTACGTCGATGAACTTGACTCGATCTGATCTATATCAAAGTAGATAACCAGGTAGATGCTAGATGATCTACTCTTACATATTACGAGGTATTTATAGTCCAATCGTATGAGTACATATCAGACTCAATAACCTAAATATGTTGGACTCATACATTAACTAAACCTAACAGATAAGACTTAGTTACATGTATTCATATCGGATTACAATTCCGACCAGAGTTCAAATCCTTCAAGGTTGCAAACCAATCATGGTCGCGAAACCTTTCCAAACTTGGTTAAGGTTGTGAAGCCTTATATGATCTCGACCTGAAGATCCTCCCGGATCAGTTTCCACTTGTGCCTGCCATTGATATATGTGCAACCTTAGAAGAGATGCGTCATGCAACCAATGAAGAGGTCCTTGGGGTAGAAGCTCCCACTGTGCCAACTATCGACTAGGCGGTCTTTGAAGCAAAGGCCCTGCTGGTGCCGGCAATCGACCATGTGGCTCCTGAAGTAGAGGTTCCCCTGTTGTTGACGATCGACCACGAGGCTCTTGATGCTAAGGCCACCCTAGTACTGGCAATCGACCAAGTGGCCTCTGAAGCTAATCATATTAGTTCAGCACAGGTGGCGCCTAGCCCAGGATAGGGGGGCCTTGACCAGCATGCTCTATACACTTTCAAGAGGACAGTTTTGGCCTCCAAATAATGATATTCAAGAGTCACATTTGTTCCATCCCCTTTAAATTTAACATGGGAGTTCAGCTCTGGTCACCATCGAGGTAATGATTTTTATTTCTCATGATATTTTTTTTTGAAAAGACACAGTAGGGAAAACCTACTGTATAAGATATATTATCAAGATATAAAAGAGTTACAAGGAAAATCAGAAAAAGAAAATTAAAAAAATCAATCCACCTATATAAACTAGCTTTGAAAACTGGTTTAATTCTGCATAAAATAAGATCTAAATTGGAGATGAAAATCTTCAACCAATCTTCCAAAGTTCCTAATTTTTTTTTAAATATAGCCTTGTTTATGAATTTCCATAAAGACCACAAAACTAATATGATCTCTTCCCAATAGAAATCCTTAATTTTGGAAAAATGATTCTTTTCCCATAATAACATATCCCAAATATTATCCTCAAAAGTCCAAGACATACCAATGATCCTCCAACAAGTAATACCAAATGGGCAATGAAATAATAGATGAAGTTGAGTTTCCAAAACATTATCCATGCAACAAACACAATCCTAGTTGTTCACATTAAAATGTTTTCTCAGAAGTAAGTCTCTAGTATTCAATCTACCATGCAAGAAAATCTAGAAAAAAATCTTTTGCTTGAGGAGATAACTTTTTTTCCAACAATTGGAAAAAATTGCACGCTCAATCCATTGACCCATAATTGACTTATAAATCTTATTTGTTATATAATTCCTCTGTTGGGTTCCAAAGAAAAACCATTAATCTTTATTATTTCCAACCTGCTGGAGATCATGATGAAGATTAGAGAAAAGTAAGAATTGTTGATGCGCAGTAGGAGACAAAGGGAGTGAAAAAGACCCCGAACTGATCCAAAGAAAAAAATTACCAACAGAAATCTCCTGATTAGCGAATGAATATAACTTAGCCCATTCATGAGATCAGATATTAGTATGCCATAAATCCGTCCAAAGGCTACAAGTAGAACCATTACCAACTGAGCAATTGAATAAACCTTGGAAAAAAGAAAGATTTTGAAGCACATCTTTCCACCAAAAAGACCCAGTAGCCGAAGACCATTGAGGTAAGCTACAAGGATAATAATACTCCCAAAGCAAATTAGATCAAGGGTGTCCTTTTGGTTAAAGAATTTTAAAAGGAATTTAATCATTAGAGCCAAATTCTACACTCTAAGATTCAAAACCCCTAAACCACCATCTTGTTTAGGTCTACAGATCTTAGACCAAGCAACTAAACAATTACCTCCAACACAAGAAACATTTCCTTTCCATAAGAAAGCTCTTCTAATTCTATCAATCCTGGCAATTGATTTCTCAGGAATCTTTAAATTGCTCATCAAAAACATTGGCAAAGATGATAAAATCGAATTAAGTAAAGGTTAATCTCCCTCCTAACGAAAGAAAAGAGAGATGCCAACCCATTCACCTTTTCTCAATTCTATTTATCATTCCTTCAAACTCTGAAACTTTTGCCCTTGAAATACTGTCACGTCTGCCACGACAGTGACATCACCTGTGAGGAGCCCAGCTCGGTGCAGCTGGTCCCCTAACCACTTGACTTCCCAGGATGAGTCAATCACAGGATTACATTGCAGCAGCAAAATAGTACAATAGTCATAATTGTATGGCCATCAGGCCTTAGTACAAAACGAGGTACAGTGCCGTACAAGGCACAAGGGTCTAACAAAATAACACATCTAGTCGGCGGAAGCTAGGCCCAAAAGCAATCCACAGGAAACAGAGGTTGACAGCAAGACAGCACCACATCAGGGCTCCTGAGGAAACTGCTCATCATCTCCTGGGTCCGCAGCATCTTCAGGGTATCCTCCAAGGTCGTAGAACGCTCCATCTATTGATGAGTTGTTGCAAGGGTGAGTACTTACGTACTCAGCAAGTCATAGGGAAGGTAGAGATACATATATATATATATGACATGAACCTATGCTATTGGGGAAAGAGTGAAAGGTTTTTCCCAAAATACATCTCTTTCTCAAATCTTACTCAACTTCTGATCATACTCATGGCAGTAAATAAATCATATTGATGGTGATATATATATCCCATATCCAAGGCGATATATCCTCATATCACACTACTCTTATTCAAGTCTTTCAATCATATACTCTTAGCAGTATTTCATAACTTAGGGCATAAACCACATGCCTCTTAATTATCATATGATCTCTACATTATGGTATTACCGCGACACGTCAACACATGACAGCCCACGGCAACGCCCCTTATCATGACAACACATGCCACTTGGGTAATCTTGAGCTAACAAATTTTAGTTTATAAAACAATACTTGTGTCACACCCCATGGATTTAATCCACCGCAGCATACTCCTAAACTCGGGAGTACGAAGTATTCGAATACATTTTTAAACTCTGCAGAGATGTACCTCTTTTTAAATCCACTTTTTCACTCGACTTCCAAGTCGGGCCAACTCCATGCGACTTATACGCATGTGACAAGGCCGAGATCACACAACGTTTTTGTAGTCTAGTATTAACAGTATTCCTGCCCGGTAAATGGACAATACCATCCCAAGTACCGTTGTGGGTCCTCCCCACTGCCTTACTTCCTAGCCTGGGTCTATGTTCCCGCAGGACACATAACCTCCTTTGATTACAGTCGCGCACGACTTAATCTGGCGTAGGGCGTCTTCCTTCTTTACACCTTATCCTCTCATAATTTTTCTGATCTCACATCACTCATGGACGAACTGCGTCCCACCAGTTTCCACGCGAGAAACCGGATCGACAAGCCATGCAGGGAACTGATAATACTAAGAAAGCTACTAGGTTGCGCCTGTCCCATACCAGGTAAGTGGTTGGTACGTTTTTCATGCCACTAGACGCATAACACAAGGTTCTAGTCCTTACATGCCAGTGACCAGATCATACCACAACCATGCACCTTTAGTGCCTGCACATCCAGTGCAGCCAAGCACCTCCAGTGCTACCACCATTCCATACCAAAATACTGGTCACGGCTAGGGGTTCTATTTCATGAATATAATTGTACATGTTTATACTTTTATTAGTTCGAGGCTTGCTATCTTATCAAGTTCACATTTCTCAAGTATTCAATCTATCACTGCCATAATATCATTGATCTCAACATGTGCAATATTAATGAAATACCTATTCATGGAATAGCATAGCAATTCATAAAATATGGGTTTCAATATGATCAAAGTATGACTTGCCTTCCGCGTCGTAAGTATCAGCAGTCGATGACGGTTCAGCGACAAGATCTTCAACCCCGGACTCTTGCTCTGAACAAGATCAAACAACCAAACAGGCATTACAATCAATCCTATCCTTACTAATTCACTACATGCAAAGATGCAAGGAGAAAATACTCTGGTGATACAAGGTTCGAAAGCGATGTGGTTTTAATTATGGAAACCAGGGTTAAAGTTAGCTGTTAAGGTTTACAAGGTTCCAAGATATCAGGGTAATATCAAGGTGGTGACTGGTTCACCCAAAAACAGCGAACGTCTTTAGGTTGGCATTCGGTTCGAGGCATCGACATAGGGTCGATGGGTGATAGAGGGCTCAACTCAAGTTGTGACAGTAGAGAAAAGTGTAGATCACAACATCAGGAGTCTAAGGGACAAAGTTATTTCCAAAGTGCATGGCTGGAAGTGGGTGAAAAGGCTCAATGCCACTGGCTGACACAGGCTGGCATGGGGTTGACACGGCCAGAAACTAGGGTTAGCCATATCTTTTGACTCAGGGCTCCAATTGATGCACCACTTTGTCTGGTGGTTAGGCATTTGTAACAGGAACAAATGTCTCAATAGGATCTAGGGCAGGAGATGGCCGGAAAGTGATGAAAACCGGCGAAGAAGTTGGCTGGCCTGGAGCACATGCAATGTAAACAGTACAGCGAACTAGGGCATAGCTATATCTCACAATCTAGGCCGAATTAGAAGTCGTGATAGAAGACAAAGTTGCTCAGAATGGTCCAAAACATCTAGATGGCAAGGTTTCTATGGCTGGATTGGCTGGATTTAGGAGATATTGGCTGGAGAAAAGATTAACTCAAACCTGATTTGGGCATTTCTGATCTAGGGCAAATAAACTTAATTCCTTGCTTGTGGATGGTCTCTGGGGCATAAGTAAGCTAGGGGTGAAGTTAGATTGACTAGAGATGCACCAGAAAAGCTTAAACAGCAAGCTCAGTTCACAAGCAAAGTTCCAATTTGGGGTTTTTCATATTTTAGCAAATTCTTCGATTATGGTTGCTTAGGGATGCTTAGATAAGTTCATTAATCAATATTGATCACAGGCTTGAGAGCTAAATCGTTCTGGATAGGGTTTAATTGCTCGCCGGAGTTGCTGGAGAGAAACGGGAATTGCCGGTGACCGGAGAGGTTTGAAGTCAATTACATGCTCGAGTACGATGAGGGAGGTAAGAGGAGCTTACTGGAGTAGCTGGAATCGAGGAGGAAGCAGTGTAGAGGCTTGGCACCGTGAGCCTCTTCTCGAGCTCGCCGAAGAAGACGAAGACGACGGCGTGGTTAGAGGTTTTGGGTGGTTCTGGTGTGAGTGTCTTCGTGCTGGGCTGGGGCGTCTTTTATAGGCACAGAAAGGGCTTGCAACGGCGGAAATTGCACGGGGAAGTGAAGCTCGAATCGATGGCGAGTTGACCGGTCGTGCGGGACAGCAGCGAAGCAACGTGCTCCAGCGGCCGTGCCGGCTTTGCAGGCTGGCGTGCGCTGTCCCGGGTGATGCAACGGCGAACTGACGGGCTCCTCCGGCATGCTTGCAACGTGGCACCGTGCTTCTGCAGTGGCTGCAGCGATGGCGTGCGCGCGCGGGCAAAATTGGAGATGCTGGTGCGGCCGCGGTGGCTCCACGGTGGCGAACGGCGTGCGCACACGTGGCAGGAACGCGGTGGCAGGGGTGGCGACCACGGGGCTTCACCGGCGACGAAATTCCTGGCGTGGCAGCGCGGTGGTCGCGGTCGTGCACAGCTGCTGGTCGCGCACAGTGTCTCTGGTCGAACCAGGGACCAAATTGCAAGGATTCTTATTTGAAATCTGGACTGATTTGTAATTTCTGTCTTAGAGATGGTTAATTTGAGAATTGATTTCATGGCTGAGTATAACATTTCTATTAGTACTCATCCAACTCAAATTTAGAGAAAATTTGATAAGATTTGGGGGATTTCACCTATTTTCGAAAATAGGGTAAAATTTGGGTAAAATAAGTCTGGATTTTGTCGATTTCGAATTCTGGTGATTGGAGAGAGATTTTGAAGTCTGATCAAAAGGGAGATCTGTATCAAATAGTATTTGGAAGGTGTTTCCTGAAGAAATTCTGAAGTTGGAATTGATTTGTGGATTTTAGCCTTTTCAGGCTTCCAGGTAAACAGAAAAGGACTTATTTGCAGTAAAATTTGGACTAAACTGCGAAAAGTGTTTAGATGAATCAATCTGGCTCCCAACTTTTTGAAGTGAGTTGAGGATGAACCTAGGAACATATTCCAGGGTTACTTGAGTCTGGATAAGGTTAAATCAAGATAACTCAATCATCTGGAAACTGGGGTACTTAGGGTAAATCTGAATTTTCCTGTTTTCGAAAACAGAGAGAGGCTTAGGTACTGGGAGTTAGGGTCAGAATTTGATCTGGCTCCTGAAGACTTTTATCTTCAGGGTAACTGATAGGTTAAATTTGCATGGTCAGATCTTGATCTGAATCTAGAGAATAGATTTGGAGATTTTTAGGGTTTGGGAGAGATTAGAGTTCAACTGATCTGGCTACTACTACAGGGATACATGCATGCAGGATTTTTATGCAAAACTTTTCACCCCCAAAACTAGGGTGTTACAAATACCAAGAGGCAACCCTAAATATGTAAAAGTAAAAGATCCCAATTTGCAGCCAAGAATTCCAGCTAAATTGACCAACAAGTCCTGATCACAGCACACTGGGACTAAGAAAGATTTATCAAAATTAACTTTCAACTAGTTGAAGAAGAAAAATACTACAGCAGAGCTTTTATCAAGAAGATTTCTCTAGAAGAAGCTCTTAAGATAATGTCGTGGTATTGAAAATACCCCGACAGGTTTGATGACATGTTTGACATGTCTTTGACAATGCGGGATGACCGTGCGACAGGTCACCCCATGTTGGACAATCACAGAGATTAACACGAAGACTTATATAGGTTTGGGCCTCAGTGGGCAGAAGGCTCCTAAGCACGCCTCTTGGTTTTTGTGTATTGAATGCAAATAAGAGTCTTAGGTTACAAGAGAGGGGTACAAGGGTATATATAGATCCCAAATGATGCAAATTACTAAACTACCCTAGCCACGACTGTTGGATCGAGGGCATTATGGTCTTTTGACGTAGCCCAAGGCACCAATCTCAGACACGTGGCTGCCCTCAGCTTTAGTGCCCCCAACTCTAGAGGAAGGGGGACCAAAGGAGCGAGGCTCCCCTCCCGGAGGACGGAGGTTCAGAGAAGAGGGGTGCCTCACCTGAATTAGAGGATGGAGGGACGGAGGAGACCGGTGCCTATCCCGGTTCAGAGGACAGAGGATCGGAGGAGAGTGGTCTCTCTCCCGACCTGGCCGGAGGAGAGAGGTATCTCTCCCAGCCCGAAGGACGGGGGCATGGAGGAGGAGAGCGATGGCTCTCCCAGTCTAGAGGATGGAGGAATGGAGGAGAGTGATCTCTCTCCCGACTCGGAGGACGGAGGGCCGGAGGAGAGAGGTATCTCTCCCGGCCCAGAGGATGGGGGCCCAAAGGAGAGCGGTTCCTCTCCCAGCCTGGAGGATGGAGGGTCGGAGGAGAGAGGTTTCTCTCCCGTTCCGGATGGGCGCACATCACCCACGGCTAATATTTTTCCCCAACAGCAGCCCCCCGCACCCCGGAGGACATTTAATGTCGTCGAGGGGTGTGACAAGCTGGCACTTCTTTAAGAAACATCCCTCCCCTAGAGAGCTCTGCGGGAGGCAAAATGTTCTTCTCCGGGAGAGGAGAACGTTATTTAAATCGGTCAGACATCACTTCAATTCTTGTGCGCCTCTTCGTATTCACGGCTTGGATCTCTTGGGTTGACACATGGCGACCATCGGGGCCACCTTGATTGTCTATATAAGGTGGGGGCCCACCCCTGGAGAGGGCAAGCGTTCTCCCCCACTTTCATTTTCCAGTTAACACCCTCTTGAGTGACTTCTCCCCCAACTAGGAAACCTCTCCGGGTAAGGCACGAGAGATGGCTTCGAAGGCACGTGGGAAAGTGGCGGACATACCTCCGGAAGAGGTGACCTCCAATTTCCTCAAGGCCACAGAGTTCACTACGGAGGACCGAGACACCCTTGTTTCCTGGAGGGTCTTTGTGGAGGGTGACATCCATGTCCCAGGAGCGAAGGAGGTTACTCCGAGTCCCCGGGATGGTGAGGTGGTGGCCTTCGCAGCCTTCGTGGAGGTGGGTCTCTAGGTCCCGATCCATCCTGTGCTCCGGGACTTTCTCTGTGAACACAGGATAGCACTAAACTACTTGATGCCCAATGTCTATTTCTGGATGGGGCTGTTTTTGAGGTTGTGTGAAACCGTCGCCGGAGTGGAGGGGACCCTTCAACTCTTCCACTACTACTAGGGATGATGGCGAAGAACTCCCCAGTAGTAAAGCATGGACCTAAGTTGACCTGCGGCTCGGTCAAGCTGAAGAACGTTCAATCCTGCGTGGAGGAGTACCCTGTCGCGGCCTCCCAGGATCATTGGGAGGGCTGGACTCAGAGGTTGTTCTACCTCTGGGTGTAGGACTCAGAGGTGACGTACTCCTCGCAGCCCGTTATCCTCGGTCAGTCCTCCAGACACCCGACCTTGACCGTGGACAAGATGACCTTTGTCACCAAGATGGCGGAGGCCCGCTCCCGGAGGAGCATGAGGGACCTGGCGGAGGAGTTGCTTCTCCTCCGGCTAAGTCTCTTCAACCAGAACTAGAGAGGGCTGGGACTTAGCCCTGAGTACCTGCCCCCGCACTTCCCGGTGTCGTGATGTATGTTCCACTTCTCCGAAAGAATGGGAGGTATCTCAGGGTGGAAGCCCGGGAATGAAAACGATGACCTCCGGGACGGGAAGGCTCTTAATCCCCGGGGCAATCAGTGTTTTCAAGGCTCTGCCTTACTTATCTTGCTTAATGTTTTTGCAGTTAGGTCCTATGAGTCGGCCCAGGAGAAGGCAGAGCACCTCCTCGGGAGTTATTACGAGGATGAGCACGCCCAGTGTCTCACCGTCATCAGGGGGACCTCCCCAGAACCTGGTGGCAGAGGCCTTCGAGATGACCCTCCCAGCCCAGGTACTTGTTCCGACCCTGGGTTCCCACAGGCGAAGGGAGACGGGGGTTCTCCCAGTGGCAAAGCGTGCCAAGACCGTACAAAGTCCGGGTGGGACCTCTGGTTAGGCCCACGCCAAATCCCCAGCACTGGTACAGAGGCTGGCGGAAACACCTTGGGTCCTGGAGAAGATGAGACCTCCTCCGCCACGGGGGACTATGGGCACGCCTTGGTCCCCGATAGGGGTGAGGCCTCCCTTTGCGCAAGTGACTCCTGTGAGGACGCCTCGAGCTCCCGTAGGGGCGAGGCCTTCTCTGGCAAGGGCGACTCCTTTGGGAACACCTCGAGCACTGGAAGAGGTGAGGCCATCTCCGGCCCGAGCAACTCCCATGGGAGCGTCGTAGCCCCCGAAGTCGGAGCATGTGGAGAGCCCCACGGACAGGGCCACATTGGTTGCTCAACTCGATGCTTTGGGGGCATCGGGCATGTATGACCACATGGAGATCGAGGAGGACAAGCCCGCCTTCGAGGACCACAACTCTACCCCTCCCCAGAGCAAGTGCTCTGGGAGGATCCCCCAACCGTATACTTCTGGGGTGATGGCGCTCTATTGTAGGTTGAATTGTGATTAACCATCTTCTAATGATACTAAAATTTCTTGCACTTAGTTTCGTTGTGGATATCGTTAAAATTTGAATGTTTATTGATATCTATATTGCCGCATTCTATCATGTATATTCAAATATCAATTGTTGAGCCTAATCTCTATGCACATGCCTAGAACACGAGTCTCCTAAACAATCATTTATCCTATGTAAACCAAATTTGAAAAATTTTGCTAATAAGGTCGCAATTGCTTGTTCTCTACCTTATAGGCACTGCCAATCTTTCGTTTCTTTTGAATACAAACTCTTCTGCTTCATTGCTCCTCTGAGTCTTCGGTATGAAAGCATGGTTCGCACATTTTCAAATCTAATAAGTGCATAACTCATCTTGCTACCTCTTTTGATTCATGAACATGTTTTTAACACACTCTAGGGGACTAGTGAGCCTAGAGCGAAGTACGAAGAGATTCGCCCTAATAATTCGAAGGGTAGAGACTTGCATGAGCGCCAGATTTTGTTTTTTCAAATAAAAAGAGCTCAAAAAAATTCATAAGGTTGAAATGGATTATTTGATGTTTATGGAGACCGTAGTTCTCTCATGTTTGTGCATTGTTTATGCTCACTTTGAAATTCTATATACATGCATGGATGTAGGTGGTATGAGTAGAACTAAACATTCTTATTTCCTCCGTACCCGAAACTACTCTAGTTACTTGCAATTTTTGTGTAATTATTAGATGGTTGAGTGCTCGATACATATCTTGGTTTGCCGAGCTTACTATCTGTTGCATTCAACTCTTTCACATCATTTGTATGCTTGCTTGTTAAGCTGGTGACCAAGGAGCCTGATGCGGTCAGGTGATGAAGACACGTATGCCCGATCTTCTGGTGAGAGGGATAACTTCGATTTGATGGAGAGTGACCTTGGCGATCTGGTTACCAACCAAATAAGACTGGACGCCCTGGCAATCGCTAAACCACACTCATGAGTCGTTATCAACCGTACCAAGACGCGACTGACCTGATCACGAGGATCGATTCCTGCAAGCAACCGAAGAACAAGCAAGAACAAGATAAAAGCAATCTGAAATTGCAAATATGGATGAAGCACACGATAAATTTGAGGTTGTGTAACTTGTAGTTGTTGGTCTAGCCGACACAAGAACACAACGATGAAGTTTCACATATGGGGAAAACTAATCTAAATAAAACCTGAGGAAGAACGGGAAGGGTGACGGCCATATCTAACAGGGGTGGCAGCCAAGGAGGTGGACGTGAAACCCTAGGGGTATGGGCCCAAGGTGGAGGTGACGCGGCACCCGGCATGTTCTATCCGTGGATTTTTTTGTTGATTGTGGATGATCCAGAAGGAATTTGGCTGTGGGACCAATCCCATTGGAAAGGTGTCTCGTGGGCTTCTTTGTGAAGTACTCATTTGCCCCAAACGCACATTGTATGTGGCCTGGGCATCTGTTTGAAGTTGGACTGCTGCTGGATGGCTGAGCTGGACTTGTGGATGAGTTGGGCTTGATCTTGGGCTGGGCTTGATGCGTCGTGGGTTGCTCCACCTTTGATGTAGCTCGCTGATCCTCCAGTGTGGGCGTAGTGAATGGCTCGGCACATGGATTCATGTCGACCCACCGTTCTCCTTGATCTTCTCGTGGCGGCGAGGAAGTAGTGGAAGTAGTGGAAGGAGTGGATGGAGCCTTGTTCATATCCGAGCTAGTGATGTCCTCATCATCAGGACGACTCCTCGACCAAATGAAAAGCTAAAACAAGTTCCTCTCTTCCTAGAAGACTCATCTAAGACTGTCCGGATCGGTTCATCACTGGATCTCAAATACGAACTCGAGCTCATTACTTTCCTCCGAGCCAACACAGATGTGTTTGCGTGGAAACCATCCAACATGCCCGGAGTCCCAAGGGAGATGATCCAGCACAGGCTAGCAATTCGGCATGGATAGCAACCAATAAAGCAAGAGCTTCGACGCTTTGCTCCTGATCGACAAGAAGCCATCCGTGTGGAGTTATCCAAACTCCAAGACGCTGGTTTCATCCACGAGGTTCACCATCCCGAATGGCTCATGAACCCGGTCATGGTCCTCAAGTCCAATGGTAAGTGGCGCATGTGCGTCGACTACACCTGTCTCAACAATGCCTGCCCGAAGGATGACTTTCCCCTTCCCCGCATCGATCAGTTGGTCGATTCCACAGTGGATTGCGAATTGATGAGCTTCCTGGATGCTTACTCAGGCTACCATCAAATTAGCATGGCAGAAGTAGATGAAGAGAAAACTGCCTTCATCACACCCTTTTGCACCTACTGCTACGTCATAATGCCATTTGGGCTCAAGAGCGCTGGTTCCACGTACCAGCGCTTGATGCAAAAGACCTTTCTATCTCAACTAAGGCGTAATTTAGAAGCTTATGTAGATGACCTGGTTGTAAAGAGCTTACAAGGCTCTAATCATGTAAATGATCTAACTGAGACTTTCTACAATTTGAATAAACATGGAATCAAATTAAATCCTGAAAAGTGTTCTTTTGGAGTCTCTTCTGATAAACTCTTGGGTTTCCTTGTTTGTTCTCGAGGCATTGAGGTTAATCTCGACAAAATACGAGCAATTGAGCAAATGCAATCTCCTTCCTCAACGAAGGACGTCCAAAGCCTAACTTGTCGAATGGTGGCCCTAAGCCGTTTCATATCACGATTAGGCGAACGTGGGTTACCTTTCATCAGGGTACTCCGTAAGCACAATGGTTTCTAGTTGTCGGATGAAGCCGAAACAGCTTTCCAATAAGTCAAAAAGTGTTGGTCTCCCCAAACATAGGAGAACCATTGCTCATTTACTTAGCTGCAACCCCATGCGCGGTCAACGACCAGTCTATTATGTCAGTGAAGTACTCAACGGACCAAAGGAGCATTACCCCGAGGTCCAAAAACTACTTTATGCCCTCCTAATGGCAACCGTAAGCTGCGACATTACTTTCAAGCGCACAGAATTTCCGTGCCATCGTCCTTCCCTCTAGGGGACATACTCCATAACCTAGAGGCAACAGGTCAAACTGCAAAATGGGCAATAGAGATGGGGGCTTTCGACCTCCACTTCACAGCCCGGGTTGCAATTAAGTCTCAAATTCTTGTTGACTTCGTAGTCGAGTGGACTAATCCTGAACCGCTACCACAAAAAGTCACCAGATTTAACGACTACTGACCTCTAGATGATGTACTTCGACGGTTCTCGTGGTTTTTCACACTCGGGGGCTGGAGTGGTCTTAATTACGCCTCAGGGCGACCGCCTCCAGTATGTCATACAACTCCACTTTGTTGCGACCAACAATGTAGTAGAGTATGAAGGTCTTCTAGCTGGGCTCTGAGAAGCCAAATTCCTTGGAGTCCTTCAGCTAGTGGTGAGGGGAGACTTACAGCTGGTCGTAAACTAGGTAAACAAGGAGTATAGCACCTCTAACGAGACAATGGCTCGTTACCTGGGTGAGGTGAGGAAATTGGAAAAATACTTCATGAATTTCATAGTCTAGTTCATGCCGAGAAGAAGAGACAATGCTCTCACCGACTAGTTATCGAAACTAGGGTTCTCACGCACATTCGCTCCGGCAGGAGTGTTCGTCGAGCACTTAAAACATCCCTCAATCACTGAGACGAATGAAGCGATCCCTAATGTCGCTATCCTCGAGCATGAAGCAGATTGGATCACACCATTGAGAATCTATCTTGTGCATGGGACCTTGCCCTCGGACGAAACCGAAGCTGATCGGTTAGTTAGAAAAGCGCGCATGTATAGATTGGTCAATGGCACTCTATACAAGAAAAGTATGCAAGGTGTACTCATGTGTTGCATCCCTCAAGAAGAAGGCAAATCCCTTCTGAGAGAAATTCATGAAGGCATATGTGGCGCACATGCCTCTTTTCGAACACTGGTTGGCAAAGCTTTTCGGCAAGGGTACTACTGGCCTATGGCACTTAATGATGCCAGACATTTGGTCAAGACATGCCCCAGTGTCAATTTCATGATCAGTAAAATCACCAGCCAGCATACGCGTTACAAACTATCCCATTAACATGGCCATTCGCCATTTGGGGATATATATTCTGGGACCAACGCCCCAAGCTGTCAATGATACAAGTTCTTGTTCGTAGCCATTGATACATTCACGAAATGGATTGAGGCTAAACCAGTCCACACCATTACCGCCTCGACGGCCCAAAAGTTCTTACATAAGAACATTGTAACACGATTTGGCGTCCCAAACCGCCTTATCACAGACAACGGTTCCCAATTCGTCAGTGGTCTCTTCTTAGACTATTGTGACTATATTGGCACAAAAGTCTGCTTTGCATCCGTTGCTCATCCACAAAGTAACGGAGCAGTTGAACGAGCCAACGGGCAGATCATTAAAGGGGTTAAGAAACATGTCGTCGACTACCTTAAGATACACTCGGGGGCTTGGGTAGACGAACTCTACTCCGTTCTCTGGGCCATACGCACTACACCTAGTACAGAGACAGGCGACACACCTTTCCAACTGGTGTTCGGTGCCGAAGCCATGTTACCAAGTGAAATACAGCTTGGATCTCCTTGCGTAATTAACTTCGATACAACAGATTCATCCCAAACCTGTGGAGACGAACTTGCTTTCCTAGAGGAAAAGTGAAATCAAGCATTATTCAGGTTTGCGGCATATTTACATTCCCTACGTATATATCATTCCAAAAGGGTGCGACCACGCAGCCTTCACGTGGGTGACCTAGTTTTGCGAAAAATCCAAAATCAGTCCAAACACAATCAGTTTTCCTCTCAATGGGTAGGACCCTACACTGTAACCTCACTACTGCAACCTGGATCAACAAGATTAGCTATGGAAGACGGCCGAGTTCTCTCCAATACTTGGAATATCGACCAACTATGCAAGTTCTATGTGTAAGTCTTTCCTTTCCCTTCTCTTCTTTCAATTATTTAACATATTTGCTTAATACTAAAAGTTACATTCTCATTCACCCCTCCTCGGGCCACGCTTGGGGGCTAATCGCCACAACGCACAAACCTACGATGATTAAGTGGATTCACTGACCGATCTCATGGTCGGATTTAGCTAAGCCTATCTCCGTAAGCCGTTTCTCAACACCTTAGAAACTTACTAGCGTGTTTCTGACCATTCGAGTGGCCGTCAGTTAGAAATAAACTTATGACTTTGTATTCACGTGCTCCATAAGCCGATCATCTTCTAGCATGTGTTTTTCTACATCCTACGATCGACGTACTAGGTTCAAGTAACAACGGTCGTAGGAGGGGGCTAGGCAAAATGTGATTAACTATGACATCAGCTTACAAGCATTTCATATAGTTTATAGCCTTCCTTTCGTACTCAACATTATACGAACTATGTGCATTTGCAAGGTACCATACTTAAAGCAACCTCGTTGTATATTCGTTTTCTCAAAAAAAAAAAAAAAGCTCAAAGAGTACAACAAAACAATCAAGCGTCAAGGAAGGCCAATATCATGCAACAACTTTTCCACAAGTATCTTGACCTCGGCCCTGGTCGCATCCAGTTGATCCTCGCTGTCAAAGACAACTTCTCCCACCGCAAACCCCAGGTCCAAATCCGGACCATGGTGTTGCCTCAATTTGTAGGGCATAGCGGAGGCCACTTTGCTGACATCAATTTTCAGTGCCTCCCCACGATTCCTCACAAACTCTAGGATGTTGGCGAAAGGAGAATCAGTCTGTGCTGCCACCAAGTCACATGACTCGGCAAGTGATAAGTCATCTCCCTTCGGGCCGACGATTGTTGTGTCAAATGAGTCTGCGACCTCCTTCAGCTTGCCCAAAGTACTTTTCTCAACGAGAAGACATCTATTGATGATCCCTTCCAAACGCGCCTTCCCGTCGAAAGCTGCCTTAGCCTTTTCCTTGGCCTTCTTATGTACTGACCGAAGAGAGCCAATAGCCTCATGAAGTTTCTCGAGGTCGCTGCCTCACAGTATGAACTTCTCCTCGAATTGGTCCCTCTCCTCGATCAACCTTTGAATTGCTTCCCTTTGACCTGATCGGGGAAAAGAAACAAGTTCAGGGTAATGTACTCTTGTGTGGTCCATAATCGTCATCAATACAGTTGAGATGGACTCACAATTAATGTTAGCTTGCAACTTATTGCACGCCGACACAAGGCTCTCATTTTCCCTCATAGCCTCGGCCACTGTAGCGTTCTCGTTGTGATACCACCTAAAATGAGGTCTCGTAAGCGGATGAGGTCATAGTAGTAGGCGAGTATGTCGTTCTCTCCAAAGGGACTAGATGAGAGAAAAATATGCCTAACTAAATTCGAATCAGAAATGCAGAGGGAAGAAGATAGTCCATCTCAACGTGCCTAATGCCGAATTTAGACTTCAAGTATCATCACTACTTCAGAACACACCAACAGATATACAATAATTCGAACTCTAATCTCAATCATCTATGCAATCACAACAGTGACTAAAATGCAACACAAAACAGACAGTAAATCAAAATCAAGCTCAAGTTGCAACTCAAATCCATTCAGTTCTTATTCCAATCAACAGTCACAGTTCGAAATCAGTAGAAACAGAAACAAAATTCTAAATTGAGGTCAAACAAACATAAATAGAAAGAGCATTAAGAATTAAAACTCAAAGAAATTAAAACACAACTAAAATGGATTTTTCTCAACTGTGAAACTGATCATTCACAGTTGAATTTTGTTTATTTACATGCATCACAGGAAACATATTAAGGGGAGAAGGAGAGAATGAGATTGAGAGAGAAGGGATTCATTGCCAAAACTGAAGTCGGTGAAGAGGTCGTTGACGTGGTCACTGGAGTGCTCGTGGAGAGGTGGAAGAAGATGGCAGGACTTGATGTCGGGGTTGGAGAAGACGCCGAGGAGGAGGAAGAAACTAAAACTTGAGTTGATGTCGGGGTTGAAGGAGAGGATGAAGAAGTCCCTGAATTTGGTGAAGAGGACGGGGATGACGGCGGTGCTCGGGCACGTGCGCCGCGGCCCGGCAACGCAAAGACGGCACTGGGGAGTGTCACGAGGGTGGATTTGGTCGAAGGTGGCGGATGGCGCGGGATCAGTCAGATCCAGCGGCTGGGGAGCAGGGTGACAACAGTTGTAGTGGGAGGCGGTGCTGTGGCAGTGCACGCGGGATGCGGAGGCGGTGGCCCACTCGAGATCGGCGACGGGAGGTGGTGGAGCCGGCGGCAGTGCAGTGCGAGGAAGGCAATAATGGAAAGCAGCAGCGGCGCCTAGGCAGCGGCGCTAGTGTACGGCATAGATATAAAAGAGGGGGTAGAGTGAGAGAGAGAGAGAGAGAGAGAGAGAGAGAGAGAGAGAGAAGCGGGCCAACAAACCAGCTAGGGCCGGGGGTGGTTGGAGGTGTGGATCATTTTGGGGGGGAGGCAGAAGGAGAAGATTGCAAGTGAGGAGAAGGCTGGTGTCACCATCGCTGTCACTATAGTGGCGAACAGCGCCGGGATAAGAGAAGAAGGAGTGGTGAAGCTAAAAGAGATGGAGGAAAAACAGAGAAGAAGAAGAATGGAAGGAGGAAGAAGAAGGAGATACAAGAATGACGACACTGACGGTCTACAGCCTGGCGGCTGTCGGTGAGGTGGTAGGAGGTGTGGAAGCTTTGGGGAGAGGAAGGAGAAGAAGGTAAGCTACAAAAAACCAGGATCAAAGTTTCCCAAGTGGCGGCCGGCTAGGTTTAAAGGGGATTTTTGGCATTCTTGCAGAAAGGTCCTTGAAAAGGTTTGAAATGACAACCAGGTCCTTCGGCTACTATGTTTAGTTGTTCCAGGCCCTCAGAGACTCTGATTTCAGCACGACCGGTTCCTACGCGTCCATAGAAACACGCGCTTCTATCCAGAATCAACCGAGGGTCAAGTTAGTCGATGAGGTGCGTCTGTTAGCCAAAAATCCATCCAATTCGTGCTAATCTGCGATAAAAATTGCAAAACAAGTAATCCAGTCGATTTGGCAACAAATCTGGAATAATCTAGGTATATGACGAAGTATATGACTAAAGTGTGCATAAGAATGAGGAAAATATATGGAAAAATAAAACAAATCAGATAAATATCATGTTGCTACGTACGGTGGCGATCTTTTCTAATAAAGCAGAGTTTTCCCTACAACAAACAAACATGAAAGGTTAGTACGGGTCATTACACAGGCTAAATAGTACAGCAAAGCACTTACTACTTTACATGATCACGTTCTACTTGCGCGACCTTGAATTGTTCTATCAGCTGAACAATCATGGCCGCGCTGTGAGCAGGATCCTGCGACAAACATAAGGTCACGCAAAAGACAACCCAACAGGATTGGCATGGGGTAAAGATGTTACTTACCTACAAAATGTCGGAGAATAACCCCTCAGATGCATTGCTTGAGCTACGAGAGGTTGACACTTCAAGCGTCCGCCTCTCCGCAGTAGATTGCTGGGGCTCCGCGGGCTATACAACCCCTGTAACCAACGAAATAGGATAGACCTCTGCCTGTTTATCTGCCCCCTGGTATCCTTGCCACTGCCGCGACCTCGGTATAACTGTCCCTGCAGGCCTCGGTGTCTGCAGTATCAGGCACCACCACACCTAGGATGTGTGCCAGGTCAACCAGGTCGCCCGGCGGCGGGGCGGGCGTTAGTAGTCGCAACGCCTTCACCAATCGCTGTCGAATCTACTGCACAACCACGCACGGCAGCCTCAAATCTCATTGTGACCTCCTCCCTAGAGACCATGGTAGGCACAGTCACATTCGTTGCAGTGGTCACAGCCACAGTTGAAAGAATCCTGTAAAGCCACTCCATTATCAAAACTAAGCACAACGACTCAGTTAGCTATTAAACTCCTTACTTGATGCTGAGTCCCAGAGGTTTATGGAAGCTCGGCGCCCCGCTTTGGGGAGACAGCAGCAAGGACAGCGCTTTCAATGTAGGCTTCTTCGGCGGCTTCACTAATCTTCTCCTTCGAAGGATTAGGGGGGTCTCATTGCCCTTGTCCTCCTCCTCGCTTCCTTCCCCCCTGTATAAGCAAAATATAACTCCCCATCCTCCTTGTTGGGGAGTAAGAAGTAGAGGTGTTTACCACAGTTGCCTTGGAGCTGGTCGTCGTCGCCCCAGGCAAGGACGCCCTAGCAGATAGTACATTTACTTTACTGGGGGCTGGAGCCTTGGGTTGCTTGGACTTCAGGGTTGTCCTCGCTTTCTTAGAGGAACCACCGGAAGGCCCTTCATCTCCCAGGGGCCTCTTCGTCCTTGCCAATTGGCCCACGGCCAGCTACACAAGCCATGAGAATTATTGGTTGATTTACATCAACACCGTGACTTGTATCGGCAAATATACCTTTCGGCGCGCCTGGAAAAGATCATCGGCGCCCCCGACTAGGCTCTCCAGTCTTGACATACTTGGATCGCCTTCCTCAATTGGGTTAAAAGCCTTCAGCAAATAACTAGCTCTAACGGCGACATCGGAAGGGGACAGCTCTGGACAAACATTACATATTCAACGATACATCTGAAACAGTCAAGTTCAACAAGTGATAACTCATCAACGTACCAGGGCTACCATCCCTCGTTGCATCCTCCTTGGCCTTGATCTCCCATGCAGGGTGATCCCTCTTCTTCAATGGACTGACCCGATTCTTCCCAAAATGAAGGATCACATCCCGGGTAGTCAAGCTCGCATCAATGAGGCACCTCAATGCCTGGACTTGCCTCTTCTGCTCTTCATCAAGGGCAGGGGCAACATCTTTCTCCTTGCTCTTCTCTTGCCACCAATCAGTGAACTAGAGATGACTTTCCTCCGGCGCGGCGCAATAAAACCATCTCTGGTACCACTTATGCACCGAATCGTGCAAAGGAAAGGGGAGAAAGTCCTTCTCCCGTAGATGAAAGTACACACAACCCGGCACCGCTGTGCCCTTCAACATGGCCAAGAAATAGTATTGGTGGAATAGTGCCACACTAGGAAAAACACCAAGAAACGCCTCGCATAGATGTTGAAATGTAGCAAGAATCAACACAGAGTTGGCATTCATGTTCACCAGCTCCAAGTTGAAATGGTGAGAACCTCCCGCAAAAAGTTGCTCTCCGGCAAATGAAAGCCACAGCGTAAAAAGTCTTCAGACAACACCAACTTGCCCTCCCGCACAACAGGGCTCTCTTCATTCTCGCCGGCAGGCCGCCATGGTATCAGCGACCTTGTGGGAAGAAAACCATCAGCTTCCAATGCCTGTAAGCTCTCCTCCGAGGGATGGCTCGATTTTGTCCAGCACGCCATCAAGACGGATTTTTAGGGAAACACACAGAATACTTCGCCTTTCAACTCTCACGGGAACTTTGCTAACACCCAGAATTGCGATAAAACGTCTGTGGGAAGCTAGGGCTTGCGACAAAGGATTTAAAAACCCACTTCCCTCGGCTCCTTCACCACACTTCACGCCGCGCAGCAAAAGGTGTTTTTCGCATTAAATGCACATCAAAACAAACTTGACAAGCACACTCACAGTCCCGCGTGCGTTCAATGGGAAGTCAAACAGACAAGTCACCTTTCTAGAAGTTGAAACGTCTTTTTTACAGAGAAAACGCCTTTTCCAATAATACGCAGTCTTTTCGCTTTGACTTTGGGGGCTAGCAGATAAAGATTGCCACTCTCATGTTCGCGCGTAACCACGCTACGACAAGCATGATCACGAGTTATTCCGTGATCGCATAGCACACTTACCTTTCCATGATCGCGACAGTCATTCCGTGATCATGCGTGATGCACATATCAATCTATGGTGTCCAAAACCTAAGGAAAGAGATAATACAAAGGTCTAAGAAAATACTAGATGACACTCATAAACAGAAAAGGAAAATTCAGAATAAGGAAAATTAATTCTTTATTAAATTTTTTTCATTTACAAAAAAATACAAGAGGCCCAGCTAAGGATCGGCCTTAGACCTAACAGCACCTAAAATTTAGTCAGTTTGGCTGGCGGCCAGGACGCAGGACTCCTCCAGCGACAAATTGTCCTTCCTAGGGTCAACCACGTACACCTCAAGAAGCCCCGCGACCTCCCTCAGTCTTGTGAGGGTGTCCTTCATAGTGAGACCATAGTCGGCGATGGTTACATCCGCGGCGTACTTCTCCTCGTGTACAAGCTGCTCCCTTTGTCGAGCAAGCTTTACGGTCTCCCTGTCCCGGTCAAAACTTGCCTTCAAGCGCTCGACACGCTTGAAGAAGTCATCCAAGTCGAGCCCCCGTCGGGCATACTTCTCCCCAAGGAGTTTGTGCTCCCCTTGGAGGGCTCGGAGCTTGGCCTTTACCTTGTTCAGCTCTTCTCGGGAATCACGGCTCTGTTCGACACCATCAACTTGCGTTAAGAAAAAAATGTACCAACCATAACGGGTCTAAAAAGTTAGCAAATCCTTACCGAGGAGGACAAGGGAGAAGATATTTCATCCTCTATTGAGAGATGAGGATGATGCAAAACTTGTGTGGCCGTGGGCTGCACTACAGGCACATCAGGGCCTAGAGCTTCCTCATCCTCCATTGAGAAGGAAGGATGATGCGAAGCTTGTGTGGCCTTGGATGGGTGTGCTTGGGATGAAGCCTTTTCGATGGAGATCCACCAGATAACCCAAGATCATCTCGAACTCGTTTCCTTGAAGATGTCGAATGCTTAGGTGACTGCACAACGCAATGAACCTTATGAAGAGTCACATTCTACAAAAGAAGCTCACACTATCAAGAGAGCATTACCTCTTGAAGACCGATAAACTCCATCCCGTCTCCCTCGTCGGAACACTCTCAGCTCGGCAACACCATTAGAGCAGAGGCAAAGAAGTTGGAAAGGTTTTTGACTTAGAAAAATTTTGAGGAAGGAGTTGAAGTTTCCACAACAAGTGGGCAACTATTTATAGACTTCTCAGGTGACGCTTTGGCTTCCCGGGCCTCTGGCCTGAGGCAAAAGTCTCAAAATCTTCCCTAGTGCCTGCGGCTCACTCTCTGAAGTGCATCGTGGCTGCCACCAGTGTAACACAGCATGGGGATTTGAAACGGCAGAGCACTGTTATGAATTCGAAGTGACACACTATTAAATAAGCCTTTTTTGTCACTTCAAATTCGAGGGCTAGCTGACGAGGATTATTAGCTACTCTTTTAGGACTCAATGGTCGCACCAACACTACGTGGTCACGCGTGACCATGGTCACAGTCCTAACCATGGTCGCCAAAGGCCATAAAGAAGGAAATCGGGTAATCCAAGGGTGTTCTGGATATAACCAAAAAATCATACCTAATTCATGCAAAATTCAAGACATTTGTTATCACAGAGCTTATGTTTTATGCTTTATCTAAGAGTGACAAGGTCACGGAGGCAATTCCTGTATCCCTCGCTGTCACAGATACAAGAACTAATCTCATTATAGTGGTCGCAGTACTACGCGGGCATTCCTAAAATGTTACTTTACTTTGGTCCTTATGATTGAACCCGAGACAATCATGAATCTCTGGCAAGGTAACCGTCGAAGGAGGTCAAGACGGTAAGGCGGTGCTGCGACGACCCAGTCAAAACTGTCCTAAACCGCCATGTACCCATGATTCACGGAAACCGCCAACCACGACCTCACTACCCCACTTCTGGACGGTTAAGAGAGATCGTGGGGCACGCCATCAGGAGAACTACCAGCAACCTCTTCGACAAGTATAAAAAGGCCTTCAAAGGGAGGATCAGGGGACAGATAGATCGACAGAGAGAAGACTAGGTTTAGCAAATAAGATTAGCTAGCTACTTGCTGTAAACAACCTCTCTATAAGCTTTTTCCACATAATCAATCTCACATGACGTAGGGCTATTACCTAGCTTAAAGAGGGCCCGAACGTGGATAAACCTTGCTCCCATGTCCTTAGATTCATTAATACCTTGAACATCTTGATAATTTTTCTGATTGGCTCCATCTTTCCTCACTCTCTTCTTTGCATAAGCTCGGAAGAGGGACCCTCGATTCCAATCGTCGACACCAAGGTCTTATGATGCGAATAGATGAAAATGGTAAATGCCTTGGCTTGGTCAAGTGTTTTCTTAAACCTTGCCAAGTTGCTAATAGCTTCTAGCATCAAGTTAATGGTGTGAGTTGCACATGAGCTCCAAAAGATATCATGCCTTTTCTCTTTTAGCAATGTTTTCGCTCCCATGTTGTTTGTAGCATTGTCTGTAACTACAGCATGTTCTGGCCCTACTTGTTCAATGCAAGAATCCACATAATCAAATATAAGTTGACTTGTCTGAGACTCCTCCGATGCCTCTCTTGAAGAAAGAAAACATGTTCCAACATTGCAATTCACACACAAGTTGATTATGCTCCTCCTTTTTCTGTCAATCCAAGCATCAGTCATTATGGAGCACCCAATCATGGCCCTCTCTGTTTCATGGCTGTACAATAATGTCTTAGTTCTTTCCATCTCCTGCTTCAACAATTTCTCCCGAAGCTCATATTGAGTAGGAGGCATGAAACCAGGTCCAAATCGGCCAACTAGCTCAACCATTTGCTTGAAGCTATCATTGTTGATAGCGTTGAACGGTATACCTGATTCATACACCCATCTAGCAACATATTGTTTAGTGTGATGGGTTCTTTCCTTAACTATTGCTTCACTAATATTTTGTTGTCACTTCAACTTTTCCGAAATCATAGAAGTTCAAGGCCAATAGGATTTACAAACTTATCCATGGGGCCTAAAGTACGATGTGCTGAGCTTCCAATTTCTTGCAGTTGTTCATCATCCATCCCTTTATCAATGTTCACCTCTTCTCTAATCTCTTCATTTTCTGCTTTTTTGGTTTTCTTCTTGTTCTTTGCCTCATTGATGGAGTTCTTGCACTTTGCTTGATCTTCAGGTGAAGCCTTTGGGTATTTAGCAACATTTCTAGCTATTTGAGCAATGTGTTGCTTAAGTCGATACACCCCTCCAAAAACAACTTTTCCACACAAAACACCCTTCACTTTATCCAAATTTGCAGGGTTAAATAACAATCCATACTCTCACCCTACATCATTTGACTTCCTCTTAAGACTAGAACTCTTAGATGATCCCAACATTGAGGCAGATGTAGTTGACGACATTCTATAAAAGTAGAAGAAAAAATGATGTCAAATTCAGAGATACACGAGCAGAGGAGGCATCAGACTAGTAGACAGAGCAAATATATGGAGTGAGGTAGAGTAGAGGTAGCAGTGAGCAATCCAGTGCATATATGAAGGAGTGAGGGAGAAGTGCATATATGAAGGACCTGTGGGCTGTGGCTCTGATCGTCTGTGCACAAGATTGCTTCGGGGCAGAGGCGCAGTCACACAGAGCAGTTGAGCAGGAGATCTCTTCAGTGGTGGCGGATGGGCGGAGGGAGATCTCCTTCCTCGGCTATGGTGGACGGGCGGAGGGATCAAGGGAGATCTCCTTCCTCGGTTGTGGCTGTGGACGAGCGGAAGGTCTCCTTCCTCGACAGCGGTGGACGGGTGGAAGGTCTCGTTCCTCGGCGGTGCAGATCTACTCGTGTCTAAATCACGGCGGCGAGACATGGGGCTACAGGAGAAGTGGAGAAAAGAAACTACCCTAACCGCATAAGTTTTTTAACCCCTTTCTTCCTTCGCCTAGCTCCACCTAGCTCTGATTCGTGCCGCCTTACGCCGCTGAGGACCGACTTTGATTGCCTAAGCAACTCGACTGCCCAGGCTACCGATTTGGGCATAATCGCCGTGGCCGGTCACTGCCCAGTGCCTAGGCGGCCGCTGAGGCCACCGTTTACAACACTGGCTATATTAGAGACTGATACTGGTTGGTAGATGGATGAGATGCTATTTGGTTGGTTGTACGGGTTTGTATGTGGTTACCCTAGTTGTAGGATGTGGTGAGATTACCCCTCTTCATTTGAAGGGAGAGAATGGAGATTTGGTTAAGTGTTGGATGAGAGGAGTGTGCGGGTGTATTGTAACGCAAAATATTTTTGGAATATTTAAATTTAATTATGAAATAATTATAAATTGTTAATTTAATCAGGAGTTATTTAATTAGTTATATAATAAATTATTATTTAATAATGGGAATGGAGATGATAGGAGTGCGCGTGTATGGTAAGGTAAAATATCCTCGCATATCAACATTTCATTTGAACTTAAATACTAATTACTAATTTAATCAGATTTTTCATTGCATGTACTTTAGCACAAAACATACTAATTTATTTTTGAAAATAACCCCAAAACAAAAAGAATTGCATAAATAACTCAAACAAGTCATTCTGCAATCGTATCCCAGGCGAGCAGTGGACAAATGCGCAAAGTCGAGAGAGCATTGCTTCTAATTGCAGAGTTCAAAGTAATCAAGGAGGCACAACCGGCAATTCACTTGTGCTTACTTACTGAAGAGATAGACTCAGATAAGTATAATCAAAAAGATCTCATGAGTTGATCCCAAGCTCAACATACACGCACAAATATCACAGGGCTATTTTGCATTAAATTGCATTCAATGGGGTGATAAAAGATTACTGAAATTCATTGTCCTTCAACATCCTCAAATCAACAGAAATAAAGTTGGGGACACAACATAGGAATTATAGCCTCTCAAGCAAAGCTAAACATTGAAGCCTACAAATGAACAATTAAACCACAAAAATTGCAGATCAAATAGTAACCCCACTGACTAACAAAAATACTCAACTCTACTTAGATAGTGCATACACCCCATTAGAATTGTTGTAGCACTAGGATTGCAAAATTTGGAAAAGGAGAATTCAGTGCAGTACAAGGTCTCAGATAACTAGCTGATCAGTTTAAATTCAGGACACAAGCAATAGAGAAGAGACTCTTGTCAAGTTACTACTCCCTGGTATCAACTTCAGTTCATTGAATTGCTCACATTTAGAACATAACTTACCAATTACACTACTTAGTGACAGCGGCAACAAGGATCGAAAACTGTAAAAGAACAAAAAAAATTGCAAAAAGGAAAAGACTAGAACTGGTCCAATATGAGAAGAAATAATCTCAAACAAGATATCAAATTAAGTTTCCATTGGCCTAGATCAATTCATCTGTTCATCACACATTGAAATTAGTTTATTTACAGGCATCACAGGAAAACAGGTTGAGGGGAAGAAGAGAAAGGAATTGAGAGAGCAGGAATGTCACTAAAGCTTGTCGATGTAGTGAAGTCATGGTCGTCATTGAGGTCGAAGAAGCTAGATGGAGTGGTCGTAGTCGTCACCCAATGAAGTGGAGGTGGTCGTCGCGGGTGGAGTGAGTGGTGGTCGAGGTCGTCGACAAGGATTGTCATATACGTCGTCGCAGTGGTCGTCGTGGTGGCGAGGCGGAGACAGAGACGGAGACGGTGGAAAGATGAACAAACAAAAAATTAACCAAATCTTACCAAAAATTGTTCAACTAATGAATAAACACGAAAATTTTCTTACCTCATTCACAGTCTCTGTTGTGCATCGCCGATGATGAGATCCAACCGTGGTTGAAGATGGTGACGAGGTTTGGGGCAGCGTGGCACGACGTTTGTGGGGAAGAGGTGGAGGTGGCCCTAATACTGAGAGGTGGAGGTGTGCGGCACAATGTGTGTGAGGGAGAGGCAGAGGCGGAGGTAAGGAAATGGAGATATGTGCAAAAGCAAGATGAACAAAACAAAAATTAACCAAATGTTAGCAAAAATCGTTCAACTCAACAATAAAACAAGAAAGTTTGCTTACCTAGTTCATGATCTCTATTGTGCATCACCCGATGATGAGATCCAACCGAGGAGGAAGATGGTGACGAGGTTTGGGGCGGTGTGGCGTTTGCGGGGAAGAGGCGAAGGTGGCCCAAATACTGAGAGGTGAAGGTGCACACCGCGATGTGTGCGAGGGAGAGGCGGAGGCGGAGACAAAGACAGAGGTAGCTAACCCTACCTGTGGGAGGAGATGCGATGGAGGATGCGAGGAGATGCAAGGGAGAGGCGTCTGCGGGCCAGGCTCAGGGAAACGAACATAAGCGGTGTATCCGTGGGCTAGGCTCTAGGGGGGGTTTTGCATCGCACGAGCTAGGTCGGGATGAGCAATACAGGCAACCAAACACCAAAAATTTGCATCCATGGGTTGGGCTGAACCCAAATACAGGCAACCAAACACACAATAGCATTCTTTCCCTATAATGAAGGCGGTTTGAGGCTGCACTTTTTAGTTTTATTTAGGACTCTTTTTTTGGCTATAGATACACAAGGGTTTTTACCCTACAAGGCATTCAAGAAATTTCATGGAGTTCCTCTCTCATGTTTAGGTTTAGGTTTTAGTCTAATTTTTAATCTAGTTATTGAGTCGAGTTGTAAGTTGATTTGGACGGTTGTTATTGCTTTATCAATTTAATTTAGTACGTTTTATTTTATATTATTAGCTAGCTTTTCTTAATGACTTCTCGTGAGCAATTTTCCCTCTATGGTTAGAGATACCTAATTTAGAGTGTACGATTTTGTCTCTGGTTTGTTCGAAAAATTGTTAATTTAATTGTTTGAATTCTTATACTCTAAACTTTAGATTCGTATTTCATCTGAAGTATTGTTCATATTTCATGAGAAAATCGATATTAGTACGTCAAGACAATATGCAACTGCTGCATTCTAATAATTAATCTAGAATTTGGAAAGAGTTTTTGTGCCTAGTGGAGTTAGAGCAATAGACACGACCCCCTATGACTGTTGTATAGTTTTCAAACCATTAACTTAATTTGACTTGTTGATAATTTCAATAATTAATTTGTCAATTTACTGTATGTGTCAAAAATCGTGTTTGAAGGTGATGAAATTCTTGAAACTTCATGTTTTCTCGTTGATTTCTTTTGACCAATTTATGTAGTTCTAGATTTACCTAAAAAAAACTTAAACCAAGAGCTACTCCTCCCTTATCTTTATATACTAGCAGATTTAGATTAGAAATTTTAAGCTGAGAGAGTTTCATGGTTATTTTCTATTGAATCGACCCTCAAATACCCAATAATAAATCGTTCTCCTGTGATTTTAACAAAACATATCTTTTTGGCACGTGCCACTTAAGTGGGATAACGAAATTTCTAATGGATGCTAACAATGTGCGTGCACCTTTTTCCTGTGTTTACGTTTCGTCTATCGATTCCTTATGGAGAGAACTTCGGGATTATATTTTACATAGAGGTACCTACTGATGTTTTTAGTCATTAGATGTTTCTATCACCTTAAGATGCATTTATTATTTTTTTGGTTCTTTGCAACTAAAAGTGTACACGGATTTGTGGAAAATATACCTAAATTTTTAGCGAATCTACATATTTAGAAGTAAATGTACATTAGTATACTCTATTTTAATAGTAAATATACTTAAATTAATAGTAAATACAAATCCATATACTTAATTACTTTTCATACGAAACACACACCAGTCCATGCAAAATATACACCAACAAACAAAAAAAAAAAAAAGTACATTCACATGTGTTGTCCTATAGTTTAAGTATCGACCCAAAATAATAGTATTTAAATCGCGAGCTATGGTATTATTATAGTGTTACACCAGTGTATTATATAGCAAGCTATAATATGTCAGGGTAAGTTTGATATGGGGGAATCTTTTAAATATTACCTGTAGTTCTTTTGTAATCCTACAGGATTATGTTGTTCGATAAATTTACTTGGTAATACAATTTAATAATCTAAGATTAACATTATGTCAAATTACAAGATTACCACAAACTCCCGTAATTTGACTACCGTTATGAGGGTGGGCATCTTAAATTATGGAGGTTCTATAATATTGACTCTTATAGTTGCATAATGCATACTGAAGTTTCAAATCAACAATATAAAGTTATACTTCGAACCAACGGATAAATATTTTAAAATCTAAAATGTCAAACTTGGATTTTCAAATTATAAAATTTAAATTTCAGATATTTTCAAATTCTGAATCTATTTTTTTTACTTTTCAAATTAACAAAAAATTGTATTTTTAATTTTTGAAAATTTAAGATTACATTATTTGAATTTTTAAATGTTAAATTGGAATAATAAAAATTTGAATATTTCAAAAATTCAAATAAGATCTAAAATTTTCAGATTTAAAATTTTAAAATTACAAATTTTTAATCCAAAAATTTGAATCTGAAACTTAAATTTCAAGTTTTAAAATTTAAAATTTTGATTTAATTTTAAATTTAATAGTTTCTAAATTTTATATCATGTTAGAATTTTCTTATCTGAATTTTTGAATATGCACGAATCCAATTAATATTTTTTTCCAAATTGTTACGAAACTACATTGTAATCTTGTGTGACGTACCAAACGTTATCAAGTGAGAATACTAGCAGCTTGACTATTGGTAATCAAATTGAGGGGAATTTTAACATTATAGGGAATGTATAATTTTGTCTACCAAAGCACCCTTATAGTGTTTATGAGACGCAGAAGCTATTTACAAGATAAAAATCTGAGAAATTAGCTATATAGCGCTTGCAGGTATGTAGACTGGTGGCTATAGCGGTTTGTTACTGCCACATGTCTTGTGAGTTGAGCCTTAAATTCTGAAATTTCAAAAATAAAATGAATACTACTTGTTTAATGGACTAAATATTTTGAAGATTAGAAAGTTTTTTCCCAGTATTTTGTTGTTCTTATTATTAGTCATTAATCATTATGGACTTAATATGAAACATTAATTACTGTTTGTATTGTTTGATGCTTTGATTGGTCAATACTTATGATATATTTTGTCATTTTTATGCCGATATTTACATTTTGTTGGATTTAGTACTTTATATATCAATAAAATATTATTTTTATGGAAAAATTAGCTGAAGAATTGATCCGGGAGGATCTTCAAGTCCTGATCGCATACGGATTCGCGACCAAGTCCTGATCGCATACGGCTTCGCGACCTTAACCGTGTTCGGAAAGGTTTCGCGACCATGGATTGGTTCGCGACCATGAAAAGAAATTTGTTCTCTGTTTGGAATTGTAATCTGATCCGAATATATAACTAAGCTTATCTATTTAGGATTAGTTAGTTAGTTATATGAGTCTAATACGTTTAGGTTACTAAGTCTGATACGTACTCATACGATTGGACTATAAATACCTTGTAATAGGTCTAGTTTAAATCATCGAAGAGTTCGAACTTATTTGAGTTTTAGACACTTATAGTTCCTTCGACGTAGGCAGGTGTGTCTAACGTTCGACGTGTAAAGCCCTCTTTGAAATAAAGAGTTGTGCAATTATTTTGATCTGTGTTTTCGATCAACCTTTGGGTTTTGGTATTTCCGAGTAAGATCTCGTTATTCCGCATATTAGAATCTAGGCGAGCCTAGTGCGGAAACCAAGGATAGATCTCAAACGGATCAAGAATATTGCAAAAATGAAATCTTGTTATCTAACACTGCTTGTGCGGCTGATATGTGAGTTCAAAATCAATATATCTATGAGAAAATAATATCCTATTGTTAAACCAAGATTTTTCCCGTGTTATCAAGCAGGCACCACCCTTGCTGCTTAGTGTAGTGATGATGTACCATGTCGACACACTTAGGGCTTGTTTGAATAGCCCCGGATTAGGCTGGATCCGGCCCAATCCGAGGGCAATTAATGCCACTCGGAATTAAATTCGACCTAGCTAAAAAAGGGTTTGGGTTGGGTTGGGTTGGGAACAGGAATATTCCGACTCAAACCCGCCGGATCGGCTGGGCAGAAAAAAAAAGCCTCTGAAGACAATTTTTTCCCTCCCTCTCCTCTCACAACTCTTCGACGCCACTGCCTACCCCTCTGCGCACGACGCCATCACCCCCTCTTCAAGGAGTTCACCCCTCCCCATCTAGGGTTTGACAGATCTAGGGTTTCAGAGGCGTTTTCTGATTTACGTGCATTGAATGTCTAGATCTAGCCGACGCTGGGGAGGAAGACCGACTGAGAGTAACGTCGCGTTGGTGCCTATCGAAGATTGGGATAATATCCCAAGCCGAACTTACACAAATTTGGATTATTTAGAAGGGGGACAGTATCTATCAATCACCAAAGAATATCAATGTAAAAATGAAACAAGACACATTGTGTTAATACAGGTTCAGGCCCTCATAGTCTGAGTAATAGCCCTACTCCTGTTGGATTTCACTATCAGAATGATGGATTACAAAGTGTATAGAGTTTTACAATCTTTTTATTGTATAACTCTCACTTCTTCTCTTGTTTTCTTGTTGGCTATCCCCGTGCCCCTTTTCTACTAGTTCTAACCCTCTTTTTATACTTCGTCAAGAGGCGTTAGTTGCTTCATCAGAGGGACGCTTTGGTGGTTGTAAGCAGTTTTGCAAGTGGTTGCTGTCCACCAGTTAAGATCTGATAGTTATGAATAACCGCGCGTTCATCCTTCTAAATAGTGAAGAGAGACTCATATTATCCGGGGAAACAGCGATTATGGTCTATCAAACATGATTGCATAACTGCATCATCCTTAGACCGTTGTCGGTAAGTTAAGTCTTGACCAAACCTTTCTTTCTTGATTCGAAGGTACTTCCAGGTTTAATATTTGTCTCAATTCACTATCATGGTAAGGGTAAAGAAACCACTATCGATTTCCTCGTGAAGAGGGTTAAAAGATAACTCTCTTATTACATGGTCGTGTACTGGCTACGATCATGTATTGGGGATTACCATGTCTTCGCGACCATAGTGTCCGTGGGTAGTGACCACGGACTCTGTGACCTTAGACATTGCGACCACAGAGGTTGCAACCACAAACATTGAGACCACAGATACTGAGCTAGCATAATGATCACCGTGATGGGCCTTGTTTGTTTGACAAGATGGGCCATTTATAGTCTAGAAGATCTTGAACTATCATATGCTCTCTCTGCGTGGTCGCGAGCGACCACAGAAAGGTACAAACAAATAAGTTTGATTAAGTCTAGAAGATCTTGAACTATCATGTGATCTGTCTCTGTGGTCGCGGGCGACGACGGAGAGGTACAAATAGATTACTTTGATTAAGTCCAGAATATCTTGGACTATCACATGATCTCTCTCTATGGTCGCGAGCGACAACAAAAAGGCACAAACAGATAACTGGGGTAATAATCTCCGTCATCTAGCCTCCAAATATTAAATGAAAAGGCTATTCTAATTGAAGCGTCATTTCAGCTTCTCAAAAAGGCACCTTTTCGTTTCAGATTCTAACAAAGCCTAAGAAAACCTTTGGGTGCGTTTGTCAGACCCATCATGAGAGGAATTAAATGAAAAGGATCTCTGTTGTGATAAAAAGCTGTCTTTTACGGGATGCAACCCACAACTGAGATATCAAAAAAAACCCTCAGTTGTTATTGGAAGTTGGTGTCTAAAAAGGAGGATTCTTTCAAGCGACACTAGAAGATTTCTAGGCCTACGTTGAAGAGGAAGTCTACTCGTATTTCCTCTACTTCCCTTAGAAGAAGTCCAAGATTGGCAGCTAAATTTCACGATTTCAACCCTTTTGTGATGTCCTCCCTACCTTTGGAAATGATTTAGACTCTTGGTGTGAATTGTGAGTTGCCGGCTGAGATGTTAACAACAGGCAACTTGCAAGGTCCCATTGTCAATGAACTTGATGATTAAGTTAATATTGCCGCTCTTGGTTATTACCAGACTTGGGTTTTCTTTTTGGGTTTGTAGTTGGTCGTGGATGTTTGTTTTGACCTTGTTGGGTCCTTTTGGGTGCTTGGTATTGATTGTACTGGTTGTTTTTTATTCGGTTTGGTGGTCGTGGTTTGAGTTATTGTCTTGTGACTGCTTTTTTCTGGTCGTTATGTTAAGGGTCTGTTGCATTGCATGTAATGGATATTATGAGTGCTTCTTTCTCCTATATGGATAATTGCAAATTTTTTTTCATCCTTAATTGGAATGTCAGAGGTCTAAATTCACTTGCTAAGAAACAAGTAGTTTACTATAAAGCAAAATAAGCCAGGAGTTATATTATTTGCCTTCAAGAAACTAAATTGGAAGCAGTTGACCTTTTGTTAGTTAAGAGTTGTTGCCCTAAGTTTTTCATGGGTTTTGACTTCCTTCCATCGGTGGGGGCATCTGGTGGATTGGTAACTATGTGGAATTCCAAATTATTTCAAGGAAAAGGAGTTTTTAAGAACAATTTTTCTCTAACTGTGGAATTACTTCATAAACCGTTTGGTTTAACTTGGGTGGTTACCAATATCTATGCTCCTTGGTAATCTGGAATTTATTTGATGGTTCAGGGATATTGCTATTCTGGCTCACTTTAACTGGTTAATCATGGGAGATTTTAATCTTGTTAGATCTAGTTCTGACAGGAGTAGAGGTAGATTTAATGTGACAGAAGTGGATGAGTTTAATTCGGCCATCAATAACTTACAACTGGAGGAGATTCCTTTTAAGGGGAGAATATTTACATGGTCGAATATGGAGGATAACCCTTTATTGGAAAAGCTGGATTGGTTTTTTGCTAATGGGGCCTGGATGGAGGCATTTCCAAATTCCTTTGTCTTTGTTCTTAGTAAAAATACTTTAGATCATGCGCCTTGTGTTCTGAATGTGAATTCTAAGATTCCTATGGGTCATATTTTTAGATTTGAGAATCATTGGGTGAGTTGGGCTGGTTTTAAAGAGATAGTTTCTTCGGTTTGGAATTCTGTCCCTTGTGAGAACAATATTGCTAAATCCATTGTTTCTAAATTCAAATTACTTCGCAAGGCTTTAAAGTGTTAGAGCAAGAAAAATTATCAACTCAGAATTGGATTGATAATTCTAATTTGATAATTGCCTTATTAGATGGTCTGGAGGAACAAAGAAATCTTAGCTATCTGGAATTCAAATTCAGGATCATTTTAAAATCTCATTTGAAGCATCATTTGAAGGTAGATAAGGAGTACTAGAAACAAAGAGGTAAATTTCGATGGGCCAAATTTGGTGAGAATACCATATTTTTTCATGCTATAGCTTCTAAAACTTCAGAAATAACTTTATTTCATTCTTGAAGATGGAATCTGGTAGTATCATCAAGTCTCATCTTGAAATGGCAGAGCACTTGTGGATATCTTTCAAGAACAAGCTTGGTACTCCTAACTTCTCATGCATTGATTTTAATCTTGATGAATTGCTTATGACTTTTAAGGGGGATTTCGCTTCACTTGAAGTTCCTTTCTCTCATGATGAGATTGATAATTGTGTTATGCATTTGCTTATCAATAAGAGCCCCGGACCTGATGGTTTTAATGGTCAATTTTATAAAGTTTGCTGGGAAATCATTAAGCATGATTTCTACGAATTATTTCAGGAATTTTATAATAATTCAGTGGATTTGCAGAGGATTAATTCTTCTTGGATTATTCTTTTGCCTAAAAAGGAAGAGCCTCAGTTGGTTAAGGACTATCAACCTATTTCTTTGGTTAATAGTGTTGTTAAGTTGATTACTAAGATTTTAGCTTCAAGACTTCAGAAAATTATTAAGGAAACAATTCATAACAATCAATATGGGTTTATTCAAAGTAGATCTATTCAAGACTGTCTAGCTTGGACTTTTGAATATTTACATATTTGCAAAGTCAATAAATTTCCCACGGTGTTTCTCAAACTTGATTTTGAGAAAGCTTTTGACACAATTGAGCATAACTCTATTCTAGCAATCATGAAAGCTAGAGGCTTTGGTACCAGATGGCTAAGTTGGGTTTCATCCATTTTGCAAATGGGATCTTCTAATATTCTTCTCAACAATGTCCTTGGGAAATTTTTTAATTGTGCAAGAGGTGTTAGACAAGAGGATCCTCTTTCACCTGTACTTTTTGTATTGGTTGCGGATCTTCTTCAAAGTATCTTGAATTTGGCTAACAGTAAAGGGCTACTGGGATTACCTATTCCTAATCTTCGTTCTCAAGGTTTTCCTATCATTCAATATGCTGATGATACTTATAATTCTAAGAGCTTTTGCGAGAGCGGTATTCTTGGTTAAAACTTTATTGCAGTCCTTTGCTACTTCTACAGGGCTGAAAGTTAATTTTGATAAATCTTTCTTAGTCCTTGTGTATTGTGAGCAAGATAAGTTGACCAATCTAGCTGGTATTGTCTGCTGCAAATTGGGATCTTTCCCATTTACATATCTAGGTTTGCCTCTTGGTACTGGTCGGCCGAAGGTTTCAGAGTTTGAAGGACTGGTAAATAAAATTGAAAAAAGATTAACAGGTTGGCATCTCTCTTTTCTTTCGATGGGAGGAAGAATCACATTGCTAAATTCAGTATTATCCTCTTTGCCTATGTTTTTTATGAGTACTCTTAACATCCCAGAGAAGTCAATTGCAAGAATTGACAAAATTAGAAGAGCTTTCTTATGGAAAGGAAATGATTCTTGTACTGGAGGTAATTGTTTAGTTGCATGGTCGAAGATTTGTAGACCTAAAAGAAATGGGGGGTTAGGGGTTTTGAATCTTAGACTGCAGAATTTAGCTCTTTTGATGAAGTTCTCTTTAAATTTTTTAATAAAAAAGACATTATGTGGTCTAATTTGTTATGGGAGTATTATTACTCCCATAATTTACCCCAATGGTCCTCAGTTAAGGGTTCGATTTGGTGGAAAGACATGATTCATAATCTTTCCTTTTTCCAAGGATTATTTAAATGCACAATTGGTAATGGTTCTACTTGTAGTCTTTGGACAGATCTTTGGCACATTAATATTCTTTCTCATGAATGGGCGGAGCTATACTCTTTTGCTATTCAGGTGTGTTCTATTAGTAATTTTATGATCTTGAATGAGTTGATTGGGTTGTTTTCATGTCCTTTGTGCCCTAGTGCGCATCAACAATTCTTACTTTTATCTGCTATTCATCAAGAGCTTCAATTAGATGGGCATATTGAGGATGCTTGGTCTTTTCTTGGTACCAAGTCAGTGAATTATTTAACGAACAAAGTTTATAAGTCTTTATCTGGTCAAGGGGCCGTTCATGTTATCTTTTCAAAGTGTTGGAAGAATAATTGTCCCCTTAAACAGAAGATTTTTTTCTGGATTTTCTTACTTGGCAGATTGCATACTAGAGATCTGCTAGTAAGAAAGCATTTCAATTTGGACTGCCAGGATTGTGTCTGTTGCTCGGATGGTATTTTGGAAACTCAACTGCATCTTTTGTTTCAATGCCCTTTTCCTATTTCCTCCTTGAGTCACATCGGTATTTTTTGGACTTTGGAAGATAATATTTGGGATATGTTATTTGAATCCTAGAAGCACTTTCCAATAATCAAGGAGTTCTATTGGAATGTGATTATTTTAGTCTTGCGGTCGTTATGGAAATATAGGAACAAAGTTATTTTTCAAAATCATTGTGGTTCTTTGGAAGAGTGGTTAAAAATATTCACTTCCAATTTAGAGCTCTTTTATGTAGAATGAGGCCTGTTGTTAAATCTGGTCTATCCAGTTGGATTGACCTGTTGTAATTTTTCTTTTTGGTTGTTTTGGGTGACTCTTGTGTTATCTTCTTGATAATATATCTTTGCAATAGGTCTTCCTACTGTTTTTCCTCAAGAAAAAAAACCCTCCTTTGAAACTTAGCATTCTTAGCATTCAAGCTTTCCTTCTTCAAGCTCTTCCTTTTACCCCAATCTTGATTCAATGGCTTCCTGGACTTGTTCTCACCACCGCACTGTTGAGAACATGCTGGCCTTGGAAAAGGATGGTCACCTCCCCTCAAGGTCGCTGATCCCATGGCGCCCTGCCGGGGGATGAAGAAGAAAGCCCCATTGTGCAACTAGACGAGCTGGTGCTCTTTGAAGACTTTTTGTGCTGCGGGTTTCGCCTTCCGGAGAGTGATTTCTTTCAAACCATTCTTGCACATTATGATCTGGAGTTGGTAAACCTCAACCCCAACTCCATTTTGATTATTTCTTTTTTCGGTACTTGTGCGAGACATATGTTGGGGTTTTGCCCAGCATACCTCTCTTCCGCGAATATTATTTTTTGGCATGGTCGAAAAGCTCCAATGCTTGTGGGTGTGTCTACTTCTGTCTGCGGGAGAAGAAGGACTACCTGTATCTCCCCCTCCGTGATTCCGTCCATGGATGGTATCAATGGTGGTTCTATTGTTTGGCTCCCAGTGAGAGCCATCTCTGGTTCAAAAATCGTCGACCAGAGAAAGTGGAGATAAAGATTCTGCTCCTCCCTTGGACGATGAGCATAAGAGGGAAGCCCAGGTAATCCAATACCTGACAAATGAGGGCTTGATTGCCCGCGATGTGATCCAGGACTTTGTGAAGAACCGGATCAGCCCTCTGAGGAAGAGGGAACACCTTGCCGGGACGTGAGGGTTATGGAGGACGACACCAGAGACTATGTGCTGGGTAATGTCTATGACCAAATTGTTGAAATCGGTATAATCTTTGAATTTGTTGATTTATCTGAACTAAATTCTTTTGAATAATCTTGACTGTTCTTTCCTTTTGATAGTCTTGCGTGTTTCACAGGTAGACAGGAGAAAAAATTTTCTCCTAAAAGCCTATAACATGGCCGCCGAAGGTGATGCCAACGTGCGAAGGCCGGAAAGCATGGTTGGCAAATGAAACGACGTTGCTCAGGTGCGTCGAAAGGTATTTCTCTTTTGAACGATCTGTTTACATCTGATTCTGGACAAAAGTTACCAAAGTAATTCATTTTGGTTTGTATTAGATGTTCGAGCACCAAGTGGCCTAGAAAAGGGGAACCAGTGGAGATGTGGGATCGTCAAGTGGTTCCACATCAAATTAAGAAGCTGAAGAAGACTCCACCTGTGACCAAAGGTTTGGCCAGGATTGGGGCCATGCAAATTCGGCCATTCACTACTCTCAATAGTTGGAATGACCACTACGGCGGTTTTGGAGCCTTCAGCCCTGAGTGTCATTACACTGCTAGTTGGGACCTTGGTAGCATCCACTGTGGAGACCACTGCTTTGGTTGCGCCCACAGGAGTCCCTGCGGCCACGACTACTATCGCGGCCATGGAAGTTCCTGTGACCACGGGGGTGATCGCAGTCACAAGACAACTAAGCTCTGCTGCGATCCTGACTACAACTGAGCCTCTAGTCGCAACCATGCGGGGTTTTTGCGGTAAGGGTTCCCACTCAAATTTTTCCAAATATGACTAAGAATTACCTCATGGTCGTACAGGGAGAGGGGAGTGGCGTGGAAGAGGAACAAAGAACTTCCCTATTTGCTGTGAGGAGGAGGTCATCTACGGCTCCTCATGAGTCCTCTCCCATGGCACTTTCTTCTCTCTTGTCTCCAAGAGGGGAAGCTTCGAATTCCCGAAATCTCTTGGGACTCAGCATCAGGTAAACATTTGTTGTAACCGAGTTTCATCGCTTAGTTAGCAATAGTTTACCAAACTTGGAACTGAATATGCCGAGCTCCTTTGACCTCTGTAGTGCCTGCTTTGATGGTCGCGGTTGAACCCTCTGTTACCGCGCCCAAAGAGGTCGTGGCGACTATTATGGCGGAGTTACCTGCCATAAGCGAGGTGGCAGTAGAACCAGCAGCCACTGAAGAGGCCACTGCTACCACTTCGGCTGAAGTGGTGCCTCTGCAGGACGTCCAGGAGGACCTTGCGACCATCATTGGTGAGGTGGTTCTTGATATCCAATCGATTGAGCCTGCAAATGATAAAGAGGCTGAGGTCGCAGCTGTGACCATGACCAAGGGGATGAACGAATAGGCAAGTACATTTGCTCCCCTTCTGGTCGAAGAAGTTATGCTTCCCTCCTGTTTGAGAGAACAAGGAGAAGAAAGGACCAAGGAAATGGCGGTCCAGCCTGCTAAAATCCAGTGCCCTACCCCAGACGTGAGCATTCAGTCTTAATTCCTTGACAAAGTTAGGCAGGTGTGGGAAAGCTTGGCATCGACCAGCCAAGTGGTTGGATTCGGAGACCTCTTGGAGAAGTACTTTGAGAAGTTTTTGGAAGTAAGTAAAAGTCTTTACTCTACAACTGCACATGTTTCTTCGAGAATCTTCTTTAAATACTTCCTCTTTTGTTCCATTCAGAACACCACTCGTGATGCAGCCATGTTTGGCCTGCTAATGGAGTAGGTCAAGGTTGCACAAGCAGAATGCTACAAGCTAAAGCAGTAAGTATCTTGATTTAAACTTAGTTCCTTATAAACTTGGATAATGATTTATGTTGTCGCAGGGAAAAATCTGCTTTGCTAGAAGAGGTCGCCAATGAAGACAACAGCAAAGAGGTTGCGATCATTAAGCGTTCTTCTCTGGAGAAGGAAATGGTTGAAGCCTAGAAGGTAAGCAGCGAAAGACTTGCTGAAACTCTGGCGCTTGGGGCCAATTTGAAGCGCACTGAAGAACAAATGGCAACCTTGGAGAAGAAGGCTATGTTAACTGTGGGACCCTCATTTGAGGAATCCCGTGGCAACGGCCCAGGTGGATTGTGCACAGATAGGTTCATCACAAGCTCACAACTAGCGGAAAGCAGTAATTGCATAAAACATAGATAAACAGGTACGAGGTCACAGGGACCAATATTACATTAACATAGCACCCAGAATGATGCTACTTAGAGTTGCTATGAAAATAACAGGTTTATCCATACAAGAGTCGGTATCAAGATACTGAACACACAAAACAAAGCAGACAGCAACGACGAAGATCTTCACTTCTGTCGGCAACGGTTCTTGTAGGGCTTTCTCCACATCGGACTCAACTCAGCGCGAGACCCTCCTAGAACTCCGAATCATCTGGGGCGTTCCCATCTTTTGCTTCATCCTCATAACCAAATGAATCGGGATCGGCGAATCCCTCTTCTGAATTGTTTGTAAAGGCAAGGGTGAGCATGCTTTGACACAATGCTCAGCAAGTCTTTTACTTAGAAATGCAATTATATAGATGAGGAGTGATCAAGAAAAGGGGTTAAGTCTTATAATCATAAATAGTGTAGATTTCAATTCTTTGATTTCTTAAATAAGGGTTTTATTTTCAACAGCGGGGTTTTGGAAATCTTATAATAGACTTTAAGAAAACATTGTGGATGGCGATCCTCCATGATCCACCATTTTGAATTAACCATATTATGAAAGCTTTTCCCAAATCTTACTTGTGTTGAACCACATGGATAAATCCACCGCGAACATACTCCATGACCTGGGAGTACAGAGTATCTGATACTTTTTCTTACGCTTTGCAAAGGTGTACCTCTTTTTAAATCCACTTCTTCACTCGACTTTCAAGTCGGGCCAACTCCATACGACTTATACGCATGTGACAAGGCCGAGATCACACAACGCTTTTGCAGTCTAGTATTAACAGTATCCCCACCCGGTAGATAGAAAATTAAGTCTCAAGTACCGATGTGGGTCCTCCCCACTGCCTTACTTCCTACCCTTGGTCTGTGTCCTCGCAAGACATATGACCTTCTTGATTACAGTCACGCACGGCTTAATCTAGGCACAGGACGACTTCCTTCTTTCCACCTTTTCCTCTCATAATTTTTCTGATCTCACATCACTCACGGACGAACTGTGCCCAACCAGTTTCCACGCGAGAAACCGGACCGACAAACCATGCAGGGAACTGATAATACCAAGAAAGCTACTAAGTTGTGCCTGTCCCATACCAGGCAAGTGGTTGGTACGTTTTTCATGCCGCATAGAGGCACAACACAAGGTTCTTGTCCTTATGAATTAATAGTAAGGAGACATTCACATACCCAATGCGCACACAGTAGCCAACCAATCAAACCATCCTCACTATCAATCCTTAATTTCACATTTTCTTTCATAAAAGAGGTTTCAAATTCATTTTTCACATATTAGCCATTTCACACTCAACTTGTATATTTTAAATAAGAGTAGAGTTTAAGCATAGCATCCTAGGGTGACAAGGTTGCATGATGATTCAATCTCAAAAGGGGGTTTCCACATGAGACTTGGGTCATATCTATTCACATGTTTCTAAACATAGTTTTTATCAAATACTCAGCATGCATATATCTTAAAAACAGTTAATCTACTTTATATCAAAATACTAGGTGAGACATGATCAAGGGTGGCGACTTGGCTTGCCAAGCTGGGTCTTCGAATGTTCCTTCCAAATCTTCCACTCCTTGCTCTGGATCCACACGAAAGCACACACAACACATACAAGACATAAGCATCCAGAAAATAGGCTTTATACAAAAATATATGTAAAATATAAACATGTATGCAAACGAGGGGATTTGGTTAGAGACAGAACATCGGAGAAAAAGATATTAGGGTTAGGTTCACTGGACAAGACTCGAATGCGACGAAAGTCAAAGGCTTGGCATTCGGTTCGTGAACAGACGATGTCCGAAAAGGACACAAGAATGATTTGGGGCTTCTGGATGATCAAAACTAGTGCAAGAGGTGGCATTGTGTGCCAAATGCTGTGAGGGACCTAAATGACAAAGTGGACTTTTCAGAAAGGCCCTAGAATTAACAGAAAATCACAGCAAGGCTCAGGACACAGGAAATCGAATGCCATGTACAGTAGTGAGCTGGGGCACATGCGTCTGGACGAACCATGCATGCGTTGCTTCGCCAAACATGTCAGGGAGGTAGGCGGGATCAAAACAAGGTTGCTGGTGAAAGGAATTTGGCTGGGGTGGCTTATCGGCGACGAACGGCGAAGTTGAAACCTTCGGCCGCCTAAGACATTGACGAGCCACAGTGACAGAGAACTGGGGTGGATTGAACTTGAAATTGATTGAGGGGAAATACTCCTGGGGTGGTGCTGATCGTTCTGGAGAAAGGAATTGAACAGAGGTAAGTGTGCGAGCTCGTCGGCGTTGTCGCCGGACTTGGAGAAGACGGTGAACGACGAACTGGCTCTACACAGCAATGCAGGTTAAAAGCTCTGGGCTACACCATCTAGGGGTTACAGGGAAGGTGTAGGTGGCTTCAATTTGGGGAGAGCTGCAGCGAGGCACGCCGGCGACGTGTGACGTCCACGGTGGCGCGCAAAAATTGGGAAATCACGTGGTTCTACACCAATTTAAAAATTGGCTGAACAGGCTTGCTAAGAAGTGGCTAAGGATCATTTGATTTTATAGAAAGGGGGTGGTGAAAAGGACTGGAGTGGGTTTAATTTCAGAAACAGGGGTCTTTGGTTTTCCGGCGATCGTTGGTACAGTACTAGTCCATACATATGCATGCATGTATCATGTATAAATAAAGTACCAATGGAGATTAGATGTATCTGAAGTGCGATTCGCATCCGGCCAGCCATATGCATATGCATGCATGCATGGTACAGTACAGTACAAGGTAAAATAAGAATCTATCCTACTAAGTGTTTGTTGTATCATTCTAATAGAAGGCCAGCACACAAGAACTAATCTTCTAACTTCACCACGACAGCATGGTAAGAAACCTTGCTACAGCATCAAAGAACTAGACTCGCAAGAACAATAGAATTGTACTCTACCTATGATTGAACAACGCTTTGCTAGCAATCATGCCACGAGTTAGTAGACCTAACCAGCAACAACAGTAGAACTAACCTAACACCAAGCTAAAATGTTGCAGCAAAGCGTTGAACATGACAGTATGCAGTATGCAGTTGAACATTACAGTATGCAGTTGCACAATTTTTCTAATAACAGAAGAACAATAGCAAAGTAATTTGAACATCATAGAAACAAAATGACACTATTTCCTTTGGGAACAGTAAAGATAGAGCATGACATTAAGAAAAACAAATGAATTCTTCTCATGAATCCCTAATCAAAATTAGAACTATTGCATCATATTCTTTCCTCAAAAAACAAAAGTTATATCTTTAACCTACAAAATTAGAAGAGCAAAGATATAACCTGCACTAGCACTGAAGCAAAAAAAAATGTGAAGACATCCTGAAACACTGGCAGTCAAGCACATATATACTTCTACTCATGGATTGAAACTAAACAAATTATGCCGATGGATATAACAGGGATTAGGAACAAGCATTTCACTGAACTAGAAACATGCTTCCCCATTTCACTCAGAAAAATTTTGAATGCTATCAATCTATGAACTGAACTAGGAACAAGCATGGATCTAGGAATAAATCAAAAGAAAAAATCTTCTACTCATGGATCTAAACAAATTAAAGAAATTAACATGCAGATAGATCTATTGAAATACAAGTAGATTGATCTATTGAAAAGAAGAGATGGGGAGAAGAATTGGAGATTTCCATTTATCTAGATCAAAGATTTCCAAGCGCTTGTGTTCTTGCTCTGATCTGCTCCAATTTGATAGAAACTAATACCCTTTGTCATTGGATCTATGAAGATCTGTGGGAAAAAGGAGCAGCATTGGCACTGATAGAGATTATTACTCAAGTTATCTGTTTGTGCCTTTCTATGGACACTCGCAACCACGAAGAGAGATCATGTGATAGTCCAAGATATTCTGAACTTAATTGAAGTTATCTATTTGTGCCTTTCCATGGTAGCCTGCGACCACGAAGAAAGATCACCTGATAGTTCAAGATTTCTTGGACTTAATCAAACTTATTTGTTTGTACCTTTTTGTGGTTGATAGTTCAAGATCTTCTGAACTATATATGGCCCATCTTGTCAAACAAACAAGGCCCATCACGGATGATCATTATGCTAGCTCAGTATCTGTGGTCTCAATGTTTATGGCTACAACCTCTGTGGTCGCAGTGCCTAAGGTCGCAGAGTCTGTGGTCACTACCCACCGACACTATGGTCGTGGAGACATGGCAATCCTCAATACATGATCGCAGCCTGTACGCGACCATGTAATAAGAGAGTTATCTTTTAACCATCTTCACGAGGAAATCAATAATAGTTTCTTTACACTTAGCACGATTGTGAATTGAGACAAATATTAAACCTGAAAGTACCTTTGAATCAAGAAAGGAAGGTTTGGTCGAGACTTAACTTACCGACCACGGTCTAAGGATGATGCAGTTATGCATCATGTTTGATAGATCATAACCACTTTTTCCCAAGATAATATGAGTCTATCTTCACTATTTAGAAGGATGAACATGCGGTTATCCATAACCATCACATCATAAATGGTGGATAGCAACCTCTTGCAAAACCGCTTACAACCACCAAAGCATCCCTCTAATGAAACAACTGACGCCTATTGACGAAGTATAAAAAGAGGGTTAGAACTTGTAGAAAAGGGGCACGGGAGAACCAACAAGAAAACAAGAGAAAAAGTGAGAGTTATACAATAAAAAGATTGTAAAACTCTACACACTTTCTAATCCATCATTCTAATAGTGAAAATCCAATAGGAGTAGGGATATTACTCAGACTACGAGAGTTCGAACCTGTATAAATACAGTGTGTCTGGTTTCATTTTTACGGTGATATTCTCAGGTGATTGATAGATACTGTCCCCCTACTAAATAATCCAAATTTGTGTAAGTTCGACTTGGGATTTTGTCCCAGTCGTCGACAGCTGGCGCCGTTCGTGGGGATCGATAGGACACTTTCTTCTTCACCAAGGTTGGCCATATCTATGGATCCTGTGCCCTGTGCATACGATTTAGAGAACGACTTCGATCTCGCCAAGTATGCCGATATCATGGATGAGGACATCATTCCCATGGAAGAGATCGATGCTACCCTCGAGCCCTATGCCGAGGAGAACTCTACTTTAGCTCTGATCACGTCCATTGACTGAGAACCTGAAAGAGCAGTTCATTTGCCTTCTGTAAGCCTTGCTACATCCGAAGGCAAGTATGAGACAACCCGTTGCCTCGACCAACTCGGGCACTGGGAATCTCAATGCTTCCGCGTCAGATATAGGAGATCCTGGGGATTATTGTTTGCTGGGTTTGGAAGAATCTGCTCCAGACAATTTCCATTCCCTCCTTGACTTTGAGTATGACTCAGAAAAGGAGGAGATATTCTCTCTGTCTGCGATTTCAGCTCCATAGGAAGTTGCTGGACTTTCTAAGGAGACCCTGGAGCAATGGCTTGCTAGGAAAGAAGAGGATCACAAACGACAAGAAGATGAAGCTCATTTGCGGTGAGAACAAGAGTTCACAAGACCATAGAAGAAACTCTACACCTTGCACAACTTTTCCATGACACAGCAAACCTCGACCCTGTAACGTCTCGCCAACGACATCCTGTGGATGTATGTGCGACCAATTGCCGCTCACAGATCCGGAGCACTCCCCAATAGCTAGGCGACAGTGGTTAAGACTCCTCTGGCTCCCAGAAGAAGTACACAAGAGTGTATTCGTGTGATCGCGCAAGTGCTTCACAACCCTCCTGCCGGTTTCACAAATGACAACGGGGTAACGTTTGCACGAGTCCTTGCAGAAAATCTCGATGGAGTGGCATTAGATGTAACTCCAATTGCCTTGTCGCGATCAGTAACCAATTCCCTGGAAGGAGATAGTGCTTACCATAGCCAGAGATGATGCAACCATGTTCGAGTCACACCAACCCGTCATAGTCACGACAAAATCCAGAGAACTAATTGTTCCCACGATCGCGACCATGAGCCGATACACTCACACTTGGGACCACACCATGATGTTCCACATGCCAGCCTTTCTCGTGACCATGAGGATAGTTGCGATGATCGACAGCCGCATATTGCATATGTTAGTTGCAAGCCTTTTTCACCAGGATTACGAGAAGTGGTCTGGCCTAATAAATTTAAGCTGGGCACTATCGAGCTGTTCGATGGGACGCAAAACCATCTGAATTCCTCCAGATCTATGTCACTATCATCTAGGTAGTAGGTGGAAATGAAAAGGTGATGGCCAATTATTTGCCAACAGTCCTTGAGGGTCCGGCATGAACCTGGCTTTTCAACCAGCCAAAAGAATTGATTTTTAATTGGGAAATGCTGTGTGATGCTATCCTCAGCAATTTCCAGAATTGCTATGAAAAAGCTGGCAAGGAGGATGATCTTCATCGATTACGCTAGACGTCAAGTGAAACTCTCCAGCAGTTTGTGAAGAGATTTGTGGGAGTAAGAAATACTATCCCTAACATCTCTGACAGTTTGATACCGAAGATTCGCGGAGGACCTTAGCATCCACTCACCAAGATCAGTGTTAGAACTCTTCGACATGGCTGATCGCTACTCCGACATAGCTAAAGTAGTGGAGTGGAATAAAATGTTTGATACGGGTGATTTACCACCCCAACCTGGTCTAGACTCCAAAAAGAAAGAAAGTATTAATAAGAGTCTGGATCATCTACAGGCAGAAAGATCAAAAAGATGAAAAAGGATGGAATGAACTACCTCCGAGAGGTCACGAACATGGAAAAGTGACCACAGGATAAAGGTAACAAAGTTCCATATAACAATGACAAACCTCGTTCTAGTGGACATTACAATGACCACACATAAAAACAGACAAACCCATAGGGAAATAAGAGGTGGTGTCCGGTGCATGAGGTCTCGGGACAAATCTCAAGAATTGCCGAACATGGTTAAAGCCCATGGAAGAATTCTACCAAGGTAATGCACCTATGCCAGAGAATTTTTGAATAGAATTGATTACTTTTGATGTAATTGATTTTGATTCAGCATACAATGCAATTCCTGGTAGGCTCTCACTTGCCAAGTTTATGGCAGCAACACATTATACTTATCAGTGTGTCAAAGTGCCAGGACCAAAAGATGCAGTCATGGCCAGCGGCAGCCAAAATACGACTCTCACTTGCAATCGCATTTCCTTGGAATTGGTCGATCAGCTTCCCCTTAGGGATGTCAATACTGTAACCAAAGCTAAAGAGACAGATCCAGTCAAGGTAACCCCGCGACCAGATAAAAACTTAAACAAGTTTCCTATTCTCGGACAACCCAACCAAAACTATTAGGATTGGGTCCGAACTGGAGAACAAATAGGAACTTGCGCTCATCGCTTTCCTCCAGGCTAACGCGTATGTGTTTGCGTGGAAACCATAGACATGCATGGAGTCCCAAGGGAAGTGATCGAGCACCGGCTAGCGATTCAGTCTGGATAGCGACCAATAAAGCAAAAGCTCATACGTTTTGCCTCTGATCGGAGAGAAACCATTTGTTTGGAGTTAGATAAACTCCAAAAGGCTAGATTTATTCACAAAGTTGACCATTCTGATTGGCTCGCAAACTCGGGCATGGTCCTGAAATCTAATGGTAAGCGGCGCATGTGCGTCAATTACACCAATCTCAATGCTGCCTGCCTGAAGTATGACTTTCCCCTACCCCGTATCGACCAATTGGTCGATTCAACAACAGTTTGTGAATTGATGAGTTTTCTGGATGCCTACTCAGGGTACCATCAAATTAGCATGGCAGAAGAAGATGAGGAGAAAACTACCTTCATCACACCATTTGGCACGTACTACTATGTCAGAATATCATTTGGGCTCAAGAACGCTGGTTCCACGTACTAGCGCTTGATGCAGAAGACCTTTCAATCTCAATTGGGTCGTAACTTAGAAGCTTACATTGATGATCTCATTGTAAAGAGCGCTAAAAGCTCTAGTCATGTAGATGATTTGGCTGAAACTTTCTATAACCTGAATAAGCATGGAATAAAGTTGAATCCCGAAAAGTGCTCATTTGGAGTTTCTTCTGTTAAACTTTTGGGTTTTCTTGTTTGTTCACAGGGCATTGAGATTAATCCCAAAAAAATTTGGTCCATTGAACAAATGCAATCTCCTTCGACCACAAAGGAGGTACAAAGCCTAACTAGTCGAATGGCGGCTTTAAGTCATTTTATTTTGAGGTTGGGCAAACGTGGATTGCCTTTCTTTAAGAAACTGTGTAAGCACAATGGTTTCCAGTGGTTGGACAAATCTGAAAAAGCCTTTCAAGAAGTGAAAGCATATTTAGCTAGTGCTCCGGTACTGGTTTCCCCAACTTTGAGAGAATCATTACTCATCTATTTGGCTACTACCCCCCATGAGGTCAGTGTTGTTCTGGTCACAGAGAGGGAAGGAGTGCAACGACTAGTTTATTATGTATGCAAAGTGCTAAATGGACCAAAGGACAGGTACACTGAGGTTCAAAAGTTACTTTACGCTCTCTTAATGGCTTCAAGGAAACTGCAACATTACTTTCAAGCGCACAATATTATTGTGTCCTCATCTTTTCCCCTAGGGGACATTATCCATAACTAGGAAGTAACGGGTCGAGTTGCAAAATGGGCAGTAGAACTTGGAGAATTCGATCTCCATTTCATGGCCCGGTTAGTAATTAAATCCCAGATTCTTGCAGATTTTATGTTGAATGGACTAATCCAGAACCACTTACACAAGAATGTGCCGATTTAGAAGATACCAACCACTTGACGTTGTATTTCAATGGCTCTCGGAGTTTCAAAAACTCAAGGGCTGGAACGGTCTTAATTATGCCCTAGTGCGACCAGCTCTAGTATGTTGTACAACTACACTTTGTTGCTACAAATAACACAGTAGAGTATGAAGGTCTTCTAGCCAGGCTTCGAGCAGCTAAATTCCTTGGAGTCCATTGATTAGTAGTGAAGGGTGATTCACAACTAGTTGTAAACCAGGTGAGTACGGAATACCAATGTTCCAATGAGACAATGGCTCTATACTTGGCCGAAGTGAGGAAATTCAGAAAATACTTTAGAAACTTTGAAGTCCAATACATTCCGCAAAAAGACAATATTCTCGTAGTCCAATTGTCAAAAATTAGTTCATCATGTGTATTCGCCCCGACAGGAGTGTTCGTCGAGCACTTAAAAAAACCCTCAATCGCAACCACCGTAGAGGCACCAACGGCGATGACTAACATCGCCACCCTCAAGCATTGCGCAAATTGGATCGTACCATTGAGGAATTATCTTGCACATGGTACCATGCTCGAGGACGAAACCGAGAGTGACCAGTTAGTTAGAAAAGTGCGAATGTACAGAAATTGGTTGAAGGAACCTTGTATAGAAAAGGTGCTCAAGGAGTGCTGATGCACTATATTTCTCAAAGAAGATGGCAAATCCCTTCTAACAGAGATTCATGGAGCCATGTGTGGAGTACACGCATCCTATAGAACGTTGGTCGGAAAAACTTTCTGGCAAGGCTATTATTGACCAATGGTACTTAATGATGCTATGCAGTTGGTCAAAACTTGCCCGCAGTGTCAATTTCATGCTAGGCAAGTCCACCAGCCAGCATACGAATTACAAACTATTCCCTTAACTTGGCCATTCACCACATGGGGAATAGATATCGTGGGTCCTATGCCCCGAGCAATCAATGGATACATGTTCTTGTTCGTTGCCATTGATACGTTCACCAAACGGATTAAGGTTGAACCAGTCCAAAATATTACCACCACTGCTACCAAGAAATTCTTTCAAAAGCACATTGTGACACGATTTGGTGTTCCAAGTAGTCTCATAACAGACAATGGGTCCCAATTTGTGGGTGGTCTTTTTCTGGATTATTGCGAACACATTGGGACTAAAGTCTATTCGTTGCTAATCCACAGAGTAATGGTGCAGTTGAACGTGCCAACGGGTAGATAATACAAGAGGTTAAGAAATGTGTTTTTGATCACCTTAAGTTATGCTTGGGGGCTTGGATAGAAGAACTTCACTCTGTTCTATGGGCATTATGCATGTCGACGATTGGATCAAGATTCCAAGTCGAACTTACACGAATTTAGTTTGTTTTGTAAGGAGGTAGTATCTTACATTCACCAAAGGGAAATTACTCTCAATATGGACAGGTGAACACACTGTGGTTGTACAGGTTCGAGCCCTCATAGACTGAGTAATAGCCCTACTCATGTTGTATTCTCACTATATGAACAATGGTATTACATAATGTGTGTTGTTGATTCTAATCCTCTACTCCTATGCTAGGCTTCATGGATTGATCTTTTGGTCTATATGTTCCTCATCTCTTGACCTGTAGTCTGGTCCATCCTCTTTGTTCATCGGGTCTCCCTTTTATAGTTAATGAAGAAAGCGCCCATTGCTTGATCAAAGGGACGCTTCGGTGATAACTGCACAGTGGTTGTAAGCAGTTGCGATCCGCCGATTAGAGTGTGAAATTATGGATAACTATGCACCCTTTCATATCTTATTGACGGTTTATGGATAACTGCACATCATAGTTATCCTTATCCTGTTAATGAAAAGGGTATCATCCTTGAATTATTGGCTAGAGTGCGGTTATAAAGCAACCATACAACTCTTAGACCGTGGTCGGCAACTCTCGACCGTACCCTCTTGACTCAAAAGTATTTCCAGCTATAATAACTCTTTCGTTCCGAGGTCGTGCATAGACTGCAACTACGGATTGGGGATTATTATATCTCCGCAACCATATAGACTGTAGGCAGACATCTTCACAGCCATATTGGTTGCGGGTAGTACAATTGTGGATGATTGCGACCATCTGAGTCCGCGGCCACAATATATTAAAACCACAAGAATTAATTACCCATGATGGGCTTTATATTTAATCTGACAAAATAGATTGTGTCCAGAATGTCTTGGACTTATTCCTCAATCTCTCTCCATGGCCTCTTGCGACCATGGAAATATATAAACAAAGGACTTAGCTCTCTTTCCGTGGTCTCCTACGACCTCGGAAAGGTATAAACAAATAGCTCAGATCTCCTTCCCTGGTCTCTTGTGTGCACAGAAGGGCATAGATAAAGGACTCAGATCTCCCTCCGTGTTCTCCTGCGATCACGGAAAGGCATAGATAAAGGACTTGGTAAAAATCCTCATCAGCTAACCCCCAAATTTGAAATGGCAAGGTTCTTTAAAACTGTTGTTTCCAACTCCAAAGAGATGCCTTGTCATTTCGAATTCCAATGAAAGTCTGAAAAGACCTCTCGGTGTGTGTGTCAAACCATCATGACGGGCATTAAATGGAAAATTTTGAAGCCGCTCATCGTGATCCACTATTTGGAACACGAAGCATCACTTCTGAGGCTTTATATACTTGGCCTCCAAAAAATTCTTTCTTCAGAATCGCCTAGGTCCCAAATTTTCCATACTTAAGCTCTTCTGTGCTCTTCACCTCCTTCATCCAAATGGCATACTGGACCCATTCTCTTCTCAACTCAGTTGAGAACTTGCTGGCCCTGTAGAGGGAAGGATATCTCCCCTCCAGGTCACTGATCCCATAGCGCCCCGCCAGAGAAGAAGAAACTCCAGCCGTCCAACCAGGCGAGCTGGTGATTTTTGAGGATTTCTTGCGCTGCAGGTTTTGTCTCCCCGGAAGCGAATTCCTCTTGGGCATTCTTTCCCATTATGACTTAGAATTGGTAAATCTCCACCCCAATTCTATTCTGATCCTCGCCGTCTTTCAACACATGTGCGAGGCATATGTTGGGGTTTTGCCCCACATTCCCCTTTTTCGCCAGTTTTATTTCTTAGTGTGGTCGAAAAGCTCCAATGCTTCTGGGTGTGTTTACTTCCACTTGTAGGAGAAAAAGGACTACCTATACCTCCCCCTCCGCGACTCTGTCCATGAATGGAGCCAGGGGTGGTTCTACTGCTCAGCTCCTGAAGAGAGCCATCTTTGGTTCAAAAACCATCGACCAGAGAAGAGCGAAGAGAGGGATTCTACCCCTCCACTCAACGACGAGTAGAAGAGGCAGGCCCAGGTGAGCGACGATCTTCTCTGAGGAAGAGAGTACATCCTACCTAGGAGATCAGGATAGCAGAGGACGGCTCGAGGGATCATCACCCAAGTTATTACTCAATCACTTAGATTGGTATATTCTTTCAGTCCATTTTTCACTTCTTTGAATTGAAGCATTTTTGGAAAATTATTGACTGTCCTTTTCTGATCCAAGAGGATCTTCGGGTCTTTCAGGTCGAGTTCGGAAAGGCTTTGCGACCTAGACCTATTCGAGTTTGGAAAGGCTTCACGACCTTGACAAGGCTTCATGACTTCAGAAGGGTTCGCGACTAGACCTATTCAAGTTTGGAAAGGCTTCGTGACCTCGACAAGGCTTCGCGACTTCGGAAGGGTTCGTGACCTTGGAAAGGGTTCATGACACGGGTCCGATCTCTGGTCGAATTGTATTCTGATCAATCTATATATAACTAAGTCTTATCTGTTAGGGTTAGTTTTCCGAATATAATACGTTTAGTCGGTTATTGAGTCTGATACTTATTCATACGATTGGATTATAAATACTTTGTAATAGTCTTAGTTTAGATCATCGAAGAGTCATTGAACTTATTTAAGTCTTAGACACATAGTTCATCAACGTAGGCTAGTGCGTCCTAACGCTCAACATGTAGAAGATACCTCTTTTCAATAAAGCGTTGTGCTATCTTTTGAACTATGTTTCGATCAGCTTAGGTTTCGTTAATTCTAAGTAAGATCCCGTTATTCCACATGTTAGCATCTGATCGAGTATGGTTGAAGCCCATCTATACTTCAATTAGAGCAAGTTAATATTTGGTCGAGGCTAGATCAAAACCTAATCTAGTTGGCAATCAAATCAAGTTGGTACCAGAGCAACTATCCTATCTTGTGGAAGGTGAAGACTCTCCAGGGTTAAAAAACTCCGGTGAAACTCCAGGCGATAATTCGATGGTTCTTACAATCGCGTCTCCGAAGATGTCTGATGATACCTCCGTTCAAGCTAACCTAGCCGAACAAGTGGCTAAACTCTCCGCCGATATGGATATTGTGCTTTCTTGGATTAAGTAGCAGGCCATGGCTGTACCTTCTGAAGTTGATGCTTCAAAAGGCAAGTTTAAGGGTGTGAAGATTGCTGAAGACTTGCGCAAGGCAGACGAAGATGAAGACGAAGACGACCATAAGGCCAACGACCTCGCCAACACCTCCTTAGCTGTCGAATCTTTCAAGGTCGAAGCTAAGGTTGACATACCCATATACGATGGGGTGATCAATGCCGAGAAGCTGGATTCTTCAATCGACTAGCTTGAGACCTACTTTGACCTAAGAGGATTCAGTAGCACTCAAAAGGTGAAGTTCGCACCTTTGAAGATGAAGGACCAAGCCAAGACATGGTGGAAGGCCCTTGTCGCCAGTGGTGAAGCTGATGACCTTGCGTGGGGTCAGTTCAAATGACTCCTACGACAAGAATTCTACCCCATGGGTTATCTTGAGGAGAGATGAGATCATTGGCATAGATTGTATCAGCGCCGCGACCAATCCGTCCAGGATTATACAACAGAATTTCAAAAACAAGCAATGGTCATTGGCATCTCGCTCTCTAATCCTCAAGTTTTCTGAATATATACATCTGGACTTCAGAAATCGATCAGTGCTGAGCTAAGCCTGTTGGCGTCCAAAATATCATGACCGCGAGCACGACTGCTATGGCGATCGAGAAGAAGAATAAATCCCACAACGACAAGAAGGAGAATTCGATCTCGATTGCCATAGCAGTACGAGCATCTCTTGTGATCATTCTCGTGTTGCTGGGCATTCAAAGGATAAGTTCTATAAGCTCCATCCTGAGCTTCGACCAAAGAGAAATGGACCAGGGAAAAGAACAGCTACAGCTACTACGGCTACACCCGAAGGAGTTGTCTGAGTGAACTCAGTCGATGAGGCGGATACGACCTTGTCTTTGATGGGAATGTGGAAGGAGAAAGGTTTGGATTCACCTGACGACCATCACTCAATGGAGGACTGGTTCACTATCAACATCCAGGTTAAGCACAAAGTGGTCGCACCAATATTCGATCCCAGAAGTCAGAAGAATTTAGTTTCTGCTAGACTGGTTTGACGACTTGGTTTGAAGACAACCACACCCGCGATCGTATCCACTGGGTTGGTTTACATCCGATGTGAACCTACAGATTACGAGTCAGTGTGTGTTAAAATTTGCGATCTCTGCTCGATACATTGATGAGGTACAATGCGACGTTGTTCCTATGGATATTTGTCAGGTGATCTTTGGAAGTACGTATCTGTATGATCGTGATGCTCACTTCCATTGGCTAGCACAAGAGTACGAGCTCACTAAAGATGGAGTTTAGTTCATGATCTGTAGGGATGTCCACGTTAACACTTTGAACTTGATTACCGCAAATTAGGCCAAAGGAATCACCAATGCATGTCACAAATATGTGCTTGTTATGATTCGACCAGTTGGTCCAAGTGGTAGTACTTGAACAGCGTTGTCGTTGGCGTGCCGAGAAGATTCTGGTCGTTTGTCAGAACTGTTGGAGAAATACAGTGATCTGTTCGAGAGTACACAGAGTCGTCCGCCGAAACGTCTAGTCGAGCACAAAATTCAGTTCGCGTCTAATGCGACACTTCCCAATCTTCAGTATTGGAGAACGAAGAGATCAAAAGATAGCTTGGTGAATTGTTAAGAGATGGTGTAATCCAACCAAGTAGTTCACCTTGTGGATCTCCTATGGTGTTAGTGCCAAAGAAAGATAGGACTTGGCGTATATGCATCGCCATCAAGAACCGGTACCCCCTTCCTCGTATTGACGACCTGCTAGACCAATTGAAGCATACTGTTGTCTTCTCGAAATTGGATCTAAAGTCAGGGTATCATCAAGTCAACATCCGAGAGGAGGATACTTGGAAAACCGCATTCAAAACACAACAAGGTCTGTTCAAATGGCTGGTCATGCCTTTTGGCCTCTGCAATGCCCTGGCTACTTTCATGCATCTTATGAATGACATATTGCAATAGTTCATCGATGACTTTGTGATCATTTATCTCGACGACATACTAGTCTATAGTCGTTCGTGCGATGAGCAACTCATTCATGTCGAAAAGGTGTTCGAACAGTTCGGCAACATCGACTTCGCCTCAACCGTAAGAAGTGCAGGTTTGGCAAGCAAACTCCACTATACCTGAGAAGGTAAAAGTAATTCGCGAGTGGCCTCGACCGCAAACAGTTACCGAAGTGCGTAGTTTTGTAGGAGCATGACAATACCTTCGGAAGTTCATACGACACTTCTCGATGGTGGCTTCTTCATTACATGCATTAACTAAGATAGACCAGAAGTTTGAGTGGACAGGAAACATGAAGATACGTTTCTCTTGCTGAAGAAGATCAGTGAGCTCCTGTTCTAGCTTTGTCGAATCTACAGAAACCATTCAAGCTAGAAATCGATACCTCAGGTTATGCAATGGGAGATGTGCTCATGCAAGAAGGTCGACCAGTGGCATATCACTTCGAGTTATTTCAGGGAGCTCAAAAGAACTACCCAACTTACGACAAGGAGCTGTGTGCATTGCATCAGGTCGTAAAACATTGGTGGTGTTACCTTTTGGGTAAGGAGACTATTGTCCACACCGACCACCAACCTTTGCAATATTTGCAAATTCAATCGAAGCTACAACAAGCTCGACATATGAAGTGGATGTCATGTCTGCAGTAGTATAATCTGGTGATTAAGTACAAGAAGGGTGTACACAATAAACTGGCTGACATGTTGTCACGACCACCAGTTATGACCCTCTACTTATTAGTGTTCATGCAGATTGAGCCCTCATGTCATGATGACTATCCCACAATATATAGTGAAGATCCTGATTTTCGATCAACACTGGCTGAGCTCGAAACAGGGAAACCTACAGAGTTTGTTTCGGGAGAAGGACTCTTGTAGAAGGGAAATTTACTTTGTATACCTCATGGAGCACCTCGAATTCAATGGTTGTGAGAAGCGCACACATCGAAGGTTACTGGTCACTTTGGGGTTACGAAGACTTTGCAAAATCTTCATCGACATGTGTTCTGGCTGCGAATGCAGCAGGTTGTGGTCTTTGTAGCATCTTGAAATTGGCAAACCAAAAAATGGGTTTGTAAATTCATTTGCCAGTTCCATCACGACCATGGGAAAGCATATACATGGATTTCTTGGGAGGATTGCCTAAGACCCATGGCAGCGACTAGCTCTTTGTGGTCATTGGTCGGTTCTCCAAAACAATAACTCTCATACCTTGTCGAAAGACTATCATGGGAGAAGAAGCGGCTCGGGTATTCTTTCAAGACGTTTGGACACATTTCGGACTGCCGACTTCTATTGTGTCGATCGTGCTACCCAGTTCCTTAGTCACTTTTGGCGATCACTCTGGACGATGATGGACACAAAGCTAAAGAGGAGTACTGCTTTTCATCCTGAAATTGATGGTCAAACCGAGGTGGTAACTCGAACAGTCATTCATCTCTTTAGGGTCTTTAACTCTAAGCATTCGAAGACCTGGGATGAAAGCATACCGTCCCTGCAATTTGCTTTTAATTGAGCAGTGCATGGTTCCATTGGAAAGTCACATTTTGAGGTCTGTTTGGGATTTCTACCACAGAATCCATTCGATATGGAGTTTGTGATCCCTACTTCAGCATATAACAGCAAGGAATCCTCTATTAGGATTGAGTACAAAAGTTCCTAGAAGGTATTCAACGGCTCCATAGTGAAGTTGAACAGAACTTGCTGAAAGCTCAACACAAGTACAAGGTGCGACATGATCGGCACCGAGTTGATGCTCAATTCCAAGAAGGTGATATTGTATGGTTACATCTGAGTAAGGAGAGACTTAAAGGTGAAGGTAAAAAGCTTAACCCATCCGTTATGGTCCTTTTCGGATTTTGTGGAAAGTTGGTACTAATGCTTGTCATCTCGAGTTATCTATGTATATTTACTCAGTTGTCAATGTTGAGCACCTCAAACTCTTCGAGCCTTCTATGCTGGATGATGAGCTTGATACCATAGTACTATCTATTGAAGACTTGGTCTATCAACGAGAAGAACCTCTACCTGACGACGTGATCTTGGAGAAGAAGGTGATGACCACCCGCAGTGCCACACGAGAGTACTTTTGAATCAGACGGAAAGATCAACGAGCACGAGCGGCAAAATGGTACACTCAAGAAGATGGTCAAGCTCAATTTTCACATCTCCAATTTTGATCACATGGTAACCAATGGGGGTTGGCTCCTTCTCAACAGGGGAGTCATGATCGGGAGGATCTTCGGGTCTTTCAGGTCGAGTTCGCAAAGGCTTTGCGACCTAGACCTATTCGAGTTCGGAAAGTGATGAGGACATCGCTGACACGGTTGCGACCACCGCTCCTTCCCCTACTACTTCTTCGACGCATGGAGGCCTCAATCCACAAGTTGTGCCTTTCAAGCCTTCATCAGTAGTCAAGAGCCTCATGCCAGAAGTCTTGACACCCCAAGGAAGGTCCATCTCCAAGCCCAAGTCACCGTCGAAGCCCAAGTCGCAGAAAAGCCTGGTTCGGCCATCCAGGAGCAGTCCAACTTCAAACGGCCGTAACTTTCGCGTCCGAATTCCATTTTCGACGATCCACCACTCCACGGAAAGCTTATCTCCTAAGCTTTCCAACGGTGCTGGTCCTACTGCCAGCTTTGGCCTGGAAAGACGGAAATCTCCGAAAGACACCACGGGACAGAAACTACCAGGTGCTGCATCACCTCTTCTTTGGGCTGAAAGCCCTTGTATTCCTAGGGTTGTGTGTGTGTGGGTCCCATCATGGCCGGCGCCCCTCCTCTGGCCGCCGCTCTACTTATGGCCGCCCCTACCCTTCTTCTTCCTCGGGTTTTGCTTAGATTATACTGCTTGGACAGTTTTCACCATTAATCGGTTTGTGGAACCCCAACTTGTACTCTTCATTGGTAATGGCAATATTTAGATTGCATCTACCGTGTTCTTGCTTGTGTTCTCAATTCGCCTGCAGGGATAAGCCTTCGTGGCGAGGTCAACCATGTCTTGGTGTGGTTGATAACCAATGGAGCCGTGGTGTAGCGATTGCAGGGGTTCGAATCAGTTCTGATTGGAAGCCGGATCGTCAACGTCGAGTTCTCCATCAATAGATTTACCTCTACCTATCGGAAGATCGGGACCGTTCACATCAGAAAGGCTTTGCGACCTCAACAAGGCTTCGCGACTTTCGAAGGGTTCATGACTAGACCTATTTGAGTTCGGAAAGGCTTCGTGACCTCGACAAGGCTTTGCAACTTCGGAAGGGTTCACGACCTTGGAAAGGGTTCACGACACAGATCCGATCTCTGGTCGGATTGTATTATGATCAATCTATATATAACTATGTCTTATCTGTTAGGGTTAGTTGTCCGAGTATAATATGTTTAGTTAGTTATTGAGTCTGACACATAGTTCATCGATGTAGGCGAGTGCGTCCTAACATTCGACGTGTATAAGATCCCTCTTTTCAATAAAGAGTTGTGCTATCTTTTAAACTGTGTTTCGATCAGCTTGAGTTTCAGTAATTCCTAGTAAGATCTTGTTATTCCGCATATTAGCATATGATCGAGTATAGTTGAAGCCCGTCTATACTTCAATTAGGGCAAGTTAGTATATGGTCGAGGCTAGATCAAAACATGATCTAGTCTATAATCAGATCATTTCTTGACAGTTCTGCCCACCTCTAAGGTCGACAGGAGGACAAATTCTCTCCTGAAGGCCTACAATGTGGCTGCAGAAGGTGATATCAATGCACTGAGACCGGAGAGCTTGGTCGGCCATATTGACGACTTCGTGCAAGCGTGTCGAAAGGTAATTCCCTTTCGGAAAGTCTGCACGTCTTTATTTCAAACAAGAGTTACCAAAGCAATTCATTTTGATTTGCATAGCTGTTCAAGTGCCAAGTGGGCCAGAAGAGGCGAGCTGGCGGTGATGTAGGAACCTCAGGAGGTTCTACCTCGAAGAAATTGAAGAAGGCCCCATCTGCGACCAAAAGTTCAGCCAAGAGCAAGGCCAAACAAACTACTCATCTCTTTTTCAAAAAGGCTGCCAGTCCACAGCCATCAACTGCACAACCTTCATACACACAAGCCTCTTCTCCACCGGTTGTGACCACAAGCGTCCCTATGACCAGAACGGAAAGGGCATCTATGAGAGGCTCGAGCCCTGCTATGGTCAAGTCAACAACCGGTCCCTCGACCACAAGGATTGTCTCAGTAAGGACCCCTACCCCTCAATTGACCTCGATAAGCTTCACAACATCATCAGCCATTACAAGATGATCTCAGAGAAGACCAAGGAGACTGCAAAGCTCGCCCTTAAAGAAAAGGGGCCTTAGAAAAAATCATCAAGAGCTGCGGTCTCATGGAGAAGGATACCCTCACAAAGCTGTGGGAGATCACGGACTCACTTAAGGCAAACATTATCGATCCTAAGAAGGATGGTTCTATCCTTGATGAGTCCTACAAGTTGGTTGCGGCTCAAGCTGATATCTTGGTCTCAAGCCTTCTTGAAATTGCGAGCAGGCACAAAGAGGCATTGAAGAATGATGTCGCAACTATAGCCTCTGCCATGCTCTGCAAACTTTGACTTTGCCACAGTTCGAATTTAGATTTGAATCTAGTGGCAGAAGATGCATCCTTCGATAGCCAAGACCAACTTGATGTGATCACGGCCAAGGTCAGGCCTTTGATAGAAAAACTATTGTGCGACCTCAGCCTTTCTTGATGTAATTCCTCTCATTGTAATTTTTTTGTAACAATGGAATAGAATGAAAACTTTTTACTTTACCATTGGAGTCTTCGTTTCATACCTTGCAAATTCACATGATTAGCAAAGAAACAAATAAAACAAAGAAAAGAAAAGATAAAAGTACTTATTTTACTGACCGAATGTTATGATTATATTCCCCTAGCCCCCTCCTGCGACCAGTGATACTGAAGATGTAGTACAATGGTCACAGGATAGTTTTCTTGGCCTAAGGAGACCACAGCTCAAATGACCTGAATATGCTAGTAAGTCTCTTATGCGGTAAGAACCGGCTTAAAAAGAGATGTCTTATCTAGATGTGATCATAAGATCACGAAAATAACTGACTTAGTATAAAGATATAGGCTTTTGCTAATAGACAGCCACTCAAATGATCAAAACATGCTAGTAAGTCCCTTATGCGGTAAGAACTGGCTTAAAAGAGAAGTTCTTAACTAGATGCGAACATGAGATCGGCCAGCGAATCCACTTATACATTATAGTAAGGCACTTATTGTGACCAGTCTCCGGACGTAAGCCGATAGAAAGTGAGGCTGAAGATGAGAATATGATCACAGCATAAGGTAATAAAGTATTGATAAAAACTTTTAATGGGAAAGGAAAGAACTTACACATAGAATTTACACAACTAGTATATGTTCCAGGCACTTGATAATATCCTTCCATATTCCATGGCCAATCGAACTGATCCTGGTCGCGGCATGGCGACCACAGTAAAGGGCCCTTTCCACTAAGGGGAGAATTTATTGCGACCAGACTGGTTTTGGATTTTTTGTGAAACCAAGTCTCCCACATTTAGTGTACGTGGTCACACCCTTTTAATATGATATTTACGCAGAGCTTGTAAATATGCTACTGATCGGATCAAGGCTTGATCGCATTTTTCTTCAAGAAAAATGATCTCATCTTCTCGTTTTTCACCTTGATTTGTGATATCAAAGTGATCTATGAGAGCAGAGCCAATTTTAATTTCAATTGGCAACATGGCTTGTGCACTATAAACCAGTTGGAAAGGTGTCTCGCCTGTAGCTCTACTGGCGGTAGTGCGCAATGCCCATAGAACGGAGTAGAGTTCTTCTACCAAAGCCCCCGAGCGTAACTTAAGGTAGTCAAAAACACGTTTCTTAACCCCTTGTATTATCTGCCCGTTGGCTCGTTCAACTACACCATTACTCTGCGGATGAGCAACAGATGCAAAGAAGAATTTAGTCCCAATATGGTCGCAGTAGTCCATAAAAAGAGTACTAACAAACTGGGATCCATTATCTGTGATAAGGCGACTTGGAACACCAAATCGCGTTACTATGTTCTTTTGAAAGAACTTCTTCACCGCTGAGGCGGTAATGTTTCGGACTGGTTAGGTCTCAATCCATTTGTTAAAGGTATCAATGGCTACGAATATTAACTTGTATCCATTTGACCGCTTGAGGCATGGGTCCTACAATATCTATTTCCCATGTCGCAAATGGCCATGTTAAAGGTATAGTTTGCAATGTGTATGCTGGTTGGTGAACCTACCAAACATGAAATTGATACTGTGGGCATATCTTGACCAATTGCATGGCATCATGAAGTGCCGTTGGCCAGTAATAACCTTGTCGGAAGGCTTTTCGGACCAGTGTTTGATAGGACGCCTGTGCACCACACATACCTCCATGAATCTTTCTTGGAAGGGATTTGCCAACTTGAGGAATACAATGCATCAGCACTCCTTGAGCACCTTTCCTGTACAGGGTTCATTTAACCAATCTATACATTTGTACTTTTCTAACTAATCAGTCATTCTTGGTTTCATCCTCGAGCAAGGCCCCACACGCAAGATAGTTCCTCAATGCTAGGATCCAATCTTCCTCATGCTCGAGGGCAGCGACGTTAGTCATCACCTCGAGTGCCTCTAAAGTGGTCACGATTGAGGGCTTTTTTAAGTGCTCGATGAACACTCCTACTGGGGCGGATGAGCATGAGGAACCAATCTTTGACAATTGGTTTTTGAGAATATTGTCTCTTCGTGGAAAAAATTGGACTTCAAAATTACTGAAGTATTTTTCCAATTTCCTCACTTCGTCCAGGTATAGAGCCATTGTCTCATCAGAACATTGGTATTCCTTATTCACCTGGTTTATGACTAACTGTGAATCTCCCTTCACCACTAATCGATGGACTCCAAGGGATTTGGCTGATCGAAGCCGGGCTAGAAGACCTTCATACTCTGCTACGTTATTAGTAGCAACAAAGTGTAATTGTACAACATACTGGAGCTGTCGCCCTAAGGCGTAATTAAGACCGCTCCAAGCCCCGAGTTTGTGAAACTCTGAGAGCCATCGAAATACAACGTCCAATGGTCGGTATTTTCTAAATCCTCCGATTCTTGCGCAGGTAGTTCAAGATTAGTCCATTCAACCACAAAATCTGCAAGAATTTGGAGATAGAATGCTCCCAATTCTATAGGCATTTTGCAACTCAACCCATTTTTTCGGATTACGGAGAATGTCCCCTAAGGGAAAGGATGAGGGCACAATAATTTTGTGTGCTTGAAAGTAATGTCGCAGCTTCCACGAAGCCATTAAGAGAGCATCAAGTAATTTCTAGACCTCAGGGTATCTCTCCTTTGGTCCATTCAATAATTCACTTACATTGTAAACCGAACGTTGCACTCCCTCCCTCTCCATAACCAAGACATCACTCACAGCGTGAGGGGTAGTAGCCAAATAGATGAGTAATGGCTCACCCAAGGTCGGGGAAACCAATACTGGAGCACTGGCCAAATATGTTTTTATTTTCTGAAAGGATTTTTCGGCTTCATCCGACCACTGGAAACCATTGTATTTTTGTAGAACCTTAAAGAAAGGTAATCCATGTTTGCCCAACCTCAAAATGAAACGGCTCAAAGCCGCCATTCAACCTGTCAAGCTTTGTACCTCCTTCGTGGTCGAAGGAGATCGCATTTGCTCAATGGCCCTAATTTTTTTGGGATTAACTTGAATGCCCCTTGAACAAACAAGGAAACCCAAAAGTTTTTTAGGAGAAACTCCAAAGGAGCACTTTTCAGGATTCAACTTTATTCCATATTTATTCAAGTTACCATAAGTTTCAGCTAGGTCATCAATGTGACTGGAGCTTTTTACACTCTTGACAACCAATTCATCTACATAAGCTTCTAAATTATGCCCTAATTGTGATTGAAAGGTCTTCTGCATCAAGCGCTGGTATGTGAAACTAGCATTCTTGAGCCCAAATGGCATTCTGACATAGCAGTATATGCCAAATGGTGTGATGAAGAGAGTCTTCTCATTATTTTCTTCAACCATGCTAATTTGATGGCACCCTGAGTAGGCATCTAGGAAGCGCATCAGTTCACAATATGCTGTTGAATCGACCAACTGATCGATGCGGGAAAGGGGAAATCATCCTTTGGGCAAGCAGCATTGAGATTGGTGTAATCGATGTACATGCACCACTTACCATTTGATTTCATGACCATGACCGGGTTTGCGAGCCATTCGGAATGGTCGACCTCACGAATAAAGCCAGCCTCTTGGAGTTTATCTAACTCTGAACGAATAGCTTCTCTCCAATCAAGGGCAAAACGCCTGAGCTTTTGCTTTATAGGTCACTCTCTAGGCTGAATTGCTAGCCTGTGCTTGATCACTTCCCTTGGGACTCCAAGCATGTATGATGGTTTTCACGCAAACACATCTGCATTAGCCTGGAGGATAGAGATGAGCATGAGTTTCTATTTGCCCTCCAGCCCTGACCCTATCCGAATGGTTCTTGACGAGTAGTCTGGGAATAAAGGAACATAAGTTTTTTTCTGGTCACGGAGTTACCTTGACCGCATCTGGCTCTTTTACTTTGGTCACAGTCTTGACATCCCTGAAGGGAAGCTGGTCAACCAACTCCAGCGAAATGCAATCAAAAGTGAGGGCCGAATTTGGCTGCCCCTTATTGTGATCGTGCCTTTTGGTCCCGACACCTTGATGCACTGATAAGCATAGTGCATTGCAGCCATGAATTTGGTGAGCGAGGGCCTACCAAGAATTGCATTCTTCCATGTGATTTAACCAGTTTTGATAGTTCTTGAGGTCGTGTCCTGGAACTTCATGCAATGGACACCACTTCTTTCTTCCTTGTGGGTTAGCTTGCTTTTCCGTGTGGTCGCTATTGCATTCACCAAAAGGAGGCTTATAACTTTTGAATGGAATTTTATTACCATTGTCTTGTGGTCACTTATCCATGTTCGCAACTCATGGGTATGGTTCGCTCCATCATTTTTTGACTTCTTGAACTTCCCGCCCAAAGATGGGCCAGACTTCTTGTTAGAGTTATCCTTCTCAGAATCCAGTCCAGGTTGTGGTGGTAGATCACCCTTATCCACCATCCTATTCCATTCCACTGCCTCAGCAGCGTCGGAATAACGATTAGCCATGTCAAAAAGCTCTTACACTGATCTTGGCGGGTGAATACTGAGATCCTCCGTGAACCTTCGGTATCAAATGCCATGTTTAAAGGCTCCGATCACCGAATTGTCAGAGATGTCGGGGATAGTATTTCTTACCCCCACAAATCTCTTCACAAACTGTTGGAGAGTCTCAATCAAGGTCTGACATAAATGATGGAGATCGTCTTCCTTGCCAGGTTTCTCGTAGCAGTTTTGGAAATTGCTAAGGATAGAATCGCATAGCATTTCCCAATTATAAATGGATCCTTCTGGCTGGTTGAATAGCCAGGTCTGTGCCAAACCTTCAAGGACCGTTGACAAGTAATTTGCCATTACTTTTTCGTTTCCACCTGCCACCTGGATAGCAGTAACATAAATTTGAAGAATTCAGATGGATTTTTTGTACCATTGAACCGCTCAATTGTGCCTGGCTTGAATTTATCAGGCTAGGTTACTGCCCTTAATCTTGGCAAGAAAGCCTTACAACCAACATTGCAGTACGCGATTGTCGATCATCACGACCATCGTCCTGGTCGCAGGAAAAGCTTGCAAGTGGGGCACCACAATGTGGTCCCAAACATGAGTGTATTGGCTCACGGTCACGATGATCGGCCAATTCTTCGAATCTTGTCATGACTATAACGAGTCAGTGTGGCTCAAACATGATCGCGTCTTCTTTGGCTATGCCGAGCATTATTCCCTTCCCGTGAGTTTGTTACTGAACGCGATGAGGTAGTTGTAGTTACATCCGATGCAACTCTATCAAGATTCTCTACAAGAACTCCTGCAAAAGTTAACCCATCATTGTTAGTAAAGCCAGCAGGAGGGTTACGGAGCGCTTATGCGATCACTCGAATGTGCTCCTGTGTGCTTCTTCTAGGAGCCAAAGGAGTTTTTGCCATCATTGCCTCACCTATGAGGGGTGATTGGTCATGCCTATGACCAGCAAGAGGTCATTGGTCAATGGTCGTGACCAAAACTGGAGAAGAATTTTCCTCCGTGCAAGGCTCAGGAGCGACATCGATCTCTTCCATGGGAATGTTGTCTTCCTCCATGACATCGACGTAGTCGGCGAGGTCGAAGTCATTCTCAGAGTCATATGTACAAGGTAATGGATCCATAAATACAAATAACTTTGGTGAAGAAGAAAATACCTCATCTTCCCCACGGTCGGTGCCAGCTGTCGACGATTGGAAGAAAATCCCAAGTCGAACTTACACAAATTAGTTTGTTTTGTAGGGAGGTAGTATCTAACATTCACCAAAGGGAAATTATTGTAAATATGGACAGGTGAACACACTGTGTTTATACAGGTTTGGGCCCTTGTAGACTGAGTAATAGCTGTACTCTTGTTGTATTCTCACTATATGAATAATGGTATTACAGAATGTGTGTTGTTGATTCTAATCCTCTAATCCTATGCTAAGCTTCAAGGTTGATCTTTCTGTCTATATGTTCCTTGTCTCTTGACCTATAGTCCAGTCCGTCCCCTTTGTTCATCGGGTGTCCCTTTTATAGTTAATGAAGAAAGCACCAATTTCTTAATCAAAGGGAAACTTCGGTTAGAGTGTGCAGTTATGGATAATTGTGCACCCATTCATATCTTATTGACGATTTATGGATAACTGCACAGCATAATTATCCTTATCCTGTCAATGAAAAGGGTATTATCCTAGAATTATTGGCTAGAGTGCGGTTTATAAAGCAACAAGGATTAATTAACCATGATGGGCTTTTGTGTTTAATCTGACAAAATGGACTATGTCCAGAATGTCTTGGACTTATTCCTGAATCTCTCTCCATAGCCTCCTGGGACCATGGAAAGGTATAAAGAAAGGACTTAGCTCTCTTCCCGTGGTCTCCTGCGACCTCAGAAAGGTATAAACAAATAGCTCAGATCTCCTTCTGTGGTCTCCTACGGTCACGGAAAGACATAGACAAAGGACTTAGTAAAAATCCTCCTCAACACACTACATCCAATAAGGCCACAGGTGAAACGCCTTTCCAACTGGTTTATGGTGCAAAAGCCATACTGCCAATTGAAATCAAACTTGGCTCTGCTCGCGTGGATCACTTAGATGTCATAAATCAAAGTGAAAAATGCGAAGCTGATACTACCTTCCTTGAAGAAAAACACGATTGAGCACTGATCCGCTTAGCGGCATATTGACAAGCTCTACGTAAATACCATAGTAAAAGGGTGCGACCACATACGCTAAATGTGGGGAACTTGGTTTTGAAGAAAATCCAAAAATAGTCTGGTCGCAATAAGTTCCCCCCTCAGTGGGAAGGTTCCTTCACTGTGGTCTCTATCCTGCGACAAGGATCAATTCGATTAGCTATGGACGATGGAAGAATATTATCAAACGCCTGGAACATAGACCAGTGGCATAAGTTTTAAGTGTAAGTTTTATGTGTAAGTTCTTTATGGAAGAATATTAAGGAAGTATATTTATCAGTCTATGTTATGGATGCATTCTCATTCTTAGCCTTACTTTTTACTGGGTCGTACCCGGGGGCTGGTCATGACATATCATAAGTGTCTTGGTTTGATGTGTAAATGGATTCGCTAGTAAACTCATGATCGCATCTAGCTAAGACATCTATTTCTAGGCCGGTTCTTACCGTATAAGGGACTTACTAGTATGTTCAAATCATTCGAGTAGCTGCCAGTTAGCAAAAAACTTATGCGTTTGAACTAGGCCAATTGTCTCTACGACCATAGTTGTCTCCTTAGTCCAAGTGACTTATCCTGTGACCACTATACTAGGTTTCTAGTATAACTGGTCGCAAGAGGAGGCTAGGGAAATACAACTATAGCATTGAGTCAGAAAACTAAGTACTTTGCATTTGTAAGGTAAAAAACCAAATACTTTACTTCCAGAATAAATGTTTACATTACATTTTTTAGTACATCTTAACAAAAGTATTTCTTTAAGAAAGGCCGAGGTCGCACAATAGTCTTTCTATCAAAGGCCTGACCTCGGCCATGATCACCTCCAGCTGGTCTTGGTTATCGAAGGTCATGTCTTCAACCATTGGCTTTAGATTCAAATTTGGACCATGGTGAAGCCTAATTTTGTAGAGGATGGTAGAGGTTACGGATATAACATCATTCTTTAGCGCCTCTTTGTGCCTCCTTGAAATTTTAGAAACATCTACGACCAGGAGATCATCTTGTGCTGCGACCAACTTGCAGGACTAACCAAAGGAAAAATCGTCCTTCTTAGGGTCGATAACATCCGCCTTCAGTGAGTCTGCGACCTCCCGCAACTTTGCGAAGGTATCTTTTTCTATGAGACCACTGCTCTTGATAGTTCCTTCCTGTCGACGTTACGTTTAGGACTCTGGTCCTTAGTCGAACTTACGTAAATTTAGATGATGAAATGTGAAGTCGATCTAAGGTGAAACTCAAGTAAATCAGGGTATCTATGTCAAAAGAATAAAGGAATTTATAAAGGTTCGGGCCCTGCGATGATGAGTAATAGCCCTACTCTTGTTGGTATTTCACTAAGAATATCAAGGTTTACAATGGGAGAATAAGAGTTGTTCTTAGATGAACTAAGAACAAACCCCTACTCTTTGTTATACAGTGTATGAAAATCTACTGTTTTTATCTCTTAGGTCTTGTATCTTGTTCTTTGATCCCCCTTTCTCTCCTGGCGATCCCTCTTTTACAGCTCGTCGCTGGTTGCTGATTACGGGATTGAAGGGTCGCTAGGAGGCAAACGTGCACCAGCCATAATGTGCAATTATGCCTGTTTATATTTGCGCCTCTAAATCTTTTGACGGTTACCAGAATTAATGAAGATATCCAAGGTGGCGGTAGTGGTCGAATAGGCTTAACTACTGGGTATGGTCGAATAAGTCTAACCATATCGTCGTTGGATGTTTTGGCTCTTCTGTTGCCATGGTTGCATATTAACTACGACCAGGTATTGTTATTCATTCACTCTCCATGATCTAGGTGATCAAGGTAAGATGTCTCTGTGACTAGGGTATTCGTGAGTATGTGAGATCATGAACTCCTCGACCTTAGTATTATGGGTCTCGAGACAACAGACCCCCCAAGACCATAGAATAGGCTATGTCTAGAATATCTTGGACTACTCCATTGTCTCCCTCTTAGGTCCTTGAGACCACAGAGGGGTATGTACATAATTTATATCTTGTTCTGTAAGCCTTGCGATCATAGAACAGCAAAGGTGACTAACTCGGGTTATAATCCTCGTTAGCTAGCCCCTGAATTTGAAATAACAAGTGATATACTTTGTCATTTCAAATTTTGAATCATTTAATTTAATTATATAGGCATTCCGATGTTTCACCTTCTCATATTGCAACTTAGGAGAAAAAACGCTTCATTTTCCACCGTGTGCTGCTTCATTTCCCAAGAAGAACTTTGGGTGCGGTTGTCAGGCCATTTTGAAATCTTTTGTTGCAACTCGAGGTTTGAAACATATAAGGCATCTTTTAAGAGCTCGAGGTTGTGGATACGAATCGTCACTTCTAAGTTCTATAAATACCTAGCCTTTGCGTTCTAAAGTCATCAAGCTTTCGCTGATAAGTCTTAGAATCTTTTTTCATCTTCTTTCTTCTTCTCTGTTCTTGTTCTAATGGCAAGCTCTAAACAACTCATTGAGAGTGAAGAAGAAGAATTAGCAATAGAAGGCATGTAACACCCTAGTTTTGGGGGTGAAAAGTTTTTGCATAAAAATCCTACATGCATGTATCTCTGTAGTAGTAGCCAGATTAATTGAACCCTAATCTCTCCCAAACCCTAAAAATCTCCAAATCTATTCTCTAGATCCAGATTGAGATCTGCCCATCCAAATTTAACCTACCAGTTACCCTGAAGATAAAAGTCTTCAGGAGCCAGCTCAAATTCTGACCCTAACTCCCAGTACCTAAGCCTCTTTCTGTTTTCGAAAACAGGAAATTCAGATTTACCCTAAGTACCTCAGTTTCCAGATAACTGAGTTATCTTGATTAAACCCTATCCAGACTCAAGTATCTTTCGGAATATGTTCCATGATACATCCTCAACTTACCCCAAAAGGTTGGGAGCCAGATTGTCTCATCTAAGCACTTTTCGCAGATTAGTCCAAATTTTACTGCGAATAAGTCCTTTTCTGTTTATCAGGGAGCCTAAAAAAGGCTAAAACCCACAAATCAACTCCAATTCCAAAATTTCTTCAGGGAACACCTCCCAAATGATATTTGATACAGATTTCCCTTCTGATCAGACTTCAAAAACTCACTCCAATTACCAGAATTCGAGATCGACAAAATCCAGATCTTTTTTACCCTAATTTTACCCTATTTTCGAAAATAGGTGAAATCCCTCAAATCTTATCAAACTTTCTCCAAATTTGAGCTAAATGAGTATTAATAGAAATATTATACTCAGCCATGAAATCAAATCCCAAAATAAACCCCTCTAAACCCAGATTTGCAATTCAGTCCAAAACTAATCAAAAACCATCACAATTCAGTCCCTGACTCGACCACGGGTTGCTGTTCACGACCAGACAGCTCAAACCGACCAGATTTGCTTCTTCGACTTCGACCAGCCCTGTTCGAATGACCTGTTCACTGCTGTGTGCTCGTGTTGCTTCGACCTCGACCACGAGCTGCTGCCATCGTCCACGACCGCAGCTCACGAGCAGGAGCACACGACCACGACCATGGCTTCGAACGCTGCTGCTACTGCCGCTGTAACTTTGTCGCCTTTGATCACCAGCACTGCCACCTTCGCCGTTGCTTCATTGCCACATGTGTGCATCATGTTCGCCACCGTGGAACAGCCGCACCTCGCCAGCATCGCCTTCGTTCTCCCGCGCGCGCGCCCGACAACAGCAGCACAGTTGCGCCACATTGCAAGCATGCCAAAGGGAACCATCAGCTCGCCGTTGCATCAACCAGGATTGCGCGCCAGTCTGCAAAAGCTGGCACGGCCGCTAGAGCACGTCACTTCACTGCTGTCCCGCCCGGCCAGTCAATTCGCCATCGATTCACAGCTTCAATTCTCCAGGCACTTTCAACCGTTGCTACTCACTTCGCCTATTTAAGCTTGCTCTGACCATTTCCTACACTCACACACACACCAGAACCACTCAAGTCCCTAACCTCGCCCTCTTCGTCGTCTTCTTCGGCGAGCTCGAAGAGAGGCTCACAGTGCCAGGCCAATCTACTGCACTGAACTCCAAATTAACACCCCCAGTGAGTTCCTCCCATCTCTCTTATCGTTCTGTAGCAATGAATTGAACTCTATCGTACCACATCGCCGGAAATTGTTGATTTTCTCCAGTAGCTGCGGTGAGCAATTAATCCCTAACTAAACCGATTTAGCTCTTGAGCCAGTAATCAAATATGATCAATGGACTTATCTAAGCATCTCTAAGCAACCAGAATCGAAGATTTTGCTAAAATCTGGAAAACCCCAACTTTGCACCTTGCATGTGAACTGGAGCTTACTGTTAAGCTTCTCTGGTGCTTCCCCAGTTAATCTAACTTCACACCTAGCTTTCTTATGACCCAGAGACCATCCTCAAGCAAGGAATTGAGTTCATTTGCCCTAGAACAGTAATACCCAATTTTTGTGGTTTCTTCTCTAGCGCCGGTCGTTGGATTTTGTTTCCGGCCGTTTCAACCCTAACCACCTTGTCTAGTGGATGTGCCTTGACCCCATGAGTATTTTTTTCTTCTAGCTCGACACCTGTATCGGCCCAGGTGAAGAGGTATCGCCATGCCAAAGTTTTGTCCAGAGACTGTTTAGAACAGTTCGGCCACCGTGTTCTTCGCCGGATTTCCTTGCCTTCCGGCCATCTCCTGCCCAAGGCCCCGTTGAATAAATTGTTCCTGTTGCAAATGCCTAACCACCAGACAAAGTGGTGCATCAGTTGGGGCCTTAAATCAGAAGATATGGCTAATCCCTACTTTCTGGCCATGTCAACCCTATGCCAGGCTGTGTCAGCCAGTGGCATTAGCCCTGTTCACCCACCTCTGGTCATGTAAAACAGATATTACTTTGTCAAATAGCTGCCTCACTACTTTGTGCACCATATGCTTGAATCAAGACCTACTTTGGCCACTGGGAACTGTTCAAACCATGTCAATGCCATTCTTGGGCACTGTCAGCCTATGTCAGCCAGTGGCATTGAGCCTTTTCACCTACTTCCAGCCATGAACTTTGAAAATAACTTTGTCCCTTAGAATCCTGATGTTGTGATCTACACTTTTCCCTACTGTCACAACTTGAGTTGAGCCCTCTGTCATCCATCGACCTTATGTCGATGCCTTGAACCGAATACCAACCTAAAGACGTTCGCTGTTTTTGGGCGAACCAGTCACAACCTTGATATTACCCTGATATTTTGGAACCCTATAAACCTTGACAACTAATCTTAACCCTGGTTTCCATAGGTTAACTCAAATCGCTTCCAAATCTTGTATCACCAGAGTGTTTTCACCTTGCATTATTGCATGTAGTGGATTAGTAAGAATAGGATTGATTGTAATGCCTATTTGCTTGTTTGATCTTGTTCAGAGCAAGAGCCCGAGGTTGAAGACCTTGTCACTAAACCGTCATCAACTGCTGATACTTACGACGCGGAAGGCAAGTCATACTTTGATCATACTGAACCTATATTTTATGAATTGCTATGCCATTCCATGAGTAGATATCTCATTAATATTGCATGTGTTGAGATCAATGATATTATGGCAGTGATAGATTGAATACTTGAGAAATGTGAACTTGTTAAGATAGCAAGACATGAACTAATAAAGGTATATACTTATACATCTATATTCATGAAATAGAACCCCTAGCCGTGACCAGTATTTTGGTATGGGATGGTGGTAGCACTGGAGGTGCTAAACTGCAAAGGATGTGCAGACACTGAAGGTGCATGGTTTGTGGTATGATCTAGTCACTGGCATATAAGGACTAGAACCTTGTGTTGTGCGTCTAGTGGCATGAAAAACGTACCAACCACTTACCTGGTATGGGACAGGCACAATCTAGTAGCTTTCTTAGTATTAGCAGTTCCCTGCATGGCTTGTCGATCCGGTTTCTCGCGTGGAAACTGGTGGGACGCAGTTCGTCCATGAGTGGTGTGAGATCAGAAAAATTATGAGAGGATAAGGTGGAAAGAAGGAAGACGCCCTATGCCAGATTAAGTCGTGCGCCACTGTAATCAAGAAAGGCTATGTGTCCTGCGAGAACATAGGCCAAGGCTAGGAAGTAAGGCAGTGGGGAGGACCCACAACGGTACTTGGGACTGTATTGTCCATTTACCGGGCAGGGATACTATTAATACTAGACTGCAAAAGCATTGTGTGATCTCGGCCTTGTGAAGCGACATACTACGTTTTTCCAGAAAAAACGTTGCACTGCCTGGGAAGTGATGCTGGCCAATGGCTCCGCCTCCACCCACTTGGAAGAGTAATCCACGGCGACCACCGCGTACTTGTAGCGCCCGAGTGCTGGGGGGAAGGGACCGAGGAGATCCATCCCCCAGCGCGCGAATGGCCAAGTAACAGGGATGGTTTGCAATATTGCGGAGGGGAGCCTGGTGCCCTTCGCCATCTTCTGGCAGGCCTCGCACGCGGAGATTAGATCCCGTGCGTCGCGGACCAACGTGGGCCAGTAAAACCCTTGGCGAAGGGCCTTTGCTGCGACCGCCCGCGGGGCCAAGTGGGATCCGCAGTTCCCCGAGTGTATGTCCTCGAGGAGCTTGAGTCCGTCGGCCCGCGGGAGGCAGCGAAGAAGGGCGGAAGCCCCCTGCTTGTAGAGCTTTCCGTCCAGCAGAACATATGCCCTGGCCTTGGCACGGAGACGCTTGGTGTCAGCGTCACCGGAAGGTTCCCCCTTGTCCCTTATGCAGGAGATGAGGGGATCCATCCATGATGCAGTCCGAGTGATCTCGGACACCTCCGGGACGCAAACCCCCGGGTTCGCGTCCGGAAGGGTTATAGAGGGCGTCGTGATGATTTCCAGAAAAGCGCCCTTGGGAAGAGGTTCTCGGGCGCTGGCTGCCCGGGCCAATGCGTCGGCCCGGGTGTTATCCCGTCGGGGGATGTATCGGGCCTCCAAACCTTCAAAGTGTCTTTCCATCTTCCGCGCTTCCCCCAAGTATAGACTCAGGTTCGCGTCGTGGCACAAGTAGGACTTGTCCATTTGGTTGACCACCAGCTGGGAGTCTCCTTTCACCAGGAGGCGGCGGATTCCCAGGGAGCGCGCGAGGCGCAATCCCAGGAGCAAGGCCTCGTACTCGGCGACATTGTTGGTAGCCGGGAACTTGAGCCTGGCGGCGTACTCCAGCATCTTCCCTTCGGGCCTTCGAAGAACCACCCCCGCACCGGCCCCGGCAAGGCACAAGGAACCATCGAACATGAGTATCCAATGGTCCAGGCACCGGGGGGGGGGGGGGGCGAGGGGAGCCCCTCCGTCCGTCTCAGCGGTCGGGGTCCATTCCGCCACGAAATCAGCGAGGACTTGCGACTTGATGGCAGAGCGGCCCGTGAAGGTGAGGGAGAAAGGAGCGAGCTCGGCTCTCCACTTGCCAATTCGGCCGGTGGCCTCCTTGTTTCTCACCACTTCCCCCAGCGGGAGAGATGACGGGGCCGTGATTGGGTGCCCGAGGAAGTAGTGGCGGAGCATCCGCGACGCCATGAGGAGGGCATAGCACAGCTTCTCCACTTCAGTGTATCGCGTCTTAGCCCCCTGAAGGGCCTCGCTAACATAGTATACAGGGCGCTGTTGCCCGTCTTGCTCTCTCACGAGCACCGCGCTCACTGCGACTGGGGTTGCAGCAAGGTAGAGTAGTAAAGGTTCCTCCGGGATGGGCTCACGAGCATCGGAGGGCTCGCGAGGTACTTCTTCAACGCGTCGAACGCCGTCTGGGCCTCGGGGGTCCATCTGAACCCCCCGAGGTCCCGGAGGACTTTGAAGAACTGGAGTCCGCGTTCTCTTGACCGCGAGACGAAATGACCCAACGCGGCCAGGCGGCCTGCAAGCCTCTGCACGTCTTTGACGGAACGCGGGGGAGGCATGTCCAGCAGGGCACGAATTTTTTCGGGATTCGCCTCAATGCCCCGCTGGGACACCAAGAAGCCAAGCAGCCTCCCACCGCGTACGCCAAAGGCGCATTTTTCCGGGTTGAGTTTCAACCCGTACTTGCGGAGGTTGCGGAAGGTCTCCGCTAAGTCGTCGATGTGTGCGGCCGTGCGAGGGCTTTTGACGACGAAATCGTCAACGTAGACCTCGACATTGCGGCCGATTTGGTCCTTCAGGACCAGCGTCATGAGACGCTGGAAGGTTGCCCCGGCGTTTTTCAACCTGAAGGGCATGTGGAGATAGCAGAAGGTGCCGAGGGCAGTTATAAAACTCGTCTTTTCCTTGTCCTCTGCAGCCATCCGAACCCGATGGTATCCCGAATATGCATCGAGGAAGCTCATCAGTTCGTACCCCGCGGTCGAATCGACCAGTTGGTCTATCCGCGGGAGTGGGTAGTTATCTTTTGGGCAAGCGCGGTTGAGATCGGTGAAATCCACGCACATCCTCCACTTGCCACTTGACTTCTTTACGAGGACGGGGTTTGCCAACCATTCGGGATGGAGGACTTCTCGCATGAACCCCGCCTCTAGAAGCTTGGAGACCTCTACCTCGATGGCGTCTTGGCGCTCGAGGGATAACTTCCTCAACTTCTGCTTGACCGGGGAGCGGCCGGGGATCACAGCGAACTTATGCTCAATGATGTCCCGGGCGACACCCTGCATGTCCGAGGGTTCCCACGCGAAAACATCTGAGTTTTCGCGAAGGAAAACCGCGAGCTGCTCGGCGTGTTCCTCGGTGAGGTCTGCTCCGATCCTGACGGTTCTCTCTTCATCTCCCGCAGACAGTTGGACCTTCCGAAGGTCTCCCTCGGGGCGCGGCCTCGGGAGTGGCCTCCCGGAGGGAACGACCGGGGCAGCATGAGGTTCGGGGGGGGGGGGGCGCTCCCCCTGGGGTCTTGATCACGTTGATATTTCCGACGGCGGCGGTGGCGTGCTCGTAGAGAGCACGGGCCATGTTCTGGTCGCCTCGAACGGTGATCGCACCATGAGGCCCAGGGATTTTCACGCAGAGATAATTCTGGTGAATCGCCGCCCCCAGATGGTTGATCGTGGTCCTCCCCATAATAGCGTTGTATGAAGAGGGGAGGTCCACCACATCGAACCGTACCATCTCCGTCCGGTAGTTTTCCGGGGTGCCGAAGGTCATTGGTAAATCGACCTTCCCCACCGGGTGGATGGTCTTCCCGGGAACGAAGCCTTGTAACGGCCCGAGTGCGGGCTGCAACAGCTTCTCGTCGACTTGCATCTCCCTGAACGCCTTCAGGTATAAGACATCGGCGGAGCTTCCACCGTCGACGAGGATGCGTGCTAGTTGGCAGTTGTAGACTGTAGCCGAGACGATGAGCGCGTCGTCGTGCGGGAAGCGAACTCCGCGCGCGTCTTCCGCTGTGAAGGTGAGGGGGACGTCTGACCATTTCGGTGGCGGAGACGTGTGCAGCACCCCCACCACCTTCACCTCCCGTGCGTACTCCTTGCGCTGGCGCTTGGAGTCCCGTCTCGAGGCAGATCCCCCGGTGATGACGTTTATACGTCTTTGGGAGGTTTGAAAGGGGAGCTCCTGGGCCGAGCTCCCTTCTTGCGTTTGTCTCCGCTGCTCGCCCGCAGGAGCGGGGAGCGCTGGCAGAGGCGCCGAGGGAGGCAAGGAGGCAGGGCCCCCTTCCCCCTGGACGCGCTGGTCGAGAAAAGCCGCGAAGTGCTGTAGAAGCTGATTGCATTCTCGAGTAGAGTGGGTACTCGATTTGTGGAAGGTGCACCACACATTGGCTGTGCCCTCCTTGCTCTCCTTGGGGCGGCTCTCGCGCCCGCGGGAGGATTGTCCTCCCCCGTAGCCCCTTGACTTAGGAGGGGCACGACTACCTTTGGCGCTGTCGCGCGAGCCGCCTCCGCCCTCGAGGATGAAAGCGTCCCGCGGCTGTGGTTCGCGATGCTCACTTCTTCGGGGACGTTTGCTAGAGGGGTCCCTGGCCTCCCGGTCGGCGGGGGCAGGAGCCCCCTTGTTCTTCTTCCAAAGATCGTCCTCCTCCGCACGGGCGTACTTCTCAAGTACGATGAAGAGTTCGTCGGTGGAGGTGGGGCACCTCCAAGAGAGCCTCCGGTGGAGCTCCCCGGGGAGTATCCCGCTCTTGCATGCTTCGATGACCGTGGAGTCAGGGACATGCGCCACTTTGCTCTTCACCCGAGCGAAGCGCTAAAAGAAGCTGCGGATAGTCTCCCCCGTCCTCTGCCGGACGGTGTAGAGCTGGGACGAGTCTAAGGGCCGCACATAGTTGCCTTGGAAGTTCGCGCAAAATTCGCGCTTCAGCTGCACGAAGGACTTGATGGATCCAGCTTTCAGGTTGTAGAACCATGAGCGTGCGATGCCCGTGAGGTAGAGGGGGAAGACATTGCATTACACCATCTCGTCCCCCCCGGCCGCCGAGATGGCCGTGGAGTACACCTGCGCAAACTCGTAAGGATCGGCCTCACCGTTTAATGCTCAATGTGCGGCGGGCGGTAAGTCCGCGGCCAGTGTATGCAGCGGAGACGACTGCATAGCGGTTGGTTGGTCCCCTCAACTTCCTTGGGGGATCCACGGTCGCCGTCTTCTCTTGCCGGGGACGCGTGCTTATTGTCAGAGTCTGGGAGGGGTGGCAGCGGTCCGCCGGTGTGACGGTGTCGTCTCTTTTCCTCCGGATTGGTTGAGCTGACCTCTTGGGTGTCGAGGTATTCCGCAGGAATGGTGGCAGCTTCCTTGAATGGTCTCTTCCCCCGGGCCATTTGGGAGCGTGTCTCCGCGCGCCCGCGGGTTCGGGGGAGTCCTGACCGATGGCGGGAGGTGGTTTCTCCAGACTTGGCGGTATGCATTCGCTCGACCTCCTCCCTTGTGAAGCGGGTCTGATCCGCTGGGGGCGCCCGCGGGGGTGACCCCGGAGGGGGAGGGAGCTGATGCGCATTTGCCACCGTCCCTGTGGACGCTGCCGGCGCGCGAACCGGGCCACGCGCCAGGTCCTCAATCGGTACGGCGGCGGGAGCGGTCGCAGTTCGAGTCCCCGGGGCGTTCGCAGGGGCGGGCGTTGCACCGATCCCTGGTGTCGGCCCGCGGAGGCTGCCGGGCTCGAGCGTCGGGGTTGTCCCCAGCACGGCGGTAGCCGCTCGCGGGGGTTCTGGACCCGGGGTCGGGCGACTCCCATAGGCAGGGGAGGGCTCGGAGACGAGTTGACTCCCCGGCGCCGGAAGTGTCGCCGGGATCGGATACGGCCCGGGCGTGCCTCCGGGAACGGGGAACATCCCCGGCCCGGGAAAGGTGGGGTGCCCCATGAAGAATTGGGGCGGTGCCCCCATGAACAGATACGGAGGCGAGTAGACGGGAGCCGGGGGCCGCGCCAAGACGCGCAGCAGCTCCTCCAGGGTGTGTTGGGTACGAAGCTGGCCCTGGATCAAAGCCCCCAGCATAGAATCTCCAGAAACCGGAGCGGAGAGTTGGGGCGCACTAGGCCCCAGAAGCTCGGTTGCGGTCGCTGGGTCGGAAACGGGGACCCCTCGGCCGGAGGCCGCGGGTGGAAAAAGCGGGTCCTCCCCCCGCACGCCACTGGGCGGTAGGGCTGCGGAGGTCTCATCTCGCTGAGGTGGAGCCGGGTTGCTAGGACCAGCACCCTCGGGAGATGAGAGGGCTTGAGCTCTGGTTGTTGCGGGAGCCATGGCGATTCATCGCGATGTCCCCACGGTCGGCGCCAACTGTCGTGGTATTACGGATAGCCCGGCAGGTTCAGACGTGCGCAACACAAGTACAGCGGCGCGAGCAGACCGAGTTACTGGTCTCCTCCCACCGGACAACACAAAAATTGACACAGAGGTTTATACAGGTTCGGGTCCCAGTGGGGGCCCTAGTCCTGTTGGCTCTCTCCGGACGCGAGTCCGCTGGGGAGGTGAGCTCTCGGGGAGAGGTCTCCAAGAGAACCGAATGTTCAGTTAATATAATGAATTGGAATCCCTGAAAAAGGGTACAAGAGGGGTATATATAGCCCTCAAGAAATACAAAAGACAAAAAAGCCCTCGCTGCGACCGTTGGATGGAAGGGCGAAGACGTCCTTTGGCCTGACGGACGGCCTGGATGCTCGACACGTGGCGCCACGGGCTTCCTAGAGGCCCCACGGTCAGCAACAGCGCTTCATGAGGTCGGAGGCTCTCCGGGTCTCACCGGGTCTCACCGGGGTTCCGGAGACCCTCCAGATCTCACCGGGCGCCCGGTGACCCTTCGGATCTCCCCGGGCGCCTGGTCACCCTCCGGGTCTCACCGGGTCTCACCGGGCTTCCGGAGACTCTCCGGATCTCACCGGGCGCCCGGTGACCCTCCGGGCGCCCGGTGACCCTCCGGGCGCCCGGTGACCCTCCGGGTCTCACCGGGGGCCCGGTGTCTCTCCGGGTCTCACCAGGGACTCCTTGGGACTTCATGGGGCCGTTGGGGATTCCCCCAACAATATACATATACATATACATATATATATATACATATACATATATTTTTTTTTTGTTCGGGCAAAATATTAGCCATGTCAGGTGCGCCATCCTCAGGGTTAGGAGATGCCCCACCTCTGGGCTATGACCCCTAGGGTTGGAGGTGCCAACCTCTGAGCCCCATCCTCCAGAATAGGAGGTGCCCATCTCCGGGCTTTGTCCCCTGGAGTGGGAGGCGCCTCACCTCTCGACCCGTCCTCCGGGGGAAGAGGTGCCCCAACCTCTGAACCCGTCCACCGGGTTAGGGGGGGCCCTCATCTCTAGACCTCTCCTCCGGGCTAGGAGGTGCCTCACCTCCAGACCTGTCCTCCGAGCGAGGAGGTGCCCTCACCTCCGGACCAGTCGTCCGGGCGAGGAGGTGCCCCCACCTCCGGACCAGTCCTTCGGGATAGGGGGTGCCTTCACCTCTGGACCCGTCCTCCGGGTTAGGAGGTGCCCCCACCTCCGAACCCGTCCTCCGGGTTAGGGGGTGAGGAGGTGCCCCTACCTCTGGACCCGTCCTCTGGGTTAGGGGGTGCCCTCACCTCCGGACCTCTCCTCTGGGATAGGAGGTGCCTCACCTCTGAACCCGTCCTCTGGGCGAGGAGGTGCCCCGACCTCGAGAGCTCTCCTATGGGTTAGGGGGTGCCTTCACCTCCGGACCCATCCTCCGGGCGAGGAGGTGCCCCCATTGGGCCCGTCATCCAGGTTAGGAGGTGCCCCCACCTCCGAACCCGTCCTTCGGGTTAGGGGGTGCCCTCACCTCTAGACCCGTCCTCCAGGTTAAGAGGTGCCCTCACCCCCGGACTCGTCCTCCAAGCGAGGAGATGCCCCCACCTCTGGTCCTCTCCTCCGGGCTAGGAGGTGCCTCACCTTCGGACCCATCCTCCGGGCGAGGAGGTGCCCCCACCTCCGAACCCATCCTTCGGGTGAGAAGGTGCCCTCACCTCCGGACCCCGTCCTCTCGGATAGGCACCTTCCTCTGCCGGGACCTCCTCCCGGTGAAGGGGCACTGAATGCAAGGGTGGCCACATGTCCAAGATCGGTGTCCCGGGTCCTGCCAAAAAGATCGTGATGCCCTCCATCCAACGGTCGTGGCTAGGGTAGTCTAGTAATTTGCATCTTTTGGGGTTTATATATACCCCGTCCTTCGGGTTAGGGGGAGCCCTCACCTTCGGACATCTCCTCCGAGCTAGGAGGTGCCTCACCTCCGGTCCCGTCCTCCGGGCGAGGAGGTGTCCCCACCTCCGGACCAATCCTCTGGGTTAGGTGGTGCCTTCACCTCCGGACCCGTCCTCCGGGCGAGGAGGTGCCCCCACTGGGCCCGTCCTCTGGGTTAGGAGGTGCCCCCACCTCCGAACCCGTCCTCCAGGTTAAGGGGTGCCCTCACCTCCGGACCTCTCCTTCGGGCTTGGAGGTGCCTCACCTCCGAACCCGTCCTCCAGGCGAGGAGGTACCCCCACCTCCGGACCTGTCCTTTGGGTTAGGGGGTGCCCTCAACTCTGAACCCATCCTGCGGGTGAGGAGGTGCCCCCCACCTCCAGACCTATCCTCCGGGTGAGGAGGTGCCCTCACCTCTGAACCCTACCTCCGGGCCCATCCTCCGGGTGAGGAGGTGCCCTTACCTCCGGATCCCGTCCTCCGGGGTAGGCACCTCCCTCTTCTGTGACCCCGTCCTTTGGGGTGGGCACCTCCCTCTTCCAGGACCTCGTCCTGGAGAAGAGGCACTGAATTCAAGGGTGGCCACGTGTCCAAGATCGGTGCCCCGGGCCCTGCCAAAAGACCGTGATGCCCTCGATCCGACGATCATTGCTAGGGTAGTCTAGTAATTTGCATCTTTTGGGTCTATATATACCCTTGTACCCCCCCTTGTAACCTAAGACATTCATTTGGTCTCAATACTCTAAAACAAATAGGCGTGCTTAGGAGCACTCTCCCCAGGAGAGAGCCTCCCAAGACGACTTGTGTTGGGAGCACGTTGACAGGACTAGGGCCTCCACTGAGGCCCGAACCTGTATAAATGATACCGGCCTAGACCGTCTCGCAATAGAACGAGGACGATGCAGTAGGCGAGTATTCTAGTCGTTCTTTCCTCAGGGACTAGAGAAACGAAACGTGAAGAACTAAACTAAATCGATGGATAATAAACTAAAACAGACGAAAGAAAGAGAGAATATCGGAAGAAATGAGAAAAAGAGAGGTAGTCACATCGCGACCATAGTGTTAGATCTATACATGTCATCATGAGTACAAGCGATAGAATCATAATCGTTTAGTAATCTCGCAAGAGAAAGGCGAAAGCAACTAAAACGACTGCGTCCATCGACGGTATCAACGAACATGCATGTAAAGAAAACACAGGTCATGAATAGCGACCCCACTCCTTCAGCCAACCATAACATACTCAATCACTACTCCAACAATAGTTAAACAGAACCACAACTCAACAGCAAGTCTGCAACCTCAAATACAACACAGAAACTAACACATTTCAGCAGACAGAAGTTGAACAAGAAATATTTCAATTCCAACAGAATGCTAGCAATTGGTCTACAAGAACTTCAATAATGAATCAACACAATGTCATTCACTGGAATTGATTTCCAGAATTTCAATTCATCAATTTAGAAGAGCAGTAGTTCCTCTCAAACATGCATGGATAATAACATTTCAATTCTTTAAATGCATTCATCGGTTCACACATGAATTGTTCATCTGCATCAACTCACAGCAATCACATAACAGAGGAATTCAGTTCTTTACAGCATCTCAGGAAACAGAGGAGAGGAAGAAGAGAAATGGAGGGAAGAAGGTTGTCACCGAAGAAGTCGATGAAGAAGAAGGAAGTCGAAGTAGTTGTTGAGGTCGCGGTTCTTGGCTTCGGAGGAAGAGGAACTGGTTGCTAAGGCTGCTGGAGAGGGGGACGAAGAAGATCACAGACGGCGTGGACCAGAGACGCAGCGCTGGAGGCTCGGCTCCCGCGGCGGCTCGGTGCAGTTGCGGATCTGCGAACCGGCGACGGGATCTTGGATGGCGCCGGGTGGATGAGGGCGGTGCGGCGTCGAATGGTGGCGGCACGAAGAAGAGGCCGCGCCGGCTCGGGTTGATGGAGGAGCGGCTAGATCCGGCGACGCGGTGGCGCTGGAGTGGAGATCGGCCAGATCTGGGCCGAGGATGGCTGGATCCGGAGCAGATCCGGTGGGATCGGTGGTGGAGGCTTCGCGCGGGAGAGGCAAAAGCGGCGCCGGCGTCGGCGGATCTGCGGCAGCTCGGTGGAGGTGGCGGAGCCTAGGCGGCGCAGGAGAAGCGCGGCGGACGGCGGCGCCGTGAAGATGGCGGAGAGGGAGGCCACGGCTCGGGATCGCTTGGTGGAGGAGGTGAAGATGGCGCTGTGGAGAGGAGATGCCGCCGGCTGGAGCGGTGGCGCCGTGGACGGCGCAGCACAGATCCGACGGCGGTGTGGCGCGAAGAAGAGGCGGCGCCGGCTGTCGGAGGCGTCGGTTTGGAGTGGTGGCGGCGAGGGAATGGAGTAGCGCCGGTGGAGGCCACAAGAGGAGATGCGGCGGTGGCCGAGGGAGAGGAGGCTCCGACGCGGGATGGTGGTGGAGAACAGTGGAGAATGGGGAAAGATCTGTGGAATTGGGGTTTTGTGGTGTAGTGGTGGAGTGGCGAGGGAATGGAGCACCGCCGGCGTATGGCCCGGCCGCCGGCGGCGAGGTGGAGGGAGGTGTGGAAGAGTGATTTGGGGAAGAAGAAGAAAGGAGTAAAAAAAATAAATGCCGGGCTCGAAAATCCTCAGATGGCCGGCGGCAAGGAAAAGAAATGGCAATTTGGCACTTTTGCAGAAAAGCCCTCGAGGTTTTGGAGAATTAGAAATGTGGCCTCGTGGCTAGGGTTTGGGATTCCGGGCCCCCGGAGACTCCGATTTCGGTGCGGTTAGTTCCTACGCGACCGCGGGAACGCGCACTTCCATCCAGAATCGACCGAAGGTCAGAATAAGTCAATGAGACGCGACCGCTAGCCAGAAATCCATCCGATTCGCGCCGACCTGCGATGAAAAATTGCAAAACAAATAATCCGGTCGATTTGGCAGCAAATCTGGAATAATTTATGTAAATGCCGAGGTATATGACTAATATGTGCATGATCGGGGGTTTAAACATATAGAAATTATGCACAACTATGGTAATTATCAACACCCCCAAGCTTAAGTCTTTGCTTGTCCTCAAGCAATGTGACATGATGTAAATCCAAGGAGACAAGCAAGCAAATAGATGTCATGAACGAGTACAATGCAGCGTATAGTAAGCTCGGCAAACTAAAATATGTATCAAGCGCTTAACCATCTAATAATTGCACCGAAATTGCAAGTAACTAGCTTAGTTCTAGATACGGAGGAAATAGGAATGCTTAATTCTACTCATACCACCTTACATCCAAACGTGTATATAGAAATTCAAAGTGAGCATAAACAATACACAGGCATCGAAGAACTACGGTCTCCATAAACATCAGATAAGCAGTTTCAACCTTATTAATTTTTGAGCTCTCTTTATTTGAAAAACAAAATCTGGTGCTCATGTAAGTCTCTACCCTTCGACTTATTTAGGCGGATCTCTCCGTACTTCGCTCTAGGGTAGGTAGCCCACTAGAGTGTTTATAAACATGCTCATGAGTCAAAAAATGTATCGGGAAGGCTTGTGCACTTATTAGATTTGGAAATGTGCAAACCATGCTTACATACCAAAGACTCAGAGGAGCAACGAAGCAGAAGAGCTTTTATTCAAAAGACAAGAAAATTTGGCAGTGTCTACAAGGTAGAAAACGAACAAATGCGACCTTATTAGCAAGATTTTTTTTTTTCAAATCTGGTTTACACAAGTTATATGATTGTTTAGGAGACTCATGTTCTAAACATGTGTGTAGAGCTTAGGTTCACAATTGACATTTCAGTATACAAGATAGAATGCGGTAATAAAGATATCAGTAAGCATTCGAATTTCCACAATATCCACAACGAAACTAAGTACAAGCAGTTTTAGTACCATTAGAAGATGATTAGTCACAATTCAACCTATAATAGATTGTCGAGCTACTAGACCATGCAATAAAAAAAACTCAACACGACATGCAAAAGGGCTCCAGAAGCCAAATGAGAACAATGAAACACAAAATGAAAAGCACATTTAGTCATAACCACAACAATCACATATATATACAAATCTGCACAAGTCTAGAATTTCCAGAAAATTTTGACATGACCTTTCTAGATTTTTCATGCAATCCAAACAAAACAAGTATACAACAGGTCATATCACAACATAAACAAGCCCACAAGGCTGGATAAAGATCATTCACACATAGGAAAGGCAGGATAAGCAAGTACATACAACAGATCTCATACATGAGCACAAACTTGCACATAGAAGCTCAAATTTGAAAAATTTGACCCATATTTTCAGAATTACAGCACAACAAGAAATGCATTCTCCCCCCAAGCTTAAATGGTTGCATAGTCCACAATGCAACAACATGAGATGAACACATGGAGATGGGAACACAAAATAAATTTCATGCACAAGGGTCATATGAGAGGTCCGCAATAGCTCACCGGGTGAAGGATGAAGACGATGACGCTACGATGAGCCATCCAAAGTATCCCAAATGTGCCAAGCCGCCATATGAAGATGATGCCCTGAAAGAACAACCAAAGAAGAAACTAAGAATAAACCTACAAAATAAAGGAAAATAAATAACGAAAAGAAAGAAAGAGAGAACACTCGGGTTGCCTCCCGAAAAGCGCTTCTTTTAGGTCGGAAGCTCGACCCTCAAAGGATATAGCGTTGAAGCGCGAGTGTGGAAGGAGGCAAGTATGGGACGTAGTAGAAGCTCCACGTCCACCCTCCTGTCGAAAGCAACATGATGGGAATCCACCAGGGTCCCAGGGAATGTCGACTCAGAGCAAGTGTGCTCGCGGTCGAGAAGCCACACGTGCTAACCTGCAAATAAGATAAAGAAAGACCAAGCACGTGTGTATGGTAGGGACAAAGCCCTCCAGAAGGTCAGCTGACGAAAATCCTTTCTCGTAGATCGACTGACTATACATATCATGAGGATGGCATATATCGATGCAGGATGAATGACAACTCAAAGGAATATGAATAACCTCGTCAGAACTAGACAACTCATAATGATACGAGAGGGGTTTTGAGTCTACCTGAATAGTGGATGGCGTGAAGTCTGGGGTAGGAAGGACCTCCACGGGGGTCGGGTCTGGTAGATCAGGATGAACTGGCACCCCTATGTCAGAAGGAAGTCCCTCATCAGCAAATGAGAATGTCTCCCTCTCGATCTCGTGGCTCAAGGAGTAGTCCAAAAGGTCATCATCATCACACATGAGCAGATCAGCAGGAGGTGGAGGTGATTGATGCGACGTCGAAGAAAGAAGATCGGGTCGAAGCTCGTCGCTCAATACTGTGGTCTCTCCGTGAGGGTCTCCGAGATAGATGTCATGGGTGGGCTCCGGGACACTCGACGGAGATGTGATGGCCTCAAATGCGGGTACTTGAGATGGCAGGGTGTGGACTGGATCTCGATATCCTCTGAACTCAGCTATGCAAGATCGCACACCCTGCATCTCAGCCCGCAATAGTTCCACATCCCTTGAATGCTGGGTCATGAGCCGCTCAGATTGCTTAACCAAGCCCTCCATCAGTGCCTCAAGTCTGGATGTATCCTCAACTTCGGGAGGCGACTGTGGTGGCGGATGTAGAAACTCGCTCATCTTTTCCAAATGACGCTCAAACATCTCCTCAAGCCTAGATGTGTCCTCGTATGCAGGAGGCTGCGGTGAGCACTGCTGATGTGACAAGTACGGAGCCTGATGTGATGTACATGGAAGCTGCACTCCGTACCTAAAACCCTGCGAAAGATGACTAGGAGAAGATGATGAGATAACAGGGTGGTTGTTCCTATATGATGAATTTGGGTATGCAGGCCATCCAGGACGATATGTAGTGGATGCTCGACCACGCTGACAAGCGGCGGGCGAATGACCTCGAATACCGCAAATAGAACATATAGGAACAACACTAATATGAGCAAATAATCCACGAAGGGCTGTATCCATCTGACGAGGCAAATCATCTAGTTTAGCACTGAGATTGTCACATGCATCACTAAAAGACTGATAACCATCCATGTCCTCAATCAGAGAAAATCAATCAACGAGAAAAGGACAAGAGGAAAGGCGAGAAATAAAAGAGCTGGGAGGGAAAAAGGGGCGGGAAAAGATGCAAACAAGAACCGAAAAGAAAAACAAAAACAAAATGATTTAATCTAGTTAAACACATTCACTTTCATCTAGTCCCCGCCAACGGCGCCAAAAATTGATACCGGCCTAGACCGTCTCGCAATAGAATGAGGACGATGCAGTAGGCGAGTATTCTAGTCATTCTTTCCTCAGGGACTAGAGAAACGAAACGTGAAGAACTAAACTAAATCGATGGATAATAAACTAAAACAGACGAAAGAAAGAGAGAATATCGGAAGAAATGAGAAAAAGAGAGGTAGTCACATCGCGACCATAGTGTTAGATCTATACATGTCGTCATGAGTACAAGCGATAGAATCATAATCGTTTAGTAATCTCGCAAGAGAAAGGCGAAAGCAACTAAAACGACTGCGTCGAATGGAGCACCGCCGGTTTTTGGCGCCGTTGCCGGGGATCAAGGGCGCACGGCTCGTGGACGGCGCGGGAGCGACGCAGGAGTGGGCCGGCTCTGGTGCGGCGGCTTCGACGGAGGCACCGGATCCGAGGCGGTGGCGCAGCCAAATTGCGACGGGATCTTGGATGGCGCCGGGTGGATGAGGGCGGTGCGGCATCGAATGGTGGCGGCACGAAGAAGAGGCCGCGCCGGCTCGGGTTGATGGAGGAGCGGCTAGATCCGGCGACGCGGTGGCGCTGGAGTGGAGATCGGCCAGATCTGGGCCGAGGATGGCTGGATCCGGAGCAGATCCGGTGGGATCGGTGGTGGAGGCTTCGCGCGGGAGAGGCAAAAGCGGCGCCGGCGTCGGCGGATCTGCGGCAGCTCGGTGGAGGTGGCGGAGCCTAGGCGGCGCAGGAGAACCGCGGCGGACAGCGGTGCCGTGAAGATGGCGGAGAGGGAGGCCACGGCTCGGGATCGCTTGGTGGAGGAGGTGAAGATGGCGCTGTGGAGAGGAGATGCCGCCGGCTGGAGCGGTGGCGCCGTGGACGGCGCGGCACAGATCCGACGGCGGTGTGGTGCGAAGAAGAGGTGGCGCCGGCTGTGGGAGGCGTCGGTTTGGAGTGGTGGCGGCGAGGGAATGGAGTAGCGCCGGTGGAGGCCACAAGAGGAGATGCGGCGGTGGCCGAGGGAGAGGAGGCTCCGACGCGGGATGGTGGTGGAGAACAGTGGAGAATGGGGAAAGATCTGTGGAATTGGGGTTTTGTGGTGTAGTGGTGGAGTGGCGAGGGAATGGAGCACCGCCGGCGTATGGCCCGGCCGCCGGCGGCGAGGTGGAGGGAGGTGTGGAAGAGTGATTTGGGGAAGAAGAAGAAAGGAGTAAAAAAAATAAATGCCGGGCTCGAAAATCCTCAGATGGCCGGCGGCAAGGAAAAGAAATGGCAATTTGGCACTTTTGCAGAAAAGCCCTCGAGGTTTTGGAGAATTAGAAATGTGGCCTCGTGGCTAGGGTTTGGGATTCCGGGCCCCCGGAGACTCCGATTTCGGTGCGGTTAGTTCCTACGCGACCGCGGGAACGCGCACTTCCATCCAGAATCGACCGAAGGTCAGAATAAGTCAATGAGGCGCGACCGCTAGCCAGAAATCCATCCGATTCGCGCCGACCTGCGATGAAAAATTGCAAAACAAATAATCCGGTCGATTTGGCAGCAAATCTGGAATAATCTATGTAAATGCCGAGGTATATGACTAATATGTGCATGATCGGGGGTTTAAACATATAGAAATTATGCACAACTATGGTAATTATCAATAAACCCTTGTGTCAATCTCTGAGATTGCCCAACACAGGGTGACCCGTCACACGGTCAGCTCATGTTGAGGAACACGTGTTACACACATCATCAAACTTGCCGGGGTATTTTTTATACCACGACGTATATATATATATCGACGATTTGGACAATGTCCCAAGCCGAACTTACACAAATTTGAGTTATTTAGAAGGGGGACAGTATCAATTAATCACCAAATAATATCACCATAAAAATGAAAACAAACACATTGTGTTTATGCAGGTTCGGGCTCTCGTAGTCTGAGTAAAGCTCTACTTCTATTGGATTTTCACTGTTATAATGATGGATTACAATGTGTGTAGAGTTTTCCAATCTTTGTACTGTATAACTCTCACTTCTTTTCTCCTTTTTCTTGTTGGTTCTCCCCATGCCCCTTTTCTACAAGTTCTAACCCTCTTTTTATACTTCGTCAAGAGGCGTCAATTGCTTCAACAGAGGGATGTTTTGGCGGTTGCAAGCGGTTGTTGTCCACCAATTATGATGTGACAATTATGGATAACCGCGCGTTCATCCTTCTAGATAATGAAGAGAGACTCATATTGTAACACCCTGGTTTTGGGGGTGAAAAGTTTTTGCATAAAATCCTGCATGCATGTATCCCTGTAGTTGTAGCCAGATCAGCTGAACCCTAATCTCTCCCAAACCCTAAAAATCTCCAAATCTATTCTCTAGATCCAGATCAAGATCTGACCGTCCAGATTTAACCTACCAGTTACTCTGAAGATAAAAGTCTTCAGAAGCCAAGTTGAATTCTAACCCTAACTCTCAGTATCTAAACCTCTTTCTGTTTTCGAAAACAGGAAATTCAGATTTACCCTAAGTACCCCAGTTTCCAGATAACTGAGTTATCATGGTCTAACCCTATCCAGACTCAAGTAACTTTTGGAATATGTTCCTAAGTACATCCTCAACTTGCTCCAAAAAGTTGGAAACCAAATTGTTTCACCTAAACACTTTTCGCAGTTTAGTCCAAATTTTACTGCGAATAAGTCCTTTGTTTACCTGGAAGCCTGAAAAGGCTAAAATCCACGAATCAACTCCAAATCCAGAATTTCTTCAGAGAACACCTCCCAAATGCTATTTGATACAAATTTCTCTTCTGTTTAGACTTCAAAATCTTACTCCAATTTCCAGAATTCGAGATCGACAAAATCCAGATCTATTTTACCCTAATTTTACCCTATTTTCGAAAATAGGTGAAATCCCTCAAACCTTATCAAACTTTCCCCAAATTTGAGCTAAATGAGTATTAATAGAAATATTATACTCAGCCATGAAACCAAATCCCAAATTAAACCTCTTTAAAACCAGATTTACAAATTAGTCCAGACTTCAACCAAAATCATCACAATTATGCCTCTGATTCGACCTCACCTCAGTTCACGACCAGAACCAGTGCAACCGACCAGCTACTGTCTTCGACCAGGCTTCAGTTCTCGACCACAGCACTTGGGAACAATTTCGACCGCACCCGTTGCTTCGACCACGACCTGGAACAAGCGCACGAGCACGGGAGCCTTCGACCTCAAGCGCGCCACTGCTGTTTGCTTCGACCGGCTGCACTGCTACAATACTCCGTGGTCGCCACCTTCGCCAGTGCCTCGACGCCGCGTGTGTGCTCGCCACTTGCCACTCTGGATCTTCTCCAGCGAGGATCGCAGCTAGCCAGTTGTTTCTCCCATTTGCACGCCACCGGCAACGGCTCCAGCAGCAAAACGGTGCCACGTGGAGATCTCGCCGCGGCCAGCCGTCAGTTCACCTTTGCATCACCTGCAAAAGCTCTCACGGCCGCTGAACCAGTCACCTTGATGCCAGCTCGCCGTGAAGTCGCTTCCTGTCACTTCCTTGCCGGCTACAACTCCCCGTGCACATCTAACCGTTGAGAGCCTCCAGCCACGCCTATATAAACCCACCAGAGCTTAGCCTTACTTCTTACACTCCAGAGCACTAGAAATCGCTAGACTTCATTGTGTCTTCTTCTTCTCCGGTGAGCAGCAAAGAGGGAGCACGGTGCCAAGCTTCTCCACTGCCTCCTTCTTCAATCCAGCACCCCCAGTGAGCTTCTCTCATCTCCTTCATACTTCTCGAGCTTGGAATTTAGTTTAAATGCTTTATGTCACCGGCAATCACCGTGTTTCATCTCGAACTAAATCGAATTATCTCTCGAGACAGTGATCAAACATGCTCAATAGATCATTCTTATCATCCCTAAGCAACCAGAATCATCAATTTTGCTAAAATCTGGAAAACCCCAAATTGGACCTTTGCTTCTGAACTGAGCTTACTATTTAAGCTTTTCTGGTGCATCTCTAGCCAATCCAACTTCACCAGTGAATTTCTAGCACCCTGAGTACCATATGCAAGCAAGGAATTAAGCTCAATCACTTTAAATCAGAAATGCCCAAATCAGATTTGAGTTCATCTTTTCTCCAGCCTGTATCTTCCAAATCCAGCCACGTCAGCTCAAACTACTTTGCCATTTAGATGTTTTGGACCATTCTGAGCAACTTTGTCTTCTATCACGACTACCAATTCGGCCTAGATTGTGAGATATAGCTATGCCCTAATTACTGCATTGTTTATGTTGCATGTGCTCCAGACCAGTCAACTTCTTTGCCGGTTTTCATCACTTTCCGGCCATCTCCTGCCCTAGATCCTGTTGAGACATTTGTTCCTGTTACAAATGCCTAACTATCAGACAAAGTGGTGCATCATTTGGAGCCCTAGATCAAAAGATATGGCAAACCCTAGTTTCTGGCCATGTCAAACTATGCCAGTCAGTGGCATTAGCCCTGTTCACCCACCTCTGGTCATGCAAACCAAAAACTACCTTGTCAAACAGTTGCCTCACTACTTTGTGCACCATATTCTTGAATCAAAACTCATTTTGGCCACTGGGAACTATTCAAACCATGTCAATGCCATTCTTCGGCATTGTCAGCCCTTGTCAGCCTATGTCAGCCAATGGCATTGGGCCAGTTTGACCCCTTCTGGGTATGCAAACTGAACATAACCTTGTCCCTTAGACTCCTGATGTTGTGATCTACATTTTATCGTACTGTCACAACTTGAGTTGAGCCCTCTATCATCCATTGACCCTATGTCGATGCCTTGAACCGAATGTCGACCTGAAGACATTCGCTGTTTTTGAGCGAACCAGCCGCAGCCTTGATATCATTCTGATATTTTGGAACATTTGGAACCTTGTAAACCCTTGACAACTAATCTTAACCCTGGTTTCCATAGTTTAACCCTAATCGTTTCCCAGAACTCTCAAATCTTGTATCGCCTAAGTGTTTCTCCTTGCATTATCGCATATAGTGGAATAGTAAGAGTAGGATTGATTGTAATGCCTGTTTGCTTGTTTGATCCTTGTTCAGAGCAAGAGTCCGAGTTCGAAGACTTCGTCGCAGGCCCGACATCAACTGCTGTTTCTTACGACGCGGAAGGCAAGTCATATTCTTGAACATCTTGTACCTATATTTTATGAATTGCTAGAATATTCCTCGATTATAAAATAATATTGCATGAGAAAGATTGAGAATGGTTGAATTATGAAATGGCAGCATCAGGCTGATGCCTGTGAAATGTGAATTGATCAAATAATGAGCCATGAACTAATATATTAAGTATATTTATATTCATGAAATAAAATCCTTAGCCGTGACCAGTATTTTGGTATGGAATGGTGGTAGCACTGGAGGTGCTTGGCTGCACTGGATGTGCAGGCACTGAAGGTGCATGGATTGTGGTATGATCTGGTCATTGGCATATAAGGACCTAGAAGCTTGTGTTGTGCGTCTAGTGGCATCATTAACGTGCCAACCGCAAGCCTGGTATGGGACAGGCCTGAACAAGTAGTATGTGAATCACACATGAAACCCCTATATGACAAACTCACGACTTACACGGGGTGCGCTCCTACACAAATCACTGGATGTGATGATGCACGCTGACGCTGAGGGGAAGATGCCAATTTAGTGGGGGTTGTGTAACCCTGCCACAACTGTGGTTTGCGTGAAGAAAACCACGGGGTCTGGGGTGAATTGTGTGTGAAACATGGCAAAAGTTCTTGTTATCTCCACCTTGCCACTCACAGTATGAAGTGAGTCAGGGGTCCAATCCTTGTGATAGGTGTTGCATCTAGGTCTTCATGCCTAACCCTAATTTTGATGATTAATGAAAACAAAGTGTTCTGGACTAATTGTGCTTGTGAGATTGTTGATACAGAGTTTGTTCAGGAAGAAATACGAGATGGTCAAGATGAACCCGACTTGAAGTGAAGCACAAGATGCAGAAGAGCAAAGATAAGACGCAAAACGTGAAGATGCAAAAGACCTAAGGTAATCCGTATTTTATTTTTACTGATCTCGGCGTTTGGAGATGATCGGTTAGGAAAATTGTTTTTAGTTTTAACCGTACTATAAAGAGGGGTGGTGAAAGTCCTCTCTTTATCTCCAACATAAACCGAGAAACTTAGGTCATTGCATTGCATCATTTTGGTTGGATTTGATTTGAACTTAATTTGAAAAATCTGGTTTTTCAGTTCACTTTTTGACAGCAGAAGTGTTTTTCGTTTTTCTAGAAAGATCAAGGCAGATCTGATTTTTGCTTCTGTTGACAAAAATGTAGCCCTTGAAATTATCTTTCAAACGGGCTATTAAACACCTCTTTTGGATTTCTGGTTTTAAAGTTATCTCTATTTTTATTCAGGATGACTGTCAGTTTGCTGAACTGACTATCAGTTTGAATGTCAGTTCGTGTTAACTGACAATTGTCCAGAGAAGGTGTATTTTGGGCTCAAATTTTTTGTACTAAACTGATTGTCAGTTTGTCCATCCTGACTGTCAGTTGGGGTTTCGACCACAGTGCTTTTAACTGAGTTTCTATTTGTTTTTGGTCGAGTATGTGGTCGAACTGACTGTCAGTTTGCATAACTGACTGTCAGTTGTGGGTTTCAAGTTTCCTTAAACGACCACAAACGACTAGCTATTTTTTATCCGTAAATTTTGTCGGCTGTTGTGTATGTAACTGACTATCAGTTAGGTGAACTGACTGTCAGTTTGAGTTGCTGATTTTCAGCCCTAGCTCCAACGGTTCATTTGATCCTTGAGGATATAAATAGAGGCTTTGGGCATGTATTTTAAAAAACAAGCAGCCTCCTCTCATACACATTCTTGAGCTTTAGTTTCTTATATAAAATCTTGATCTTTTGGTCAAGTCGAGTGTTTTCTGATCCACCGAGCATTCCAGTTCATTGCATTTGCATACTTGTAGTTTCTCGGTGCGTGTTTGGAGGTCTAGAGAAGACCTTGCTGCCAATTACTCTTGGTGAGCGCCCTCACCTAGATGGTTTGGTGGCGTGGCCGTTGATCTCTCCGTTCGGAGATTGTCGGAGAGGCTCAGCAAGTTTGTATAAGGCATCGGTGCTCGCCTTTCCGGAGTGGACAAGGAGCAACCATTAGTGAGAAATATCCTTCGTGGATATTGGAGCAAGACTCAATTTATTTTGAGTGCTTCAACGAGGATTAGGGGAGACTGGGCGAGTCTCCGAGACCTCAGTAAAAATCGTTGTGTTCGTTCTCTCTTCCTCTTTCTCATATTACTATTTGTTCTTGATTTCTTTATTTGCAAATATTTGTTTTAAATTGAAGTTTTTAAAAGCCTCCTATTCACCCCCCTCTAGTCGGCGTCGGCATCCTTGATCCAACACGTGGTATCTGAGCACGGTCTCTCAATTCATTAGGCTTTACCGCCAAGAAAGAGGATGTCATCAAGTGGAGATTTTCTTCTTGGTCATATCGGTCGTGCGCCTATCTTTGATGGGACAAACTATCTGTATTGGAAAGTGCGCATGTCGGTATTCCTAGAAGCTATGGGGCTTGATGTATGGGATATCGTTAAACTCGGTTTTACTCCTCCGGATGATCCGGCAAGTCAGTCTGAGGACGATAGGAGAAAACTGCATTTAAACGCCCGTGCGAAAAATGCACTCTTTGCCGGTTTATCCTTGAATGAGTTCAACCGTGTGAGTAATCTCACGACTGCTCATAAGGTTTGGACCACCCTCGAAGAAATTTACGAGGGCACAACAAAGGTTAAAGAGGCAAAGTTGCTAATGGTGAGGCAAAAATATGAGACATTCACCATGTCATCAACTGAGTCCGTGGATTTCATGTTTACTCGGTTGAATAACATTGTGAATGAACTCAAGGGTCTTGGTGTTGTCTTTACTGACATTGAGATTGTGAGAAAGATGCTTAGGGCCTTACCGGAAAGCTTCGACACTTTGGTCACAGTTCTCACAAACTCCGATTTATCGACCACAACACCGACCGATCTTTATGGGAACCTCATCACCCATGAGATGCACAAGAAGGAGAAGAAAGAAGCAGCTGAACCCTCGGAGAAGAAGAAGAAAGCTTTGGCCTTCAAAGCCAACGTAAGGAACGATTCAAGCGATGGCTCCTCCGATGAAGACCTTGCACTCATGGTAAAGAACACTCAAAAACTTCTTCGCAGGTTGCATAAGAAGGTTGTCAACCTTGACACACGACCAAAGGGACCAAAGCAAAACAACTTCAAGGACATCATTTGCTATGGATGCCATGAGAAGGGACACATAGCATCAAGATGTCCAAACAAGAACAAGGCGTGGAACAAGAAGAAGAAGTTCTTCAAGAAGAAGAATGAAGAAATCAAAGAAGCTTGCTTTGGAGAGTGGATGTCCGGCGGAGAGAGCTCCGACTCCGACTCCGACAACGAAATAAGTTGCTCCAAGAAGATGGCCGGATTAGCTCTCGGCAACATCAACACCTCAACTAGTTCATCCATTTGCCTTATGGCCAAAGGCGATGAAAAGGTACACTCTAATGATCCATCTTATGATGATTTAGTTGAAATGATAACCAAACTAAATGAAGTCTTTGGAAAAACTAAAAGGAAGTATAAGGCGCTTAAGGAAGAACATTCTTCCCTACGCGCTCAATACTCCGAGCTTAAAGATTCTTATGAAAGCATGCTCATAAAAGATGTTACAAATACCTCATCTAAGGTAGATGCTTCAACTTCATGTAATTTGGATGATTCTCCCTCTAGTAGTCATCACATTCCATGTGTTTCTAATGATAACATATTAAATGAAAATAATGAACTTAAGACTCAAGTAGAAAAGCTTGGAAAAGGGTTAGAGAACTGTTATAAAGGTAAAATATCTCTTGATCTAATCCTTAGTAAACAAAAGTGTTCTTTTAGAAAAGAAAGATTTGGATATTTTCAAAAGAAAGGGAAGAAACCAAACTCTAAAACTATATTTGTTAAAGCATGCAACACATTTTGTCATAAATGCCATGAAACTGGTCATTCGCATGAAGCATGTCCCTTAATGACTCCAAATTATTTTGATACTTGCTACATGCTTCAAAAGTCGAGGAAAGGTTATACTATAGCAAAGTATGTTGGTGCACCCATGTTAAATAAAAAGAAGAAATCTATTTGGGTGCCCAAAGCTTTGATTGCTAATATTGAAGGACCCAAAAAGGTTTGGGTACCTAAAAGAACTTAATTCTTTGTATGCAGGTGAACTACAAGACCGGTGGAATACATGCGGAGTTAGATAAACTCCAGAATGCTGGTTTCAGTCATGTGGTCGACCATCCAGAATGGATCGCGAATCCGGTCATGGTACTGAAATCAAACAGTAAGTGGTGCATGTGCGTTGATTACACCAGTTTGAACAATGCCTGCCTGAAGGATGATTTTCCTCTTCCCCGCATCAATTAGTTGATTGATTCTACAGCGGGTTGTGAAATGATGAGCTTCCTGGATGCTTACTCTGGCTACTATCAAATTAGCATGGTAGAAGAAGATGAAGAGAAGATTGCCTTCATCAGAATGCCATTTGGCACTTACTGTTACATCAGAATGCCATTTGGCACTTATTGTTACATCATAATGCCATTTGGGCTCAAGAATATTGGTTCCATGTATCAGCGCTTGATGCAAAAGACCTTTCTTTCTTAGATAGGGTGTAATTTAGAAGCTTATGTTGATTATTTGGTTGTAAAGAGCCTTAAGAGCTCTAGCCATATATATGATCTTACTGACACTTTTTTGTAATTTGAATAAACATGGAATAAAGTTGAATCTTTAAAAGTGCTCTTTTGGGGTTTCTTCAGGTAAGCTTTTAGGTTTTCTTGTTTGTTCAAGAGGCATTGAGGTTAATCCCGAAAAAATTTGAGCCATTGAGCAAATGTGATCCCCTTCGACCACGAAGGAAGTGCAAACTCTGACTGGTCGAATGACGGCTTGAAGTCATTTCATGTCTTAGTTAGGAGAACATGGTTTACTTTTCTTTAAGGTTCTACGCAAGCACAATGGTTTTCGATGGTCGGATGAAGCCGAAAAAGCCTTTCAAGAAGTGAAAGCATACCTCACCAGTGCTCCGGTATTGGTTTCCCTATTAAGGGAGAACCATTAGTTATCTATTTGGCTACTACCCCTCATGTGGTCAGCGCAGTGTTGGTCGCAGAACGGGACGGAGTGCAAGGACCAGTTTATAATGTAAGTGAAGTGCTTAATGGACCGAAGGAGTGTTACCGTGAAGTCCAAAAGCTCCCTTATGCTCTTTTAATGGCTTTGATCTCCGTTTCATTGCGAAGTGGGCAGTTGAACTTGGAGCATTCGATCTCCATTTTACTGCTCGGGTAGCATTCAAATCTCAAGTTCTTGCAGATTTTTTGGTCGAATGGTCTAATCCCGAACCACAGGAATAAGACACAATGGATTTGGATAATTCTGACTGTTGGATGATGTATTTTGATGGTTCTCACAGTTATCAACCCTCAGGGGCTGGAGTAGTTTTAATAACACCCCAGGGTGATAAACTCTGGTATGTCATACAATTACACTTTGCTGCTACAAATGATGTAGAAGAGTATGAAGGTCTTCTTGCTGGGCTTTGAGCAGCCAAATACCTTGGAGTCCATCGATTAGTGGTGAGGGGGGCTCACAGCTAGTTGTAAACCAGGTAAACAAGGAGTACAACATCTCCGATGAGACAATGGGTCATTACATGGACGAAGTGAGGACATTGGAAAAATACTTCAGTAATTTTGAAGTCCAATTCGTTCTGTGAAGAGACAATATTCTCGCAGACCAATTATAAAAAATTGGGTCATCACGCACATCCACTCAGGCAGGAGTGTTCATCGAACACTTAAAATCCCCCGCTATCAAAGAAGGGTCAGAAGCAATGACTAACGTTGCGACCTTAGAGCAAGAAGCAGATTTGATTCATCCATTCAGAATCTATCTTGCGTATGGGACCTTGCCTGAGGATGAAACCGATAGTGATCAGTTACGTAGAAAAGCGCGCATGTATAGACTCATTGAGGGAACTTTATATAGAAAGGGCACTCAAGGAGTACTTATGCGTAGTATTTCTCAAGAAGATGGAAAATCCCTTCTAAGAGAAATACATGGAGGCATATGTGGAACACATGCTTCTTATCAAACACTGGTTGGAAAAGCTTTTCGACAGGGTCAAGACATATATGCCCACAGTGTCATTTCCATGCTTGGCAAGTTCATCAGCCAGCATATGTTTTGCAAGTCATTCCCTTAACTTGGCCATTTGCTGTTTGGGGAATAGATATTGTAGGACCAATGTCTCAAGCTATCAACGGGTACAAGTTTTTATTTATAGCCATTGATACATTCACTAAGTCGATTGAAGCTGAGCCAGTTCGCAATATTACTGCTGCTGCTACAAAAAAGTTCTTTCATAAGAACATAGTGACACGATTTGGTGTCCAAGTCGTCTCATTACAGACAATGGTTCACAATTTGTCAACGGTCTTTTCTTAGACTATTGCGACGATATTGGAACCAAAGTTTGTTTCACATCTGTCGCTCATCCACAGAGCAATGGTGTAGTAGAATGTGCCAACGGGCAGATCATATAGGGTGTCAAGAAACATGTTTTCGACTACCTTAAGTTAACTTGGGGGCTTGGGTAGATGAGCTTTACTCAGTTTTATGGGCATTACATACCACATCCAGTCGACCTACAGGTGAAACACCTTTCCAACTGGTTTTTGGTGCTAAAGCTGTCTTACCAGTTTAAATTCAACTTGGTTCAGCTCGCCTAAGTCACTTAGATATTGATAATGAAAGTGATGCTCGAGAAGATGAACTCTCTCTTCTCGAAGAAAAGTGTGATCGAGCATTTATTAGGTCTGTTGCATATTTAGAAGTTTTGCGTAAATATCATAATAAGAAGGTGCGACCACGTAGTCTTCATGTGGGCAACCTAATTTTAAGAAAAATCCAAAACCAGTCCAATCGCAATAAGTTCTCACCTCAGTGGGAAGGTCCTTATATTGTGGTCTCAATCCCGTGACCAGGATCGGCTCGATTAGCTATGAAAGATGGAAGGATCTTATCCAATTCATGGAATATAGATCAATTGCACAACTTTTATGTGTAATTTTTCCCACTACCATTTCCCTATTCAATTAGCATGTTTTCTTTAATAATAAAATGCTTCTTTCACTCTATGTTATGGTTGTGTTCTCATCTTATGTCCTTTGTCTTTCTTCAAGCTAATCTTGGGGTTGATCTCAAATAATCATCTCATTACAGTGTTTTAAGTGGATTCATTGACCGATCTCATGGTTGCATCTAGATAACACATCTCTAAATAAGTCGTTTCTTAACACATACGAGACTTACTAGAATGTTTCTAATCATTTGGGTGGCTGTTAGTTCATAAAAAGCTTTGACATTTATTTCGAGTTGTTTATTATTGTGATCTTATAATCAACTCTAGTTGAGTTTTTCTCTTTTTGTGCCATTTCTCAACGCATAAGAGACTCTCTAGGCATGTTTATTATCCTGAAATTACTATATTGTATTCTCAGTATTAGTAATCTCAGGAGGGGGCTAGGAGAATATAACTATAACATAAAGTTTAAAGTTAAGTATATTTTTATGGTTTTAAATTCTGTTAAAGCATGCATTTGCATTTTCTGTTATAAATATCTATTTCCAGGTTATAAACAATGAGATACATCAAAGACTTTTCTTTTCGATTGTCAAAATAAATATTTACAATTAGAAGGAAAGTCTTAGTTAAGCTTGAGGTTTTCTAATAGTTTGTCAACTATGGGCTTAACCTCAACTAAGGTCACACGCATCTGATCTTCATTATCAAAAATTACATCTTCCGCCACTGGATTCAAATCTAAGTTCGGACCATGGCGATGTCTTAGTTTGCACAGGATAGAAGAGGATGCAGTATCAACATTAGTGTTGACTATTTCCTTGTACCTCTTTGCAAATTCTGGGATATTGCTGATCAGAGAGTCAGCTTGAGCTATGACCAGGGCACAGGACTCTTCGAGAGATAGGCTATCCTTCTCAGGATCGATCATTGTTGCCTAGACAGAGTCCGCGACATCTCTCAATTTCTCGAGAGTAGTTTTTTCCATGATGCTGCAATTGTTAATGATCTTTTCCAAATTACTTTTTTCTTCTACAGAAATCTTTGCAGCATTTTTGGCTCTCTCCATTATCCTAATATTAAGATTATGAAGCTTTTCGAGATTGTGTCCTCGCCGGATATATCTCTCTTCAAAATCTTGTTTTTCTTTGGCCAACTGAGAGTTTATTTCTCTTTGATCTGGTCAGACGAAGAGATAGAGATGATTTCATCAACTCATAATAAGTTATAAACACAATGACTAGTTCTACAAGAATGAACTTACGATCTAAGTCAATTTGTAGCTTCTCTTTTTCCCCTTGGAGAACAGCATATGAATTTTTATTTTCCTCCAAGGATGACAGAGCTTCAGCAAGATTTCTGCTATTTTCTTCTAGAGCTTTTGCCAGCACTGTCTCCTTCTCGGAGCGCTCCTTAGCAACCTCATTTACCAAAGCAGAGTTCTCCCTGCGACAATGAGAAGTGTCATTCTAATTCATATTAGATTGAAATTAGAGCAAGACACTTACTGCTCTAGTTGGTTGCACATTTCTTGAACAACCTTGAACTGATTAATCAGTGAGATTACCATGGTCATGTGCAAGGTAGAATTCTACAAGAAAAGAAACATATGAAGATATTGCTTAGATAGAACACTAAAATATGCTAGGTAAAGATGTTACTTACCTCCATAAGATCCTTGAGAAAATTTTTGGATCCTGAATCATCTCGCACCTGTTCAGTAATTAGTAGATTCAATTATGGAGCAAGATGCGAAAGATCAGCAGCTTGATCCGCTATTTCCATATTCTCCTCTTCTTGACAAGAGGAGGAAGGATATCATTGACTGTTGGCGGAGCAGAAGTTCCTACTTGTTCGTTCATCCCCATGGTCATGATCGTAGCCGTGACCTCAGTCTCTTCATCATTGACAGGTTTTAAGAGATGAGTCTGTTGAACCTCCTTGTCAATGATAGTTTCAGGTTCCCTAGTAGTCCCAGCAACATCTAGTGCTTCAGATGGAGCTGTAGTGGCAACTATGGAAAGAGTTTCTACCATAGAAGTAATTACCCCCGTTGCAACAGTTGTTTCACTATCTTGTATTGCAGCAAGGGTGGGATTGACCTGTACATTGTTATGACTATCTGTGTAAATGCCTAATTAATTTCCAAGAATTAGTTACAAAAATAACGATACCTGAAGTTGAGTCCCATATGACTTTGAGAACTCAGTGCCCCGTTTACGGAAGACAATAAGGAAGATAATAATTTTTTCGAGGATTTCCTCACAAATTATGCACGTTTTTTCCTCCGCAGAATAAGAAGAATATCATCTTCCTCCTCGCTTTCCTCTCACTGAAAAACTAAAGCATAATTTCTAGTTGTACTTGGAGAAATGTGAGAGGTAAGAAACTTTACTGTAGCCGAGGTTTTAAGTTCGACGGCTTTAGATGAAGTCGCCCCTATAGTCTTTTTTAGCTTAATTTTGCTGGGGGTTGAAATCTTCATTTTGGATGACGATTGGCCTTTGGGAGTTTTCTTCAACTTCTTAGATGCAAGACCCCTAGAAGTCCTAGCATCATTGCCAGTTCATTTCATCCCAATCACTTGGCCCATGAGCAACTAAACAAATCAGAATGATTTTCTTCGGTTATGGTTATTCAAGGGGAAAACATATACAAGTTTTTCTGAGAGAGATTTACCTTTAGTCGTTCTTGTATTAAGATGTCTTTGCCATTGACCAAACTCAGTGGTCTTGGTGCATCCATCTCACCTTCTATGGTTGGATTATATAACTTCAAGTGAGAATCAGCTCTCCTCTCGACCTCAGAAGAAGGCAAACATGTTTGGGAAACACAGTAAGCTCAAAACAGATTGACGAAATTGTATCGATCTGCAAGAAGGCGCCTTTACCTTGATTATAATCCAAGGTTCCATCCTGTATAGAGTGCACCTCCCAGGTAGGATGCACCCTTTTCTTCAGCGAACTAATCTGGTTCTTTATGAATGTCGTGGTATTGCGAATACCCCGGCAGGTTTTGAGAATGATCCTAGCGAAGATTACGCGGCGCGGGTTGACCGGATGATCGGTCCTCCCCCGCCGGACAAGCACAAAAAATGACACTCGGGTTTATACAGGTTCGGGTCCCGGTGGGGGCCCTAGTCCTGTCGACGCGCTCCCGACCGGAGTCGGCTGGGGAGGCTCTCTCCGGGGGAGAGGCTTCCGGAGCACGTCTGTGAGTTTAGCTATTCCAATAAAAGAGAACCGATCCTTTACAACAGAGGGGTACAAGGGCTATTTATAGCCCCAAAAAGAAGCAAAAAACCTAAACTACCCCGGAAGCCACCGTCGGATTGAAGGGCAGGACCGTCCTTTTCCCGGTCAAACGCCTTGGATGCTTGACAGCTGGTCGCTAGTTCCCGAGGCGCTCCTCGCGTGACCTGTACGTGATAAACAGCTCGAGACTTTACCTTTAGGAGGGCGATGAGGCTCGAGACGGCGCTGGAGGCCAGGTCCCGGGGGCCAAAAGGCGGCGCCCGGGGAGGCCCCGGAGGCCACATCCCCGGGCCAATGGCGGCGCCCGGGGAGGGGCCAGAGGCCACGTCCCCGGGCAAATGGCGGCGCCCGGGGAGGCCCCGGAGGCCACATCCCCGGGCCAATGGCGGTGCCCGGGGAGGGGCCAGAGGCCACGTCCCCGGGCAAATGGCGGCGCCCGGGACGGCACCAGAGGCCGCGTCCCGGGAGCCAAATGGCGCCGCCCGGGAGGGCACCGGAGGCCACATCCCGGGGGCCAAAAGGCGGCTCCCGGGGAGGGGCCGAAGGCCGCGTCCCCGGGCAAATGGCGGCGCCCGGGACGGCACCGGAGGCCGCGTCCCGGGAGCCAAATGGCGGCGCCCGGGAGGGCACCGGAGGCCACGTCCCGGGGGCCAAAAGGCGGCGCCCGGGGAGGGGCCGGAGGCCGCGTCCCCGGGCAAATGGCGGCGCCCGGGACGGCACCGGAGGCCGCGTCCCGGGAGCCAAATGGCGGCGGCCGGGAGGGCACGGGAGGCCACGTCCCGGGGGCCAAATGGCGGCGCCCGGGAGGGCACCGGAGGCCACGTCCCGGGGGCCAAAAGGCGGCGCCCGGGAGGGCACCGGAGGCCACGTCCCGAGGGCCAAATGGCGGCGCCCGGGAGGGCACCGGAGGCCACGTCCCGGGGGCCAAAAGGCGGCGCCCGGGAGGGCACCGGAGGCCACGTCCCGGGGGCCAAAAGGCGGCACCCGGGGAGGGGCCAGAGGCCGCGTCCCCGGGCAAATGGCGGCGCCCAGGACGGCACCGGAGGCCGCGTCCCCGGGCAAATGGCGACGCCCGGGACGGCACCGGAGGCCGCGTCCCGGGAGCCAAGTGGCGGCGCCCGGCAGGGCACCGGAGGCCATGTCCCGGGGGCCAAAAGGCGGCGCCCAGGGAAGGGCCGAAGGTCACGTCCCGGGGGCCAAAAGGCGGCGCCCGGGGAGGGGCCGGAGGTCGCGTCCCCGGGCAAATGGCGGCGCCCGGGAGCCAAATGGCGGCGCCCGGGAGGGCACCAGTGGCCACGTCCCGAGGGCCAGAAGGCGGCGCCCGGGGAGGTCCCGGAGGCCAAGTCCCCGGGCAATCGTGACACAACCTACCTGGACTTAGTCCAGCGGAGATTTCCCCCGACAGCAGCCCCCCATGCACGCCGGGGACGATGCTCGAGTCCCCGGTGGGTATGGCGCACGTCACCGAGAAGATCTCCAGGCCAAGTCACCGGAGCCGCGGCGCTTCGGTTTCCGTGCCCCACGCTTATGGCCGCGCCGTTTCGCCATAAATGCGCGCGCGGTTCGAACCGGCCCCTCGATTCACGCGCCCGTCCCTTCGTTCCCCGCGCACGGTTTGAACTTCTACGGTCCAGATTGATCCGCGGGTGCCACGTGGCGTGCATCTAGACCACGTCCCGCCCCTATAAATAGGCCCTTTGGGGGGCCAGGAAGCTCATTCCAAATTTTCATCCTCGGCGATTTTTGCTCTCCCGATAGCCCTCTCCCGGTAGCTCCTTCCGTTAGCTCTTTCCGGTAGTAGTCGTCCGGGAGTTTTAGTAGTAGCCTCCTGAAAGGTTAGCCACCGAACAAAAAGGAAGACTAACCTCATGGCACCCAAGGGTCGAGCAAAGACCACGGAGGTGCCCCCGGAGGAAATCCCTCCGGATTTCCTCTGGGTGTTGGAGTTCACGGCCGAGGACGCCGAGTCCTTGGTCGAACGCTGCGTCGTAGCGGACGGGGACATCCGAGTCCCCGTGAAGAAAGACGGAGCCCCCCGTCCCAGGCCTGGAGAGGTCGTGGCTGTGGGGGTAACAAGGCCCCTGGGATGGAAGTCACCTGTAGCATAGGAAATTTTCTTAGAAAATTTTAAAACGAGGTTTTCAAGGAGAAGACCTTCCGGGAGACAATCGTCCGGTCGCCGTGAGAACGGGGAGCCGGGAATAAGGCCTCATGTGGAAGAAATGTCCAAGAGAACCCGATGAGATTTCCGGAGGCGAGCTTCCTAGGAGACATTCGTCCGGTCGCCGTGAGAACGGGGAGCCGGGAATAGGGTCTTCGGGGAAGAAAATGCCCGAGAAATCCGTGACTTCTCCGAGAGACAATCGTCCGGTCATCGTGAGAACGGGGAGCCGGGAATGGGGTCTCCGGGAGGCATTCATCCGGTCACCGTGAGAACGGGGAGCCGGGAATAAGGTCGCCGGGGACCAATCGTCCGATTGTCGTGAAAACGGGGAGCCGGGAATAACGTCGACTCCCGGAGGAGGAAGATAGATCCAATCAAGCCGCAAGGGGCCGATCATCCGGTCGCCGTGAAAACGGGGAGCCGGGAATAACGTCGACTCCCGGAGGAGGAAGATAGATCTAAGAAGGCCATTAGACGTCCCACTGGGGAGAGCGTCTACTCCCGGAGGAGGAAGTGCCCGAAGACGGGTCTTGAGTGTTTGGGCAGGGGGCTAGTCTCCCAAAGTGACTCGTTACCACGGCCACTGTGACCGGGTTGCCGCTTACACCCTCAGTCCACGAGGGCTGATCGTAAGCCTCCCTACGGGAGTGGGACTCCCGTTGTAGGGACTTGTTGGGCCTAGCCCACTTCCTCACGGGGAGGGCATCGCCGCTAGGGGCGGTAATGAGAGAGACCTGGAATGAGACAGTTTGAAAAGCAAGACCTATGTATTGCTAATAAAATGAAGTACAGGGCCTCCCCCAGCGAAGCCGCGAAAGGGGAGGAAAATACAGTGTCCCTCCTCCCCCTCCGGCGTGAACGCTCCGGGGGAGGGGACAGGCCCGTAAGGCTAAACATAGAACTTGCGGAGTAAACGCAAGTTCCACGTGTGCTTCAGCTCCTGCTTTTGAAGGTTGGAGAGCTTGTAGGCCCCTGAGCCCAGGACCGCGGAGATCCTGTAGGGGCCCTCCCACTTGGGGGAGAGCTTATCCTGGGCCTGGGGGTCCGTCACGCGCTTGAGGACAAGGTCCCCAAGGCGGAAATCTTTCTCGCGCATGCGCTGATTGTATGCGCGCGCCATCTCTTGCTCGTAGATGGCGTGGCGGAGGAGCGCTCGGTCGCGTTCCTCCTCCACGAGGTCGATCTCCAGACGCTGGTTGGCCTCGTTGGCTTGGTATGCTGAGGGCGTAGCTCCCTCCAGGAGCTCAACCCGCAGTGACCAGAAGCCGATCTCCGGGGGGAGGACTGCCTCCGCCCCGTAGACCAGGGAGAAGGGAGTACGCCCCGTCGCCCGGGACGGGGTCGTGCGCATGCAGCAAAGGATGCTAGGGAGCTCCTCTGCCCATGCACCCCGCTTAGAAGCGGTTTGCTTGAGTCTCCGGCGCAACTCCTGTAGGATCACGCCGTTGACCCTCTCGACAGCCCCATTGCTCCGGGGATGGGCCACCGAGGCGAAGTGGATGACGAGCCCCAGGCCTTCACAGAATTCCCGGAAATAAGCCGAGTCGAATTGGGTCCCGTTGTCCACGGTGATTTCCCGGGGGACACCAAAACGACATACGACGTTTATCCAGAAAAACCGCTGAACGGCCCGGGACGTGATGCTGGCCAAAGGCTCCGCCTCGACCCACTTTGTAAAATAGTCGACTGCGACTACCGCATACTTGTATCCCCGGGCGCTGGGGGGAAGGGCCCTAAGAGGTCCATCCCCCAACGCACAAAGGGCCAAGTGATGGGGATCGTCTGCAGCGCTATAGGGGGGAGGTTCGAGCCCTTGGCCATCTTCTGGCATGCCTCGCACGCGGAGACAAGGTCTCACGCGTCGCGCATGACCGTGGGCCAATAGAAGCCCTGCCGGAGGGCCTTGGCCGTGATGGCACGTGGGGCCAGGTGAGAACCACAGCTCCCCGCGTGGATGTCTCTGAGAAGTTGAAGTCCCTCCGGCCGGGGGAGGCAGCGCAGGAGGACGGAAGCCCCCCGCTTGTAGAGCCTCCCCTCCAGCAGGAGATATGCCCGGGCTTTAGCCCGGAGGCGTTTAGCCTCGGTCTCACTAGGAGGGTCCCCCTCCCCCTTGATGAAGGAGATGAGGGGGTCCATCCAAGACGGAGTCCGGGTGATCTCGGGGACCTCCGGGACATGAGGCTCGTCGCCCGTGTCCGGGGAGGCCACCGAGGGCTTCGTGATGATCTCCAGGAAAGCCCCCTTGGGGAGCGATTCCCGGGCGCTTGCCGCCCGGGCCAAGGTGTCGGCCCGGTCATTGTCCCTACGTGGGATATGCCGGGCCTCGAGGCCGTCGAAATGCCTCTCCATCTTTCGCACTTCCTGCAAATAAAGACTTAAGTTTGCGTCATGGCATAGGTAAGACTTGTCCATTTGGCAAACTACGAGCTGAGAATCTCCCTTGACTAGGAGGCGCCGGATCCCCAGGGAGCGCGCGAGGCGCATCCCGAGGAGCAAAGCCTCATATTCGGCGACGTTGTTGGTTGCGGGGAACTCGAGCCGCGCGGCGTACTCGAGTTCCTTCCCCTCGGGGCTCCGGAGGACTACTCCCGCACCATCCCCGGCGAGACACAGCGACCCATCGAGCATAAGGGTCCAATGATCACTGCGTCGGGGCGGCACAGGGAGATCTTCGTCCCCGGACCCAGAGGTGGGAGTCCACTCTGCGACGAAGTCGGCGAGGACCTGCGACTTGATGGCGGAGCGGCCGGTAAGGGACAGGGAGAAGGGGGCGAGCTCAGCCCCCCACTTCCCGATCCGGCCGGTGGCTTCCTTGTTCCCAAAAACATTACCTCCCCGAGGGGGAGGGACGACGGGACGGTGATGGGGTGCCCCAGGAAGTAATGCCGAAGCTTCCGGGACGCCATGAGGAGGGCGTAGAAGATTTTCTCCATCTCCGTGTACCGAGTTTTGGCCCCTTGGAGGGCCTCACTCACGTAGTACACCGGACGCTGCTGCCCCCCTTGCTCCTTCACCAAGACCGCGCTGACGGCGACTGGGGTCGCGGCGAGGTAGAGGAGCAAGGGTTCTTCCGGAGACGGACTCACGAGCATTGGGGGGCTCGTGAGGTACTTCTTGAGGTCGTTGAAGGCTTCCTGGGCCTCGGGGGTCCAGCGGAACCCCTCGAGCCCTCGGAGGATCTTGAAGAACTGGAGGCCCCGCTCCCCCGACCGGGAGACAAAACGGCTGAGTGCGGCTAGGCGGCCGGAGAGCCGCTGGACATCCTTGACGGAGCGCGGCGGGGGCATATCTAGGAACGCCCGGATCTTCTCGGGGTTTGCCTCAATGCCCCGCTGGGACACAAGGAAACCTAGGAGCTTCCCCCCGCGCACCCCGAAGGCGCACTTCTCCGGGTTGAGTTTGAGCCCGAAGGTACGGAGGTTGCGGAAGGTTTCAGCCAGGTCGTCGATGTGGGAGGCTGCGCGGGGGCTCTTGACGAACGCGTCGTCCACGTAGACTTCGACATTGCGGCCGACTTGGTTTCTGAAAACCAGAGTCATGAGGCGCTGGAAGGTTGCCCCCGCGTTCTTGAGCCCGAAGGGCATATGGGCGTAGCAGAAGGTTCCGAGGGGAGTAATAAAACTCGTCTTTTCCTCGTCCCCCTCCGCCATCCGGACTTGATGGTAGCCCAAGTAGGCGTCTAGGAAGCTCATGAGCTCGCACCCCGCAGTGGAGTCGACGAGCTGGTGAATCCGCGGGAGCGGGAAGTTGTCTTTGGGGCAGGCGCGGTTAAGGTCGGTGAAGTCCACGCACATCCGCCACCTGCCGGTTGATTTCTTGACGAGGACGGGGTTCGCGAGCCACTCGGGGTGCAGGACCTCCCGAATGAACCCCGCCTCTCGGAGCCAGGTGATCTCCGCCTTGATTGCCTCTTGGCGCTCGAGGGAGAGATTCCGCAGCTTCTGTTTGACCGGGGGGTGACCGGGGGCCACTGCGAGCTTGTGCTCAATGACCTCCCGGGCGACGCCCCGCATGTCCGAAGGCTTCCATGCAAAAACATCGGAGTTTTCGCGCAGAAAAGCAGCAAGTTGCGCTGCGTGCTCCTCTGGGAGCTCCGCCCCGATCCGGACGGTTTTGTCTTCGTTGCCCGGGGACAGCAGGACCTTCCGGAGCCCCCCTTCCGGACGCAGCTTGAGGAGGGGCCTCCCGGGCGGTGGCGCAGCCGCGTCTAGTTCCGGGGGAGAAGCCTCCCCCCCGGGCGTCTTTATGAGGTTGACGCTTCCGATTGTGGCCGCAGCGCGCTTATATAGAGCACGGGCCATGTCTTGGTCTCCCCGGACGCTGATCACACCATGCGGCCCGGGGATCTTCATGCAGACATAGTTTTGATGGGTGGCAGCCCCCAGCCGGTTAATTGTCGTCCTCCCCATAATCGCATTGTAGGAGGAGGGGAGGTCTACTACATCAAAGCGGACCAGCTCGGTCCGGTAGTTCTCCGGGGTGCCGAAGGTCATTGGAAGATCTACTTTGCCCACGGGGTGGATCGCCTTCCCCGGGACAAAACTTTGCAGGGGCCCAACAGCGGGCTGCAGGAGCTTCTCATCCACTTGCATTTCTTTGAAGGCCTTCAGAAATAGGACATCGGCGGAGCTCCCGCCTTCCACCAGGATACGGGCCAGATGGCAGTTGTAGATGGTCGCGGAGACAATGAGCGCGTCGTCGTGGGGGAAGCGAACCCCCCGCGCGTCTTCTACTGTGAAGGTGAGGGGGACATCCGACCACTTTGGTGGCGGGGACGTGTGTAGCACCCCCACAACCTTGACTTCGCGCGCGTACTCCTTACGCTGGCGCTTAGAGTCCTGCCCGGAGGCAGATCCTCCCACGATGACGTTGATGTGCCGCTGCGAAGTTTGAAAGGGGAGAGCTTCTGAAGGCTCCCCCTCCTGCGTCTGCTGACCCCCCGTGGGAGCGGGAAGGGCCGGAACAGCTGGCCGAGGGGGTAAGGAGGCCGGAGTCCCCCCCCCCTGCCCGCTCTGGTCGAGGAAGTCCGCGAAGTGCTGCAGCAGCTGGCTACAATCTCGGGTAGCGTGGGAACTGGACCTGTGGAAGCTACACCACGGTCCTTCCCGCCTTCTCCCCGTGGGGCCCTCCCGGCCGCGCGAAGATTGTCCACCCCCATGGCCCTTCGGTTTGGGGAAGGGGCGGTTGGCCCTCGGGGGGTCGCGCGAGCCGCCTCCGCCCTCGAGGACAAAGGTGTCCCGAGGTCGTGGCTCGCTACGCCCCCCCCTGCCTGGAGCGTTTGGGGGGATCCGTGGCCCCCCGGTCGACGGGGGCGGGAGCCCCCTGGGTCTTCTTCCAGATATCGTCTTCCTCCGCCCGAGCGTACTTTTCGAGCACGTTGAAGAGCTCATCGGCGGAAGAGGGGCAGCTCCGGGAGAGCCTTCGGTGGAGCTCCCCCGGGAGGATGCCGCTTTTGCAGGCTTCGATGACCGTAGAGTCGGGGACATGGGCCACTTTGCTTTTCACCTGAGCAAAGCGCTTGAAGAAGCTTCTGATGGTTTCCCCAGTCCTCTGCCGGACAGTGTATAGCTGCGAGGAGTCTAGGGGACGCACGTAGTTCCCTTGGAAGTTGGCACAAAACTCCCGCTTGAGCTGCGAGAAAGACTTGATGGAGCCAGCCTTCAGGTTGTAGAACCAGGAGCGGGCAACGCCGGAGAGGTAGAGGGGGAAGACGTTGCACTGTACTGTCTCGTCCCCCCCGGCCGCGGAGATGGCAGTGGAGTAGACCTGCACAAATTCGTAAGGGTCTGCCTCACCGTTATAATGTTCGATGTGCGGAAGGCGGTAAGGCCGCGGCCATCGGATGCTGCGAAGTCTTCGGCACAGGGGCTGGTTGGCCCCCTGCACTTCCCGGGGAGAGCACCGGTCGCTGTCTTCTTTCACGGGACCTTCATTGTCTGAGTCTGGGAGCGGTCCGAGAGGTCCGCCAGAATGGCGGTGGCGACGCTTTTCCTCTGGGCCAGGACTAAGTTCCTGGACGTCCGGGCTCTCCGCTGGAGAGGTTGGCTCTTCAGCAGGTCTCTTCCCCCGGGCGGTGCGAGAGCGAGGCTCCCCGCGCCCACGGCCGGGGGGAAGTTCTTCCCCGCGCTCTGGTGAACGCATTCGCTCGACCTCCCCCCGGGCGAAACGGACCTGTCCCGCCGAGGGAGGGAGCTCATGCGCTGTAGCTGCCGGCCCGAAGGCTTCCGGAGCCGGTTGGGGGGAGTCCCCCTGCGACGGCCCCCGGGACCAGAAAGGGGGAAGCCCCTGTATTATCCGGAACCGGGGAGGGGGCGCCCGCGGTGACGCCTGGAATCGAAGTGGAGGGTGCCCCGGTGGCCACGACCGGAACCGGGAAGGGGGCAGGCCCTGTAACACCCGGAACCGGCGAGGGGGGAGCCCCCGCGGCGACGTCCGGAACCGGGGAGCCCATGCGGGGGGAAGTCCGCTGCGGCACGGGGGCTGCTCTGTCAACCGCCCCCGGTGCGGTAAACGCGACACGGGGGGCGGGACTGGCTCCCGGCGTAGGGTAAACCCCCGGCATGAAGTGGGCTCCCGGCCCCGGGAATAGGCCAGGAATGGGGTACCCCCCTGGTGCCACGAAGGGCCCCGGCATGAAATAACCTCCCGGCACCGGGACGGGCCCGGGTGCCGGGAAAGGTCCGGATGTATATCCCACAGGGGGAGGGAACCCCCCGGCAGGATCATACGGGGCGGACAACCCCCCGGAGGCCGGAGGGGCCGCCGGGTAACCCATAAACGGGGGCATGTTCCTCGGATACGGGTGTGACACAAATGTGGGGGCCGGGGGCCGCGCCAACACACTAAGGAGCTCGTCCATAGAGCGCTGAGCGCGGAGCTGGCCTTCCACAAGAGCTTCGAGCAGGGCGTCCCGGGGAACCGGGGGAGCCGTCGGGGGGAGACTAGTCCCGGCCGAGGTCCCCGCGGTCACCGGAAACGACCTGGAGGTGGAAGCACCTAAGTTAAGAGGAAAGGAGGGAGGCGGTACCTGGGCCAGGTCACCTCCGGAAGGGACCGCCGGGACGGCAGTGTCCCGGGCGGACGGCGCCGGGTCTCCGAGACCCGGATCACCGGGAAGGGTGCGAGCCCTTGTTCTTGGGGGAGCCATGGCGTCTTGTCACGAGTCCCCACGGACGGCACCAACTGTCGTGGTATTGCGAATACCCCGGCAGGTTTTGAGAATAATCCTAGCGAAGATTACGCGGCGCGGGTTGACCGGATGACCAGTCCTCCCCCGCCGGACAAGCACAAAAAATGACACTCGGGTTTATACAGGTTCGGGTCCCGGTGGGGCCCTAGTCCTGTCGACGCGCTCCCGACCGGAGTCGGCTGGGGAGGCTCTCTCCGGGGGAGAGGCTTCCGGAGCACGTCAGTGAGTTTAGCTATTCCAATAAAAGAGAACCGATCCTTTACAACAGAGGGGTACAAGGGCTATTTATAGCCCCAAAAAGAAGCAAAAAACCTAAACTACCCCGGAAGCCACCGTCGGATTGAAGGGCAGGACCGTCCTTCTCCGGGTCAAACGCCTTGGATGCTTGACAGGTGGTCGCTAGTTCCCGAGGCGCTCCTCTCGTGACCTGCACGTGATAAACAGCTCGAGACTTTACCTTTAGGAGGGCGATGAGGCTTTGGACGGTGCCGGAGGCCCCGGAGGCCACGTCCCCGGGCAAATGGCGGCGCCCGGGACGGCACCGGAGGCTGCGTCCCGGGAGCCAAATGGCGGCGCCCGGGAGGGCACCGGAGTCCACGTCCCGGGGGCCAAAAGGCGGCGCCCGGGGAGGGGCCGGAGGCCGCGTCCCCGGGCAAATGGCTGCGCCCGGGATGGCACCGGAGGCCGCGTCCCGGGAGCCAAATGGCGGCGCCCGGGAGGGCACCGGAGGCCACGTCCCGGGGGCCAAATGGCGGCGCCTGGGGAGGGGCCGGAGGCCGCGTCCCAGGGCAAATGGCGGCGCCCGGGACGGCACCGGAGGCCGCGTCCCGGCAGGGCGCCGGAGGCCACGTCCCCGGGGCCAAAAGGCGGCACCCGTGGAGGGGCCGAAGGCCGCGTCCCCGGGCAAATGGCGGCGCCCGGGACGGCACCGGAGGCCGCGTCCCGGGTGCGAAATGGCGGCGCCCGGGAGGGCACCGGAGGCCACGTCCCGGGGGCCAAAAGGCGGCGCCCGGGGAGGGGCCGGAGGCCGCGTCCCCCGGCAAATGGCGACGCCCGGGACGGCACCGGAGGCCGCATCCCGGGAGCCAAATGGCGGCGCCCGGGAGGGCACCGGAGGCCACGTCCCGGGGGCCAAAAGGCGGCGCCCGGGGAGGGGCCGGAGGCCGCGTCCCCGGCCAAATGGCGGCGCCCGGGACGGCACCGGAGGCCGCGTCCCGGGAGCCAAATGGCGGCGCCCGGGAGGGCACCGGAGGCCACGTCCCGGGGGCCAGAAGGCGGCGCCCGGGGAGGTCCCGGAGGCCAGGTCCCCGGGCAATCGTGACACAACCTACCTGGACTTAGTCCCACGGAGATTTCCCCTGACAATGAAATATCAGATAACATCCCATGCGGTTAAGCCCTCAAGCGCCATGTGGAGGATAACTTGGGCTTGCTTCTGCAATTCTTCGTCCAACTCAGGCGCATAGTCTTCTTCATTGCTCTTCTCTGGTCGACGGTTTTCGAACCAGAGATGGCTCTCTTCAGGAGCCAGGCAATAGAACTAGCGTTGGTTTCATCCATGAACAGAATCACGAAGAGGAACAACTGGATAGTCTTTCTTTTCTCTCAAACAAAAGTAGACACATCCAGCAGCATTTGCACTCTTTGACCAAACCAAGAAATAAAAACGACAGAAAAGGGAAATGCTGGGCATAACTCCAACAAATGCTTCATGCAGATGCTAGAAAATGGCTAAACTCAAAACAAAATTGGGATGTAGGTTTACCAATTCCAACCCGAAATGGTTGAGAACACTGAGAAAGAATTCGCTTTCAGGTAGGTGAAATCCACAGCATAAGAAGTCTTCAAAGATCACCAGTTCGTTCTTCTTGATCACAGGTGTTTCTTCCTTCCCGGTGGGTTGACATGCAATCAATGACCTCGAAGGCAAGATCTCTTCTTTCTCTAGGATACCCAAGTTTTCCATGTTGTAATAGCTGGATCGGCTCCAGGATGCCATTTGATCAAGAGAAAAGGGGTTTTGCAGAACAGGGTTTTCTGCGGCGTAAGGTGGCGAAGTTTGCAAGACGAGGGCTTTTCGAGACTTTGGAAACTTGTTAGGGGAAATCTCCACGGGATCAAGTCCAGGTAAGAGGCATTTCAATTTGCTCGGGGACAAGGCCCCTCGGTGGCTCATCCCGGGCGCCGCCTTTTGCTCGGGGACAAGGGCCCCCGGTGGCTCATCCAGGGCACTGCCTTTTGCCCGGGGACAAGGCCCCCCGGTGGCTCGTCCCGGGCGCCGCCGTCCTTCCAAAGACAGGGGTCCCCGGCCCCGGGTCACGTGAGGGTCACGCGAGAAGCACCTCGGGAATCGGCGGACACCTGTCAAGCATCCAAGTTTCCTGACCGGGAGAAGGACGTCGCTGGCAGGCGGGGTAGTTTAGTCTTTTTGCATCTTTTGGTGCTATATAAGCCCTTGTAACACCTCATGTAAGGGAGAAGAATTCATTTTTACTTGGAATAGACAATCTAATAGGTGTGCTCCGGAGCCATCTCCCCCGAGAGAGCTCCCCTGGCCAACTTCGGTTGGGAGCACGCTGACAGGACTAGGGTCTCCACTAAGGCCCGAACCTGTATAAACCTTCATGTCACTTGCTGTGTTTGTCCGACGGGAGAGGACCGGTCACTCGGTCAGCTCGCGTCATCTTTTCTTCGCTAGGATCTTCCACAAAACCTGCCAGGGTATTCACAATAGCACGACAAAATTGTGAGTTGCTCTTACACCCATCATTGGCATTAAATGTTTCCCTTGATGGATCTGATGGGTGCACCTAAAGTCCTTCTTGGGACCTGTTGGAATTCGAAACGAAAATGAATATTTTTGAGATCCAAAAAATCTTTTTGTTTCAAATTTGGGGGCTAGATGTCAGTCACTCATACTATAACCAAGGAATTCTATGGTCTCAATTTTCTATTGTCGCTGCGACAATGGTTTTATACTACCTATGAATGTTATGGTCACAGAGATATTTACCTGTAATCATAACTGATAGCAAAGAAAATTGGATTATGCATAATCAAATTATTAATCCATTAAAAGCTTGGATGTTAGAAAAATATCTTTATTATTTCTTACAATCCTTACACAAAAAAGGGATACTGGCGACCAACGAGTTAGCCTGATCCAAAAGAAGAACACAAAGTTCCGCAAGGGACAAGTTATCGTTAGTAGGGTTAACGATAGCCGCCTGGCCCAAGGGAATTAGCAACGCTCCTCAGTTTTTCGAGGTCATCTTTTCTTGTGAGACTACAATCGGCTTGAATCGCATCAGAGATGTCCTTTTTCTCTAGAGAAAGGTCCCTCTCCATGCGAGCCAACCGTGTAGCCTCATTAGCCATGTCACAATTAGCCTTCAGGCGATCAACGAGCTTGAAGGTAGCGTTGAGGTCGAGTCCACACCTAATGGACCGCTCCTCGATCTCCTCTTTTTCTTCTTGGAGAGTTCTGCATAAAGCAGTCTTTTCCCTCAGAAGAACCTGGATCTCAGCAAGTTATTCACTGAGAACACACAATGTCTGGTCCTCCTATATAGACAAAGGATCAATCCAGGTCGCATACAAGAAGAATTAAGAAAGAAAAGAATTTACCAGGGAGGAAGATGCTGTGTAACACCCTGAGTTAGGGGTGAAAATTTCCTTTTTCATCAATAGCATGCATGCATGTATCTGAAGTAATAGCCAGATCAGTATCTATCTTAAACCCTAAAATCTCCAAATCTAACCTGCGACCTCAAATCAAGATCAGATTGCTCAGGTGTAATCTATCAGTTATTCTAAACTTAAAAGCCTTCAGAACTCAGATCCAATTCTATCTCTAAATCCCAGAATTATCAACTCCTTCTATTTTCGAAAACAGAATATCCTATATTACCTAAGTACCCTAAGTTTCAGAAATCCAGATTTAATCTAAATCTTGACCAAGTTCAGACCAGATTATTTCTGGAACATAATCAAGGATATGCCAATACCTTAATCCAGAAAGTTGGCAGCCAGATTTTATCATCTAGACTCTTTTCACAAATCAGTCCAAGAGTTAGTGCAAATTAGTCCTTTATCTGATATCTGGAAACCCAAAAAGGCTAAAATCTCCAGATTAACTTCAAACTCAAAATCTCTTCAGCAAATCTTTTCTAAATGCTATTTGTCACAAGTTTCTCTTCTGTTCAGATTCCAAAATCTCATCCTAAGTGCCAGAATTCGAAATCAATTGAAATTCAGATTTCAATTACCCTAAAATACCCTATTTTCAGTTTGTATCAAAAACTATCCAAATGTGCCAGATTTTATCAAACATCTTTGCCAAATATTTTGTTGAATATATCTGCCAGATTAGTGAAAGAAAATTCAGTTTAAACCTTCTAGAATTCCAGATTTACGGAACAGTCCAAAAATCAAGAATTTGAAATTGTAACTCAGCCCAATTCGACCAGAGAACTTAGCTGTTCACGACCAGAGCTAGCCGTGGTTTCCTTGCGCCGTGCACACTCGCCGCCGGCCAAGTTTCGCCCGCGCTCGTGACCGTGCATGTTGTGTGTACGTGTCTTCGCCTCAGCCATTGTCGTGGCAGCGCCGTTGCAACGTCGACGACCAGCGCCTGCTCCCGCACGCGACCAGCAGCCTTTTGTCAGCAACTCCTCGCCACGTCACCTTGCCGCGCCAGTGTTGTCGCCACCGCTTGCTCCATCTTTGCAAAGTCCCGATGAACGACAATGTGGACAGTTGCAGTCCTGTTGCCGTCGCATCACCGTTCTTCGCTGTGTCTTCGCCGCTGATGCTCAGCACGCAATCCATCTCATCACAGCTGCCAATTACTTCGTTGTCTCCTCCTTGCAAGCTTCGCCTGGCCTATTTAAGCACTCCTGTGCTCAGCAGCTCCCTCCACACTTCACCAGAAACCAGCCAAGTTCCAGAATTTGCTGTTTTCGTTTTCTTCTCCGGCGAGCCGTCGAGGAGGCTCACGGTGCCAGCACTCTACACATAATCTCCTGCCAAATTAACAACATCAGCGAGTTCCCCTACTCATTCTCTCTGTGTGGTATCATCTAATTGCTCACCAGTGACCTCTAACGCCGGCGATCACCGGAATTGCCGATTGCCCTGTTCCTGCAATGTAGCTTAATTCAGCCCGAATTAGCTTTCGAAATTGTAATCTAAAATGATCAGTGAGTTATTTCAAGCATGCCTGTGAACTTAGAATCATCAATTGATCCCAATTTGAAGCTATTCCTGATTTTGCAAATTGACAGTCGCTGGCTCACGTCACCAGGCCATACCGGCGATCCTCCGGCCAAATTGACGTCGCCAGTAGCTTACTCATACCCTTCTATCACTCCTAGAGCAAGGACTCGAGTTCAATCGGCTTATGTTGAAAATGCCCAAATCCAGAGCTTCTTCTCCGGCGCCGATCACCGGAGAGCTTGTTCCAGCCATTTCAGCCCTCGAAACCTTGTCTAGTGTGTGTGCTTTGACCTCCTGAGCATTTTTGTCTTCTAGCCCGACACCTAGATCGGCCTAGATTGGAAGTTATAGCTTTGCCAAGATTTTGTCCAGAAATGATCTAGTGCAGTGTGTTCACCTCAGTTCATCATCAGATTTCTTGCTGTCCAGCCATCTTCAGCCATAGATCCTATTGTAACTTTTGTTCCTGTTACTCAAGCCTACCTCCTAGACAAAGTTAGCACATTAGTTGAGCCCTGGAACAGCATTTTATGCTAAGCCCTAGTTTTTGGCATTGTCAGCTCTATGCCAGAGCTTGTCAGCCAGTGGCATTGACCTTGTTTACCCACTTCTGATTGTGCATTTTGAAAACCACTTTGTCCACTGAATTTGTAGAGTTGTGATCTACATTTTCTTCTACTACCACAACTTGAGATAAGCACTCTAGCTTTTCTTAAAGCTATGTCCAAGTCTTGATCCGAATGTTGATCTGTTGACATTCGCTGTTTTGATTAAACCAGCCACAAAATTGTTATCCCTATTGTAATCCTGAAACCCTAAGATTATCTAATCACCATCCTTAGCCCAAATTCCTTGAAACCATAGAATCTCGACTCAGTTCAGTTTGCAGTTCAAATTATCTCCAGTATAGTTCAATCATTCTTGTTGAGCATTTCTGCATATAAGTCATAAAACATTTTAATATTATAAGTAATCATTGTGTGTTTGTTTGTCGTCGAGCAGATCAAGAGCCCGAGTTCGAGGACTTCACTGCGGATCCGACGTCAACTGCTGTATTTTACGACGCGGAAGGCAAGTCATATCCTTGGTCATCTTGAACCTATATTTTAAATGTTGCTAAAACATAACCTTGAATATAGATAATATTGCATGAGAAAGACTGAGAATGGTTGATTTATGAATTGGCAGTACTAGACTAGTTATCTGTGAAATGTGAGATAAACAAGTTTTGAGCCATGAACGATTATATGTATTTATATATTTATATTCATGAAATAAAACCCCTAGCCGTGACCAGAAAAATGGTGTGGAATGGCCGTAGCACTGGAGGTGCTAGACTGCAAAGGATATGCAGGCACTGAAGGTGCAGGGTTGTGGATGGTCTGGTCACTGGCATATAAGGACTAGAACCTTGTGTTGTGCGTCTAGTGGCATGAACAACGTGCTAATCACAAGCCTGGTATGGGACAGGCCTGAACAAGTAATTATGTGGATCGCACATGAAACCTCTGCATGAGATGTGTAGTGATGCACGATAAACACGGAGTACGGCTCCCACACATATCACTGAAGGTGATCAAGCACGCTGACCCAGTAGTGGGAATAAGCAGAGGGGTGGAGGTTTGGATACAACCTGCCACAACTGTGGTTCGCGGAGAGCCACAGGGTCAGGGGTGAATTGTAAGTGATACATAAGAAAAGTTCTTGTTATCTCCACCTTGCCACTCACACATGGTTGTGAGGAGGGGTCTAATCATTTTGATAGGATGGGCTTGAAAGTGGAATATCTTGCGGGTAAATTGGTACCTCTCTGTAGAGTTAAAAACGTATTCGAATACTCCGAGCTCCCGGGTTTATAGGAGTCTGCTGCGGTGGATTAAATCCACGGGGTGTGACACAAGTACTATTTTCTAAATAAAATGTGTTAAATCAAGATTACCCAAATGACATGTGTTGTCATGATAAGGGGTGCTGCCGTGGGCTGTCGTGTGTCGACGTGTCGCGGTGGTGCTATAATCTAGTGAACATGATTGATGATGTTATTTTATGAAAAGTGCTGCCATGAGCAGAAATAAGATGAGATGAGAAAGGAAAAGATTATTTTACAAATATCCATAATTCTTGACTAGTCTAGGCTCATGTCATCACTACTATATGTATCTACTCATACCTATGACTTGCTGAGTACGTAAGTGCTCACCCTTGCAACATTCAACTCAATAGATGGAGCCTACCTTGATCAAGATGATGGCATGGAGTACTTCGTGGATCCAGAAGGAGGAGAATCAGTTCCGCCAGAGCCCTGAAGTGTGTTGTTCTGCCGTCAACTTCTTTTGTGGGAGGGTCACCAATCTTCTGCTGTGTAGTTAAATATTTTGCTAAACCCTGAATGCCTTGTAGGTATTGTAATCCTCTTTATGTAATATTAAGGCCAGCAGGCCACACTGCTTAATATTTTGTTAGTACTCTGTTGCAATGTAATATACTCCTGTGTTTGACTCATCCTGGGAAGTCAAAGGTTTGTGAGAATGGGACTAGTTGCAGCGAGCTAGGTCTCTACAGGAGTAGTCGTAGTCCCAGTTTCGGGGCGCGACAGAAAAGTTGGTATCAGAGCAACATGAGAACTTGACTGTAGGACAACACCTTTAGGGATTGGCCGTGCCAGGAAGACGTAATTTATTTAGAAACTATTTGTTGAAAACTTTATTTTGGTAAAAATAATGAGCTTTGCAGCTCTTAAAAACCTTTATTTCAATATCTTATTTGGATTTTCTAAAAATTCGGTAAGATTGTGAGAGTGCATTCTGTTGTCTCAGAGTGTCTTAGAGGTTGGTGTAGACAGAGCTAGTGGATGCTCTTGATAGCTTTGTGATTCGCTGTTGCTTTTGCAATGGTTAATTCGTGTGTTATGGCTAATAGCCTAAGTAATTTTATGCATTAAAGTAGTTGCATTAATTCCTGCATTGCTGTCTTAGTTGGCCTTAGTTAGTTAGATCAGTCTAAACTTTTTTCAGAGCCACCATGGTTGACACAAGAAGGAGATCTCGGAGTGGAAGAGAAGATATGGGACAGACTCCGCAGGAAGAAGATACTATGACAAGAGACCCTTTGTTTCAGCAAGGATCTCAGAGTTCCAATCCCCCTCAGAATGAACAACCCAGTCTTCAGGAAATTCTGTTGTCAATGGAGAAAAGTCGACAGGAAGCTCAGATAGCTCATACCCAGTTGTTAGCCCAGATAGTTCAGAAGCTGCCTACTGGAACAACAGAAGGAACTACTTCTGCTGTAGGAACAAGATTAACAGATTTCCAAAAGACCCGTCCACCAACATTCTCTAGTGCGACCGACCCCATGGTTGCCGATGATTGGTTACGAGATATCGAGAGGAAACTGGACACGGTCCGATGCAGCGAACGAGAGAAAGTTTTGTTTGGATCTCATCAGTTATCAGGAGCTGCAGCTGCATGGTGGATGAACTACCAGGAAGCCCACCTTGACAGAGACAATATCTCTTGGAGGGAATTTAAGAATCAATTTCGGAAATTTTATATACCTACTGGTGTTATGGCAGCTAAGCGGCGGGAATTTCGGAATTTAACTCAAGGAAGTAAGTCAGTCACTGAGTATCTACACCAATTTACTCATTTGGCTCGATACGCACCTGGAGATGTGAATACTGAAGAGAAGAAGATAGAACGCTTCACAGAAGGACTTCAACACTATTTACAGTATCAAATTGCTTCTCATGAATTCACGGAATTCCAAACACTAGTGAACAGAGCTTTAAAGGTGGAAGAGAAGAGGAATATGGGAGAAGAAAGCCGAAAGAGGAGGATGTTCCAGCAAACACGACCATAGCCAAATCCAATCAGAGGAAGAATTCCTGTTACTCCCAGCTCCCGACCATCCTATCAGAATCCCAGACCAGCAATGACATTGTGCCCCAACTGCAGAGGGAATCATCTTCAGAAGGATTGTCGTCACCCTCGTGTTGAGTGCTATCATTGTGGACAGCATGGGCATCGCAAAGAATTCTGTCCTTGGATACAACTTCCACCATCCATTGCCAGATCTCAGGCAGGAACACAGCCAGTAGTAACCAGAGCATCACCATCACAGAATTTTAGAGGAAATTCAGCAGGAAGAGGAGGAAATATGGCTAATCGAGGAAGAGGAAGAGGTAGAGCACCAGCTACAACCCAAGGAGGAAGGTTAAACTATACTTCAATTCAAGAAGCAGGCAACGCCACCGACATTCTTCTAGGTAGATTTATGATTCAATCTGCATCTGCCTTAATATTGTTTGATCCTGGTGCTACAAATTCATTCATGTCAAAAGCATTTGCATCTGAAGTTGAAATGCATATAGAGCAAGTACCACTAGAGTACTCTATGGTTATACAAACTCCAGGGGCTAGATTATCTGTTTACTCAATCTGCCCAAATGTAACCTTCAATATAGAAGGGGTAGAATTTGAGGCAAATCTACTAGTTCTAGAACTGCAAGGTCTAGACATTATTTTGGGAATGGATTGGTTGTCCCAACATAAAGGTCTAGTAGACTGTGAAGAGAAAACCTTAAGTCTTGTCAGTAGCCAAGGGAAGAAAGTTCTATTCTATGCAGAAAGATCATCAGTCAGGAAACCCAGTGGCCTTCTATTGTCCCCAGGATACTTCATAAGCTTGGAATCGAGCTCAGATACTTTAAATCAAAAATGTCCAATTTCTGTGTCTTCGTCTCCGGCACAGTTCACCCGAGTTTGCTTTCCGGCCGATCTAGCCAATGCCACTTTGTCACTTAGCTAGGTCTCAGTCCCCTGAGCATTTCATTCCACTAGCCCGATCCCTGAATCTGCCCAGATCAAGAGTTATGCTCTTGCCAAGTTCTTGTCCAGAGCCGTGCCTCTGCCGTGTCGCCACCGTAGTTCATTACCATCGTTCATCGCTGTCCGGCCATCTTTTGCCCTGAAACCACCACCAATGTGTCCCTGGCATCCACGCCTACCTCCTAGACATAGTTGGCGAAGAGTTTGAAGCCTAGAACCAGATTTACCCTTTGCCCTAGTTTTTGACAGTGTCAGTGCAGTGTCAATGCATGTCAGTCACTGGCATTGGCCTTTTTTAACCCCTTCTATTTGAGCAATTGAAATGCCACTTTGTCCATTAAGCTTCTGGAGCCATGTTCTACAATTTTCTCTACTGTCACATCTCCAGAAAACCCACCTAGAGCCAACTTAGGGCTATGTCTAGCCGTGGACCGAATGTCAGCCTTTTGACATTCAAGTCCTTTTGAGCCCATCTCTTCAATCAACACCCAAGTGACTTTGTCCAAACCTTTCCCCTTGCATGCATGATATATTTACTTATTATTTTCTAGTGCAACTATTTCTGTATGCTTATATGGTGTGTGTGTGTATTATTTGTATCCGCCATGGAACCAGAGGTTGAAGGAGCGGAAGAGATCTTCGAAGAATCGTCTGAGCAACTAGACCCCTCACTGCAAGGCAAGTCTCAAACCCTTGATCATGTCTAGCCTAATATTTTGAGATAAAGTATGTTGGTTGTTTTCAAGTATATGCATGACTTATGTTCAAATAAGAACTATATTCGAATAAAGTGGTAGATATGACCTAAAAAATTGTGAAGCCCCTTTTGTCATTGAATATCCATGCACCCTTGTCACCCTAGAATATCATGCTTAGGCTATGCTTATACTCAAGATTATATGTTAAATGCTAAATGGTCACATGTGAGAAATGTATATTCAAAACCACTTGTTGTGAAAGAATGTGATTGGAATCGATAGTGAGGATGGTTTGATTGGTTGGTGCTATGTGCGCACTGGGAATGTGAAAGACTCCTCACTAAAGATTCATAAGGACGAGAACCTTGTGTTGTACTTCCATGCGGCATGAAAAACGTACCAACCACTTGCCCGGTATGGGACGGGCGCAACATAGTAGCTTTCTCAGTGTTAGCTTTTCCCTGCAATGGTTGTCGGTCCGATTTCTCAAGAGAAACTGGTGGCCCACTGAGGGCCATGAGTGGTGTGAGATCAGAAAATTAATGAGTGGAAAAGGTGTAAGAAGGAAGACACCCTCCGCCTGGATTAAGTCGTGCGCGACTGTAATCAAAAGAGACTATGTGTCTTGCGAGACAATAGACCAAGGCTAGGAAGAATTGTGTAACATCCCAATTTTTGCTATATTTTCTGCTTGATAGTCAGCATATCTTCTTTGGAATCCCATATGTCTCAACCCTATTTTGATCTCTTATCTCAAAATCATGATCTCAGGTGTGCCACTACCTTAACTTAAAAAGTTGGCAGCTAAACTCCACCTATCAGATTATTTTCACTTTTCAGTCCAAAAGTATTTCAGATTAGTCCTTTTCTGAATTGTCAAAAGCCCAAAAAGGCTAAAAGTCTCAGATCACCTCCAAATTCAAATCTGATCCAATGAGCATCTTCCCTTCACTTTTCTGAATATTTTTCCCTTCTGGAAGAACTCAAAAATCTCAACTGAAACCCTAGTTTCAGCCCCGCCAAAAATTGCAAACCCTAATTACCCTGGTTACCTTGTTTTCGATTTTTGTCAGAACCATCAGATCTTATCGAATTTTGCCATTTTTCCTGCTAGATGAGTCCAAGTGTTTTGGTAAAACTCATCTGCAAAGTCAGATTTCAAATCAGCCCTTCAGATTCCAAAATTTGCAAACAGGTCCTAAACCCGAAGTAAATTCTCACAAATCAGTCCAAAGCTTCGCGAAATAGTCCCTGGCCCCTTTTTCGACTTCGACCAGGGCTGAGCCCCGCGTGCATGACCACGACCAGAGGTCATTTCGACCGCAGCTGCTGCTGTTCGTCGTGAACCACCACCGCAAACTCCACCGCCGGCCGGTTCTTGCCTTCACCAACGGCCATATCCTACGTGTCCGCACGTGTTCACGTCGCACCAAAGGAGCTCCACCATGGCGATGACCGGAGACCGCCAGCAACGCCGTTCACGCGCGCGTGCCTGCTGCTGTCAGAACTTTAATGCCACTTCGCCGCCATGCCGAGGCTTGCCATCCCGTCGATCTGCCAAAACCGGATATCGCGCGATTTTCCTCCTCTGGCAGAGCTACCGCCGTGTCCCAATGCCACCTCGATGCTGCTCCGGCGCCAGACGAGCATCCCCGCTCGATTCACTGCAACTCCCGAGGAACCAGCCCCTGGCTATATAAAGCCCCCTCGCCTAGAGCTTCACTTCACACCACACCTCACCAGCAAACCTTCGTAGCTTAGCTCGCTGGTGCTTGCCATCATCTTCCCTGACGAGCTACCGGAGGAGCTCTCACTGCCAACCCAAGTCTCCGCTTCTCTCTTCAACCCGAGTTCACCGGTGAGTTCCCCTCACCTTCCTCTCTGTTCCATGGAGTTTAATTGAACCCCGGCGAGACCTAGCGCCGACGACCACCGAGTTTACCTTTTGCCCTGTTCCTCCAATGCCGAGCGATTCAAGCCAAATTGAACCTCGTGCCAGTAGAGTAAAGTGTCCAGTGAGCCAAGAGAGGTAAACCCGTAAGGTTGAAATCCTCAATTTTGGCCCGAGCGACGAATCCCCAATTTTGAACTTCGACAGTTCGCCGGAGATCGCCGCCAAGCTTCTCCAGTGACCCCCTAGCTAAATTGAACACCCCAATAGCTTCATGTTGACCCCAGGATACTTCACAAGCATGGAATTGAGCTCAAATGCCTTCAATCAAAAACGCCCAAATTCTATGCCTTCGTCTTCGGCTCCGTTCACCGGAGTTCGCTTTCCGGCCGATCTAGCTGATGCCACCTTGTCATTTAGCTAGGCCTCAACCCCCTGAGTATTTCTTCCCACTAGCCCGAACCCTGAATCGGCCTAGATCAAAAGTTATTCCCTTACCAAATTCCTGTCTAGAACCATGTCTGTGCCGTGTCGCCACCGTAGTTCATCGCCGCCGTTCATCGCCGTCCGGCCATCTTTTGCCATGAAACCACCGCCAATATGTTCCTGGCATCCACTCCTACCTCCTAGACATAGTTGGCGAAGAGTTTGAAGCCCAGAACCAAATTTAACCCTCTGCCCTAGTTTTTGACAATGTCAGTGTAGTGTCAATGCATGTCAGCCACTGACATTGACCTTGTTTAACCCTTTCCATTTGAGAAATTGAAATTCCACTTTGTCCACTAAGCCTTTGGAGCCATGTTCTACAATATTCCCTACTGTCACATCTCCAGAAAACGTACCTAGAGCCAACTTAGGGCTATGTCTAGCCATGAACCGAATGTCAGCCTTTCGACATTGAAATCCTTTTGAGCCCATCTCTTCAATCAACACCAAGTAACCTTGTCCAAACCTTTCCCCTGCATGCATGATGTATTATTCTCTAGTACAACTATTTCTGTGTGCTTATATCGTGTGTATGTATTATTTGTATCCGCCGTGGAACCAGAAGTTGAAGGAGCGGAAGAGATCTTCGAAGAATCATCTGAGCAGCTAGACCCATCACTGCAAGGCAAGTCTCAAACCCTTGATCATGTCTAGCCTAATAGTTTGAAATGAAGTCTGTTAGCTGTTTTCAAGTATATGCATGCCTTATATTCAAATAAGAATTATATTCAAATAAAGTGATTAGATATGACCCAAATAATTGTAAGTCCCTTTTTTTGATTGAATATCCATGCACCCTTGTCACCCTAGAATATCATGCTTAGGCTATGCTATGCTCAAGATTATATGTTAAATAAATGGTCACATGTGAGAAAAGCATATTCAAAACCCCTTTTTGTGAAAGAAAATGTGTCCGGAATCGATAGTGAGGATGGTTTGATTGGATGGTGCTGTGTGTGCACTGGGAATGTGAAAGACTCCTCACTAAAGATTCATAAGGACTAGAACCTTGTGTTGTACTTCCATGCGGCATGAAAAACGTACCAACCACTTGCCCGGTATGGGACGGGCGCAACATAGTAGCTTTCTCAGTATTAGCTTTTCCTTGCAATGGTTGTCGCTCTATTTTCTTGCGAGAAACTGGTGGGCCAGTGGGGGCCATGAGTGATGTGAGTTCAGAAAAATTATGAGAGGAAAAGGTGGAAAGAAGGAAGTCGCCCTATGCCTGATTAAGTCGTGCGCGGCTGTAATCAAAAGAGGCTATGTGTCTTGCGAGAACATAGACCAAGGCTAGGAAGTAAGGTAGTGGGGAGGACCCACAACTGTAATGAGGACTGGAATGTCTATTTACCTGGTAGGGAATTGTTAATGCTAGGATTTTAAACTGTTGTGTGATCTCGGCCTTGTCACATGCGTAAAAGTCGCATGGAGAGGTACCGACTTGAAAGCTGAGTGATCGGTGGATTAAGGTGGCACACCTTTGCAAAGTATAAAAAGTATCGGATACTCTGAGCTCCCAGGTCATGGAGTCTGCGCGCGGTGGATTCTATCCACGTCGATGCAGCATAAGTAGTTTTTGGAAAGTTTTTCACAAAATCTGAGTAAAGTGGTGACTCATGAAAGACCGCCACACATAACATTTTCTGAAAATCTAGCTTAAGGTTTTAAAAGCCTCGTTTTTGAAAACAAAGACCTTTTCTTCAAAACTAGTGTGAAAAATCTATTCTATAAGCCAAAGAGCCATTCTTTGAGAATTTCCCTCTCATCGATATATATCTGCATTCTTATTTGGGACTTGTTGAGCACCATGTGGACAATGTGCTCACCCTTGCTTTTACAAACAAAATTTAGAAGAAGGATTCATTGACCCTGAGTCCTACGGTCTTGAACCCAACATGGAACAAGAAGAAGAAACTGCCCTAGAAGACCTAGCTTGTTAGAGGGTCACGTACCAAGTGGAGTCCGATGTGGAGGAGGCCCGTGCAACACCGCTGCTGAAGAAGATGAAGATAGATGAAGTCCTTTTGCTTACTGTTGTTGTTTTATTTTGTGCCGACCCTTGTGTCGAAGAAAACTCCTTAATTTTGTATCAACATTAAAGTGCGTCATTTTGGCGCTATGTTATTGTAATGTTGGTCCCTATGATCAGCACTTGTTTTAATTACTTGCATTTTTATATAATGCATCTTGTTGTTATGAGCTGCAATGTACCATTTCTGAGTGCAACCCACCTGGGCGGTTGCCACCGGATTCCTCAAATGAGGGTCCCACAAATTGGCTGTGGAGAGTACCCACAACGGTAATAAGGACTGAAATGTCTATTTACCAGGCAGGGAATTGTTAATGCTAGGATTGTAAACTGTTGTGTGATCTCGGCCTTGTCACATGCGTAAAAGTCGCATGGAGAGGTACCGACTTGAAAGCTGAGTCATCGGTGGATTAAGGTGGTACACCTTTGCAAAGTTATAAAAAGTATCGGATACTCTGAGCTCCCAGGTCATGGAGTCTGCGCGTGGTGGATTCTATCCACGTCGATGCAGCACAAGTAGGTTTTGGAAAGTTTTTCACAAAATTGAATAAAGTGGTGACTCATAGAAGACCGCCACACATAACGTCTTCTGAAAATCTAGCTTAGGGTTTTAAAAGCCTCGCTTTTGAAAACAAAAACCTTTTCTTGAAAACTAAGAGTGAGAATCTATTCTATGAGCCAAAGAGCCATTCTTTGAAAATTCCCCCTCATCTATATATATCTGCATTCTTATTTGGGACTTGTTGAGCACTATGTGGACAATGTGCTCACCCTTGCTTTTGCAAACAAAATTTAGAAGAAGGATTCATTGATCCCGAGTCCTACGGTCTTGAAACCAACATGGTAGAAGAAGAAACTACTCCAAAAGATCCAGCTTGTTAGAGGGTCACTTACCAAGTGGAGTCCGATGTGGAGGAAGCCCATGCAACACCGCTGTAGATGAAGATGAAGACCATGGAAGTCCTTTTGCTTATTGTTGTTGTTTTATTTTGTGCCGACCTTTGTGTCGAAGAAAACTCTTTAATTTTGTATCAACGCTAAAGTGCGTCATTTTGGCGCTATGTTATTGTAATGTTGGTCCTTGTGATCAACACTTGTTTTAATTACTTGCATTTTTATATAATGTATCCTGTTGTTGTGAGCTGCAATGCACCATTTCTGAGTGCAACCCACCTGGGTGGTTGCCACCGGATTACTCAAATGAGGGTCCCACAGAGGCGGTCAGCGATGATGGAGCGTTTGACTCGGCGAACTACGCCCCCTCACCGTCTCCGACGATTGCACCTCCGGCGGCACCGGAACTGCCGGAGCCGGAGCGCCCAATGGTGCATTTTGGGTAGGTTCCCCCCCGCACGTCGAATGGCCGGTGGAAGAAGGGGAGAGCCCCTCGGTCTACGAGGTCCCTGTGGCTACGGAGGCCCCGAGGGGCCCCACGGCCCGGAAAGGGGAAGGGGCTCCTCATCCCTCCCCGGGGTGGTACTCCCTTAGAGAGTTCGTCCACCTCTTCTTTGGCCATCTCTTCTTTGGCGGCGAGGACCACGGCCAGTGCCACATCGGTCCACATCACCCCCGTGACCCTCGTAAGGGGGACCGCTGGCGGGGACGGGTCCGGGGCCGTCGGGAGGGAGACTCCCCTGCTGTCCGCGGGTGAGGTCTTCCGGTTCGCCGAGGGGCTCCAGACCCGAAAGATGCGGGAGTACATCTCGCAAGGGACACTCTGTGACCAGTGCAACGAGCTCTACTCACTCCACATCCAGGTTCATTCTCGGATCATCCGACCGCTTTCTTTCGAGGATTTCACTAACTCTTTTGGGCTTCGAATAACCTTCACGTTTACAAGGGGCGGTCCTCGCCCGGGGCATAGAGGCGCGCTTTGAGAAGGCGCTGAAAGAGGTGGAGGGGAAGGCCGCCGCCTTTTCTGAGGAGCGGGAAGAGGCACTCTGGGAGTTGGCCCGGGTCCGAGCTCAACTCCATGCCTCAGAGGGTGCCAACGACCGGCTCCGGAGGGAGGCGAAGGCGAAGGAGGATGCCCTCTAGGAGCTCGAGGGCTCCAACACCCAGGCGGTGGCGGAAGAGGGTCGCTCTGTCCGTTCGACTCTCGAGGGTTTCAAGGTGAGCCTCGGGCCGGGGGGCGGCTCCGACGCGGTGTTGGTGACATTCGTGGAGGCCGTGCATTTTCTTAATACACAAGTCTCCGTGATCCCAGAGGCCACCGATGCTCGGGCCCGGGGCTGGGCGATCCGGTGATGGCCGCTACCGCGGGACTCATGGAACTCCGAGGGACCGGCGCCCAGGCGATCGGAGGCCGGATCCCCCGAGGCTTTCCCGAGTTCTTCGAGCGTGGAGCAGCTCGCGGGGGGCCTCTACGACTGGATCGTGCGGGTGCGGTTCCTGGCTCCAGCGCCCCTGAGGGTGCACACCGCGGCTCCTGCAGAGACCACCCGGGGGGAGGAGAACAATGACCAAGTATGAGCCTCCCCCCGGGCCTTTAGATAGGTCCTTTTTTGTTTTAGAATTTTTGCTCCCGGTAGCTTCTTAGGGGAAGCCCCGGAGAATTGTACAAAACTTCTGCTTTAATGAAATGAAACGGATTTCTTGCTAAGTCTTGGACTGAATTTATCAGGCACCCCGGGAGGTTGCTCCCGGGGGAGGGCTCCCCAGAGTTGAGGGCTTTAACTTTAGAGGTGCCCCGGTGGTGCAAGGGGCCACTCTGGAGATAGGGCCTTCGGGCTCCGGAGGGTATTACCCTGGGGACGCCCATGCAGCCTTAGTATTGCTAAGCCTCCTCTCCGGAGGGTGCGGCAGGGGTGTCTCTCGGGAGCCAATCCGGTTGCGGTGGCTCCTGGAGTGGCACCTTGACAACTTCGATAACCACCGCGCTGAGTTGTCTCCTCCGCGATCGGGGTCCCGGAGGGTTCCTCCACTTTAGATACTCCCACCGGTGGGCTACGAGTATTGGCCTGGGGACTTGCTTCGAGAGGCCCAGCGGTGCATAAGAAGCTTGTACCGAGACCTCGCCTAGGAGCTATCGGAGGTTCTCCACGATTATTAGGTGTAGGAGCCCCCCGAGGGGGCTGTCCCCCATTATGTTTTCCCGCGGGGGTTTAACTCCCCGGGTTGTATCTTGCATTTACCCGAGGCTTTGATTCTCGGGACATCTTGGCCCACTGGGGGGGTTGTCTCCTAGTTAGATCTTGTACTGATACCCACCGGGGGGGGGGGGGGGGGAGATGTCCTGCGGTTAAATGTATCAATAAAGCTAAGTTTGCTTATTAAGCTTGTTTTTGAAATTTTCCGAGTTCGGAGGATAGTTTGGGCACGGGTTATCCCCCCCCCATAACGGGTTGTAGCTTGGCTCCGCGCGCTGTGGGGAAGGAGCGAACGGCCTGGACGTTAATGATTACTGGGGTCACGCCCATTTTTGAGACTTGGAAAAGTTCGGAGAATCCTGGTAAGAAAACCTTCCGGTCGCCGTGAGAACGGGTAGCCGAGTAACAACTTTGGGAAGAAAATTTTCCAAAAATCCCAGTGAGAAATCCTCCGATCACTGTGAGAACGGAGAGCCGGGTAAAAACTCTCCAGGAAGATTTTCCTAAAATCCCAGTGAGAAATACTCCAGTCGCCGTGAGAACGGGGAGTCGGGTAAAAACTTTCTGGAAGATTTCCCAAAAATTTCAGTGAGAAATCCTCCAGTCGCCATGAGAACGGGGAGCCGGGTAAAAATTCTCCAGGAAGAGTTTTTTGAGAATCCCGTCTCGCTGGGGAGACAATTTGCTCCCAGAGGAGGGTAAGCCCGATGACAGGTCTGAGTGTTTGAGGGGGACTAGTCTCTCAAATTGATTCATTACCACAGTCCTTGAGGACTGGGTTGCCGCTTAGCCTCTCAGTCCATGAGGGGTGATTGTAAGCCGCCCTACTGGAGCGGTGCTCCCGCCGTAGGGACTTTTAGGCTGCGATAGCCTACGCCCTCACGGAGAGGGCATCCTCAATAGGAGGGCATCGTCTTGAGAGACGGTAAGGCAAGAACCTGCAATGAACTCGAGTTGGAGAAAATCCCACTTGTATATATAGAACTTGAAATACAATGCCTGCCCCCGCGAAGCCGCGGCGTGGGAGGGAAAGTGAATACAACGTCTCCCCACATAACCGCGGCGGGGGACACAGCACCTCCCCCTGCGAAGTCGCGACGGGGGAGGGAGTAGGCCCAGAGGCTAGACATAGAACTTGTGAAGCAAGCCTATGTTCCATGTATGCTTCAGCTCTTGATCTTGGAGGTTGGAGAGCTTGTAAGCCCCCAAGCCTAGTACAGCAGAGACCCTGTAGGGGTCTTCCCACTTGGGGGAGAGCTTTCCCTGGGCTTGGGGGTCGGTCATGCACATGAGAACGAGGTCCCCAATGTGGAAAGCTCTCTCGCAGACGCGCCGGTTGTATGCGTGTGCCATTTCGCGCTCATAGACGGCGTGGCGGAGGAGCGCTTGGTCGTGTTCTTCTTCGACGAGGTCGACTTCCAGCTACTCATTGGCTTCATTGGCTTGGTACGCTGTGGTCGTAGCTCCATCTAGGAGCTTCACCCACAGCGACCGGAAGTCGATCTCTGAGTGGAGAACCACTTTAGCCCCATACACGAGTGAGAAAGGCATGTGCCCCGTCGCTCGGCTCGGTGTCGTGCACATGGAATAGAGGATGCTTGGAAGCTCCTCCGCCCACGCGCCCCACCTGGAAGCGGCTTGCTTGAGTCTTCGGCGTAACCCCTGCAGGATCACGCCGTTGACCCTCTCAACAGCTCTGTTGCTTTGGGGATGAGCCACAGAGGCGAAGTGGTGGGTAGCCCCCAAGCTTTCGCAGAATTCCCAAAAAACCGCAGAGTCGAATTGGGTCCCGTTATCGACAGTAATCTCCCGGGGGACCCCAAAAATGAGACATGATATTCTTCCAGAAAAACCGCTGTACTGCTCGGGAGGTGATGCTGGCCAAGGGTTCAGCCTCCACCCACTTGGAGAATAATCGACCATGACCACCGCATACTTGTAGCCTCTGGGTGCTGGGGGGAATTAAAGGACCTAGGAGGTCCATCCCCCAGTGTGCGAACGGCCAAGTGATGGGATGGTTTGTAGTGCTGTGGAGGGAAAATTGGAACCCTTGGCCATCTTCTGCCAGGCCTCACATGCGAAGATAAGGTCTCGCGCGTCACGGACCACTGTGGGCCAATGGAAGCCCTGGCGAAGGACCTTTGCCGCAATGGCGTGTGGAGCCAAGTGAGACCCACAGCTCCCCGAGTGGATATCCTCGAGCAGTTGAAGTCCTTCCGCCCGTGGAAGGCAGCGGAGCAGGGCGGAAGCCTCCCGCTTGTAGAACTTCCCTTCTAGCAGAAGGTATGCTCGTGCTTTGGCACGAAGCCACTTCGTCTCAGTCTTGCTGGGAGGGTGCCCTTCCCCCCTTATGAAGGAGATGAGGGGATCCATCCAGGACAGGACACCACCCGGGCAATTTTGGAGACCTCTGGGACACAGGACTCAGGGTCCATGTCCGGGGGGGGGGGGGGGGTCACCGAGGGCTTCGTGATGATCACCAGGAAGGCACCTCCGGGAAGAGGTTCCCGAGCACTGGCTGCCGGGCTAGGGCGTCAACCCGGTCGTTATCCCTTCGGGGGATATGCCGGGCCTCCAAGCCCTCAAAGTATTTCTCCATCTTGCGCACCTCTCTCAAGTACAGGCTCAGGTTTGCATCATGGCACAAGAAAGACTTGTCCATTTGACATGAGCTGGGAATCTCCTTTGACAAGGAGGCGACGGATCCACAAGGAGCGCGCAAGGCGCAGTCCCAAGAGAAGGGCCTCATATTCGGCGATGTTGTTCGTGGCGGGGAACTCGAGCCTCGCTGCGTACTCTAGCGCCCTTCCTTTGAGGCTCCAGAGGACTAATCCCGCGCCGGCCCTAGCGAGGCACAAGGAGCCATCGAACATGAGCATCCAATGGTCATTGCACTGGGGCGGCTCGCGAACGGTCTCCCGCTCCATCCCGGGTGTGGGGGTCCATTCCGCCACGAAGTTAGCGAGGACTTGTGATTTAATGGCGGAACGCCCTATGAGGGAGAGGGAGAAGGGAGCGAGCTCAGCCCCCCACTTCCCGATCCGGCCAGTTGCCTCCTTGTTCCGTAGCACCTCCCCCAAAGGGAGAGACGACGTAGTGGCGGAGCTTCCGGGACGCCATGAGGAGGGCATAGTAGATCTTCTCCATCTCCGTGTACTGAGTCGTAGCCCTTGAAGGGCTTCACTCATGTAGTACACAGGGCACTGCTGCCCGTCCTGCTCCTTTACCAATACCGCGCTCATAGCGACTAGGGTCGCGGCGAGGTAAAGGAGCAGGGATTCTCCTAGAGACGAGCTCATGAGCATTGGAGGGCTCGTGATATACCTCTTCAAGTCATCGAAGGCCTCCTGGGCCTCGGGAGTCCATCGAAACCCCTCGAGGCCCCGGAGGAGTTTGAAAAACTGAAGGCCACGTTCTCCCGACCGCGAGATGAAGCAACTCAACGCGGCCAGCCGGCCAGTGAGTCGCTACACATCTTTGACGGAATGCGGGGGGGGGGGGGGGGGCATGTCTAGGAAGGCCCGAATTTTTTTGGGGTTGGCCTCTATGTCTTGATGGGACACAAGGAAGCCGAGCAGCTTCCCCCCTTGTACGCCGAAGGCGTACTTTTTCGGGTTGAGCTTTACCCGTACTCACGAAGGCTGCGGAAGGTCTCCGCTAGGTCGTTGACGTGAACAGTCATGCAGGAGCTTTTGACCTCGACGTTGCGGCTGATTTGGTCTTTAAAGACCAGTGACATTAGTCGCTGGAAGGTTAGTCCAGCGTTCTTCAGCCCAAAGGGCATGTGGACGTAGCATAAGGTCCCGAGGGGAGTTATAAAACTCATCTTTTCCTCGTCCCCTTCGGCCATCCCGACTTGGTGATAGCCTGAGTACGCGTCGAAGAAGCTCATCAGCTCACACCCCGCGGTCGAGTCGACAAGTTGGTCGATCCGTGGGAGGGGGAATTTGTCTTTTGGGCAAGCGCGGTTGAAGTCGGTGAAGTCCACGCACATCTGCCACTTGTCGTTTGACTTCT